>CAMTDV010000021.1:58904353-59579406 GCA_947069175.1 Scalesia atractyloides
ACCTGGTAAGATGAATGTGATATTTTGAAAAACTTCAAGCCAATGGACTTTTCAACCACTGATGGTATAAAAGCACCAAAAGCACTGGTGATCCCTATCAAAGACTTGCTAGAAGAGGTTACAACCACTGCTCTCAAAAAGTCTGATAGAAAAATGAAAGAAAAGGTTAAATCTTGTTTTGTGAATTTTGTGAAAAATGAAATCATGTGGTTGCAGATTGTTTTCTTTTAAAAGCCTATGATATAAACAAAACTTGTGTTATACCCAAATCTCCTAGATGCACCATATGCAACAAAACAAATCACATAACCCAAGAGTGTGCCTAACTCAAAATCTATCATCAAAAGGTAAAAGAGATTAGAGCAAAAGCTCTTGAAAGAGAAAGTTTAAGCTTTCCTGAAAAACAAAACAAAACAAAATTTTGAGTCAATTGAAACATCTGTCACAAGAGCTTTAAAGCAAACCTCTGTTCACAGAGAAATTCAAGTGACAGATGCACCACCATCAAACTAGTTCCCAAGAGGTAAAAGCCAGCCTAAATATCAAAAGGTGCCTATGGTTTATGAGACTTACAAAAAGCCTTCTAAGCCAAGGGTAAATAGGCATCCTCATGGTTACCAACAGTTGATAGGGAATGGCTCCCAACAGTGGTTACAAATATGTGATCTAACTACTGCTCCTTCATGTGAACTTGAGTCTGAATCATCTGATACCCCATCCAAAGCCATTCTGGCTTTGGAAACTCACCTGAACTAATTATTTCAAAAACATGTGCAGGGAGCTTCTACTTGCCTTGACAGTCTTTGGTATGTAGATAGTGGGGGCTCCAGGCACATGACAGGGTGTAAAGCCCTGCTCAGAGATTTTAAAGCTCATGGAGGGGGTGATATATACTTTGGAAATAATTCAAAAGGGAAGGTGTTAGGGTCAGGATGTGTCTCAGCTGGAAAACTCAAGTTTGAAAATGTGAATCTCATTGATAATCTAAAATTCAATCTTCTGAGCGTCTCACAAATGAGTGATAAGGGTTATGGATCTTTCTTCACAAAAGAAACTTGTCAGATAGTAGACTCAGAGGTTGTCAAAAAGATTAATCAAATAATTGCAGAGAGCAAAGCACAACTTACTGCTAATAGGGTAGGAAATGTGTATGTGGTTGACATGGTAAAAGATAATCCTATGTCAAATGCATGTTTGTTCTCAGTTGCTTCAAACAAAGAAACAGAATTATGGCATAAAAGATTAGGTCACACAAATCTAATAACCATCACCACTCTCTCAAAACAAAGTCTTGTCAGAGGTTTGCCTCACAAACAATTTACTTGTGAAGAACATTGTGTTTCCTGGTTAAAAGGCAAACAACATAAAAGTTCTTACAAGTCAATTGAAGAGTCCAAAACAAGTCAGTGCTTACAGTTACTTCATATGGACTTGTTTGGACCTGTGAAAATCATGAGCTTAAAACACAAAAGGTATGCCTGGTGATAGTTGATGATTTTTCCAGGTTCACATGGACTTTCTTTTTACACTCTAAAGATGAAACAACAAACATTTTGCAAAACTTTGTTAAACAAGTTGAAAAGCAATTTGATCTCCCTGTAAAAATCTTTAGGAGTGACAATGAGATAGAGTTTAGGAACAAAGAGTTGGATGCCTTCTGTGAGTCAAAAGTGATTGTTAGGCAATATAGTATCCCTAGAACTCCAGGACAAAATGGGGTTGTTGAAAGAAAAAACAGAACTTTGATTGAATCAGCAAGAACTATGCTAGTAGACTCTGGTTTACCCTTGACTTTTTGGGCAGAGGCTTTAAACACTGCTTGCTATGTTCAGAACAGAGTCTTGATAAACCCTAGGCATCCAAAGACTGCTTATGAATTGCTTTATAAAATCAAACCTCTGATCTCTTAATTTTAAAGTCTTTGGCTGCCCATGCTTCATTTTAAATTTAAAGGATTCAATATCCAAGTTTGCAGCCAAAGTTGATTGTAGTTATTTTCTGGGATACTCAACCACTGCCAAAGCCTACAGAGTTTTTAACTCTAGGACCAAGTGTGTTGAAGAAACTCTGAATGTAAAGTTCAATGAACTTTCATCTTTGAAAATCCCAGCAAATCCTGCTGAACTGTTTGACCTATCCAAATTTACATTTGAAGATGTGTCTGTCAAGACTAACCATGCAGGTACCCCACAGTCATCAAGTCAAGAGCAAGGATATGATTGCATTCTTCCAAATTTCAAAATCTATCCTTCAGGCAGAGGAGCAGATGTTAGTAGAAATAGTGAAAGCTCTGCCAGCTCAATAATGGTTAATACTCAAACCTCTGCCAGCTCTCAAAACCAAACATCTATTGATAAAAGTCCTCAACAAATGGACAAAAGTCAACCCACTTTCGCATCCATTCCACCAATTCCTCCACCATCATTCAAATCAGAGGCTGGACCATCAAATTCACCAACAAAGGATAGCTCAGATGATACACATTTGCAAGCTTCACCTTAGAATGCCATTGTCCCCTATCAAGGTGATTTGATTTTCCTCAAAATCCATCATGTGGATCAAGTTATTGGCAACATCAATGAGGGAGTGCTTACCAGAAGCCAATCCCAAAACATTTGTCTTTTTGCTGGCTTTCTATCACTCACACAACATGTCAAGTACCAAGAGGCACTAAAAGACAACAGTTGGGTAGAAGCCATGCAAGAAGAGCTCCTACAGTTCAGAAGACAACAAGTATGGGAACTTGTACCACTGCCAAAAGATGTAAGTCCTATTGGCACAAAGTGGGTCTTCAAGAACAAAACAGATGAAAGGGGCATTGTTGTCAAAAACAAAGCAAGGCTCGTTGTTCAAGGCTATAGACAGGAAGAAGGCATAGACTATGATGAAACATTTGCTCCAATTGCAAGATTGGAGGCCATCAGACTGTTCTTAGCTTTTGCTGCCAACCACAACATCAAGGTGTATCAAATGGACATCAAAAGTGCATTCCTGTATGGAAAGATCAAGGAACAGGTGTATGTGTGTCAACCTCCTGGTTTTGAAGATCCATTTCATCCTGATCCTGTTTACAGCTTAAACAAAGCACTGTATGGTTTAAAACAAGCACCCAGAGCCTGGTATGAAACTCTATCCACTTTCTCTTATCCATTGGTTTCACCAGAGGTAGGATTGATAAAACCCTATTTTTAAAATGGAAAGGAAAAGATTTGATGCTTGTCCAAATTAATGTGGATGACATCATTTTTGGATCCACATGCACTGCCATGTGTGAAGAGTTCAGAAAACTCATGGCAGCAGAGTTTGAGATGAGTGCAATGGTGAGTTGCAATGTTTTCTTGGTTTACAAGTCAAACAAATGCAACATGGTACTTTCATCCATCAAAATAAGTATGTGAAAGAACTACTTAAGAAATTTGATATGGATGATTGTAAACCTTACAGCACACCTATGGCAACATCCAAGCTATTCATATTTGATGGCAAAGATGACCTTGTTGATCAAACATTGTATAGAAGCATGATTGGGTCTTTACTATACCTAACTGCATCAAGGCCAGACATCATGTTTGCAACATGTGTTTGTGCCAGATCACAGTCATTGCCAAGAAAATCAAATATTATTGCTGTAAAAATGATATTCAGATACATAAAAGATGCTCCCACACTTGGTATCTGGTATCCAGCTAATGGTAACATTGAGCTTGGAGGATATTCTGATAGTGATTTTGCTGGATGTAAAACAACAAGGAAGTCCACATCTGGAGGAACCCAATTCCTAGGTGATTGCTCAGTGTCTTGATAAAGCAAGAAGCAAGTTGCAGTTTCTACATCCACTGCTGAGGCAGAGTATATAGCTGCTACAAGTTGTATTGCTCAAATCTTGTGGCTTCAAAATCAATTGCTGGATTTTGGTATCACTGCTTTGAAAACACCACTCAAAATTGATAGTCAAGCAGCAAAAAATATCATCAAAAATCCTGTCTCTCATTCCACCACCAAGCACATTGACATCAGACATCACTTTGTGAGGGATTGCTATGAAAAAGGTTTAATTTGTTTACAACATGTCCATACCAAAGATCAATTGGCAGATGTGTTGACAAAAGCACTTGATGCTCACACTTTTGACAATTTGATTTCTAGGCTTGGAACGCTAAACATGGATTAAAAACAATTTTTTTTTGTGATTCATCTGTAAATAACAATAAAATGTTTTTAGAAAATCAAAATCCATCCTTAAAAATAGTTTAAAATTGAATTTTTTCAATAAATCCTTAAAGTCTGTTCAAAGCACTGATAGCATAAAAACACTGTTCGTTAGAAAAATCTATCCACTGTCAAAAAGTGTATCCTCTGATAGTTGTAACCACTATTCTTATCCACTGATCACATTTACCAACAGTGGTTAGCCAAACAACTATCTTCCATTTAGAGAACAAAGGTTACACGTGGACAGATGTTATTCGATAGTTGTTGCCTCAGATGCCATGTCATCATCACTTTTTCATAAACCCTATAAAAACCTTGTTCTATCAAGAACAGAGGGTTCATCAAACTGGGTCGATTTCATAAATCTCAAAATAGTCTTCACTAAAATCATGGCTCCCAAAACAAAATCAAAGGCGAAATCAAAGCAAGATTTACCACCATTCGTCTTAATCATCAAAACCCCACCCAATTACACTGCAACCTTGGAAGAAACCGATGTCAACACAAGATACCATACACTAATTCGGATTCTAAGAGAATCAAAATTTAAACACATGCTCGAAACCAAGACGAAGATTTACATCGATTCTCTTCGGGATTTCTGGTTAAATGCTAAGGTCAAAACATCCGCTGATGATGTTCCTTATGCTATAATCTCAAAGGTTGGGGGTACACCTATGTAACCACACCACAATCAATCTCTCAAGTTTTCCAACTAAACGACATGACACACCCTGTGTCCTTTTCTTTAAGAGAGATGCAAGCAGAGTTTGTGGAAAGGGGTTACACTGGCCAGTTGAAAGGTATGACTATCTTTAAACCCAACTTTCTAGCAGGGATGAAATTCTTTTTCCATACTATTTTAACATGTCTCTCTACAAAATCTACTTCTTTCAATGAAATTCCTTTAAACATGCAATATCTGGGATTTGCAATTTTGACTGAATCAGATTTTAATTATTCCAGGTATTGTTTCATGATCTTGTGAATAATTTTAAAAATATTTCAAAAAGAAAAGCTTTCTTGATACATCCTCGTTTCTTGAGCATTTATTTGCAAGATCAGATCAGATCAGATCTGAAGCAAGTAAAAAAGGTGCAGTGTCCACATCTGGCTGCCTAACTCATGAACTTTTACACGTTTAACAAATCTTGAAAAAGCTTCCAAAACAGAAGTAGAGGAGGAAGAGCCAATTTTTCAAGAACAAAATATTCAATCTCTTCCCCCTACTACTGAGCCCACTGCTCTAGGTGATCAGAGCATTGCAACCACTGCTCTGAAACCCACACCTAAAATCACCAAAAAGAAACCAACAAAGATATCCAGAAAACCCACCAAACCCAAAAAGAGTCCTCTGGAAGATGAGATCCAAGAGGTTAACCCTGTGACACCACCAAAGTCACAAACCACTGCTATTACTTCTTCACAACAGATGGTTGAAAGATCTCAACCTGGCTATGAAACTCCTCCTGCATCCTCACAAAAGGATCAGGTTGTAAACACAGGGACACCAAATTATGAAGCTCTAGGACCACTTGGTTCTATCTTCCACAACCCCTCTCCCAGGGCAATGTCTCTTTCTGCACCAATCCCCTCTCCAATAAAATCACTTCCACAAACTTTTATACCCTTGCTGAATGCAATTGAATTAGATCAGACATTACCCAACACTTCTCACCAACCTATCACTGAGAATATACTTCAACAAGATGCTGGGTCTGATTTATTCTTTGCTAGCCCATCAGCAAATGAAGATGCTACATCCCTTGGGTTACATGTAACCCTTGGTGATAGTTCAACTAGAGCAGCCACTACAATTGCAAAACTACCTAGTTTTCCTTTGGACAATGGTTACATTTCTAAGTCTCTATTGAAGGTAACCACTGCTGAGGCTACCAAGGTAACCTTTGATGTAGTGGGAAGTCCCCAAAACCAAGAACAAGGGGCATCTAAGGGTGAAGCACATGCTAATGATCCCCTAGATACAACTACCACATCAGGTAGGAGTTCAGATGAACATATTAAATTAGGTGATGTACTAAAATACAAAGAATTGACGGAGAGAGTGTCAACACTTTAAACTTCAGTTGGTGAGATCAAAAGTCTTGTGCAGCAGTTGTTAGCTATAAAGAGCCAACCCTCTGTTCAAACCACTGCTGATCTGCAACAAACCCTAAACCCTCTGTTTCAGCAACAAAAGCACTTCTCATATCAACAACATAAACATCAAATGCAGGAAGTAAGAAACATGGTTGAAGCAAGATTTATGGATACCAGGGCAGACATTAAAGCTATAAAAGCTCATATTTTCAAAACCACTGGTACTGCTCCACCCACAGTAATTTTTGTACCCACAGATGATGATGCCAAAAAGGGGAGAAACCTTTGGGGCAAAAGAAGCTTACAATTGATGATCAGATGGCAAAGCCAACAGTGGATATTCCCAGGCCAGATGGTTCAAAGAAAAAGGATTTAACAGATAATATACTGGCCAGGGAAAATGAGAAGCAGAAGAGAAAAGTGTTTCTTGATGGCAAGGTATTGGTACTTCATCAAAGAAGAGACCTGCTAAACAAGTAAGGCAACCAACATCCACACCTTCCAAAACTAAGCCTGCCATAAATCCAACCATTTAAACCTCTGCTCTCCAAAAATCAAGCACACTTTCTTCAACTTCCCTACCCATTTCCACCACAGCAGATGTTACAACAACTGTTGTGCTAACATCTGTTGGCACAACAGAGGTTGCAGCAGATGCAAACCCATCCACTGCCATGACCATTGTTGATACATCCACCAAATCTCTACCAACACAAACTCATCCATCATGACCCGAAGTTAAATTCAAAATGAGAAAGACAACAAAATTTATGAATGAAGAAGAGATCTTTCCTGCTCCTTCTCCTCTATCATCACAACCACTAACCTCCACATCAATGCTTCCACCATCCACAACTCAAACCACTGATCCCTTTAAAGTTGTCCCTGCGGCAAAATTATATCCTCTTGATTTACCAGTAGTCAGGGCAGAGATTCTAAGCTTCTACTCTGAAGAAAATCCTGATAAAATAATCATATTATCTCTTGATGGCTACCCAAGACCTGCAAATATTGATGACTATCTTGAACTCAAGTTGAAATAAGCAGAGGATATGGCAAAAAGAGAACCAGCTGGTAAAAGTGACAGAGAGATACAGACCATCATGTCTTCTCAGCTCAGCAAAGCCAGAACATTGCAAAATTTTGTCAAAGACCTGAGTAACAAGCTGTCAGAGAGGGAAGATCAGTTCCTTAAAAATGAACTCATTGAGCACATCATGAAGAACAAGCAATACAAAGCAACAAAAGCATAGTTTAAGGATTGGAGTATAGATGAGTTGAGAGAAGAGATTAAAAGAATGCAAGAAATGTTAAAGGATCCTCTCAAAAAGCCAACTTCTCCAAACTGGTAAAAACATAAGAAAGATATGCCTGACAGAGCTTTGAAGCTTAAGAGAATGAAGGAAGAGTTGATACAAAATCACTATGGCTCAAGGAACCAAGTGATAAGATGGGGAGAAGCCAGGGTAATTGACACTTACAAGATGTTAGAAGAGAGGAGGAAGAAAGATCCAAACATGCCTCCTAAACCAATCTATCCTCCATCAGATGATGTTCAAAAAGCTCAACACTCCAAAAAGCCTATCTCATCATCTGCCCTCTCCATCCTTGCCTTAAATCAGTTAAAAAGGCAAGAAAAAGTAGGTGAAGAAGACAAGAGAGTGTTTGAACACATCAAGGATGGAATTCAAAACATGGTTAACTATCACACAGATGAAGCTAGTGATAAGCTCAGAGCTCAATTGACAAAGATAGTTCAACAAAAAGCTCTCCAAACCTCAATCAATAAAAGCATCCGAGAAAACCAGAAGACCCAAAAATTCTAAAGTGGAAAGTCGAAAAAGGCTCCCAAGAATTGACATTGCTCAAGTCTAATGGTGATGCTGTCAAGATGAGCATGGAGGCTGCATATGAGCTAAATGCTGAAGACCTTCAAGATCTTTTGTATCTGACACTCGAAAAGGATGATGATGATGAAGTCTCTCTGAATTTTGAATTACAGTTTAAAGGCCAAATCAGGGAGCTTCTATTGAGGAATAAAAACCAAGAATAAACAAGTGTTTTGGCATCATCTATTCCAGGGGGAGATTGTTGGGATCGAACCCTAACAAAGGAACATATGATAACAAAGCCAAATACACTATCCGAGCTTTGGTTCAACTTTCAGTGGTTACAAACCACTGATCAACCTTTACACTGCTTTCCTAAAGATCTGTTCCTATCATCTGATAGATCAAGAAGCAAAGGTCAAATAGAAGATTCAAGATCAGAGGATAGTGATCAGAGTTTAGCATAGTTTTATTTTAATCAATGTAACAGTGCTATGCACTGATAGTATAGTTAGAGCAGTGTTTTAGTTAGTTACATTTTGTTAGCAGTCACTATCAACCATGACGTCACAAAAGATGCTTAGTGGTTAGATAGTTAGTATAAATAGGTGATCGTTGTAACTGTAAATTGTGTCTTCCTGAAAAAGATCATTTCGCACTTTATCTTCTTTATTTCTTACTATCAACGATTGTAATTGGCTAAAGGGGAATTTGTGAATCACATGCAAAGTTTATCAACTTGAAAGCATGATCCAACAAATGCATCAACACGCCTTGCCGATACCGACCGAACTCCTGTTGGGTCTCTGCCGCAACGCGCGAATGGAAACTTTTTTTTATTTATTAAATGTTTTTTATTATATATCTCTTTTAAGTAATCAAAACAACTAAATAAATAAAAAAGATACTTATATTAATTAAAACAATATTACATAAAATTAAAAGAAATGATGAAAATAATTAAAAAGATAATTAAAAGACATTAGAAACCATGTAGTCTAACTAAGATCGTATTTTTCATATTTTTTTCATCTCCTCATATGTTTGTCTTTCGAGTCGAGTAATTGAATCAATGTTCATTGCGAGAAACTTTAAATCGTCTTGTTTTTCTTTTGCAATTCTTTTTTTTTAGATTCAATTTTTTTTTTGAAAAAACGCACGAATACTTCTTTTTTCCTCTACCTTCTCTTATTGGATATTATTAAACGTACCAATTTAGCTTGATTAAACTTTCAGTATAGTCCACACCGGAAATAGAAGAATTTGATGGCCTTTTTTATTTATCTCTATCTGGTAGATGGCTCGCTTCAACTTCAACATTACCATCGCTTAAGTTGAGATCAATCTCGTTAAGAGCATCTGAACGAGTAGACGAGCTTGTTTTGGTTCTTTTTAACGATTGCATCGCGAGCGGTACTCTCGCCCATTTTCTATGGTAACGCACCACTTGCCAACAATCAATAAATGGGAACGAGTGCTTTTCTTTATCTTGATAATCACTAAACGCTCTCGCCAAGAAGTCGGCTTCATTTTCCTTACTTCTTGCGTTATTCTTGGCTTTGCGGAAGTAATCGTTGAAGGCCGTGATCTTTTTATTCAATTCACACCAATTTGATAAGAGACTATCTTAATATCATTAATCCGGTATAACTCTTTGTTCAACGTTTCGTGAAAATGTCATGAATTCGTTCCCAAAATTTGTTTTCGTTTTGATTAGTACCTATTTAAAAAATATGGCATATTAAAAATTAAATATATAAGACAAAAACCAACAAAAAATATAGTATTTTCTTTAAAAAAAGAGATAAACGTACTGATCACCGGGTCCTCCGATACGTGTATCTAAGGTTTGGTTAAAACAAGTTCTTCCTCGCTTGTCCATTTTATAGTAACTCATTCACCGCTTCGGACCTTCTCTGCCTCGATTTTCTTCTTGTGGCTTCTCTTTTTCACCTTTGGAGCCGACGATTCACCCTTATCTTGCGGTTGGGTTTCCGGAAAGAACTCGGGTGTATGGTCTGTTGGGGATATAAGAGCTTGTTGTTGGTGAGGGATGTTTGGTAGAGGAATTTGAGACGGGGAAATAGGAACAGGTCGATGGATGTTGTCAAAAAAAATCTTGGATAAACATGCTGGTTAACAAAGATGTGTAGGCCGCTAGGTCGGGTGAATGAACCGGAATTTGCATATTACGGTTTTGGGGAGGACTAGGATTCGGGGTTTCGGGTCGGCTATATGGATTGTTTGGGTCGAAATAACGCTTGTGGGTGCAATTTTTTTATAAAACTTGAAGAAATTTATAAACTTTTGAGAAGAGTAGAAGAGGTTTTGGAAAAGGGTGTGAATGTGGGTTATTTTACAAGGTAAATGAGATATTATTTTTATTGGAAAAATCTTTAAAAAAACAATCGTTGGTCAATCATCATCTTCCACTGCCAAAACCATTTTGCCCCCACGCCCCATGAAGATATTGTCTACGGCCAAGGGGCAACATCCAAAATGATGAGGATGGGGTGTTGGGGGCGTTGAGGGGCTTGCCCCCTCTCCACGCCTTTGGGGCAATCTTAGTGTTCTTGATGGATATTTTTATGATAGAACATAACTTAATGGAGAAATGTATAATCGCTTCATCCGGCTAGACAAGTGCTAGACAAACATGGTGGAAAAGAGAAAAAATAAGCAATCATATATACAAGTGCATATAAATACAAATTATATACATCATTTATGGAGTGTGTTTATATTCTTAACACTAACTTATAAAATTTTCTACTCATTTATAAATCATGTCTCTTTATTTAAATATGTAATTGGACAATTATGTTTTTTTAAAGGTATGCTTGGAGAAACTGTGAGCATAATCCATGATTCATGAACATGAACTCTCGTTTCTTGTTCGGCCAGTTATTGGGCCAGGCCCATTACTGAGAATATGGTTTTTTGTTTAAAAATCCAAATGTTAAAAGACTTGAGGGTTAAGAGACAAAAAAAAATATTTTTTTTGCTGAACACGTGAATGTTCGGGTCTTAACACAACTAGGTGTTTGTGTATATTAATACACTTATTCGCGATATAATATTTTTGGCCTATATTAATACATACTGTTCTTCGTAGCGAAAGTGAAAATTGCATGAGCATTTGTATTTGTATGTTCATCCTATATCAAGTGGGAGAGATATATATTGAATTATGTTGTTCCATGAACGACTTATATGTCACAGTATTAACAACATTTAAAGGTGTTTATACGTTTTTACAATTTTGTAGCTAAAACTAGTTTTGTAATTTGTATTTAACGACCATCTTAAAGTTCACGAGTTTTTAGGACCCGTGCGTTGCGACGGGACCGTTAAACCCAACAAAAAACAGACGTAAAAGTGTTGAACGGTGTGCATGCGTTACAACAGGATCGTTAAACCCAACAAAAAACAGACGTAAAAGTGTTGAACTGTGTACAAGCGCTACGACGTGTTAACTCGCAAAATATAGACGGGTACAAAAACGTAATTTTAAAAACAGAAAGAAAGGCGGTACCATTAATAAAAAATACGCATAAAATGATATATGAATGAAATATCACTGGTAACAGTATATTATGGTTCTGATATCCGGTATAGATTTTTATACAATAATATTTTGAACACAACTCAAAAAAATAGTTGTGTGCCTAGCTATAGATTATTATATAATAATACTTTAAACACAACTCAAAGATAATATAGTTGTGTGCGTAGATATTTAAAAAAATGAACATAAGTTGTTACCGAAAACTTAAATAAAATGATAAATGAAACATAATTATAAATAAAGTTACATTTGTCATCTATTTAACGAAAGTTACATTGTTTATTAGAGTTTAAATAAATTAAATGAACAGCCGTTTTCTTTTTTAATATATATAGGGTAATTGAATCAATTAAATGTAACATAATATAAAAATTTAATGGCCGGGTATTTTGAAAAAAAACAATGCTTACACAATATATATGTTTGTTTCTAGAAAATTATAAATAAAACGTAATATGTGTTTGTTTCTAGAAAAATTATGGTTAAAACTAAATCATTGTATGAAGTTAATATATAATATTATGTAGGCCTTGAGGCCTTTATCTCTATTTTGTTTTATTTTTATAATATGAAATTAACGGATGTTCATGGACTGGTTTGGACTTATAAATGTGATTTTTTTACGTCTTATAAATGTGATTATTTTTAATATATGTCTTCCATATTAATTATATCAATTTATTTATTTAAAAAACAATTCACGCCCATGATTTTTAGTTACCAGAGAAGACCATTTCTACCACTCCCATGAAGTGACCATTTCTACCACTACTATAAACTTTCTTCTTCTACACTAATTCATCCCCATACCACCACCACAAAACCGTTGCCGCCACCAAAACAGCACCACCTTCCAACCTCC
This sequence comes from Scalesia atractyloides, assembly GCA_947069175.1. Taxonomy (NCBI): domain Eukaryota; kingdom Viridiplantae; phylum Streptophyta; class Magnoliopsida; order Asterales; family Asteraceae; genus Scalesia; species Scalesia atractyloides. The sequence goes on from CAMTDV010000021.1 coordinate 58,916,925, forward strand.
GACCACCTCACCACCGCAACCTTCGGAACCCAACTCCGCCTAGAAAGATTTCACGATTACCGACGCACACAGCCACCACAGTCACCGCCACAGCCCCCACTACACTTTCTCTTCTTGCGTCTTTCTCTATGTAAAAACCCTATTGTTTTCATTCTCTTAAAAAAAAACCCAGTCATGGTGGTTAAGCTGGTGGTTTGGTGGGAGTTATACTATTTCCGGCAACAATTTAAGAAAAAGAAGATTAAATGTGGACCACTCATCGACCAACACCACCACAACGTAGATGTAGCGGCCGCGTACTTCAGTACATCGACTTGCGTCGGAACCCACCTTCTTCCGCTGTGCGTAGTCCATCACCGTCGGCGGCAACGGATTTTGTGTAGGTCGCCAAACCGCCGCTGTGTAAACGTATCATATCCTACTAATAAGAGAGAGGGAAGGTGGAGTGGTCTGGTGGTGTAGACCAATCAAATCAATAGTACGTTGAACAGTAATCTTGTGATTAGAAAGAAATTTGATAATTAATATAGGGATAATGACAAATATTAGTGTCTCAACAAAGTTTTGGTAGTATAAAATTAAAAACTAATAAGCATGAACTAATCAAACTAGTTGCCTCCTAGGTTTCTCTGTTTGTGACATTATGAAGTTTCATTATCATCATTATCATTAAATCCTACCAATAGCAAAGTTAAGATAGGGTCTGAGGAGAGTAAGATGTAGACAGCCTTACTTTTACCCCGTAAGAATAAAAATGTTGTTTTCCAGTGAGACCCTGGCTCGATAGTGGCTTTGCATCAAGCCTTGAACATAAGGCACATAACACTCAGCAATTGAGACAAAAGCCGATTAGTGCATGTACCCCCTTGTCTTTTGGCTATCAACTCCACCACATGATGCATGATTAACCATCCCTCTCTTTTAACGTTATTTTCACGAAATTACTAAAATAACGTTAAAATTAGTGCACTTTCACTTTTGCCCCCCGTGGGTCCACACATATATACATTATACGCGCATAGCGCTAGCGGGGCATTACATTATGGAGTTCGATAATCATGTAAATTTATGCCCCACTAAGAAGTCTGCGCTTCAAAATCATCATTGCGGTGAGCTGGAGCATTTGAAAGGCTAGGAATGAGAGGAAATTTCGACAAAAAGAGGTTAAAATTGAAGAAATTATTGTATATATTAGATCATTTAGTTTTTTTCTGGTTTAAGAATAGATCAAAATGTAAGTCGATATCTTGGGCCGAGTGGTGCTTGCTTTTGGTCGCATGGCCTTTGGTTGGTGCGGCTGTGCTGATTTTTTAATGAAATTCTCTGTTAAAAAAATAACCAATTAATCTTGCTATCATTTCAATAAATCACTTAACCTACAAACTTTTTGACCTGATTAAGTAATATACACACAAAAATAAGTCAAATCTCACTATCATTTCAATAATAAATCACTTGATATACAAACGTTTTGACTTGATTAAGCAATAATATAAATCACTTAATGTACAAACGTTTTGACTTGATTAAGTAATATCCATATAAAAATAAGCCAACAAGTACACAAAGTACATATGCATTAATCCAGTGATAATAATCTATAAACCAAAAAGATAAAATCTCCTATGAATATTGTAAATAATAGTGGTTCCAAACTAGGGCATGTGGGCAACCATGGTACAGTACAGGTGGCACTTCTTTGCTGGTGGTTGGACATTTTGCTTACTTGATTAGGGATGTGTGTTGCTATGTTTTGAGACATTATATTTTTTTGTTGTATTGTCTACACATAAGACATGAATAATATCGTTTTCATGAATCCATATTTATACAAATCTACTGTATGTCTTTGCACCTGTAGAGATTTACACGACTATAAAGATCTACGCAACTAGCGTTGGAGCTCCGCAAAAGTGCAATGAAAGTGAATATGTGTGACTAGTAAAACTAAGCCATTAAAATAGAGAATTATTATTATTATTATATATATATATATATATATATATATATATATAGTGGAGGGTTCAAATGAGAAGAAATTTTTTTAAGAAGAAAAAAAAAAGAGATTTCAACCAATAAGAATGCTTCATTTGACTTCATTTAATATTTGTATTTAATGTTACTATAAGGGTAAATTGGTAAACTTATACATCATTAATTTGTAGTCTTGCTCTTTAATAACTAACTATATTAAATTTGTAACTTATTTTTACATATATGTTTTCTCAAAAAATAAAAATAAAAATTCTTTTATAGTGTAGGATAAATTACGAGGTGTGTAGGATAAGTTGCGAGTTGTGTAGGATAAATTTCAATATGTGTAGGCTAAATTTTGAAATGTATAGGATAACTTTTGATGTGTGTAGGTAAAACATTTTAGTGTGGATGATGATAGTTTTTATGAGTAATTAATTAGTCAAACAAAATAATTAATGAGATGAGAGAAAAACTATTTAGTGTTTTACAATAGTACCCTTTCTTCTTTTTCTTCTCAATTGAATTTTCTTCTCAAATAAACATCCCCCTATATATATATATAGATATAGATATATATCTATATATCTATATATATATAGGATTCAGTTCAAGAGAGAACCAATCCCAGTTGTGAGAACCATAAGAACTCCTATCATCCAATAGCATATTTACACATTACCCATAACCAAATTAAATTCACTATAACAAAAAATGGCCATTTAGAACCTTTTCTGTGGGACGCTTGTAATAGAGGGTCCTAAAAAACTTTTTAATAGGACTAATGAACTTTTGGGGTCCTTTTATAATATACTCTACTAAACTAGGTGTCCTAAAAAACTATTTAATAGGATGGATGATTTTTTGGGGTCCTATTATCTTCTAATTTAATAGGACACTTAAAATGTAGATCCTAATAAAGTACTTTATAAGACATTTAATTGTTAGTGTCCCATTATGTGGTACTGTATTAGGACATTTGATCATCTGAGGTCCTATTATAACATAACTTAATAGGACACGTTGTGGTTAAGTCATAAATGTTCACTGTTATAGGACCCTTTCTAGTCAGAGTGATATTAGAACTTAACTTAATAGGACACTTGACACTTGGGTCTTATAACTTAAAACTTTATAGGACGCTTAATCATTGTGGTGTTATTATAATGCACCGTAATAGGACACTTGATATTTGAGTCATATAACATTAGTTTTAAAGGACGCTTATTCGCTAGAGTTTTATTATAATATAACTTAAAAAGGCACTTGACACTTGGGTCTTATAAATTTAACCTTTATAGGACGCTTAATCATTGTGGTGTTATTATAATTTATTGTAATAGGACACCTGATATTTGAGTCATAAAACATCAGGTTTATAGGAAGCTTATTCGCTAGAGTTCTATTATAACATAACTTAATAGGACACTTGACATTAGGGTCCTATAACTTTAACCTTTATAGGATGCTTAATCATTATGGTGTTATTATTATAACCGTAATAGGACACTTGATACTTGAGTCGTAAAACATAAGTTTTATAGGACCGTAGGACGTTTATTCGCTTGAGTTTTATAATAACACTAGGTTATTGACCCGTGATTACACGGGATGGTAGTAAACAAACAATAATTTTGAAACTAAAGTTTCATCACTCATCCTGCTACATTCATTTCCACCTTAGGTTGCGGTTTTCTCTGGTTGAAAGTGTGACACATAATCAAATTTTTTCGAATGGCCAACTCATACTGTGATTCATAATTTAAAATCGAGCAAGGTGTTGGGGTATACACATCCAAACACCACGGTTACACCATTACATTAAAGTACATAATAATTTGTCTAACCCAAACATGACAAGTCAAAACTACTACATATATTCCAAGTGAGTTCCAACCCTAAGTACTTTATGATAGAAACATCCGAGGCTAGATCTGATCTAACCCAGCAGATGTACTAGTTGTGATACATATCTGTAAACATAGACATAACTATTAAAAAACAAGTAATAGCGATGAAAAAATGATTATTATCAGCGATGCAGAAAAAAATCCAATACAAGTACTGAATATGCAATGAAAACAATCATATTACTAAATAACTAATTGAAATCATGAAGCAGCTTCAAATAGATCTTCATCTCTGTCAAAAACTAAGGTATTTTTGTCAACAACGGTCCCATTTATACCCCTTCTAACCAATTCAATATTCATATTTTCATCAAGTTGAGGACCCGTAGATGTGTCACTCTGCAAATGTGTTTCCACATTCTCAAGACATGTTTGTTCATTCATGTCGTAAGAATCTCTAGGCGTTGTCTTGATCACAACTTTCCATCCTTTGTCAACACCATCTGCAACATAAAATACTTGTTGTTCTTGACAAGCTAGTATAAAAGGGTCGTTATGACGGTTCAAACCTTCAAAGTTGAGTAGAGTAAACCCATTCTCATCTTGCTTTTTCCTTGAACCATTCGAGATCCAATCACAAAGGAACAAAACTACTTTCCTGTCAACAGCATACTCCAACTCAATGATATCATTCAAAACCCCATAGCATGTTACATCTCCCACGACAGGGTTATTATCTTTAGCACTTGAGAAGCTATTAGTCATGGCCTCAAGCATAACTCCACTATTTTGTGTTTTCCTATTCTGTTCTAGATCTTTTGTGTGAAATGGGAAACCATTTATGATAAATCCCTTTTATTTTTTCACAAACTCAGCTGGGCCACTTGCCAAGATTCTTAGATCTTCCGTGATTCTATGATCCCCTTTGGTATGCAGCTCCTCAACCTGAATTAAGGCAAGATGTGTTAAATTTTTTGTTAGATATTTATCATTAAAATTGTATTTTAAAAGTAGTAGATCTATGTCTATTCCGTATATGATCTTGAAACCACGACTCAAAAGTCTCGCTATGTAAACGCTGAATCTCACGCTCACGTAATTTTCGATTTTCATGACGAAGATTCATCAGATGTTCTCTGCAACGTCAAAAGATGATAATTATGATAAAAACAAAAACAATTTTAAATATAATATAACAAATGGAACTCACAACTTCTAAATAATTACTTACGTTCGAAATTCATCAACTTCACTACAATTGAATAACACATATGAATGTGCTTTAGCCAAAATGGCAAGGTCAAGTATCTCTACCACTGTAGCACCAACCGGCCGACCCGACATAGAAAAGATAGGTAAAATATCCTTGAAACCACCGTCATCATAATTTTGACTTGTCTTATTATGTATGGTCTCGACATCACTTGATAAGTAAAATGAACAAAATGACAAACATTCTTCAGCTAAATATCCTTCTGCAATGGAACCCTCGGGTTTACTCCTATTTTTGACGTAAGATTTTAATGTAGATAAATACCTGAGTGATAAAAAATATTAAGATCAGAATTATCTTTAAAAAAAGTATTTACTAAAGTATGAACGCACACCTCTCGATTGGATACATCCAACGGTAATGAACTGTCCCTCCTAATTTGGCCTCTAAAGCAAGATGAACCGAAAGATGAACCATGACATCAAAGAATGATGGCGGAAAAATCCTTTCCAAATCACAAAGGATTTTTCCAATCACATTTTCCATTTGAACCAAATCATTTGGATTAAGAACTTTTGAGCATAATTGTTTATAGTAACGACATAGCTTCATCACATAATAACGCACGTGCTTAGGTAACACATTTCGCAAAGCAATGGGAAGCAACTGCTGCATCAAAATATGGCTATCATGACTTTTAAGGCCAAACAGTTTTGGAGGTTTTAACTCTACGCATCTTGATATATTAGCTGCATAACCATCTGGAACTTTAACCTTTTTAAGAAAACGACAAAATATATCTTTCTCTTTTTATCCATTGAAAAACAAGCAAGTGGCAAATACACTTTATTGTTATTCTGAACTTTAGGATGAAGTTCAGGTCTAATACCCATTTCTTGCAAATCAAGGCGTGCTTTTAAATGATCCTTGGTCTTTCCATCTAGATTCATTAACGTTCCAACAACACTGTCACAAACATTCTTCTCAATATGCATTACATCTAGATTATGGCGTAGCAAGTTAGTTTTCCAGTATGGTAACTCAAAAAAAATACTTCTCTTCTTCCAGTTAAATGGTAGATCAGGGTAGATCTGACACAATACATGCCAAGCTGTTTAGTACATTAATACACAATGTTATAGCTTTAACCGAAAGGATTACGTTTTAATGAGTAGCACTTTACCGCGAGTAATACCGTTGGTCCTCTAAAAGCATCCGCATCACCGTGCCATGTTTTTTTCATTCGATTTAGGCATGTTACCATGTATGAACACCAGTCAAAACTTTTAATATCAACACCTGGTTTTATACATGGTAGATAGCGCACATTCACTGAATTGTTACTCGTAGTTTCGCCCAGGAACGAGAAGTACATAACCAGGAAGTCCAGGACGAACAACCGTTCATAATCGTCGATACTCAAGATGTGAAGCATAAGCTGATATGGTGACAACCACTTCCTAAAATTTTCATTAAACTGATTTCTGAACTCTTGTACAACTGCATCTTTCTTTTTGTTTGCCTTCTTTTGCTCGACCAGCTTATTCTTTCCCCGAGGCAGCCCAAACACACGATACACCAGTTCGGATGTAATGCTCACAACCCGGCCATCTCTGAGGTTTAACACACATGCATTTGGGTCATAATTCGAGACTAGCCAGTGTGCTAATGCTAAAGAAACACCTGTTACCTTAAACTTGAATATGGAACCAAACCCAATTTCTCGCACCTTTTGTTGCTGCTCTAAATCTATACCGTGCACGAAATCAATCAAATTATCAATCGACACCTTGGGCCTAATTCTAGCACCCGTGAATGGCATATAAGGCTGGGCCACTTTTTGCTGTTGTGTACGTGTTGGCAGCCTTTTTGCCGTTGTCCTACGTTACTTACCGGGTGGGGTGTCAACAAAATCATCATCCTATAAGGCTGGGCCACTTTTTGCTGTTGTGTACGTGTTGGCAGCCTTTTTGCCTTTTTCCTACGTTACTTACCGGGTGGGGTGTCAACAAAATCATCATCCGGGTCGGCTTGGACACGATTTTTTGTTTCAGGATCGGATGACCTTCGGACTGAATCTACATACCTTGAATATAGTTATGCTAAACCAGTCTACCAAAACTTTGTATTTCACAATAACATTTAAAATAAACGTATACCATTCGTGCTTTCCACCACTTTACGAAAGACAATGCAACCGGCTGCCTCATCTGTGTATTACAAGACAACCCTTTTTAAGACATAATTTAATAAGCTCAAATATTAGCACAATATTAACTTCATATTAACTTACGTTGTGTGATTGTTTTATCCCCGCTTAGTTGCGTATGAGACCGAATAGCTGTTGACTTAAGCTGAAACCGGGCGGGGGGAGTACTACCATCTCTTTCCCGGCGATAGGGTGTTTTGTAACATGTCCTTGTGCGGACACATCCTTATTCATGTTTGATCTATTATCCGCTCCCTCATTCAGCCCAGCTGGCACATATGCGGGATTCAAATGCAGCGTCATCAGGTGTTATGCATTAAAAATATATACAAACACAATTTATCAGAGGACCTAATTACATACTGGCTTTATAGCTTCACTGACGGTCTTCATTTAATTATATTTCTTAAATTAGTACGTACCAATAAATTATGGAATGTATGTCAGTTTGCAACCATAAGATTAACGGAAACATTTTTACCTTTTACGTTTGTAATGTCTTCATTGCACGTATTTGTTTCAGCAACCAGTACTGTAGAATTAAACACAACTTTTATCATTTAAACTATTTTCCAAAAAAAAACATAAACATAAACAATTCAATCAATAATGTGTATCAATTAAAGTTCGCATATGTATCAATTAGCATAATGTGGTTATTATATTTGTGTTTACCCTGAATGAATTTTGACCCCCGTACAGTATCCGTTGACAATCCACTTTTGGATGCACCGGGCAAACTTTCTACTAATAAAAAAAACCATATTAGATGCTACAAACACCGTACTCCTGTTAAACACATACTTCAAAACTTATTTATCAAATCATGTTGTAATCATCAAGCTTTATATGTATATTAGCCTACTTGTACTACACTGTAAATACCTTTGTCATCACTTCCCGTTGTATCTGAATCGCTACATATTAGTGGTGTTTCGCTGATTGTTTTTGAATTTTGATTTGTACATTTTTCCTTTTAGCCGCTTGCTTGACCTGACTATACAAAACATTAGAACACTATACCCTATCTCAAAAACACTTTATAAAGAATGCACAAACATGACACCATATCACACTAAACAATCAAATTTGTAGAGGCCTGATGTCTCATTATGTCAGAAGCCACTATTAACACCATAATCACTGTATATTAAAACACCACACATTACACAACCCTATCTATACTATATATAATATGCATATTCGAATGGCAGAAATCGTCATTTGCCACTTTTTCTATACGGGTCTAGCTGGGCTAGACCTGGTTGACCCATATTTGGTAGCAAGTATTTAGTTTTGGATAATCAATCGATAATGGCTGCAAAAATTTTGATTATAAAAGAGCACAAAGAAGTTATTTTCTCATTTTGACTAACTATTTTTTACGAAGATAGTTTTTTGACTAAAAGTATTACATCCATTTTGACTTAGAATACGAAAATGTTAAAAATAGTGACATGATATTTATGTGATTTAAACTTTTTTCATGCTATTTGTTTTTTTCTTGGTTGCTATGCTGAGTGTCGGTGCCATAACAATACCGTAGTAAACCAAATTGAAATCGAATGGCTCCCCGTCGCATCGCGCGGGTTTCCTGCTAGTAATTTTAAAAGACAATCTGTAACAAACTAAAAACACCATCATACACCCAAAATAATAAAAAGAAATTACCACACCTTTCCGTTTCGCAGGTTGTGCTTTTGATTTCTTACTTGCCGGTGGTGTTCTCCGGTCATTTTTCGTGCCCTTCCGACTTGCAGACGGAGAATCGCTGATCTTCTTCATCTTTCTTCGCAACGTATAACTAGAACAGAGCAACTGGTGAAACAACACAATGAAGTTTTTAGGGTTTTAATACGAGTAAAGATTAATACGAATTTGGGATTGATTGTGTTCATAAATAGAGCATAAACACCAAACCCTAGGGTTCCTAATCAATAAATTATCATATATTTAACGAACAATACAACTGAACAACAACATAAACAATCACGGTTTAAAGAAAACAGATAAAGATCCAAAATAATTACAGATTTATATATCCATTATTGCATTCTCATATTTCACATAAACATAGAAGCTTGGAAATAATAACATACAAGTTTGAAATTTCAGAAACTCACTTCGACAAAATAGAAATCACGAACAGATTTTGAAATAGAAGGAACAACTAACTCGATCCCTTTTTATGCTATTCGACAAAATAGAAATCACGAACCGATTGCCATCGTTTGAAGATGAGTTGATTGATTAAAAGTAGTGATGATTCTACATATATGTGTTTGGGATGAGGGAAACCAGTGTTTGGGATGAGGGAAACCACAGTGGAGAAGATTAGGATTTTTGAAGTAAAAAATGAAAAGAGCGAATGTGGCAAAAAGTCAGGAATTGTTGGACATTTAAATGTCTGGTCAAAAACCAAATACGGATCCCATGTGATACCATATTGATAACCCAAACAAACGAGCGGGAAAACAAAAAAAGAGAGCTCCCAGAAAGTGCCTGCTTCATTATCGGTACATGAAGGTGAAAACAGGCACCGATAATCTTTTTGTCATTTTACTTTTTGATTTCTCTTTTGTCTTTTATTTATTTAATTATATATATATAGATTTGCTATTAGTTAATATTAATATTAAAAGAAATTTATTAAAAAAAATTCGTGATTCAAACAAATCTTCAATTCATTAATAAAAAAACTGGCCGAGTTACATCAAAATCGCAGGTAAGCGAGCAACAAGCTGCGCCGCTACCCCTTTCTGAATAGCAAACCCTAGTCTATTAAATACAAACCCCTGCCCTCCCCCACCCCCCCCCCCCCCCTTGAGGAGCAACTATTGTGGACAACCTTTTAGACCCTATTCAACAAACAGATAGCTTATGGGTCAAGGAGCCAAAGGTGTCAAAGTCGAAATTAGTTCGATACGTAAAACATACATAAAATAACTAAGTCCATCCATGAGATTGTCATTATCACTGAATGACCTGAACCCGAATAACTTATTCTAAGTTAGATGATTTTGAGTTCTACTCCGAAAAAACATTTCATCCATGAGATTATCATTATCACTTAGTGACCCGAACCCGAATAACTTAAACACGAAGGCCAAACAACCCGACCCAAACTAACCCAGACCCGACCAACCCGAACTTTAAATAGATCGGTTATCAGCTTGAAAAAAACCTGAATTGATGTTGAAGTTTGGTGTTTAGATTTGAAATCTAATGGTTTATTTAACTGATTTGTTAAGTGTTAACGAGCGACATTTAAGATGGTTAGGGGGCGTAGGAACCAAACAGGTGTAGAGGGGTGGCTGGAGGAGGGTGTTGAATGGTGGTGGTGAGGAAGAGTTGATGGTGTTAGGTCTGTGTGAGAGATGTTTAATCCTCCCACCTCCTACTTGACTTACATGATACTTAGAGGTTCCAAAGTGGATGGTTCATCCTCCCACCTCCTACATGACTTTATATGACTAAATATGTATAATAAACCCTAGAAACCGAAATCTTGATAATGACTAATGAATCATCCGTCAAGTGAATAAGTTTCATCGCTAATGTATATAGTTCCTTGTCATGATTCTAATAGGTCTTGAACCTATGAAAACACATTCAATCCTTAGGGATTTGCTATAGTGTCGTTGACAAGTGCTATGTCTAGTGATTACTTTTATGTTAAGATATTTTCTCATACTTTTTACATACTCCCAAATACTCTAAATCTACCGTTAAACTCGTTATTTATACGTCTTCGTTTCCCCTTGTAGGATCACTCGGCGTTCGTCTCACAACTCAACTTCCTTCATGGACTTACTTTGTAGAAAAGACCCAACTAAAACCGTGAGTACACTCGACCCATTTACCGTTAAACCACTTTTGGGATGTAACATGTTTCCATATCAAAATACACAATACACGAAATTCATACATTTTATGCTCAATCCTTATACGTGATTACTTGTTATGCTATGATTCGTGCTTTTGATATACATGCTTGATCATTAACTTAGCTAACCCAAACTTGACATGTATAGCGCTATAGGAGTAGCACGCCGCCCGTCGGGGTTATGTTAAGATTCTCATACTCATTCTTAGTCTTGTTGCTTTTGTGACAAGGGAAACTCATACTCGTTAAAACTTTTGTGGAAGCTCGGGGTTTGATCTAGTATTGCATGCTTAGTATATATCTTGCTTACATTATTCATGTGGATTCGAGTTAATTTTCTTCACACTTATGCTATGTATGTATCAAACTTGTGTACTCGCCTTTGCTTTTGCATTGAAATGTTATTTTAAACATGGTACAGGTTGATGAGGAGGATGCTATGAAAATCACATAGCAAGGACTAGATACACACAATTAGACGTTTAGGATAATGTTGTTGTATCAAATTTTGTCGTATTATGTTTGTTAAACTTGTTATGATTATGTTGTTTCAAATTGTTGTAATTGACTTTGAATGTTGTAATTTGACAATGTTATCTTTTAATGAATGAAATATGGGTTTTATTTAAATATTATCACTAATAGCGTTATGAAGTCTCTTGCAATCTCGTTTACGTCTCACTCCGATGCTTCCGCCATCGGTTGGGGTGTGACAATTAAAATGTTTAACGCCCTGAGTCCCTATAGCCACTTTTCTTAACCATTCGAGTCCAATTTTTTAAAACCATCCACCTAATCTATTAACTACGAGGGCATTTTAGTCATTTACATATAGAGTACAATTTTTTATGCAAATAGTATAATATACAAGTCTTTAATGCATACACACACAAACATCTCTCACAAATACCTAACACCATCAACTCTTCCTCACCACCACCACTCAACACCCTCCTCAGCCACCCCTCTACACCTGTTCGGTTCCTCCGCCCCCTAACCACCTTCACTGTCGCTCGTTAACACTTAACAGATCAGTTAAATAAACCATTAGATTTCAAATCTAAACACCAAACTTCAACATCAATTCAGGTTTTTTTCAAGCTGATAACCGATCTATTTAAAGTTCAGGTTGGTCGGGTCTAGGTTAGTTTGGGTCGGGTTGTTTGGCTTCCGTGTTTAAGTTATTCGGGTTCGGGTCATTCAGTGATCATGATAATCTCATGGATGAAATGTTTTTTCGGAGTAGAACTCAAAATCATCTAACTTAGAATAAGTTATTCGGGTTCGGGTCATTCAGTGATAATGACAATGTCATGGATGGACTTAGTTATTTTATGTATGTTTTACGTATCGAACTAATTTCTTAAGCAACGAGCATGCGTGCTTCAAAGAAATTTTTGTATAGAAATTTTTTGGCATATACGTTTTCGACCCTCCGGTTCTATAGAATTTTTGGGTATATACGTTTTCGACCCTCCGTCATTCGGGTCAAGCTTCGCCACTGTTGAAAACCAAGTTATATTTAAAATCAAATATTTTTGTATCGTAAGTTTACCAAACCGGTAACGGCCAAACTTCTGTCGTGTAACACAGGGAAAACGACCAAACTTCCACGGCAAAGCGCGGTGAAAAAAAGCTAGTTATAATTATTAGTATGATAAATTATGGGTAGGGTTATCGTAAAAAAAGTTGTTTTTGTGAGACAGATAAGAAAGAATATATTTTATGAAATAAAAAGGTTTTGCATTTTATATCTCTATATTTTATGCAAAGAAAATGAATACCCAAGGCATACCTGAACCAAACCCGATCCATACACGAGGCATACCCAACCCTACCCGAACCGGGAAATAGGGTATTACAATACCTGGGTATTAAAAAACCCAACCCTGACTCTACCCGTACCCGGGTATATAGAGATCCAAACCCGACCCGAGTATTGTCAATACCCGATTTTGTAGAATCTGGTAATACCTGAACCCGGTTCCATACCCGGAACCGGGTATTAAAAACCCGATTTGTGCACCACTATTAACACAGGGGAATAATAGGACTTTTACAATGGATTCAAATCAATAACTGTATCACCATAACTCCTAAATCTTCTACGCTGGCGATCATTTCGCACTAAAATCGAGGTGTTCTTCAGTCAAAGATTTTCTACTAATAAGCCCTAGAATCAACATTGTTTATAGTTGTAAAACCAGGAAGAGTGGAACGACAGGGAATCCGGAAAGAAGAACGAAGAGTAAAATGGATGGTGATTGTAGTCATCCGGAAACAACATAATACAATAAGTAACTACGATGTGAAAAGGACACCACTCAGCTACTGATATAATAAAACTACAATAAACACCATGTAATATATATTAAATGCTTTAACGGGTTCAATATTTAATGTACCCTAATGCAGAATATATACGTGTTTTAATTCATGATATGATCTCTTCCATATAATCAGACTGAAATCAAATTTCGAATTCCTTAAATAACTGCCTAGGATCAGTTACATAAATTTTATCCTTAACTAGATTTGTTAGTGAAATTACAATTATAACCTTAATCTATATATATTAATAATTGACTAGATTATTAAAAAAGAGAAAAAAGGAAAATCTAGGTTACCCACGTTCTAACATAACCTCCAATTCTCCCCTCCCCCATTCCAGGAAGTGTTGATCGAATGGAGCACTCCGTATATGTAGGAATTGGTAACCAGTTAGCCCAACCCCTCTCTATACAACTTTCAGGCTCTCAATTTCGTTTCTCCCTTGTGGAAAATCTCAAGGAAAATCAAAAGCATCAAACAAAAACACTGAATAGTCTTCTTCGATTAAGGTATTTTTCAGTTTTAACAGTCTATCTAATCATCTAGTTTGATTTATGTATTGTGTGTATTAATTGAAGAGAACCATTATGTTTGTCAATTCTGTGATATCACCTTCTGGTTCAATCGCAATAGATTCTGAGGGTGTTCTATGTCAATTCTGTGATATCAAATCCGATACTCTCCCCAATCCTTCGTTCATAGTTGCTATCTCTACTACAAATTATATTTGTTTGGGCGGTGTAAATGAAGTTTCTGGGCAGTTAGTTGATCTTCGTTTCATCATGTAAGATTGAGGTTTATTATGATGACTATGGTGTTTTTTGGTATAATTTAAGAGTGTTTTATGATGGTGTTAAAGCTAGGATTTGGTAGAATTGGTTGTGTCATAGTGGTTTTACATATAGGGTATGCAGTGTGTTAGCTTATAACTTGGTGTGTTGCTGCAAGTATGGTGTTATTGTTTCATAATGTGGTGTTTTATGTGTTGGTTTTTATACAACCTTGTATATATGGTGCTAGTCCTCCTGCTCGTTTTTTGAATCATGTATATAAGGTGTCCTATGTATTGTTATAGGTGTGTTATGGACTGTGCAAAAATGTGGTAAATGTTGTTAAAATTGTTGTCATCCTAACATCCCATAAACATGGTTTGGGTAAAAATGTTTGACAGATGATGTGGGATAAACAAAATAGTTGCAGAGTTGATGTGAATTTTGACGCTAGTGTGCGATGGATTGACTTTTTTTATCCTGGTCCGCTTTTTGTTGATCACCTTACTAGCATGTTTGACCTGATTTTCCACAACAATGCTTTAGTCTTGTAATTCGTTTTTTTGGATCCTATGCCTACTTTTATTGTTCCAACCATGCTGAATTCTGCACTCCCTGCTCTTAATCTGTTTGTTTTGGATAATGATGCGGCCCCATCCGACCCGTATATCGCCATTACTTCAGTCTATTCTCAATTTGGTACTCCTAGTGGTGTGTTTCAGTTCCAAACACACCTAATCACTTCAGTTCTTGATGCTTTGGGGTCCAATTTTCATTTTCAAAATATTATATGGCTGGAGATACTAAACGCCCTTTTGTATGTTGCCACACCAGAAGATCATAAAGTGAATGACATCTGGTTATCGTGGTTTATTTGTATTAATTGTGAATATCCTCTACATACTGATAAAAGCTAGATTCAACCCTGTAGATACATATTCACTGTAAATCTTTTTTCTTATTTATTTGGGCCTTTTATGAATGATTTAATGAGATTTTTCCTTTTTTGACATAAGTAATGGAAAATAAAAGTATGCCAGGACAAAGCCCCAAAAGACATATGAATAATTATGAAAAGAGTAGAATGTCAAGGATTCAAGATAACCAAAAAAAATTACAAGCTTCGGGATTGAAAAATATTGCTAAGTCTTTGACAAGTCTAGCAGAGAGTGACAAATCAAAGAAAAAGAAATCAATGGATACCAACGAGAGAGATATAGATGTAGAGTATATGCATGGTTCTGATGTTGATGTTGAGCAAGATTATAAAGAAGCTGCTACAAAAATCTCAAAAAAGGTACTAATATCAAATAGGGATAATATAATTTCTTTCGGTTTCTTTTCTAACAATTCGACTTACAGAAACCACGTCCAACATACATTGCTCCGCAGTCCCTGAAAAGATATACTAATTTAGCACAGAAACGATTCATTGGTCCGACTGTCTCCCGTGTGCTAACATCTTCAGAATCTCATATGCAAAAGGGACAAGTAATTGATACAAGAGGGAGATCAATTATAGCTAAGAGAAAGTTAGTTGCAGTTGACAACGATGATGACCACGGGGAATGTGACATGAGATTTCATGGTACCTATATTTGCTTTTCAAATATTTTATGTATGATGTTTAATTAGTATTAAGTCTAGATTCAATTAACTATTTTTATGGTTACTTTTTTTGTAACTATAGATATTAATGAAGAAGAAGATGATGTTGATAATATATATGAATGAAGCTTATGAAGAACAAGATATTTTTAAAGATGATGGAGATAAAGACATGGAAGATTTAGAATAGGTTAATGATTTAGAAAATCAGAACGATGAACTGGTTGAAGAAGAACGTGAAGTTCGAGAAAATGAAGAAGAGAATGAAGTTTCACAACAAGAAAATGAAGCAGGTTTATTTGATCTACTTGATTGCTTAGTTTTTTATTGTTAAATCATATAATGTGTGTTAAAGATGAATATATAAGACACTTGTATTCAGGGCCGGCTCACCTTTGAGCCCACCTATGCCCTAGCATAGGGCCTCCAAATTTTTGAGGCATCCATTTACAGCCTAACCAGATAGAACTTAGAAGTAATCTGAAGTCATCAAACTTAATTTCCATACATATTAATCCCCATATATATCTTAGATTATAAGCCTTTGTGAATATTTATCTAGCTTTGACTTTTGTATCTATTAGTGCTATTTGAATGTTCCACGACTTACTTTTTCCGTTCTTAGCGTTTCATTTATTTTCTGAATGTAATCTACGAAACATACGGACCTAATATATTGTCTTAATTTCAATTTATTTAGTATTTTTAATGTATACATGTACATTGTAAATCATGTTCACTTTTTGTAGTTCGGAATGTACGTAAAAGAGTGAGAGGACTAACGCGTATGCCAAAGGTTTGGGCCCAAGAAAATGGGGATAGAATTCCTGTTTTGGTTAATGCACACAGACAGCCTATTAATGACAAAAGTAGTCAACTGACCCATTTCATGGGAACCCTTTCAAGGAGTGGAAAGTATTGTCCGGTTTATAAACCATGGAATAAAGTTAAGGCCGCCAAAAAAGAAGAGTTGCTTGCATTCTTAAAGGTACATAATTAAAAATATGTATGTTATTGACTTAAGTATTTGTTTTCTCATGTAAACTGTTTCATTTTTAGACAAAATTTGATATTCCTGAAGTTGCTAAAGGCTGGATATTGCAATCAATTGGGCGGAAGGTGAAGAACTGGAGGGCAAGAATTAAGGAACTATACCATGATCCGTCTTTGTCACTGAAGGAACAAATAAGTTCAAGGCCAAAACAAGTGCAAAAAAAAACAATGGAAGAAATTTGTGAAGTATTGGAATAAAGAAAAGTCTAAGGTATGAAATATCCTACCACTTTAAATACCATTAATTTATTTCCCATACTGAAAATTCACTTGTCTACTGAAGCTGGTAAGTGAAAAAAACAAGGCGAATCGGGCAAAGAAGAAGATGGTTCAAGTAACGGGTAAAAAAAGTTTTGCTCGAGTACGTGAAGAGCTAAAGGTGATTGTATGAGATAGTGCAATTGTTAATGTAGCATGTCGATATCCATTGTCAATACTTATTTTCTTTTTATTCAAACATGCATCTAAGGGACAAGATCCAAGTCGATTGGAAATGTTCCGTGCAGTTTCTCCAAAGATGGAACTACCAAAAATTTGGAAGCTTCAAATGCAATTGTAAGTAATACGCTTATATATTCATACACATATTTTTTCTAGGTACAGATGCTGTTAAAAATACATAACTTATTTTTGTTACTATGTCTATATAGGCACAGATGCAACAACTTAGTTCTAATCTTCCCGAGGGCTCGACCGATAAGCCTGGACCAGATGATGTTTTTTTTTCTAAAGTAATGGGTAATGATCGAAATGGTGATGTCGTTATGTATGGTCTCGGTGTTCGTGCTGCTGATGTTTGGGGTGTAAAACCAAGTCGTTCGGCATGTCATAGAGAAAACATCCAATTGAAGTCGCAATGTGAAGAACTTACTAGTACTGTGGTCCAGTTACGAGCCCAAGTATCAGAGATGGAAGGGTCGAGGGGTGGTTCCAGTGTTCAACCACTTGCATCACAACATCTCCCCAATGTAACCAATGGACGTCAACGTTTACAGGTATTTTCTATATAAATCTTTAGTGTTCCACCTATTACATGACCACAATAGTAATCTTCTTTATCTTTAATCCTATTAGTTTTTCATCATGAATAATATCAACAACTAAAAGTTCCACAACAAAGGATTAGTGTGTAGTGTGGTGGTCATTCTTGTTTGTAAATGTGGGATTCTTAAAAACCAAGTTTCCTTAGTTTTTTCTATAAAAATGTTAGCCTGCTAGTGTAAAACTTTATTAATTTTTTTGTAAAATGATTTTTTGCACTATTATGACTAGAGTTTAATAAATATTTGTTGAAAACTAAAATCTAGGTCGGAGATGAAGGTTTCCTCAAAAGCATTCTAAACTCTACCGAGATTGTAGCAAGAGGAAGGGTCCAAAGCTTGGACCCAAATGATCTAGTTGGTGGTATAGAGATTGGACCGGAATGGTGTGAGGTAAACGTTCAAGTACCAATAAAAAAAGATGAAAACTTGGTAAGACCATATGGTTTATTTTCTACAATTCAAGATTGTATTGGTGCATCGATTGCATGGCCCTATCCATTCATCTCAGTATGTATTTGTTAAATTTGTGATACAATAATTTTAATATCATGGAACTTAATGCTTATACATAGATGGTTTATGTGTAGGTAGTCCATGAGGATTGAGGACGCATGATGACTCAAGATTTTATGCTTCTTATTTCTTTAATTGCTTTTAATTTCTTTGTTAAATGTTAAGACTTTATGTTAGATAATGTTATAACTTATTTATGGTTAGTGTTTTTGTTATGAACATGCTTATTTGAATTATAATGAAGTTTTATCATTAGTTGTTGTTATACATTAACTATTAGGATGTTATATGTTTGTTTGTTTATAAAATTGGTTTATAATCTTATTGGGATATTAGGACCATTTTCTTGATAAATAATGCTACATCATAAGGGTCTTATAAATTAATTTTAATGACGCTTGTATGTGTATCAAAAGATTAAAAGTAGGTAATCCCCATATTAGAACATTGTAAAAGTGTCCTAATATGTTCTTTTTAGGATGCTATTTAAGTTGTCTATAGACATATTATGCGACCATAAGATTGGTTTCATAATCTTATTTGGTATATTAGGACCCTTTTCTTGGTACTGAATTAGCTATAATGTTACATCATAAGGGTTCTATCAATTAATCTCTAAGGACGCTTGTAAGTGTATCAAAATATTAAAAGTATGTAAGCACATGTTAGAACATGGTAAAAGTGTCCTAATATGTTTTTATTAGGACACTATTTTGGTTTTTCAAAGACATATTACGCGACCATAAAATTGGTTTCATAATCTTATTTGAGATGTTAGGACGCTTTTTTAGTTTCGTGACTTATTACGACCCCTTTACATGAAACGCTTTCACCATTGGTCCTATTAAATGAAAGGTTCTATAAAATAGCATTTTAGGACGCTTTTGCGCGTACTAAAAACCCAGTTTTCTTGTAGTGATTAAAAGGGTATTTTAGTCTTTTACTTCTCATGTCACATTTTTTCTCTCTCTTACATTTAAACCTCAACATGTCACATATTTTCTCTCTTCTATTTAAAATTCAACATGAGACACTATTGAGTCGTGATTTTTGGGTGAGTTCGTTTGTAAAAAAAATAAAAAATTTTTAAATAAAATTGTTAAAAAGTTTTTTAAAAGTTTTTGTTAAAAAGTTTTTTGTAAATATAAAATATTTTTGTTTGGCGTAAAATATTTTTTTGTTTTTTGCAAAATTTAAAACCACGCGTAAAAAAGTTTAAAACCGGCGCGTAAAAAAAGTTTAAAACTGTACGTAAAAAAACTTTCATACCAGCACGTAAATAAAATTAAAACCGCGCGTAAAAAAAATTGAAAACCGGCGCGTAAAAAAAGTTTAAAACCGACGCGTAAAAAGTTTAAAACGGCGCGTAAAAAAAGTTTCTAAAACAGCGCGTAAAAAATTTTGAAACCGCGCCTAAAAAATTTCAAAACCGGCACGCAAAGAGAAGTTCTAAACCGGCGCGCAAAAAAAGTTTAAAACCATGCGTAAAAAAAGTTTAAAAGCGGCGCGTAAAAAAAGTTTAAAAGCAAGCGTAAAAATTTTTAAAACCGGCGCGTAAAAAAAGTCTGAACTCGCGCGTAAAAATGTTTAAAACCGGGCTCAAAAAAAGTTTGAACCCTTACGTAAAATAATTTTCTTACTGCATGATTCAAAAATAGCATTAATTAAATCACAATAATTACAACTTTAATTACCAATCATTAAACAGTTTAGTAAAAATAATAATTTACCCTTATCCTACTAAAAACAAAAACTCATTAATTAAATCACAATGATTACAACTACTTTATTGTCTTTTAATCCCATCCATTAAAACACTTTTACAATAACTTATATAGGTTTCTATGGTTCTCACAACTCAAGGTGGTTCTCATTTTACCCATCCCCTATATAGATATAGGGTTAGGATCATATGAGAAGCACTAGGCTAATTGAGAAACTTGAGAAACATTTTGGACCACACATTTCCCAAAGCTTTTCGTAATATACACATATGTATAGTTTAAAATTGACTATATACGTATTTGTATAATTCAATATACATATATGTATATAGTCAATTTTAAACTATACATATGTGTATGTTACCAAAAGCTTAGGGAAATGTGTGGTCCAGAATGCCTCTCAAGTTTCTCAAATAGGGTGGACTTCTCTTAGGATCCCTACCAATATATATATATATATATATATATATATATATATATATATATGATAAGGATAAGTTAGGAACCACCCTTTATTGTGAGAATCAGTGATGTGTTGAGAGTCTCACGAGCTCTTGTATGATTTGTGTTTCAATTATGGATGTAATGACATTTCATGATATGTAGTTCTAGTTATATGCTAAAATCACACAATTCATTATCTAAAGCTCTACTTTGGTCTTTTTTTGCTGACTAATTGTGGGTGATCCTACATAAAACATTAGTGTCTTGTATTGTTGTAAAACCACAATTGGTCCATACGGTACTAGGTCCAGATGACCTTAGGATATTGGACAAGGTTAAAAAATCAATTTGTATAAGTTATGTATCTTTGTTTTTTTTTATTATTTGTGTCATCAGGTAACTACTACGATCTTATAATATCATATGTAGCGTTTGACACGTTGACCGATGCATCATAAGGTGCATTTGATGGATTACTGCTAGGTAAAACTTTTATGTAGCATATCCTTATTTAAGCATAACGGATTGGTTCATTTTATGTATCACACATGAAATTTATTACTTAGAGTGAATTGCAAGTTTTGTCTTTTATCGTTATATCGAATTTCAGGCGGTGTCCTTAGTCTTTAATATTGATGAGATTTGTACTTAATGTTTTTAAATCTTACACGTTATGTCTTTTAAGCCTAACCTAGTTAGTTTTTTCTGTTAAATAGGATCATGTGCATGTCACGTGTGGGTAGTTTTTAAATCTTACACGATATGGATGCCCATGTACTTTTTGGCGGCTCAGACGTGAAAACAACATCAAAAGACACAATTTTTTTCCAACACACTTCTAGATCAAATCACAATCGCCCCGCAATCTAGGATTCCCCAAATCTCCTAACATCTTTATTCACAATCTGCTTTCACCCCATCACCTATAAAAATTACACAATCCTTTTCCTTTTCTCCATTTTGAATCTTTGATTCAATCAAACCCATGTTTGTTTATTTTCAAAATATTTTTTGCCCGATTTAATATTCTTTTATTGGGTTTTGTAGGTTTAGTAGAAATCATGACGATTCCTAATGCTAGTGGAGTTCGGGAGGAGGGGTAGCCGGTGGTGTTGTTGCGACGGGAGGTGGGGTGGCCAATGGTGGTGATGCGACGAGAATGGCGACGGGTGGTGGTGTGGTGGCGGATACAGGAGTGGTGGTGGGTGGAGATGTGTGTTGTTTTTTAGAGAAAGAGAAAGGATAGTTGGTTGTCAATAGTCTTGGTATGTAATAACCGAAAATAATAAAAACAACAACAATAATAATAATAATAATAATACTTGTATTATTGCTTTGACTTGCAAGTGGAGACATTGACATCATTCTTTCCAATCCAACGGATGGGATATAATTAAATAAAATATTGCATGAATAATTTCATGCAAAAACTTGACTTTAGAAGGAAAGTTTACAATTCTCATCAACTATAGCCTTCATTTCACATCTATAAATAGAGAAGCAAATGCTTTGCAAAACTATTCTCAAGTCTCTTCACAACCTATCTTATTATCTATCACTTTCATAAGAAAACCTGATTCCAGTAACCGTAACCGAAACCGAACACCATACCGACACCACTCTTCATTCACCACCATATTTACTAAACAACTTGAAGCTTTAACCACGAAAAACATACCACCCGAAACTATTTCCGGTGAAGAAATACAATCTCCAGCGATACTTACGTACTTTCCGACGACGTCTCTCGTAACGGAAACGCGTTTTTGACCAAGGTAACCATAAACTAAATCTTTATTTTTGATACTTTAAGGTTAATCTATAATGAAAATGGAATCTAGAATTTATTACGAAATGTTAGTTTTGTATAAAAGATGATAAAAAAGAAGAGAAACCAGTGAACTGAGTAAATAAATGATCAATGAATTTGTTTGTTCACAAGGGCTCAGGTAGCCCAGTTGGTTCAGGTTCTGGTTTACAACCCAGGGGTCACAAAGTTTGAATCCTGATGCAATATCAGATTTACATCAGATTTCTGATGAAACATGGGATTTTCGTAAAATCATCAGATTTCTATTAAATACACCAGATTTCTTAAATAAAACATCGGATTTCATAAATCAAACATAAATCATTAAGTTGTCCACTGGTTAAGACTCTAACTTATAATCTAGAGGTCTTGGGTTCAATTCTTGCAATAGGCATTCTTTTTAACACATTAGAATTGCATTTAAACCCATCAGATTTTTGGTTAAACCCACCAAATTTCAAAATACATATTAAAAGGTGGTGTCGTCCAATTGGGTTATGTGTTGGGACTTAGAAACAAGAGGTCTAGGGTTCAAACCTTGTTGGTGATGTTAATTTTTATCAGATTTTCTAATTACTAACATCACATTTCTTATTTAATAATCAGATTTAAAGACTAATATAAAGGATTAAGTGGCTCACTGGTTAAGTCTTTTTACTTACAACTCACAAGTTCAAATCTTGCGATTGAGATTTTTTATCTTAATTAATCTTTATTTTAGTTAAACCTATATTTAATGTTTATTTGCTTATTTTATTACAATTATACAACTAAAAATAACATTATGTTTTATTAGTAAATATAAATGTACATGTATATATAATAAAAGTTATTTCTTTTAGTTTAAGAAAAAAAACTTGAGCATTTAAACTAGTCATAGGTTACACAAGATCTCTCAACACACACACACACACACACACACACACACATATATATATATATATATATATACACAATCTTATGAAATAAATGCACACGATGTAGGTCTATACGAACACGCTTAAACAAGACTATTATTTATAAGACAAGAAATCAAGAAATAAGGTACGGATAACCCTCTCCTTTTGTTATCTGGTTCGTTTGCTATAAACCCTTGTCTATATAAATATATATTTTATTTTTGAAAACTCCAACGTCTTTGAGCCTCGATTCAATTGACTGCCCGTTCATTTCTCACTCTGACTACAATTATTATTCGGCTTGACAATATGCGATAAGTTTATGATTATATTGTGCTCATTATCGCATGTTCTGATACTTATAATATTTGTTAATGTTAGTGTTATATATATTTCTGATTATCTGAGATCTGCTACCCTAAGCTCTCTGGCTCCTCCCGTAATGGAGTTATCAGTTCACGGCGTCCCTATGTACAAGTGTGGTACATAGCGACTAGGAGGCGTATGGATATATCCTAGGTATGCTTGTGGAGATGGTTGTCGGGTAGGCCAACCCACACTGTCTCATGTGATAGACTTTGTGGTTGTCACCTCTGTTTAGCTTATGGGTACATATGTATGATATGATTAAGTTCAGTTATATGTTATGCTTTGTCTTGTATTGTTTCGTTTCTTATTAATTTACATTACGAGATATAGTGATAACATTTCAGTTGTTTATTCATTTATTTACTACTTGAGCCATTATTCCGTACTGGACATTCGACTCATTCCGCAAAACTTTTTATATACCTCAGGTTCACAAGATACCTTGGGCGGGATCAAGAGAGAAGACTAATGCTTAGGAATAATCTAAATAATATGAGGATGCCCATTAACTTTATTTTTTCGGAATATTCTGTATTAGACATTCATGCCTACCCTAACTTTCGTTATGTATTTCCAACTTTGGTTTAATCAATGGATTTATGACTTTTGTTCTGAATCACTGTTATAATGATACGTCAACTTATCCGGGTTGGGGTGTTACATGGTAGGTTTCCGGTCGCAGATTGTGATGGTGGGTTGTGGTGGTAGTGGGTGGTGGTGGCAACTAGGATATTGCGGGAAAAGGATCTAGGGTTGGATTATTTAATTTGGGGGTTAATGGAGAGGACAATGGAAAAGACAGAACTACCCTCATGTGACAGCACATGATTCCATTTAACAGAAAAAACTAATTAAGTTATGCATAAAGGATATAACATGTAAAATTTGAAAACATTAAGTATAAATTTTATCAATTTTCAATATAAAAGATACCGTTTGAAATTTGTTATAAAGATAAATGATAAAATTTAAAATTCACTTTGTTACTTAAAAGTAATGGAACTTTTGGTTATTATTACTATTATCATTATTATTATTACTAAATAACTAAAATACTAATATACATGCTACTGTTACTTTCTTAATTACAAGTACTTTTATATAAACATAATTATTATTATTATTAGTAATACTGTTAAAATCAGTTCTAAACATTAATATTAGTATTACTTTTAATACTATCATTAAGTATCAAGTGTGTGTATATATATACTATAAATAATGCATAAGATAAAGAACATTTTAAGATGTCCAAAAGTTATGAACTTTTTTTTTTGTTTTAATGCATAAGGGTACAACCTAAAATGAGGGCAAATTATTCTTTTAAACACTAATTACATTAGCCATTTCAGCGATAGCTAGGTGGTAGAGGCTCTTGCCTCTTTGTTTAGAAGAGTATCCAATTCATATTAAAAGATACATAATATTGATTCTTTTAAGTCAACAAACCAATATTTGAACTTCTAAAATTGTGGAGCACTCACCCAAGTATCCAGAGATTTTACCACATGAAGCACAACAATAACTCCCATCAAGGCGCATCACTTGGCCAAGATTAACCACTCCGACCTTTCGTCCTTGGAGGGCACACTCACTGTGTCAAGATGACCCAAAAGAAGCCTTCGAAGCCTTTTTACTGCCCTGGGTGCTTCGAAGCCTTTCTCCCTCGATCAGGTTCCAACTTACAGAAAGTTACTGAAAAATGATAGTATATATCATTATGATATAAGGATAGAAATATAAAGTCTAAACATAAAAATAATATGTAGAATTAAAATACAGTCGAATAGAAACTAAATTTTACAGATTCATTTACATGTATCACCTTCAGCTAACTTCATTGATCAAACATAAGGCTCAAAACTTTCCAGGAAGTACATCTTGCTGGGATTATTTGCCCGGGTTCTTAGATTGAAAGGCCAATCTTTCCAGTCCGAATCTTTAACTACAATGCATTTTCCTTCAGCATCATCAATAATAGGAAAGAACTTCTACATCATACCAGTATAAACAGTTAAATACCCATGGAATAGATCATTATGATATAGGAATAAATATCTGTTAATATTTAAAAATGTTTGATAAGAAGGTTAGTTACATGCACCATCCTATGGACAACCAACATGTTATCAACCGTTAACACGCAGTCTTCAGTTCCCTGCATAAGGAATAAGTCAGTATAATTAATAAATCAAAAGAATATTAACGAAATATTAAAGAACACTTACCATTGAATTTTGACAGCTACTTTTGTCTAGCTTTGGAAAAGACAAACAACCCTAAATCAAATAAACAAAAATAAAGTATAAGTGACAATGCTACCTCCCGTTGCACCAAGGAAACTTCCATCAATGATTGAAACGTGATCTTTCGTTGAATGTTCAGTGATACATGGATTAACAATTGCATGATCCATAATTGACTCAAGTTGAGTTTTTTTTTACCACCAACTACAACCATCAAATAATGCATAAAACACCTAAGCTATACAAATCGCGCAACTATACTATTACCCAAATTGTGTAATGAACCTGCATGAAACTGAGTGAGCTCTGACTATTACTTGAAGAACCAGCTGCAAGTGGATGTTCATGGAGATCATCACCTATTATCTCAGCAAAAACTACTCCCGCAGAGACACCAGCATCGTTAGGGTGTTTTAAAGACACAACTTTCTGTTTACAAAAATCAACCTACAATAAATAGTAGATTACATAATATCTTGTGTAAGGATCAAATACAAATAGGTTTTATTATTCTAAACGTAAAAAAAAAAACACCAACTGATACCTACATATCTTCATCATTACATAACAATAAAAAAAACACCAACTGATACCTGTGGAAAAAGCTCCTGTAAAACCCTAAAAACGTTTTTGGTTCCCATATTTCAAAATGCACCAAATCTTGAAAAATATCACAGAAGCACTAAGGAAACGAATATAGGTATTGATTAACTGAATACCCAATGATCAAAGGTATTGGGGGAAACCCATCGGACCTCCTTGCCATCCTCTTTTTCTTTGTAGATCTGAAAAATATCCCATAAGCAACCAGGAAACGAATAAACAAAACAATTTGATTAACTGGATAAATTGACTAAAAAAACAACAAAACGATGATAAGCTGACCATAAAGAAACATACCTAAACCAAAACAAAACACCAGTAATCTTAAATTGCAACGGTGCCATGAGATTTCGAGACAAAATATACAGTGGTGAAGTGAGAATCAAAAGAATGATTTGGTAAAGAGGAAATGTTAATAGATTAGGGTTTCCACTAAACAACAAAAAAAAAAAACAAATGAAATTGAAATTTGGGTTGTTTACCTGGTTGCTTTCAAGTGTAATCCAAGATATCTAGATTTTTTTATTCTTTTTCTGGTTGAAATTATGCCGTAGATCCACATAAAAACTGAAGAACTTACTTGGCGATTAGGGTTTGTTAATAGAATCAACCACCAGATGGATCAAATAAGTTGAAGAAGAAGGAGAAGGATGATAATCAAAAAGGGGATCCCGTAAGCGTGAAGGAGAAGAATGATGCGACTGGGAGATTTAGGTTTTTAGATGGTTCATATAGTCGGGGTCATAAAATCAACAGAAAGGTCTAATTGAGTGCTACATCACAAATATTTTTATTTATTATAGAGTAAATTATGATTTTGGCTTATGTGGTTGTTCTATAATAACTCTATTAACCCAAAAAAGAATTTGTTGACACTTAAGCCCTCAATGTCATGTTTTCTAACTTTTTTGGTCTCTATCACAAACTTCATCCATTTACTTGGTTAAAAACTGGTCATCTCAATTCGTCTACTTGCTTATAAATTCTTTACATAAAAACCCATCAATCCCATCTTCATCTTCCTCATCTGTGCATCCTCTAAACCCTAATTAAAGCCTTCATGACTGATGCGAACATCCACTATAATCCACCACCACCACTCAGCCGCCACTACTTCCACCTTCATCATGCTCATCTTCCTTATCTGTGTATCCTCTAAACCCTAATTAAAGCCTTCATGACTGATGCGAACATCCACTATAACCCACCACCACCACTCAGCTGCCACCACTTCCACCTTCATCACGCTTTTATCATCATCAGTTTGCCGGAATTGCGTTTAACTCGCAACCCAACACCACCGATCATGTTTCAAGCCTTCAGAGTATGCCGATCTACACCGAAACGGGCATACACACGAGTTGAGGCTTACAAGAGTTGTGCCGGAACCTTAATCGCATCACACAATAGCCGCTGTTGTTTGATCCGGTGAAACCCTAAATCACGAAATTCTGAAACCCGATATAGTAATCATTGTTGATGGCGGTGGCGGTTGGCTGGTGGTGGTGGTGGCAGTGGTGTTGGTTTCCAGTTTCTTGTTATATAGATGATTTGATGAATTACATCTGTGATCTTGAATACGGATAAAAAGAATTATGTTTTCTTGGACAGTGAAAGATATTTCAGTTGTCTTTAATTTGATAAACTCATTCAATCGCTTGACAAAGTTGAAAATTTATGTAACCTTTATGGGCAATTGTGTTCTTAAATATGTTAGAGAAGCAATTTTGTTTAATTAAGTCTGCAAAGTTTTTGATGGTAGCAGCTATGATTCTTGTTATGTTCCATGAATTTGATTAGTTTTTATACAAACTATTACTACGTCTGTGATCAAATGGCTATTGGAAAGATTCTAATATATTGATATTCATCAATATTTATACATTCTTAATTGTGTTTCAATATTGAAAATATTTGTTATAATTGTATTCTGATTATGTTAGGAACCATAAATGAGAAAGCAAGATTCTGTTGTTGGATTAAATTGGGGTAGAAAAGGTTGTAGTAGGTGAATTGACAGAAATGCCCATCATGTGAGGAGTACATGATCAGGTTTTAACCTTGTAAATGGATGAGGTTAGTCATTGGGGTCGAAAGGGTTAGAAAACATAACGTTGGGGGGCTCATATGTAAAAATTCTTTTTTAGGCTAGTAGAGTTATTATAGAACAACCACAGGGGCCAAAATCTTAATTTACTCTTTATTATATATAAGATATAAGATTCATTTCATGTACTGGCAAACCAGAAACCATCAATCTAACCGAATAAACTGAACTGATTAACCGAAAACCGATTGGTTTACAAAATAGACTAACCGATGACTTCGATTTCAGTTGAGGATAATAATAGAACCAACCGAACAATGCATGCCTTTACAATGTTTCCTGTTACATCACGCCAGTAGCCTTCTTGTCTCTGTGTGTGTATATATATTAGAACACATTATCTTTAGTATATTTCTACTAATATTAGAACACATTATTATCTTTAGTATATTTCTACTATAAAAAAATATTATTAGAAATATTATAGGATTTAGTATTGTAACGGTTATAATCATTAGTTATGATTATAATAATTACAGTTAATTAATATGAATAGGATAAATATATACAAATGTATAAGCCAATGACCCTTTGGTAGAGTGGTGGAAAGGACTTGGGCCATGTGAGTGGTCCTAGGTTCGATCCCCACCTTCATCAAAGGTGAGGCATTGGGTTTATTCCCAACCCAAGGATGGTGAAAGGACTTCGGTTCGAACTTGAGGGAACTAAAGTTTTCTATTACAGTGCATTTATTCTAATGGGTCGCTCTGTCACAACAGGCGGTCGACTCGTGTGGAGGATGCAACTCCTGTCAAGTGGTAGGAGGCTGGAAATTTTCTCGGGGAAAGCTATGTCCCATTTCTACCGAGTCATGGACCCCGTTAAGACAACATAGTCCTCGGGACAGAAGTGTGGGCGTGCCTGCGATTTGCGGGTATGTATTAACCGTGTGTTGTGAAGTACATCTTTCGAAAAAAAAATAAAAAAAAATATACAAATGTATAAATATATAACATCCAGTGGGTAGATTATATAATATTTATAAAAGGATACATATACAAATGGAAAGCTTATATAATAGGACGATTGTGGAACTGAACGGTAGCAAAACTAGAATACAAATATATACATGTGTATATGAATATGATATAAATTATCGAACCAAAACAGAAAACATAAAGTTGCATCCAATAATAACTAAACGCTCGAGCTCGTCCCCAAGTATAACTAACACCAAAAAACACTTACTGATGACGCTTGGCACTAATAGGCTTGGATTAAAGATTATATATCTTGATTGTTCAGGTCACTAAACGGGTTAGTTAGGTTAACCTCAACACGACCAACCCAAAACTTAACCTAACCTTCCAAATCAGAGCAAGTTGTTTAATTTAGCCGGTTTGAGATTTTATGGTTTTATAACACCAAATCCGCTTTGAGAGAAGAGCTTGATTGGCAATTCTTAACCTACTAATATTGAGCCCACCCTCTCATGACAATGCGACTCTCTCCCAAACAACCCAGTGCATCTTTCTAGATTCATTTGATCCTCCCTAAAGAGATCGTTTATACTAATAATTGTGATTAATTAATCTACTCTTTAATTGCAAGCTATAATTAGATAACTTTTTCAGTTGTGTGTACACATCATTATTAATGGTTAAAAGTCACATGTAGGAGACGTATTGATAAACATGTATTGTGTATATTACGTATGCATGTAAAAATAATCTCTACCCCTTCGTAAATGCCCGAGAAGGTATCTTTTGCCCAACATTCTTTACTCTTTTAATTAAACTAGGTTTTTCATAATCGTCGCGTTGAAATCACTAATAGCGCGTTGCGCACGGAACCGCTGATAAGAATAAAAAGAAAATATAGAAAAAATCACTAAAAGATAACCAAAAGAAAATCAACAAAAAATTTATATGGTAATGATGTTGTTCGTATGAAACCCATGGTCAAAGATGAGCAAACGGTACTTGGTACCGGTATCGAATTTCCCAAAATCGAAAATAAGAATCTTCCATTTTAACCATTTAACGACTTTTTACGAATGTGAACGCGAGACTACCATTTTGATTGTGTGGAATATTACTCCTGTCTCTTGTCTCTCTGTATGAACAACCACTGCTTCTGAAATGACTTTTGGCTTGAGCTTGGTTTTCCTGCACATTCAAACAAACTTTAATCAGTTTTGAATTGGAACCCAATCCATTCTGGATTTAGGTTTACCAAAATCATTAACTCTGAAATAAACAAACATTCACACTCTTTTTGATATTCAAACAGCTTGATAGAAACTTTATTTGAAAATTTTACTTTCTTTGATTTTTTAACTGTTTGAATTATCAAATTTTTCTCCACTGCTCTCTCTTTTGTCCTCAGATTTGTATCTGATGAATTCGTTTTACTTGACTGTGAGTAAAATGATTTATTAGAACTTTTATCTGATTTTTTAGACGTATCCGAGGACACAATCTTTTCCAAATACTTTCTAACTTTTTTTCTCTTTTTTCTCAATCTATCTTTTTGCCCTTGTGATAACTTGACTTTTTGTTCTTCGGGCTTCTCTACAGTTTTCTCATTTTTCTTCTCTGTTTTCTTCTCCTCTGGTCTTTTCTCCCCCTGAGATTTAACCGATCTTCTTTTCAGATTAGTCGGACAATCCCTGTAAATATGACCTTTGATTTGACATTTATAGCATCTTCCCGTATCAAATCTCTTTTTCAGGCAGTTAACAGCAATGTGTCCACCAAATCCACAGTTGTAACACACTCTGTTATCGTACCAATCTCTCCATTCAGACCAAACACCCAAATCAGCACATTAATTTGACATGTAATAGTCATCTTTCCTGCTTCTTCTATAAAATTGATTTGACTTTGAAGCACTATATCCGACCTGCACCACTTATTCTCAAATTCTTGTGAGTTTTTATAATGATTGGATGACCGTACCGATGAGCTTTTATTTATGTTTTGAAAATTTTTAGAATTTTGTTTTTCATGTTGTTTTTGTTCTCCATTCTGCTTAGAAGGTTTTTGCGATGATCATTCACCTTTTTTAGCAGATTGTAGAACAGTTTCTTGAAATTTTTCTTTTAGTTTCAAAAATATTTCTTTTTTATCATTTTCATCATCGGTATTATCATCACAATCCTTAATTATGACATCGTCATAATTTGTGACATTGTCACTTATTGGGATTTCCTTTTTATTCTTATTGAACGGTTTAGGACATATCTGATCTAACATTACAGATGAAGTCACAAAACCTTTCAATTGTTTTTCTAAATCATCAATTTTATTTTTTGCAATCTCAACATATTGTTCAAGTTTTCTAATTTTTTCAAGATGCAAGTTTATTATATTTTGTTTTTCAATAAATTTTTTATTCAAAACAGATTTATCATTTTCTAAAATTTTTATATTATTTTGAAAGTATTTCACATTTTGTAATTTTTTATTTTCTAAATTTTTTTTTGATTTTCAAAGTTCTTTTCATTTTCTTTTAACCTTTTATTTTCTAATGAGAAACATTCAAATCTTTCAAAAGTTTGACATTAATAGATTTGAATTTTTGACAATTTAAGCACACAGATTCGGTTGAATTTGGTCTCCAATCTTTCAGACTATACTTCATTCACCTAGTCTATTCAGCTCTATACTATACAGACTCGATATAAGACTAAGACATAGACATTATGCACCAACAAACTCCCCCTTGGATATCGTCTTCGTCTTGTATCAGTCTTCAAAACTCTGTCTTCATAAAATACATTAACGTACATGACCGAAGAAGTTCTTGAACGGCTCCTTCGTCGTTCTTGCTTTGGATCAGGCGTTTGATCAGTTGGCGGTGGTCTTTTAAAGGTAGCCATTCTTAGCGAACTTTGCCTTACCGCTTTTTCCATTCTTTCTTTAATCACCTCATTTCGGGTTTCTTTTTTTAGAAACTCAACTCCTCCAGATCCCTCCACTTTGTTTGCCACATTTTTCCAGAATTTACTTCACGTGCATAGCAAACGTTAACAACTTTCTGATACTGCATCGCCTGTACCTTTTCTCTTTCTTCAAAAACAATCCTTCTGTAGAAAAGGCATTTTATACCTTCTCTCGAGCAGTTAACCAACTACATAGGATCTAGAATCCTTATCGTCCTCCACAAACCTCTCATACCCTGATGACCCATCACTTCAACTCGTTCCTTAGCAATATCCAGGTGATCTTCAAATTTTAACACAATCACTGCTTCGCAAGTAGCTGGATCTATCTGCCACCACTTGAATAAATAATAGAAGTTCTGTTCGATCGGCATAAGTGGCATATTCCTCATGGTTCCAGGACGTTTCATAATTAACGTTATGTCCTTTTCCCCTGTAACCTTATTGATCTTAACCCTTCGTCTTGGAATAAACGGCTTCCAGTAATTCCAACCTTTAACAGCTTCGTACTTAATCATCTTCCACAACAACTGATCTATTGTCTTCATATGATAAGTAACATTCATTGTTTGTACTAACTCTTCCATATCCCAATACGGTAATGTTTTGAAATCAGCAAGATATTTAAAGTATTGCACTCCAAATTCCCTTTTGATTGCATATACGTTGAGCTCTTTAAACCATCCCCAACTCAGTATATCTCCCAGAGAAACATCTTTATTTCTGGTGAAGAATGCTAGTGGACGTTGAAACTTACGTTCACGTGGCATCTCCCTGAACCAGGACTTTTTCGCTTCAGCTATCTCTTCTTTGGTCATCGGCTTAGGAATCTTTCCTTCTCGTAACGCTTCAGCAATCCTATCTTTCAACATATCTTCATCAAGCTTTTGTCCATCTCTTCAAATGTAGGAAAACTTTCTGAATTTTGACTGACATACTTAGCTTTCTGATCTGATTCATCATATGAGGACCAATCTTTAACTATCACTCGATTGAACTCATCAGCTTCAAACCTTCTCTCATACTGATACTCTTTTGGTTCAAATATGTTAACATTCATAACTTCCTCAAAATCAAACTCTAAGTTCTCAGCTTCAACTTCAATTAGTCTCGCCAAATCTTCTTTCGTGTAGTTATGTACAAACTCACATTCTTCCACATTATGTTCCAACATTAGCATTAAAGGCTTCGTGGGTACTGCAGTCACAGGCTTCGCAGAACGATCAATATCTAACAAATCAATATCATCTGAAGGCCCTGTCTTCCCTGACTCCCCCTGACTTTTATCTTCCATCCTATTCGACTCATCGTTCATAAGATCAGAAAAATCAAACTCATCAGATACTTTGGCTTCAGAGATCTTTAAACCTGTACCTCCCTGATCAAAATCATCATCATCGTCAGCTACATTCCAATCCTCTATCCCCTCTTCCTCTTTATCTTCATCCTTATCTTTCTTTTCAGCTTCATCATCGTCTTTTTCTTCAGAAACAACAATAGGATCAGAAGGCTTGACAGATTCGTCAACCTTTTGGATATCAGACTCAGAAGCTTTTGAAATATCTTCAACTGGTTTCTCAGGAATATCAGAAGACTTCTCAGCAGTCTCAGAAGATTTAGGGGCTTCACCCTCAACATGCTTTCCTTTACCACTTTCAGCTAATTCTTTCTCAGCACGCTCTTTTGCTTCTTGACGATCCAGACGATCGTATTCAGCAATGAAATCAATGTTCAGATTATTTGCTAACACTTTCTGCAATCTGTTGAATCTTCGATCGTTCAATGCTTGGATAGCCTTTAGATCTGCAATCTCAGTCTGCAATTTCTCATTCGCGCACTTTCAATTAGTGCTTTCAAATACTCCCATTCATTCTCTAAAACCTTTACTTTGTCATCAAGTAATTCCTTTTCAACCTCGCTTTGATTCACCTTCTTAACAAGCTCGGCCTTTTCAACCTCATTCTGTGCAACTTTCTCTTCTAACGCCTTCACGCGCTTCTCTAGCATCTCAAAATTAGATTCTGGGAAAAACTCATCCAAGTCTTCGAGACTGATTGGACCATGTGGCATATCACCAAACAGATTTCCCCTTGGTGTCTTTGGCGTTGAATCTTTAGGTGTTGCAGCTTTCGGTGTTGACTTCTTAGGAGTAGAACTTTCAGGAACAGAAGTCGTTGGAGCAATAGGAGATTCAGCGATAGGAACTTCAACAAAGCCAGACACAGGAGGTTCTTGTGAAGGAGGTTCTTGTGTGGCTCCTTTCTCCTGAGCACCAGAAGGTTCTTGTGTGGCTTCTGTGCTTTTCAACTTGCCTATGTACCTCTTGCTCACAGCTTTCTGAGCTTTCTTTGCTTTTCTCTTACCTTTTGTATGAGGTGACCCTGTAGTCTTCTTTGAGATTTCGATTGCTGGGGACTTTATACGCTTAGACTTTTTCTTTGGTCTCTCCTCGTCAGACTCTTTTTCAGTGTTAGGATCAAAATCTGCATCCAATTTTCTTTCCTTTTCTGCTCTAATCTCTGCCTCAGTCTTTTCTGGCTCTTTGGCATGAACTTCTTCATCAGATTCTTCATTCTCAGAAGTAGCAGAAATCACATATTCTTGAGTTGATTTTACAGTTTCCTGACTTTCATTTACAACTGCAGCACTCGATCCAACAACTGCTTCAACGTTTTTAGGTTCATCCTCGTCGACAAGCATAGTTTCGACTTTCTTCGCAGCACGTTTCTTTTTAGGCTTATCAGCTTCTGCCTTTAAAAACCACTCGCTTCTTGCCTTTGGTTTGAATTCTTTAAACCATTCTTGCTCAGCTTTAAGCTCTTTCTCATCATCACTACCATCCTTTCTCCACTTGTTATCAGGTGGCGAGATATAATTTGAATCTTTTATAGCTCCAAACACTGGTTTCGCAACAGGAGCTGAAGCTTGCTTGTGGAACTTGATTAGCTTCTTTACTGTTGTTTCATCAAGATGAACTAGATACAACACATCATTTGGGTCTCGTGCAATGTTGGAATACTTTTCGTCAATCAACATTTAAACAAATCTCGGATATAGGCATAGCCTTGAATCTTCCATGTTCTTCGACATGTGAGTGAAAACTAACTTAGAAACATTGAACGACTTCTTCAGAATAAGCGCCGTTGTCATGCTAGCTAAATAGTCTTGAACATCATCTAAACCGGCTTTGTGATGGCTGAATGTGTGAATTAGAGCATGCATCAAAAGTTTATATGGGTTTGGCACTTCCCCTTTCTTCAGCGTCAGTTTGTTCACGCTCACCTTATAACCCATACGAAAGAAACAACCACGCACCATCTTCTCGTCTAAATGAATCGGATCGTCTTCATTATCTTTGAATTCCAGAATCCGTCTAATATCGTCTTCAGTCACAGAAATTGGTTTAACTTCATTTCCAACTTGTACTGTTGAAGTGATTGTCTTCTCGTCAGCACTAAGGCTTGCATTCATCCAAAAGTGAACGATGTGTGATCGATATGATACTGTGCGCTCTGTAATAGCTCAGCGAATATGGCTTTCCTTGAGAAACTTCAATATACTGTCGTACTCCCTCAGTGACGGACATATAGATTTGTCAAGCGCAATGCACGTATTGTGAGTTTTGGAGAACTCAACAGAAATTACACGCGCTAGTACCTGTGCCTGAAAAATGACGCAAAACAATTAGCACGCTTATCGAGAAATATTTCACAAAAATTTCTTAATACTTTATCAAGTTCGGTCGAACTTGAATAGTGTTACAACTTCTACCTAAGTTCGCCTGAACATGTATTAAACACATGTTCAACATTGAATGATAAGTTCGGGCGAACTTATATTAACAATATTCAGTTTTCAAGATCCAAGTTCGGGCGAACTTCCACATGATATTCAAAAACAAATACATGAAGTTCGGTCGAACATATCTCAATTCTCTTTATTCAGTTTTTGGACAAGTCCGGTCGAACTTGTTTAGGTTTCATTCATTCATATTTTTAGACAAGTCCAGTCAAACTTGACAACAAGTTCGGCCGAACTTGTCGTCTTCTCCAAAGACCAACTTGTTCAAAAACACTTAAACGCCGTTTCTTTTCAATCAAAACATGTTATATGGTCGATTTTATGTGTAGATTAAGGATCTATGTTCAATTTTAACCAACAGTTCTTAGATTTATCAGATATTAACTTTACAGATTTGATACTTCAATAATAGTTCAATCCATGGTTCAATCGTCGATTTTATACCTCGGCCATGATGGTGTGTAAATCACCAAAAACAAACAGATTTGGGCAGAGTAACAATGTCAAATTGTCAATCTCGTTCAAATTCTCTCAAAGCACAAGTTCGCTCAGAGAGTGTGTGTTTGCTGATAAGTGAGTTCGGCCGAATTTGATTGGTATTTATACCAAGTCAAGTTCGGGCGAACTTGCTAAGCCCAATCATGAAAGCCCAGTCAAGTTCGGGCGAACTTAACTATAAAACAACACAGCCATCTGCAAGTTCGGTCGAACTTGCTGATTGTTAAACTTGATTTGTTTTAGCAAGTTCGGCCGAACTTGCCAAACCACAATTTTTAACTTTTTCAAAATTTCATTTTTGACCCCTGAACTTTCCAACTTTTTACCAGTTATGAAAATCCACTAAGTTGACAAAGTCCAAGTTAATGACCTTGGTTAACCGATTTGTCTGCCGAGTCCAAGTTAATGACCCCGGTTTGACTCGTTACTAAGAAATTGCTGATATTTTAAAAATCAAAGTTTCAAATTACTGAACTTTTTATCATTTTGATTTTTCAGATTTTAACAGATTAGCTCCCAGCCCGTTGTCAAAGAGATTCCTACCAGTTCTAGCATCTTACCAGACTTTGAAGATTCGTTCTCCAACATTGGTTTGCTGAAAACAAATGTAGAAATAAAATCTTTTTGTATTTTTATAAGTTTATGCTAAAACACACCAAAAATCTTTTTGATTTTAAATCTGTAAAGCTGAAATACTATGAAATAAGCAATGTAAACTATGTACAAACATATTTACACACATATTTTTGTGAATTCGTGTCTAAGGATCATATCAGTTAATTGAGACATATCACCAGTACCATTGACCTTTAAAGGACTTTAAGTTTTAAAATCGTTTACCTAGATTGTCGATATGATTGTCCACTTAAGCTTTACCACATTTTTCAACTGTTTCAAGATATGTTAAGGTAGAATTCATGAAACTTGACTTATCTGTGGTTGCCACTTCTTGAATATACTCCCGTATCCAGATTCCCTAGATTTCATCTTACATGTGAATATAGCGTAATTCATATCTGTATCTGGGTTGTGCGAGACCTTGAGAGCTCAGGTTAGTACTACCGTACAGACAAAGAGATGAAGGCTCATCTTTAAGGTGTGTTCCACTTAAGGAATCTTTTTAGAACTTCAAATGATTAGATCTTTCAAGGGTTTATCTTTGTTGTATTTTACATGATATATTCAAAATTCAAAAGATTTTGACCGTGAATTCTTCTTTTTATGTTCAAAAGTTAAGAAAAAGAGAAGAATGGAGTAGAAATATAAGCGTTCTTGTCTTGATACTATCAAATCAGGCTGTTCTAGCTCTGATACCACTTGTAGGACCGATCCTCGATGCTTAGGAACCTAAATTTGATATCTAACGTCCATAATAGCGGAAATATTACGTCGTGTTTACCAATAGGCAAGATTTAATCAGTTAATCGTCAGTTTTATAGATCAAACGTTCTGGTTACAAACTGACAGAGCTTCGCCTCTGTCGTGACAAAATCTCTGAAGTTACAAATGAAACATCAAAGCTCCTATTTATACTAACACAAGTTCGCTGGTGGGAGCGCAAGTTCGGGAGAACTTGCTTAGTCAAGTTCGGCCGAACTTGACTACTACACTACCATTTCAAGCGAACTTGTCCCTAAATATACATAAACTTCGACATTTCGCTCCTAAATACCGACTCGATATTATATGACGGCGTAGGCAACAGACATATGCATCAACTATCAACTTCGAGTTCCCGAAGAGGATGTGCCTAAAACCGCTTTCCGCACTCGATATGGACATTACGAGTGTCACACCCTCAACTTCCACTTGCGGAGTTTTACCGCGAGGCGTGTGAACAAACCAGAATCTGAAACACTAGTACGTCGAACGACTCTACATGATTTGATAATACGTTTTCCAAAATCGTTCATTATAGATTTTATATCAATTACCAATATTTAGCAGAGCATTAGTTTTAAGTTTAAGCGGAAGCATAAATAAGTAGATGATGCGGGCGCCAACACAAACGCCAAAACAAATGAAAGGTCCCAAAACAATATTAATAAATATGACTCGATAATGATGTCTTGTTCAATGCATGTGCGTGCACCTAGAGCTCCTAGCGTCCTGAGAAACATGTAAAGAAACAAGTGTCAACATTAAAGATGAGTGAGTTCACAGGTTTTCATAAATTCGTTTGTTCGGTTATAGTTTGTTACTCCGTTATCCCCAACCTGGGATAACATATCAGTTCCATTATTCCAATCCCGGAATAATAAGTTGTTGCTTCCAATATTCCCATCCCGGAATATTAAGTTGTTATTTCCATTATCCCCAACCCGGGATAATAAGTTGATGTTTCCAATATTCCAAACCCGGAATATTAAGTTGATCCGTAATTAAGTTCAATGTTAATATATATAGGTAGCTAGCCTAAAGTCATGTCACTAAGTGTTCGCGATCGAAGCTGACTATTGTGCCTCCGTTTTGCCAGGCCTATCACATGACCATGGCGGTGTTAGGACAATTATTAACCCGTTGACCATACCAGGTCGGCTAGCGCGACTAGCTCGGATGGGGCTTGTCAGACCCAGTAGTACTACTTATAATTCCCCCGCTATTTAACCCAAATACTAACGATCCAAGGAGATTGTCGAGGACTTAAGTGATAAAGCTGCTTAGTGCCCATAACATTACATTAACATTAACTTAGTTACCGTATAGTTGCGTGACGTTAAATTCGTATAACGTAAAGAGATTGAGTTTGAGAGTGTATACATGTTTCTCCTCCTGTTGTTTAAAAAAACCGGATAAAGTTAGGGGCCGTGAACTCACCTTTATTTGCTCGGTTAGTGTAGCAAAGATGTTATAAGAGATGGGACCGCTAGTTGCGTCCTAACAAACCAATTAATTCCACGTCAGTGTGTGAACACACCAATACAAATTCTACACGAAACTTACTCACAAATTGATACACACAAACAACATCTCTAACACTCAAACATGCATGCAAGTATTCTCATGTGATCATCGTTATCAAACAACTTATCATGAACATATTCCAAATCCATGCAACACTTTAATGCATAAAATCACAAGTTATCAACTTTCTGCTTAACACTCAATTATTCAGCTGTTTTCTAGGATTTTTATAAAATAGTTCTAACATTCCAAAAATTCCCATATTTTTACAGTAGGTGAAATTTATACCATAGAAATTTATATAATTTTTCCAAGTCCTAAATCTTTACCAATTAACCATAAATATTAATTCATTAAGCTGCAGTCAGATTTACCGCTTTCTGACTGCAGTCCACGGAAGACTTTATTTAAAAATCACTGATCGTCCGATTAACAAAATTCCAGTTGGAGTTGCCCGGAAATTTCTATACCTAGTTGCTGTACAAAAATCATGACTCAACTCCCTACTGATTTTAAAATCTAGCTTGACAAACAACTAGCAAAATTCCAGAATTTTCACAGCTTTAGCTACTGAACTTGTTTGGCCCTTTAAAAATATCAAACGATTTCAGAAAATTATGAATCCGGCGCCATTAGATTCCTTATTCAAATCTCTACTTTCTAGACATCAGAAAATCCGTTTTTCGACAACTAACGACCGAGTTACAGCCTGATGAAGTCGGCTGTAACTATTACTCAGCAACTGATTCAGCATACCTTTATCATAATCTTGTGTAATCCCGTTCATGCGATTAATCTAGGCGATCTAAAACCGATTTCTAATCCTAGATTAATACTAATATTTCACCCATGCAACCCTAGTTCTTACTTCTAGTTATTATAAACAAAACACACTTGCACACTTATGATATCCGTAAACAATCATGCACATGAACAATGATCAAATCAGCCGATTACTTAACACTCACATAATCTGAAAACAATACAATCAAACACATATATACTCGACTATAATCTAGCAACTTATGATAAATTCTAGATGATAAGGTACACGAACCGTGAGTATTATAAAAGATCGGTGATCAAGGATGCTTGCAGCCGAGATGAAAGAAAAACTGATCTCGCGACCAGGGAATGAGATTAAGCTGTTTGTGATCTGGGTGAAGTGTATCAAGGCTGAACGGGCGATCCAAGGAACAAATAAAGGGCTTTACGTCTGAGATGATGAAGACTTCGGCTGCTGCTTGCTGCGACGGAGAGAAAGAAGCGAACCCGGAAAGAATCGGTCTGCGATCGCAAGGCTGCTGCTGTTGCTGCGACCGAGAGGAAGGCAAAGAACAAGGCTGATCAGTGTTTGCGATCACAATGGTGAGACAAAGCTGCCGACGGCTGTTTGCTTGTTAGGGTTTGTGTTTTGTCAATGGCACATGCATGGGTTTATATTTATAGGCGCAAGGATGATAGGGTTTACGGTTTGGTTTGGGTTTATGGCCGAGGGACTTGGGTGAGTTAGTTTGGTTTGGATGTGATCTCGCGGCCAAGCACTAGGGTGGTTTCGGTTTGGGTTCGATCTTCACGGCCGAAACATGTTTGGGCTTGTTCTTGGTTTAGGTTTGTGGTTTGGGTTGCATATGGCCGAGAATGGCTTAAGGTTTGAGATCTACATCTCGCGGCCGAAGACTTGGGTTTCAGGTTTCCTAGTTTCACAAAGAGTTCGGTTTGTGTTTGTGTCGCGGTTCGGTTCGTGTGCATATTTATTATACATACATATATAACTAAAAATCCACACAACACACAACACGTATTTAATTCATGCACGTTGAATACTTAGCATATATATTATTCGACAAATGTCACGTGTAAGTTATCCGAAAAACCCGGGATATCACATTATCCCCATGTTGAAAGAATTTTCGTCCCGAAAATTGAGTAAACGCGGTTTAGCATGTAGCGTACATATTTAGAGTGCCACACACAAAGAGTTAGTTCGTTTATAATGGTACGCAACGTTACAAGAAGTTCCCAAGTGTCATACACAAAGACTTCCAAGTGCCATGCACAAGAATTTAGTCAACAATAGTACACGAAAGTATGGGAAATTTCCAGGTTGTCACATCATCCCCATGTTGAAAGAATTTTCGTCCCGAAAATTTAGTTACTGGTATCATTAGTTTGCTGCTCAGTTGCAAAGAGGTGTGGGTATTTGCTTTTCATTTGATCCTCTCTTTCCCACGTGAACTCCGGTCCACGCTTAGAGTCCCAACGAACTTTAACGATTGGAATCTTGCTGTGCCTTCGAGTCTTGATCTCACGATCCATGATCTCGATAGGCTGTTCTACAAAGTGCAGTTGCTCATCCACTTGGATCTCATCCAATGGAATAACTAGAGTTTCATCTGATAGACACTTCTTCAGATTTGACACGTGAAATACGTTGTGAACTCCACTGAGTTCGGCAGGAAGGTCTAATTGGTATGCTACGGGTCCAATACGTTTCAAGATTTCAAACGGGCCTACGTACCGTGGGTTAAGTTTGCCTCGTTTTCCAAAGCGGATTACACCCTTCCAGGGTGACACCTTTAGTAGGACGCGGTCGCCTACTTGAAATTCGAGCGGTTTGCGTCGTTGATCAGCGTAGCTTTTCTGTCGATCTCGTGCCGCCGCCATGCGGTTTCTGATTTGTACAATCTTTTCAGTAGCCTCAAGTATTAATTCAGGGCCTGTGAGTTGACTGTCACCGACTTCTGCCCAGCAGACCGGTGATCTACATTTACGACCGTATAATGCCTCAAACGGTGCTGCCGAAATACTCGTATGATAGCTGTTGTTATATGAGAATTCTACTAGAGGCAGGTGAATTTCCCAATTATTTCCGAAGTCCACCACGCATGCCCTAAGCATGTCTTCCAAGGTCTGTATGGTTCTTTCACTTTGACCATCAGTCTGAGGGTGATAAGCTGTGCTCATATCTAAGCGGGTTCCCAACGCTTTTTGGAGTAACCGCCAGAAGTTTGACGTGAAGCGAGCATCTCTGTCTGAGATGATGGACGTTGGCACACCGTGCCGAGAAACCACTTCCTTAATGTAGATGCGAGTCAACTTCTCCATCTTATCTGTTTCTTTAATAGCTAGGAAGTGTGCGGACTTCGTTAAACGATCCACAATCACCCAGATGGTATCACAACCACCCAAG
Source organism: Scalesia atractyloides (assembly GCA_947069175.1). Lineage (NCBI taxonomy): Eukaryota > Viridiplantae > Streptophyta > Magnoliopsida > Asterales > Asteraceae > Scalesia > Scalesia atractyloides. Next base: position 58,959,859 of record CAMTDV010000021.1, read on the forward strand.
GTTCGCGGGAGTTTAGTGATGAAATCCATTGAGATCTGATCCCACTTCCATACTGGGATCTCAGGTTGTTGGAGTAGCCCCGATGGCTTTTGATACTCCACCTTGACTTTTGTACAAGTCAAACATTTACTCACGTAGGTGGCTATATCGGCTTTCATGTTGGGCCACCAATACGCAGCTTTAAGGTCTTGATACATCTTATCCGAACCCGGATGGACAGAGTATCGAGATTTATGAGCTTCGTCCATGACTAGCTCTCTGAGGTTTCCGTAGAGAGGTACCCATATGCGATTCATGAAATACCGGGCTCCATTGGGCTTTACTTCCCAATCGCGTTCCATTTTTCCCACTGATTCGGCTTTGATGTTTTCCTCCTTAACTGCTTCTAACTGGGCGTCGCGTATTTGATCGGGTAGCCCCGAATGAATAGTGAGTTGTAGTGCTCGTACGCGACGAGGTTTCAAGTGTTCCTTCCTACTGAGGGCATCAGCTACCACGTTAGCTTTACCCGGGTGATACCGAATGGCACACTCATAATCGTTCAAGAGTTCGACCCAGCGACGCTGTCGCATGTTCAACTCCTTCTGATAAAAAATGTGTTGGAGGCTTTTGTGGTCTGTGAAGATTGTGCACTTCGTCCCATAGAGGTAGTGTCTCCAAATCTTAAGTGCAAACACTACTGCTCCCAATTCCAGGTCATGCGTCGTGTAGTTTTTCTCGTGAACTTTCAGCTGTCGCGACGCATACGCGATGGCCTTATCGCATTGCATGAGTACGCATCCCAATCCCTGAATGGAAGCATCACAATACACTACGAAGTCATCTGTCCCTTCCGGCAATGACAGAATGGGTGCACTGCAAAGTTTCTGCTTCAGCAATTGAAATGCTGCTTCTTGTTTTTCACCCCAAGCATACTTGATGCCTTTCTGGGTGAGGGTAGTGAGCGATTGTGCAATCTTTGAAAACCCCTCGATGAAGCGTCTGTAGTAACCAGCCAATCCTAAGAATTGGCGGATCTCCGTCGGTGTCTTAGGTGCTTCCCAGTTTTTAATGGCTTCAATCTTGGCAGGGTCTACGTGAATACCCTTCTCATTCACTACGTGTCCGAGAAACTGAACTTCCCGGATCCAGAAATCACACTTCGAGAGCTTGGCATATAGCTTTTCCTGTTGAAGTAATCCTAGCAGTAATCGTAGATGCTCAGCATGCTCTTCTTCACTTTTGGAGTAGATGAGTATGTCATCGATGAACACAATGACAAATTTGTCGAGGTATGGTTTACACACGCGGTTCATGAGGTCCATGAATACCGCAGGTGCGTTAGTGAGACCGAATGGCATGACCAAGAACTCGTAATGGCCATACCGAGTGCGAAATGCCGTCTTGGCGATATCCTCCTCCCTGACGCGTAGCTGGTGGTAACCAGACCGTAAATCAATCTTGGAGTAGTAACTTGACCCTTGCAGTTGGTCGAATAGATCGTCGATGCGAGGTAACGGGTATCGGTTCTTGACTGTAACCTTGTTGAGTTCCCTATAGTCAATGCACATGCGGAAAGTCCCGTCCTTCTTCTTGACAAACAGGACTGGAGCTCCCCATGGCGAAACGCTTGGTCGGATAAATCCTTTTTCTAGCAGCTCTTGAAGTTGGGTAGACAGCTCCTGCAGCTCGGCTGGAGCTAGGCGGTATGGAGCCTTGGCGATAGGAGTTGCATTGCTTGCCAATTCGATTTCAAACTCCAATTGTCGATGTGGTGGAAGACCAGGTAGTTCTTCTGGGAATACATCAGAAAAATCACGGACGACAGGGATGTCTTCTATACGTTTCTCGTCCTTAGGCTGTTCGGTAATTAGTGCGAGTAAAGCGAAGGAATTCTTTTTCCGAAGATACTTCTGCGCTTGCATATATGAGATGATGTTGGTGACGGTGCTTGCCTTATCGCCTTGTACTGTCAGGATTTCGTCGTTCGAGAGCGGAATACGGATAGATTTTTCGAAGCAGAGAACTTCAGCCCGGACGTCGGATAGCCAGTCCATTCCGACTACCCGTCAAAACTACCCAGGGTAGTTGTCATCAGATCAATGGTAAAAGTGTGGCCCGCGAGTTTGAGTTGACAGCCGGATACGATTTGGGTCACATCTACCGATTTACCATTGGCTAATTCTATCACATAAGTGGTCTCTAATGGTTTAGGCGTGAGATTTAGGTTCTTCCTAAAAGACTCAGATATAAAACTCCTATCCGCACCCGTATCAAAAAGCACAGTAGCAAAATGTTCATTAAGGGGAAACTTACCGGTGACCACGTTCGTGTCGTTTCTGGCCTCTCCGCGGCCCAATGTAAATGCGCGACCCTTGGCACCTCCTGTGCCACCGTTCCCATTGTTGTTGTTGTGATTATTGTTGTGGTTGTTGTGGTTGTGGTTGTTTCCACCATTATTGTTGTTGTTGCGCAACTGTGGGCAGTCTCTTCTGAAATGAGCAGTGCTACCACATTGATAGCATCCCCTGTTTATACCCTGCTGCTGACTCTGGGGCTGATTCTGATTTTATCGGGGCATGGTTTCCCCACGACAATCCTTTGCCGCATGTCCCATCTTGCCACATCTGTGGCAGCGAATTCCGGCACAAGGGCCGTGATGATGAAGATTACAGCGGTTGCACTGCGGCTTTCGACCTACATAGCCGCCTGAATTCTGGTTGTTGTTGTTGTTGTTGTAGTTGTTGTTGTTGGCGGAATGATTTTGATGACCCCGGTGGCTGTGGTAGTGATTGAACCATTTCTGGTTCCCTTGCTGCGGATGTGATGACGAAGACTGTCGAGTAGTGGAGTCTTCAAACTTTCTTTTGTTATCTGGGGCAACTTCAGTGGTACCCCGTGCTGGCAGTTTCTTCTGTTCCACCGCTTTATCGTGAGTTTGTGAGCCAATCGGATTGCTTGATGTTCTATTACAGGGTTACTAGACATCACCATACCCTGAATTTCCGGAACCAGACCCCCGAGATAGAACTCGAGTCTTTTCTCCACCGTGTTGGCCAATTCGGGGCACAGGAATACTAAGTCATGATGTTTTGCAGTGTAAGCTTCAATTTCCGATCCCACCATCTTGTGGTTCCATAGAGCTTGCTCCAATTGTTGCACTCTGTCTCGTGGACAGTACTCCTCTTTAATCAGGGCCTTGAACTCAGTCCATGCCATTGCATTCGCAGCTAACAGTCCGCGTGTTTGGACTTGGGCATTCCACCATGTCAGTGCCCCATCTTCCAGTGTTGAGGCTGCATATTTGACCTTGTTGGCCTCGAGGCAGTTGCACATTTCAAAAACAGATTCCGATTTTTCGATCCAGCGGACCAGTCCAATGGGTCCTTCCGCCCCCGAGAATTTGCTTGGCTTTGCGTCAAGGAACATTTTATAGGGATTAAAGCCCCCTCCTGCTGACAGAGAACAGGGAGTCAGCAAGGGATTGTACTAGCCTCACTATTAGATTTTCACGCCAAAATTTAATAATGGTTACCTGCCGGCTGGTTCTGAACACCCGCTAGGGCTGCGTTCACATGCTCCTGAATCATGGCAGCTAGCTCTTCGGGCGTCAAGTTAAGGTTTCCACGTCTTCCTGTCGCCATTTAGATCTTCGAAACACAACACAAACACACCCTGATAAGTCTATATATCCAATATAGTTATCCTACTTCGTACTTTAATAATTATTAAGTTAGGTCAACTCAATATGTTAAATAGTCAAAGAAATACTTGATTAACTGAAATTTCAACGTCTTACAAAAGTGCAATCAAACATACGAATTCACTATAAAGTCTCAGGTTTAAATACAAGTGGGAAAATAATAAACTGAAGGAAAACAAATAATATAAACGAGACGTGTCAGTCGTCTACGTCTCCATTCCCCAAGTCACTGTCGTTGCCGTCATCCTGTGCGGCATCTCCAGCTTCCTCAGCTGGGTCCTCCTCCGGATCCTCTTCAGGATCCTCCTCTGGATCCTCCTCTGGATCCCCCTCTACCGGCACTGGAGGGGCCGGTGCTGGTGCAAGTGCTTGATTTTGCAGTTCCTGAATGTTCCAACTATTTCCAGGACTCTGTCCTCCAGCCAGTCGGCTCTTATCTGCTCAGCACGCAGATCTCTGGCTATGGTGTTACGAGCTATCTTGCTCGTACGATGCTCTTCTTCGAGCGAGTCGGTCTTCCCGGTAAGGTGTCGGATCATCCATCCTTGTGCTAGGATGGTTTCCTGCATTCTTTCTAGCTGTTTTTGTTGTGTATGTACCAGGATTCTAAGCATGTCAATTCCTATTTCTACAGGATTAACCGGTTCAACCGGTACAACAATAGTTGGGCGTAACGACGACTCCTCCCCCAGAGCGAGCCTTTTCCTCGCTGCTGAGCGTGTCTCCACGCCATAAGGTGGTATGGGTTCCACCATTGGTGCCTTTCCTAGTGCCCTTGGTGGCGTAGGTTTGTCGGACGATGATGACGATGAGGATGATGACATTGCCTGTTAGGTCGTGTAGTTAGTTATGAGTTGCTTTCATTTCTTATTATGAAGGCATAATCTACCAAACACAATTGCGATATATTGCATAACAAGATATAATAATTCGGTGCCAAACTAAGTCTAGTGTCGTGATATCAGCTATAGTTTAGGTCTACTTCTAATGCAAACCTGGTTCTCTATAGCTAGTGGCTCTGATACCAATCTGTCACACCCTCAATTTCCACTTGCGGAGTTTTACCGCGAGGCGTGTGAACAAACCAGAATCTGAAACACTAGTACGTCGAACGACTCTACATGATTTGATAATACGTTTTCCAAAATCGTTCATTATAGATTTTATATCAATTACCAATATTTAGCAGAGCATTAGTTTTAAGTTTGAGCGGAAGCATAAATAAGTAGATGATGCGGGCGCCAACACAAACGCCAAAACAAATGAAAAGTCCCAAAACAATATTAATAAATATGACTCGATAATGATGTCTTGTTCAATGCATGTGCGTGCACCTAGAGCTCCTAGCGTCCTGAGAAACATGTAAAGAAACAAGTGTCAACATTAAAGATGAGTGAGTTCACAGGTTTTCATAAATTCGTTTGTTCGGTTATAGTTTGTTACTCCGTTATCCCCAACCTGGGATAACATATCAGTTCCATTATTCCAATCCCGGAATAATAAGTTGTTGCTTCCAATATTCCCATCCCGGAATATTAAGTTGTTATTTCCATTATCCCCAACCCGGGATAATAAGTTGATGTTTCCAATATTCCAAACCCGGAATATTAAGTTGATCCGTAATTAAGTTCAATGTTAATATATATAGGTAGCTAGCCTAAAGTCATGTCACTAAGTGTTTGCGATCGAAGCTGACTGTTGTGCCTCCGTTTTGCCAGGCCTATCACATGACCATGGCGGTGTTAGGCCAATTATTCACCCGTTGACCATACCAGGTCGGCTAGCGCGACTAGCTCGGATGGGGCTTGTCAGACCCAGTAGTACTACTTATAATTCCCCCGCTATTTAACCCAAATACTAACGATCCGAGGAGATTGTCGAGGACTTAAGTGATAAAGCTGCTTAGTGCCCATAACATTACATTAACATTAACTTAGTTACCGTATAGTTGCGTGACGTTAAATTCGTATAACGTAAAGAGATTGAGTTTGAGAGTGTATACATGTTTCTCCCCCTGTTGTTTAAAAAAACCGGATAAAGTTAGGGGCCGTGAACTCACCTTTATTTGCTCGGTTAGTGTAGCAAAGATGTTATAAGAGATGGGACCGCTAGTTGCGTCCTAACAAACCAATTAATTCCACGTCAGTGTGTGAACACACCAATACAAATTCTACACGTAACTTACTCACAAATTGATACACACAAACAACATCTCTAACACTCAAACATGCATGCAAGTATTCTCATGTTATCATCGTAATCAAACAACTTATCATGAACATATTCCAAATCCATGCAACACTTTAATGCATAAAATCACAAGTTATCAACTTTCTGCTTAACACTCAATTATTCAGCTGTTTTCTAGGATTTTTATAAAATAGTTCTAACATTCCAAAAATTCCCATATTTTTACAGTAGGTGAAATTTATACCATAGAAATTTATATAATTTTTCCAAGTCCTAAATCTTTACCAATTAACCATAAATATTAATTCATTAAGCTGCAGTCAGATTTACCGCTTTCTGACTGCAGTCCACGGAAGACTTTATTTAAAAATCACTGATCGTCCGATTAACAAAATTCCAGTTGGAGTTGCCCGGAAATTTCTATACCTAGTTGCTGTACAAAAATCATGACTCAACTCCCTACTGATTTTAAAATCTAGCTTGATAAACAACTAGCAAAATTCCAGAATTTTCACAGCTTTAGCTACTGAACTTGTTTGGTCCTTTAAAAATATCAAACGATTTCAGAAAATTATGAATCCGGCGCCATTAGATTCCTTATTCAAATCTCTACGTTCTAGACATCAGAAAATCCGTTTTTCGACAACTAACGTCCGAGTTACAGCCTGATGAAGTCGGCTGTAACTATTACTCAGCAACTGATTCAGCATACCTTTATCATAATCTTGTGTAATCCCGTTCATGCGATTAATCTAGGCGATCTAAAACCGATTTCTAATCCTAGATTAATACTAATATTTCACCCATGCAACCCTAGTTCTTACTTCTAGTTATTATAAACAAAACACACTTGCACACTTATGATATCCGTAAACAATCATGCACATGAACAATGATCAAATCAGCCGATTACTTAACACTCACATAATCTGAAAACAATACAATCAAACACATATATACACGACTATAATCTAGCAACTTATGATAAATTCTAGATGATAAGGTACACGAACCGTGAGTATTATAAGAGATCGGTGATCAAGGATGCTTGCGGCCGAGATGAAAGAAAAACTGATCTCGCGACCAGGGAATGAGATTAAGCTGTTTGTGATCTGGGTGAAGTGTATCAAGGCTGAACGGGCGATCCAAGGAACAAATAAAGGGCTGTTTTACGTCTGAGATGATGAAGACTTCGGCTGCTGCTTGCTGCGACCGAGAGAAAGAAGCGAACCCGGAAAGAATCGGTCTGCGATCGCAAGGCTGCTGCTGTTGCTGCGACCGAGAGGAAGGCAAAGAACAAGGCTGATCAGTGTTTGCGATCACAATGGTGAGACAAAGCTGCCGACGGCTGTTTGCTTGTTAGGGTTTGTGTTTTGTCAATGGCACATGCATGGGTTTATATTTATAGGCGCAAGGATGATAGGGTTTACGGTTTGGTTTGGGTTTATGGCCGAGGGACTTGGGTGAGTTAGTTTGGTTTGGATGTGATCTCGCGGCCAAGCACTAGGGTGGTTTCGGTTTGGGTTCGATCTTCACGGCCGAAACATGTTTGGGCTTGTTCTTGGTTTAGGTTTGTGGTTTGGGTTGCATATGGCCGAGAATGGCTTAAGGTTTGAGATCTACATCTCGCGGCCGAAGACTTGGGTTTCAGGTTTCCTAGTTTCACAAAGAGTTCGGTTTGTGTTTGTGTCGTGGTTCGGTTCGTGTGCATATTTATTATACATACATATATGACTAAAAATCCACACAACACACAACACGTATTTAATTCATGCACGTTGAATACTTAGCATATATATTATTCGACAAATGTCACGTGTAAGTTATCCGAAAAACCCGGGATATCACAACGAGTTCGTGGTCATGCCTTTTGGTTTGAATAACGCGCCCGCCGTGTTCATAGATCTCATGAATCGGGTGTGTAAACTTTTTCTGGATCATTTCGTCATTGTATTCATCGACGATATCCTAATCTACTCCAAGACGAAAGAAGAGCATGGGCGACATTTGCGTCTCATTCTTCAGCTTTTGCAAACCGAACGTCTTTATGCCAAATTCTCCAAGTGTTAAGGTAGAATTCATGAAACTTGACTTATCTGTGATTCCCACTTCTTGAAAATACTCCCGTATCCAGATTCCCTAGATTTCATCTTACAGTGAATATAGCGTAATTCATATCTGTATCTGGGTTGTGCGAGACCTTGAGAGCTCAGGTTAGTACTACCGTACAGACAAAGAGATGAAGGCTCATCTTTAAGGTGTGTTCCACTTAAGGAATCTTTTTAGAACTGCAAATGATTAGATCTTTCAAGGGTTTATCTTTGTTGTATTTTACATGATATATTCAAAATTCAAAAGATTTTGACCGTGAATTCTTCATTTTATGTTCAAAAGTTAAGAAAAAGAGAAGAATGGAGTAGAAATACAAGTGTTCTTGTCTTGATACTATCAAATCAGGCTGTTCTAGCTCTGATACCACCTTGTAGGACCGATCCTCGATGCTTAGGAACCTAAATTTGATATCTAACGTCCATAATAGCGGAAATATTACGTCGTGTTTACCAATAGACAAGATTTAATCAGTTAATCGTCAGTTTTATAGATCAAACGTTCTGGTTACAAACTGACAGAGCTTCGCCTCTGTCGTGACAAAATCTCTGAAGTTACAAATGAAACATCAAAGCTCCTATTTATACTAACACAAGTTCGCTGGTGGGAGTGCAAGTTCGGTTGAAATTGCTTAGTCAAGTTCGGCCGAACTTGACTACAACACTACCATTTCAAGCGAACTTGTCCCTAAATATACATAAACTTCGACATTTCGCTCCTAAATACTGACTCGATATTATATGACGGCGTAGGCAACAGACATATGCATCAACAATCAACTTCGAGTTCCCGAAGAGGATGTGCCTAAACCGCTTTCCACACTCGATATGGACATTACGAGTTCGTGGTCATGCCTTTTGGTTTGACTAACGCGCCCGCCGTGTTCATAGATCTCATGAATCGGGTGTGTAAACTTTTTCTGGATCATTTCATCATTGTATTCATCGACGATATCCTAATCTACTCTAAGACGAAAGAAGAGCATGGGCGACATTTGCGTCTCATTCTTCAGCTTTTGCAAACCGAACGTCTTTATGCCAAATTCTCCAAGTGTTAAGGTAGAATTCATGAAACTTGACTTATCTGTGGTTCCCACTTCTTGAATATACTCCCGTATCCAGATTCCCTAGATTTCATCTTACATGTGAATATAGCGTAATTCATATCTGTATCTGGGTTGTGCGAGACCTTGAGAGCTCAGGTTAGTACTACCGTACAGACAAAGAGATGAAGGCTCATCTTTAAGGTGTGTTCCACTTAAGGAATCTTTTAGAATTGCAAATGATTAGATCTTTCAAGGGTTTATCTTTGTTGTATTTTACATGATATATTCAAAATTCAAAAGATTTTGACGGTGAATTCTTCATTTTATGTTCAAAAGTTAAGAAAAAGAGAAGAATGGAGTAGAAATACAAGTGTTCTTGTCTTGATACTATCAAATCAGGCTGTTCTAGCTCTGATACCACTTGTAGGACCGATCCTCGATGCTTAGGAACCTAAATTTGATATCTAACGTCCATAATAGCGGAAATATTACGTCGTGTTTACCAATAGACAAGATTTAATCAGTTGATCGTCAGTTTTATAGATCAAACGTTCTGGTTACAAACTGACAGAGCTTCGCCTCTGTCGTGACAAAATCTCTGAATTTACAAATGAAACATCAAAGCTCCTATTTATACTAATACAAGTTCGCTGGTGGGAGTGCAAGTTCGGGAGAACTTGCTTAGTCAAGTTCGGCCGAACTTGACTACAACACTACCATTTCAAGCGAACTTGTCCCTAAATATACATAAACTTCGACATTTCGCTCCTAAATACTGACTCGATATTATATGACGGCGTAGGCAACAGACATATGCATCAACAATCAACTTCGAGTTCCCAAAGAGGATGTGCCTAAAACCGCTTTCCGCACTCGATATGGACATTACGAATTCGTGGTCATGCCTTTTGGTTTGACTAACGCGCCCGCCTTGTTCATAGATCTCATGAATCGGGTGTATAAACTTTTTCTGGATCATTTCGTCATTGTATTCATCGACGATATCCTAATCTACTCCAAGAGGAAAGAAGAGCATGGGCGACATTTGCGTCTCATTCTTCAGCTTTTGCAAACCGAACGTCTTTATGCCAAATTCTCCAAGTGTTAAGGTAGAATTCATGAAACTTGACTTATCTGTGGTTCCCACTTCTTGAATATACTCCCGTATCCAGATTCCCTAGATTTCATCTTACATGTGAATATAGCGTAATTCATATCTGTATCTGGGTTGTGCGAGACCTTGAGAGCTCAGGTTAGTACTACCGTACAGACAAAGAGATGAAGGCTCATCTTTAAGTTGTGTTCCACTTAAGGAATATTTTTAGAACTGCAAATGATTAGATCTTTAAAAGGTTTATCTTTGTTGTATTTTACATGATATATTCAAAATTCAAAAGATTTTGACCGTGAATTCTTCATTTTATGTTCAAAAGTTAAGAAAAAGAGAAGAATGGAGTAGAAATAGAAGTGTTCTTGTCTTGATACTATCAAATCAGGCTGTTCTAGCTCTGATACCACTTGTAGGACCGATCCTCGATGCTTAGGAACCTAAATTTGATATCTAACGTCCATAATAGCGGAAATATTACGTCGTGTTTACCAATAGACAAGATTTAATCAGTTAATCGTCAGTTTTATAGATCAAACGTTCTGGTTACAAACTGACAGAGCTTGCCTCTATCGTGACAAAATCTCTGAAGTTAAAAATGAAACATCAAAGCTCCTATTTATACTAACACAAGTTCGCTGGGGTGAGTGCAAGTTCGGGCGAACTTGCTTAGTCAAGTTCGGCCGAACTTGACTACAACACTACCATTTCAAGCGAACTTGTTCCTAAATATACATAAACTTCGACATTTCGCTCCTAAATTCTGACTCGATATTATATGACGGCGTAGGCAACAGACATATGCATCAACAATCAACTTCGAGTTCCCGAAGAGGATGTGCCTAAAATCGCTTTCCGCACTCGATATGGACATTACGAGTTCGTGGTCATGCCTTTTGGTTTGACTAACGCGCCCGCCGTGTTCATAGATCTCATGAATCGGGTGTGTAAACTTTTTCTGGATCATTTCGTCATTGTATTCATCGACGATATCCTAATCAACTCCCAGACGAAAGAAGAGCATGGGCGACATTTGTGTCTCATTCTTCAGCTTTTGCAAACCGAACGTCTTTATGCCAAATTCTCAAAGTGTGAATTTTGGCTAAAAGAGGTTCAATTCTTAGGTTACACCGTCAATGAACTCGGTATTCATGTTGACCATGCAAAGATAGAAGCTGTGAAGAATTGGATTGCACCTAAGTCGACCTCTGAAATTCGTTCCTTTCTTGGCCTAGCTGGGTATTATCGCCGCTTCATCTCGAACTTCTCAAAATTGCTATTCCTTTGACTTCGTTGGCTCAAAAAGATAAACTTTTGTTTGAGGTCCCGAACAAGAGGAATCCTTCCAAACACTCAAGGACATGCTCTGTAATGCTCATATCCTTACTCTCCCCGATGGGAACGAAGACTTTGTCGTGTACTGCGATGCCTCTAACCTGGAGTCTTGGTTGCGTTCTCATGCAACGAGACAAAGTTATCGCTTAGGCGTCAAGGCAACTCAAAATTCATGAGAAAAACTATACTACTCACGAGGTGCAGTTGTTTTTGCATTAAAGATTTGGCGACACTACCTTTATGGTACAAAGTGTACGGTCTTTACCGACCATAAGAGCTCCAACATATCTTTGGTCAAAAGGAACTCAACATGCGTCAACGTCGTTGGGTAGAATTGTTAAACGACTACGACTGTGATATCCGATACCACCCTGGTAAGGCGAATGTCGTGGCCGATACACTTAGTCGTAAGACTCATGTTAAGAGTGCTCGTTGCTACCAAATCGTGGGAAAACTCAACGAGTTGATTCGACAAGCACAATTTGCCGTCATTAACAAGGGTAACCTCGATAACGAGTTGAATTGTGGAGTCGAAAACCCACTCGAAGCTAAGCCCGATGGTATTCTTTACTACCATAGTCGCATTTGGATTCCCGATCGTCTCAATCTTTGAAACACCTTGATGGACGAATCTCACAAATCCCGATACTTCGTTCTTCTTAGAGCCGATAAGATGTACCATGATTTGCGTGCATCCTATTGGTGGCGTGGAATGAAACGTGATATCACTCTTTACGTGTCCAAATGCCTTACGTGTTCCAAAGTCAAGGTAGAACACCCTCTGGTTTGCTCGAACAACCAGAAATTCCTGTCTAGAAATGGGAGAGCATAGCCATGGATTTCATCACGAAATTGCCTCGTACTCCTTCTGGTCATGACAACATTTGGGTTATCATCGACCGTTTGACTAAATCCGCTCACTTCCTCGCTATTCGTGAAGATTATAAGGTCGAGAAATTGGCTCGTATCTGCACGAGTGAAATCATTAGTCGTCATGGTACTCCTCTTGATATTATCTCTGATCGCGACGCTCGTTTCACCTCTCGCCTCTGGCAAACTTTTCAATCCGCCCTTGGCACTCAGCTTAATCTTAGTACCGCTTTTCATCCTCAGTCTGATGGTCAAACCGAGCTTACTATCCAAACCTTGGAGGATATGCTTCGGTCATGCGTAATCGATTTTGGCGGCAATTAGGATTCGCACTTACCCTTGGTTGAATTCTCGTACAACAATAGTTATCACGCTAGTATTCAAATGGCTCCATTTGAAGCATTGTATGGTCGCAAGTGCCGTTCGCCTATTTGTTGGCACGATATTGGAGACATACAAATCACCGGTCCCGAGCTAATACAAGAGATAACGGACAAGATCTTACAAATACGTGATAATCTCCTCAAAGCACGAAGCCGACAAAAGAGTTATGCTGACAAAAGACGCAATCCTTTGGAGTTTAATGTGGGTGATCATGTACTTCTCAAGGTATCCCCTTGGAAAGGCGTTGTCTGTTTTGGTAAGAAAGGCAAACTCGCTCCTCGCTACGTGGGTCCTTTCAAGAGTCTTGAGAGAATTGGCAAGGTAGCGTATCAATTGGACCTACCTCAAACGCTCAACAATGTTCATCCTGTGTTTCACGTTTCAAATCTAAAGAGGTGTCTAGCTGAAGAAGGACTTCAAGTTCCGCTCGAACATCTTCAAATCAATGATACTTTGCACTTTGTGGAGAAACCGGTCGAAATCATGGACCGAGGAGTCAAGCAACTAAGGCACCGTCGAATCCCTATCGTCAAGGTTCGATGGGAAGAAAAACATGGCGCCGAGTATACTTGGGAACTCGAGAGTGATATGAAGACTAAGTATCCACATCTCTTCGTTGCGTCTTCCTAAATTTCGGGACGAAATTTCGTAAAGGAGGGGAGACTGTAACGCCCAACTTTTTCATACTTTCCATATTTAGAAAGCTCGTGTTGTAGTTCTATTTTTGGAAACTATGTAACCTTGTATTCATTCTTCGTTGTAATCATTATAATCCGAGACTTGAATCATAATGAAAACTCGTGTTTTATTCCTATTCATGTTATATACATATTCATACATTTATACATATGATACCTAAATCGTGATACTTGTAAACGTGTGACAAACTCGTAAATACATGACATTCCTACTTCATACGAGACATAAACGTGATTCTTATACTTATTCATATTCGTTATATACTTGTAACCTTTAGTACATGTTATTTTTGCTTATAAAACCTTAGGTTATAATAACCAAACATTAGGAATATCATGCCACACCTTATTACAAGTTCATAACCCATTAAAAGGTAAAAAAAAATTAACCCATTAATAACCTTTAATTAGCAAAAATAAATAAAGAAATAAATAAATGGCAGCCCACTTTTAAGGGTGTGTTTGGGCTCATTTCAAGCCTTAATGCCCGCTAACCTTGTCCAAATCCCAACCCATTGAAACCCTAATCCCTTCCCTATATAATAAACACTTCCCCACTCCTTATTCCACTTTTGCATGTAACATTTGTCGAAAACGGGTTTTACCAAACCCGCTCCGTTTGTAATCGAATATCAAGTTATAAATGTGACGTTGCCTATTTATGTTTATTTTAATTTTTAATGATACATAATTAATAAACAAACTAAACCATAAAAGTTATAACTGATAAAAAGTATAAATAAAGTGACTAAAAATAAAATGGGGCTGCCGGGACTCGAACCCGGGTCAGCCAGGTTGTGAACTCCAAAGACTTAACACTCACACGCATAACCACTCCGCCACTTGTTTGTTTTCTGTCAACTCTAGGAAACAAATAAATCTTATAAACAAACATAGATTAACCGGTTGCGCCAACTGAAAACCGTAATCGGCTATTCAACCGTCTAAAACGTTTGAATAATCATGAATTCAGGTTCATAACGATGCACCGACGATTCTAATCAATTCAGACTTGAAATGACTTAAACTCTGATGATGATCGGTTTTATAACCGAAGATATTCCATAATCTGAATTACTGCAATCAAAGACCTCTCTTGCGACTCAAAATACTCTGCAAGACCTTCAATTACATTTCCGCACACTTTTCAGTCCACCGGAGAAGCTTATTGAGCTCGCCGGAAAACCGTATTCTTCATCAAAACGGTGAGTCTTTCAGTACCGTCGTGGTCTAACAATTGTTAAGCTATTTCTAACTCAAACCTTTCAATTGAAATCAAATTCAGACGCTGCTATCGGATAATTCCAGTTCGCCGGAAAATTTCTGGAAATCTTTATTTTCATCTGTGAATCGGTAAGGACATTCAAACACTCTGTTAACGTTTGTTTATCACTTCAATTCCACGATTAGCTAATCAAAACGGTTAATTGTCTTGCTCAGTTGAAGTTCATAAAAACAGAGACCGACGCCTTGCCGGAATTCTGAAATAAATCGTTCACCGTATGTTTACTTCAAATTATCGTCTCTGCCATTTCATATTAGTCTGTACAATGTTTATCAATCGAATTAAACAAGATATAATGGTGTAATCTACTGCCTGTAAAAACTAACGAAGAAGATAAACTGTGATAACATTATAAGGATAATTAAAATTGGTATTTTGAACGGGTTAGACACACAGTCCAGCGGTGGACTGTGTGCGAACAAAAACACGCATACGTCCTGAGTTCGATTCTTGACACACGCACCTTCGCAGTAATAAAATGCCTTTTTGTTTAAAACTGAACCGGGTTAACTCCGTTATATGTTAAGTATAATAAAAACTAGGATATTTACCAAGTTAGACACACAGTCCAGTGGTGGACTGTGTGCCAAACTAAACCACAGGTCCCGGGTTCGAGACCTGTGGAGTGCACCGAGTCGTTACGTTAAAATCTTTTTAAAATAAATGATTTTCAGATTAATCTAATTAGTATATAAATATAATTAAAAACAGAAATATTTCGGGTTAGACACGTAGCTCAGTTGGTAGAGCTGCGTGCACGCGTACGGGAGGTCACAAGTTCGAGCCTCACCCAGCGCATTTCAATTACACAATAAACCGGTCAAACAGTCAAAGTCAAAAAGTCAACGGTCAACCCAAAAAGTCAACATATTTTTATATTTTAATTATTTAATTTAATTTAAAAATCAATTAAAAATACTTAAAAATAATATTTTTAAAGATAGGAAATAGCCTTAAACTCGCAAAAATATATCTAAAAATTCTATTAAAATCCTTAATAAAATCCACTCTTTTACTATATTTTCCGTTATTATTTAGGTTAGTTAATTCTCGTTGTTCCGCTCTTACAACTCGTGCGCATATCACCATCTCAAATCAAACGCACCCAATGTGAGTGAATCTTTACAAATTCCCTGTTTTAATCACGTTTTTGGGGTGTATCATGTGTCTTGCTATTTATTATATTTAAATCATTGTGCATACATCATATCATGAACTAATGTGTATTCAGTTTGTTTCAACTGTTTGTGTGGTTATTGTTAGATTTAATTTATTATTTTTCAGTACATGCAATTTCATAGGCCGCCGCTCCCCATTACATTATGAGCGTTGAGCAAGTTCCCCATTACATTATGAGCGTTGAGCAAGTTCCCCATTACATTATGAGCGTGAACCTGGCGTGCCAACATACGATCGGCTCCGTTTGATTGAGCCTTGATCGCACAGATATTTATCGTTTTCAGTACATGCAATACGATCGGCTCTGCTTTATTGAGCCTTGATCGCACAGTTTCATTCATGTTATTTATTGTATGATGATGGTATGTTAATGTATGGTATCATATGTTATTGTATGTTATAGTTGTGATTGCTATTGCTGCTGTCTGATTATTTACATTTGCTCATTTATGATTATGCACAATTTTTCATTGATAAACTAACAAGAAAATCAATAATAAATGTTTATCTAACAAGGTTCACTCGCCAACTTATGTTGACCCAAAAACCCCCATTTTTACACATGATACAGGTGAACCAGCTGCAACAAGAAACACATAGGATTGGCCTAGAAGAATAAAATGATTTAGAGCTTGGAATTATTTTGTTTGGTTATTTTCTTTGTATTGTATGGACATGTTTGGATTATTGGGAATGTAATTTTGACTTTAATAAATATGAAACATATTAGTAAATATCATGAGCTTTGGTGATAACCCAATTATGCCCGGACTCTTATTCCGCTGCGGGTCGGGGTGTGACAGATTGGTATCAGAGCCATGACTATAGGGATATAGGATAGGTTATTAGACCCTTAGAGCCTATACTATAGTTGATTAGAAATTTTTAATATTTTTGTGTGTTACATGCCAAATTTCATGATGTTTATATGTTTTAAGTTAAATGTTACATTCAATGTTATGCAAGCATGTTCATAAGTATATATTATCATATAATGCCTATCATGAATCATATTCTCATAACATATCATATCCATGAAAGCACACACCACATCATTTTCATGATTGCTTTTACAATGATTTTTGTGTTTTCAAATCTCATCAAAGTGAGTTCTCATGACGGGCATGTAGTAACTGGAAGGGTACCAGTACCGGTAGTCGGAACGTCCTGTCTAGGCTGGCATTCGTATAAATCCAAATTAAAGGACCAGTTTGCCTACCTGGGGACTAACGATGAGAGTACGAAGTACCTATTAGGCCAAAGCATGCTATACCAAACGTCGTGTGAGCTAACCCCACTTTGAGTTGTCATTGTGTCTACACCTGGACACATTCCGACCATACATCTCGTAAACATATTTTGTGGTTTGCATTCGGGTGATGCGAGTGTTAAATCGCCAATACTAATGTGAATCCTACCAAGCCAATAGTCATGGGGGCCCACATGACTATACAGGTGAAGGTATGGGGGACATTTGAGGCCCAGCATGAGTAAACCCAAGACATCCTATGGATCTGGTTGCATTATTGATATTATGTTATTTTCATTTTCTTAAAGACACATGACACCTAAAAAGACTCCATTAACTCACAATCTTCTTATGTATGTTCCTGTAGATGTCGGCTAGACAACATCGAGGGGGTAAAAGATCAGGAAGGTCTCACGAACGCTTGGCCACACAAATCGCGAAACAAATGGCCGCGGTACTTCCTGACATTGTGGTTCAAGTACAACAAGCTCTCGCCACAAATCCCACTAATCCTCCCCAACAACATGACCAGAACATCGGCAACCCTCCTACAGCAAGTGCTCATACAAACATTCAAGTCTTGTGATCCTCCTAAATTTGAAGGGACCGAAGGTGTCACTTCTCTCCTCCATTGGTTTGAGGAAATGGAAAACACCTTCCTCAACTGCGATTGTCCTGAGGATCGCAAGGTTCGATACGCCACCGGGAGACTATTTGGGGTAGCTCTCACCTGGTGGAATACTGAAAAGGGGAAAGAGGGAATTGATGATGCAATGGCCTTAACTTAGGAGGAATTAAGGGAAATCATAACTAGGCGTTTCTGTCCTAGGAGTGAAATTAAAAAGTTGGAGGACAAATTTCATTCTTTAAAGCAAAAGGAGGGAGATCATACCACCTATAACAAGAGGTTCTTAGAGTTGAACCAAATGGTTCCTAATTTGTTTACCCCAGCTTATCGTTTGATCGAGCATTATATTCAAGGACTTCCCTCGAAAATTCAAGATTCAGTTCTCAGCATTTCACCGGTAACACTTGAAGCTGCTATGGAGCTAGCGACTGAACTGATCGAGAATCGAATTCGCAACGGTAAGTTTAAAGAAGAGAAAAAGAAAGCCCCTGTTGAGGGTCAAACTTCAAACCATTCCATCTCCTCCTCTAAGTTTGCTAACAAGAGGAAGCGCAACACCAGAAACTTCGCTGTTACACAAACCAACTCCCCTATTCCTGCTACACCCATTACCCAAGTTGCCCCTTCACCTGCACCATACAAAAGACCATACTCTGGCCCGTTACCAAAATGCAACCGTTGCCAACACCACCATTCTCCAGATTATCCTTGTCAATATTGCACCGGCTGTGGTCGCGCAGGTCATACTGTTCAAACCTGCCGCATGCCTTAGCGAACGAACCGCCACCAGCCGTCAACCCAAACCTACCAGCAAATAATGGGTCAAGCCCAACAACCCCTACTATTTCCACCCTCCCAACATTTAGCCCAAACATATTACCAACCCAATTATCCTATGGTTCAACCTATGCGGGCTTGCTACAATTGCGGAGACCCAAGCCATTTCAGAAACACTTGTCCAAGGTTGGTAAACATTATTCATGCTCAGGCCCAAGCTAACCCGGTGAATCAAGCGAACCAAGCTCCTCCACCTGCAAGAGGAAGAGCTTTCAATATCAATGCTAATCAGGCTAGAGCTGACGGCAATGTGGTTAACGGTACGTTCCTTATAAATGGTAGATATGCATCCATGTTGTTTGATACTGGTGCGGATAGAAGTTTTGTGTCCTTAGAATTTGAACCTATCTTAAACCAAATTGGGATAAGCTCATGGAATCCATAACGGTAGAAGTTGCTGACGGGAAACCGGTCTCATTAAACTCTATTATACGCAACTGTACACTCAACTTAAACGACCACGACTTTTCAGTTGACCTTATTCCTATGAAGTTAGGAAGTTTTGATATCATAATTGGTATGGACTGGCTCAGTCAACATCAGGCAGAAGTTGTATGTCGCGAAAAGTTTATACGTATTCCTCTTTCAAACGGTCAGACTCTTCGAATCTTTGGAGAAACCTCGTCGAAAGGGTTCAGCTTAATGTCTTGTCTTCAAGCTCAAAAATATCTTCGCAATAATTATGTCGTGTTTTTAGCTCATATCATCAAAAAGGGAACCATGGAGAAGAAACTTGAAGACATTCCAGTAGTAAAAGATTTCCCGCAAGTTTTTCCTGACGACATTTCAGGACTTCCTCCAGTTAGAGAAGTCGAATTCCGTATTGATCTTATACCTGGTGCTACACCAGTTGCAAAGTCTCCTTATAGGTTAGCCCTCTCTGAAATGCAAGAGCTAGCCAGTCAATTACAAGAGTTGACTGACAAGGGATTCATACGTCCTAGCTCATCGCCTTGGGGTGCACCTGTCCTTTTTGTAAAGAAGAAAGATGGATCGTTTCGCATGTGCATCGACTACAGAGAACTCAACAAATTAACAATCAAGAATCGCTATCCATTACCTCGCATTGATGATCTTCTTGACCAACTTCAAGGTGCCAGCTGCTTTTCAAAAATTAACCTTCGATCTGGTTATCATCAACTTAGAGTACATGAAGAAGACGTCCCAAAGACCGCATTCCGAACTCGTTATGGTCATTATGAATTCATGGTCATGTCATTTGGTTTAACCAACGCTCCAGTAGTCTTCATGGACCTAATGAACAGAGTCTGCAAACCTTATCTTGATCGATTTGTTATAGTCTTCATCGACGACATTCTTATTTATTCAAAGTCTAAGTCTGATCATGAGCGTCATCTTCGACTCATCCTTACACTTCTAGAGAATGAAAAGCTTTACGCCAAATTCTCCAAATGCGAATTCTGGTTAAAAGAGGTGCAATTCCTCGGACATGTAGTCAATGACAAGGGAATACATGTCGACCCCTCAAAGATCAAAGCGGTACAAGAATGGCAAGCTCCACGTACACCAACTGAAGTAAGATCTTTTCTTGGTTTGGCTGGTTATTATCGTCGTTTCATTTCAAACTTCTCTCGCATTGCTGTACCACTCACGGCTTTAACTCATAAGGGAAAACCTTTCATATGGGGACCCAAGCAAGAAGAATCCTTCCAAACCCTTAAACAAAAACTCTGTGATGCACCAATCCTCACTCTTCCTGAAGGTTGTGATGATTTCATGGTCTATTGCGACGCGTCAGGGCAAGGATTAGGCTGCGTTTTGATGCAAATAGGAAAAGTTATAGCTTATGCTTCGAGACAACTCAAGACTCATGAGAAGAACTACACCACCCACGACCTAGAACTTGGAGCCGTTGTGTTCGCTCTTAAGATATGGAGACATTATCTCTACGGTACTAAGTGTGAAATATACACGGACCACAAGAGTCTTCAACATATCTTCAATCAAAAGGAGTTAAACATGAGGCAACGAAGATGGGTCGAACTTCTAAATGACTACGACTGTGAAATCCGGTACCACCCTGGCAAGGCAAATGTGGTGGCTGATGCACTCAGTCGAAAGGGTTATGCGAACTCCATTCGTCTTCTATGTTCGCAAATCATAACTGACATTAAAGATCAAATTCGAGAAGCCCAACATGTTTCAGTAACGGAAGATGATGTACGAAAGGAGCTGTCCTGTGGAGCTGAACTTAAAATTGAAACTAAATCTGACGGTATTCTGTACTATCTAGATCGTATATGGATTCCTGACCACAACAATCTTCGTGAAATTCTTATGAATGAAGCTCACAAAACGCGATACTCTATACACCTAGGAGCTGATAAGATGTATCAAGACCTACGATATACCTATTGGTGGCCTGGAATGAAAAAGGATATTGCTGTTTTTGTTTCTAAGTGCCTTACATGTTCCAATGTGAAAGCTGAACACCAAAGACCCTCAGGACTTCTGGTCCAACCTGAAATACCTGTATGGAAGTGGGAAAATATAACCATGGACTTCATTACCGGGTTACCTCGCACTTCTGGTGGGTATGACACTATATGGGTAATAATCGACCGACTTACAAAATCAGCTCACTTTATTCCTATCCGCGAAGATTTCAAGAACGAAAAGCTAGCTCGTATTTATATCAACGAAATCGTAAGCCGACATGGTGTACCGTTAAGCATTATTTTTGATCGTGATGGTCGTTTCACTTCACGAACATGGCAAGCAGTACAAGCCGCTATGGGTACACGATTATATCTCAGTACCGCCTATCATCCTCAAACTGATGGACAATCTGAACGCACCATTCAAACTCTTGAAGATATGCTTCGAGCATGTGTCATAAACTTCAAGGGAAATTGGGACGCTCATCTACCATTAGTTGAATTTTCATACAACAACAGCTATCATTCAAGCATCGGCATGGCACCTTTTGAAGCTTTATATGGTCGTAAGTGCCGATCTCCAGTATGTTGGCACGAAATTGGGGAAGCTCAAATCACTGGTCCGGAATTGATTCAAGAAACCACAGACAAGATCCATCAAATTCGAAACAATCTTCTAGCGGCTCGGAGTCGTCAAAAGAGTTATGCAGATAAACGACGAAAGCCTTTAGAGTTTAACAGTGGTGATCATGTACTTTTGAAAGTAGCACCGTGGAAGGGAGTAGTTCGTTTTGGTCAAAAAGGCAAGCTAGCACCACGCTACGTAGGACCTTTCAAGATACTTGAAAGAGTAGGACCTGTAGCATACAAGCTTGATCTACCAGAAGAACTCAACAGGATTCATCCCACATTCCACGTATCAAACTTGAAGAAGTGCCTCGCTGATGAAAACCTCCACATTCCTCTAGAAGATATCCAGATTGATGAATCTATGCATTTTATTGAAAGACCAGTAGAGATCATGGATTTCGGAGAAAAACGTCTACGACGAAGTCGCATTCCAATTGTTAGGGTACGCTGGGAGTCGAAACGGGGACCCGAGTTTACTTAGGAACGTGAAGACTCAATGCGTGAAAAATACCCGCATCTTTTTCCTACTACTTAAATTTCGGCACGAAATTCCTAAAAGTAGGGGATACTGTAACATTTGTCGAAAACAGGTTTTACCAAACCCGCTCCGTTTGTAATCGAATATCAAGTTATAAATGTGACGTTGCCTATTTATGTTTATTTTAGTTTTTAATGATGCATAATTAATAAATAAACTAAACCATAAAAGTTATAATTGATAAAAAGTATAAATAAAGTGACTAAAAATAAAATGGGGCTGCCGGGACTCGAACCCGGGTCAGCCAGGTTGTGAACTCCAAAGACTTAACACTCACACGCATAACCACTCTGCCACTTGTTTGTTTTCTGTCAACTCTAGGAAACAAATAAATCTTATAAACAAACATAGATTAACCGGTTGCGCCAACTGAAAACCGTAATCGGCTATTCAACCGTCTAAAACGTTTGAATAATCGCGAATTCAGGTTTATAACCGATGCACCGACGATTGTAATCAATTCAGACTTGAATTGACTTAACTTCTGATGATGATCGGTTTTATAACCGAAGATATTCCATAATCTGAATTACTGCAATCAAAGACCTCTCTTGCGACTCAAAATACTCTGCAAGACCTTAAATTACATTTCCGCACACTTTTCAGCCCACCGGAGAAGCTTTTTGAGCTCGCCGGAAAGTTTCTGCTGTTCGCCGGAAAACCATATTCTTCATCAAAACGGTGAGTCTTTCAATACCGTCGTGGTCTAACAATTGTTAAGCTATTTCTAACTCAAACCTTTCAATTGAAATCAAATTCAGACGCTGCTATCGGATAATTCCAGTTCGCCGGAAAATTTCTGGAAATCTTTATTTTCATATGTGAATCGGTAAGGACATTCAAACACTCTGTTAACGTTTGTTTATCACTTCAATTCCACGATCAGCTAACCAAAACGGTTAATTTTCTTGCTCAGTTGAAGTTCATAAAAATAGAGACCGACGCGTTGACGGAATTCTGAAATAAATCGTTCACCGGTATGTTTACTTCAAATTATCGTCTCTGCCATTTCATATTAGTCTGTACAATGTTTATCAATCGAATTAAACAAGATATAATGGTGTAATCTACTGCCTGTAAAAACTAACGAAGAAGATGAACTGTGATAACGTTATAAGGATAATTAAAATTGGTATTTTGAACGGGTTAGACACACAGTCCAGCGGTGGACTGTGTGCGAACAAAAACACGCATACGTCCCGAGTTCGATTCTTGACACACGCACCGTCGCAGTAATAAAATGCCTTTTTGTTTAAAACTGAACCGGGTTAACTCCGTTATATGTTAAGTATAATAAAAACTAGGATATTTACCAAGTTAGACACACAGTCCAGTGGTGGACTGTGTGCCAAACTAAACCACAGGTCCGGGTTCGAGACCTGTGGAGTGCACCGAGTCGTTACGTTAAAATCTTTTTAAAATAAATGATTTTCGGATTAATCTAATTAGTATATAAATATAATTAAAAACAGAAATATTTCGGGTTAGACACGTAGCTCAGTTGGTAGAGCTGCGAGCACGCGTACGGGAGGTCACAAGTTCGAGCCTCACCCAGCGCATTTCAATTACACAATAAACCGGTCAAACAGTCAAAGTCAAAAAGTCAACGGTCAACCCAAAAAGTCAACATATTTTTATATTTTTAATTATTTAATTTAATTTAAAAATCAATTAAAAATACTTAAAAATAATGTTTTTAAAGATAGGAAATAGCCTTAAACTCGCAAAAATATATCTAAAAATTCTATTAAAATCCTTAATAAAATCCACTCATTTACTATATTTTCCGTTATTATTTAGGTTAGTTAATTCTCGTTGTTCCGCTCTTACAACTCGTGCGCATCTCACCATCTCAAATCAAACGCACCCAATGTGAGTGAATCTTTACAAATTCCCCGTTTTAATCACGTTTTTGGGGTGTATCATGTGTCTTGCTATTTATTATATTTAAATCATTGTGCATACATCATATCATGAACTAATGTGTATTCAGCTTGTTTCAACTGTTTGTGTGGTTATTGTTAGATTTAATTTATTATTTTTCAGTACATGCAATTTCATAGGCCGCCGCTCCCCATTACATTATGAGCGTTGAGCAAGTTCCCCATTACATTATGAGCGTGAACCTGGCGTGCCAACATACGATCGGCTCCGTTTGATTGAGCCTTGATCGCACAGACATTTATCGTTTTCAGTACATGCAATACGATCGGCTCCGCTTGATTGAGCCTTGATCGCACAGTTTCATTCATGTTATTTATTGTATCATGATGGTATGTTATTGTATGTTATAGTTGTGATTTCTATTGCTGCTGTCTGATTATTTACATTTGCTCATTTATGATTATGCATAATTTTTCATTGATAAACTAACAAGAAAATCAATAATAAATGTTTATCTAACAAGGTTCACTCGCCAACTTATGTTGACCCCAAAACCCCCATTTTACACATGATACAGGTGAACCAGCTGCAGCAAGAAACACATAGGACTGGCCTAGAAGAATAAAATGATTTAGAGCTTGGAATTGTTTTGTTTGGTTATTTTCTTTGTATTGTATGGACATGTTTGGATTATTGGGAATGTAATTTTGACTTTAATAAATATGAAACATATTAGTAAATATCATGAGCTCTGGTGATAACCCAATTATGCCCCGACTCTTATTCCGCTGCGGGTCGGGGTGTGACATTGCAAGCCTCCAAACACTTCAAAAACCCTCCCAAACTCAGCTGAGTTTCAGCCACGTTTTTTAGAGTTCCAGCCATAAAAAGTGAGTTTTAACTCACTTCTACTTCAATTTTCTTCTTGTTTCTTCTTCTACAACACTTGGATAACCTCTAGGAAGGTTCTCACAAGTTTTCTTGGGCAAACTAAGGTGAAATCTCACCATTTTTGAGATCCAAAGTGCACCTATAATTCTGGTCATTTTTATCTTTTTGATTCTCATATTTTGAAAGAAAATTCATGTTTTACTTATACAAACCTATGTCCTTATGCCACTAATCAAGTCTATGTTTAGTGTGCTTAAAAACAAGGTTGTTACATACAAATCGGAGGTGTTTAACCCCTTTAAACTTTCTGTTTTCATAGAGATTTAAGCTCACAAGTGATGCAAAGTTCTTGAACTTGTTCGTGTGTGTCCACCTTGGTTAGCTTGGGCTATCCTAACTTTCAGACCACACATCACTTGACGATTTTCATCATTATCCCAAGTAGTTTGCTAGATTGAAAGTGTCACAACCCCATCTAGCCTTTGACGTGTGTCAAAGTGTGCTCACAGGGTTGTATTTCACTTGGCTACTGGGTATCATGGTGACACATTTTACATTCTTGTTCATATTAGTGTTCTAAGACCCTCCTTGTTACCTATGGTAACTTGTGTAGTGGTGAACATCATACGAGGTTCCAAAGTGGATGGTTAATCCTCCCACCTCCTACTTGACTTACATGACACCAAGAGGTACCAAAGTGGATGGTTAATCCTCCCACCTCCTACATGATTATATAACTATATATGTATCTATGGACTATAATATAATCCTTAAAACCGAACCCTTGATAGTGACTAAGTAATCACCTATCAAGTTAATAAGTTTATCACTAATGTGTATAGTTCCTTGTCACAATTCTAATAGGTCTTGAACCTATGAAAACACATTCAATCCTTATGAATTACTATAGTGTCAAAGACAAGTGCTAATACCTTAGTGATTATTTTCGTATTATATACTTTGTTATATTTTGAAGCTTAAATCCGAATGTTACATCATCATCCCAAAATACTCATACGCCTTTGTTTTCCTCTTGTAGGATAACTCGGCGTTCATCCCATCAAAAAAACTACCTTCACGGACTTGTCAAGTTAGAAGACTTAGCAAAACCGTGAGTACACTCGACCCACTTTCGTTATAACACTTTTGGGTGTAACATGTTTTCCATATACAAAATCACAACACATAAACTTTATGAAATGCACAAACAATCCTATATCCATGAATACATGAATCGTTTACATTGATGCTTATATCTTGGACATTCTTTATGTAATACCTTAGTCATAACTAATTTAGCCTTCGTTTGACATGTATAGCGCTATAGGAAGTAACGCATCCCCCTCCTCATGAAATCTAAAGGCCATGTTAAAATATCATGTTTGTGTTAAGGGTTTGACTAGTAGTATTGCATGCCTTGTATATGCTCTTGTAAAATCATAGTTGCCATGAGGATTTGTTTAAACTTTATTCTTATACGTATGCTATGCTTAAACTTGTGTACTCGCCTTTTCTTTTGCATTGAATTGTTATTTTAAAACATGTTACATGTTGATGGAGATGATGCTATGAAAACAAAGTAGCAAGGACGATAGATACACATTTAGACGTTTAGGTTTAATATTGTTGTATCAAATTTTGCCATTTTTATGTTGTTATTTGAATTTTTCCCTTGTATTATAATGACTTTTTCTATGAAATGAAATTTGGATTAAATTAATTACCGTCACATTTAGTTTTATGAGCAATGAGCAATCTATTTCGTCCTGCCTTGATGTTTCCGTCATTGGTTGGGGTGTGACAAGAAAAGTGATGATGGTGTTATCTCTACAACATCAGATACTGAATAACAAACTGCTGGTGATGATAACGAGGAATCTGAAGATTCTATGGATGTAAGGGAGAAGAAATTTCAACAAGAAAAGGAACAAGAGGCTTAAAGAAAAAAGGTGTTGATGACGTGTTTACATTCCATCGGAGAACGATTCTGAAGAAGAAAGGCTTGCGAATAAATCTCGTAGAATCAAAAGCAAGACACTTCCTGAGAAGAAGTTTACTGGATTTATGTATCATCAACACCACCACAACCAATACCACCACAACCAACATCATCACAACCAACTGTTACACCAAACTTTGAAACCATTATTCCATAAATTCCACCACCACCACATCCAATCTCACCATAAACAACACCAAAACAACCAACACCTAAAGCACGTCAAATTTCTACACCTCGTTCTGAACCAAGACAAACATCTGCTTAAAGGATTTACTGCTGAAAATATTGCTGATATGTTTAATGATCCAAAGATTGCTGAACTTGAAAGTGGGGTAAAAGTGCTTGAAGATAAAGTGCTTGAAGAAGAAAATGCAGTAATGGATGGTAGAATGAAATTCTTGGAAAATGATCGAGAATATATGAAAGTTATTATTGAAAGTTTGGTGACTGACAATGAAAGATTAAGAAAAGTTGTGAATGATCTGGAAGATGAAAGAGCTCAAAGCAACAAGAAGTTTGATATGCTGCAGAAAGTGCTTGCAAACAATTTGGGAATTGATTTTGGTGCTGAGTACAATAGATTGGAAGCACAAGAAGCATGACAAAGTGCAGAGGAGAAACAAAAGCAAGCTGAAGCTAAATCGTCTGCGTTGGGAAAAAAGACGGTGAATGAAACAGTGATATTCAGTCTGAATCGGTCGTTGATTCTGGTGCAGGATCTAGTTCGAATGTTGAAAAGGAGCCGATAATGGATTTTGTAAGAATTGGAGATTTGGTTGATGTTTCTGATAGATCCATTAAAGAACGAATTGCTGAACGTCGTTGTCTTATTGCTGAAAGAGTCAAAGAAAATGAAGATTAGGATGATGAGGCTGAGAAAGACGAAGAAGATAAAGATGATGACGATCTATCCAAGAAAGACGATAAAAAGGATGATGATAGCAAGGGTGAGGATGGTGACAATACCCAAGGAGGAACGAGATTGATTGTTGAGTCTGCTAAAATCAAAGAATCGTTTGAATTCGATGAATTTCTTGATAATGCAACTAATAGAGAAAGGGAAGCTCCAAGCAAGGGGGAGCAGAAAGGGCCTCATAGCTACTCCATTTACGGCTGTTCCTGATATTTACAAGCCCCGTATCTTGTACTTAGAACATAATGTGGAAGAAGGTGAATTTGTCAACAATTATACAAAGGAGGAGATTGTTGATATGCTAGAAATTGATGAAAATTCATTTGATTTTGATTTCGAAGAGGAGCTGAATAACATTAGTGCATTTGAGACGAATGCTTATGCTTATAAGCATATTCCAGATGCAGATTCGTATGATCACGTAGTTGTTGAAGATGCTTCAGATGATGATGAAGTAACAAATTATTCGGGTGTTGACACTGATAGTTTTCCAACGTTTGATGAATTATTGAGTGAATTGAATGATGAAGTGTTGAAAAGAAAGATCAAAGAAACTGTTAACGTAGGAAATGTGCCAAAACGCATATCCAAAGAAGAAACAACTGAAGCTCGGAAGACATGGTTCCGTGATATGCCAAAAGAAAGGAAATTTAGACGACCGCTAGCATTCTTTACACATGATAAAGATAAATCATTAGGAGATATACTAAGCTGGGGTTGGCTTCCAGAGCTGAATGTTTATGCGATTAAAAGAGAATTCGTGTTCAGTATTTCCGGTACTTGAATGATTTGAAGAGTTTACCGTATTGGGATATTGAAGACCTTGTACAAACAAGATGTATTAAATTCCAAATGAAGTTTAATGGTCATAGATTGTGGAAGGTAATCAAATATGAAGCTTCAGTTGACTTTAATCGTTGGAAGCCATTTATACCGAAGAAGAGAATCAAGTTTGATCCTAATACAAAAGAAAAAGATGTTACGCTGTGACACCTCGAAAATTTCGTCTAATAAAATCCCGACACGTGTTACGTCAATTCTTGGTTCCCACGTGTAGCCGAGAAGGACTAAAAAGGCCGTTATGTTATTTTAATAACCTCTGAACGAGCATCGAAAAAGTCGGAGGACCAAAGTTGTAAAAATGCAAAATTCTTATTTCTGGAAGGCGGTTACGGACCGCAAGCCTATATTGTTACGGTCCGTAACCAATTCCATTTATGTGGGTGCGCCAGGTCCTTACGAACCATAAGCATTCACCCCTACGATCTGTAAGGGTGTCGCTGGCAGTGGGTGCAGCTGGCAGCTGCAGGCTGCATTGTTTGCCACCTATGTCGCGTTTTTGCCACTCTTCTCTGGTTCTTACACCTGGGTACCTACTTGTTATCATCTGAGGAGCCTTGGTAACACATGGAATGATCTTGGGTGCTTGGCTCAAGTATGAATAGCACCTTTGTGCTACCAAGTTACTTGCTCATTTCCATTTTATCTCTATCTTGCTCTTCTGGAGATTCCCATCTAAAGGGAGCTTCCAATCTAGTCTTATTTCGTGTTAAGGACCTTGTGTAAGTTTTCTTAGCCCTCCTCTTTCAGTTTTGATAGGTTTTAAGCCAAAGTCAAAGCGTTGACGTAAAATTGCTTTGACCTTGAGCTAAGACCATTATGGTCCAGCCATTGTTTGTGACGAACATGGCTACATAATTGTAATTAGGTAGGTGTTAATCCCTCAAAAGGGCACCTCCTGATTACCGCGTTTGCTTTGTCAATTGATGGGTCAACGTTATATTAATAAGAAGTCAAACGAGTCAGTTTTGAGATAAATTCATATTTAGTAATGTAGGTGTTATAAAATCTTTTTTGTCACTCTAATAACTTGATAACAATTATAAGAACATGTGAGAACATGTTCGGCTCGTCAATTCCAGGTCTGAGGTCGGTTTGCAACTGAAGTTTGACTTTGGAGTTGACTTTCAGTTCTGACCCGATTTAGCAACCTTAGCTACTGTTCCTAAGTTGCAATATGACCATGTTATAGTATACTATAAACCTCTGGAGTTATAGGACATGGCCATGTAGTAATCCGAGCTTCTATTCAAGTATTCGTTAAATATGCCAAATTTTGCAAAAGGCCCTTAATGTATAAAAATGAGATTTTAACTACTAACAAGCATATAAATGAGTTGTAAACTGATTTATTAAATTAATAAACTTATTTTGATGTTAATAATCTGGTCATAAACCAAGTTTTGATTATTTAAACATATAAACGCGTTTAAAGTGACTAAATCGCCCTTTTGGCGTATAAATAGTTTAAGCATGATTTTGACGTCAAAACTCACTACCTACTGATGTAATATCATTATTAGGATTTTTTGGGATATTTATTCAGATTGCAAACTGAGTTTAAACTTTAGTTTGCATATTATGTCCTTAAATGACGATATTGCCCTTTCGGCACTTTAAATGGGTTTTTAAGCATTGTAAGGGAACTAAACCACATACTTACTGATATAATATATATATTAACATATTTTGACTATACTAATCTGGTCACAACAACAGTTTAACATAAATACCATTTAAATCTTCATTTAGACACTTAATCGCCGTTTCGGCGCAAAATATGGTTTAAAAGCATATTGGATGTCACCCTCTCAATTTCCACTTGCCGAGTTTTACCGCGAGGCATGTGAACAAACCAGAATCTCTGACCCTAGCAATGTCGAACGATTCTATATGATTTATTTAAACGTTTTCCAAAAACAGTTATTGTAAACAAGAATAGTCATTTTCAAAGTATCAAAGTTTAGCAGAAGCATTACTATAAAGTAACGGGCGCCAATGTAAACGCCAAAACCAAAATGTAGGACCGATCCTCGATGCTTAGGAACCTAGATTTGATATCTATTGTCCATAATAGCGGAAATATTACGACAAGTTTAACGTCAATTTTATTGATTAAACGTCAAGAATCCAAATGACAAAGCTTCGCCTCAGAGATGCCAAAGTTACAAATGAGAGAGGCATGCTAGCTATTTATAGAAGTCCAAGTTCGCTGGAGGGATAGCCAAGTTCGCCCGAACTTGCCTTAGCAAGTTCGGCCGAACTTGACTTACATGATTCTCATGGGCGA
Organism: Scalesia atractyloides; assembly: GCA_947069175.1. Classification (NCBI taxonomy): domain Eukaryota; kingdom Viridiplantae; phylum Streptophyta; class Magnoliopsida; order Asterales; family Asteraceae; genus Scalesia; species Scalesia atractyloides. Next base: position 58,990,845 of record CAMTDV010000021.1, read on the forward strand.
ACTTGACCTCACACTACATAAATACTTCGTATTGCTAGCCTATTCAACTCTATTCTATACAGACTCGATATAAGACTAAGGCATAGACATTCTGCACCAACAGACTCCCCCTTAGATATCTTCTTCGTCTTGTATCAGTCTTTAAAACTCTGTCTTCAAATAAACATTAACGAACACGACCGAAGAAGTTCCTGTAAGGCTTCCTTCATCGTTCTTGCTTCGGATCTGGCGTCTGATCTGTAGGAGGCACTTTGTTCACAAACTGAAATCTTCTAATACTTGCCTTTCTACCTTTCTCATGAATAGCTTCTAGACACTTTTCTTCCTTTAAAAACACAACCCATTCCAGATCCCTCCAGCTTGTCTGCCACATCTTTCCTGAATTTACTTCATGCGCATAGCAAACATTCACAACTCTTTGATATTGTATAGCCTGTTCTTTTTCACGTTCCTCGAATACTATTTTGCCGTAGAACAAGGTTTTGATATCTTCTCTGGAACAGTTGACAAGCCACATTGGATCTAGAATCCTGATCGTTCTCCACAATCCTCTCATACCTTGAAAACCCAATATCTCAACCCTTTCCTTCACGATATCCAAATATTCTTCAAATCGTAATACAATAACTGCTTCACATGTGGTTGGATCTATCTGCCACCACTTGAACACTAGATAGAAATTCTATTCAATGGCATCAGTGGCATGTTTCTTATCGCTCTCGGTTTCATAATCAACGTTATATCTTTCTCCCCTATTTTCTTATTCGTTTTGATGCGACGACCTGGAATAAACGGCTTCCAATACTTGAATCCCTTTGTCGCTTCAAACTTGATCATTTTCCACAGTAACTGATCAATATACTTCATATGATAAGTAACATTCACAGTCTGGACAAGCTCCTCAACATCCCAGTACGGTAAAGTCTTGAAATCAGCCAGATATTTGAAGTATTGCACTCCAAATTCCCTTTTGATTGCATAAACATTCAGCTCCTTGAACCACCCCCAACTGAGAATATCCCCCAATGACACGTCTTTATCTCTGGTAAAGAATGCTAGAGGACGTCGAAACTTACGTTCACGCGACATTTCTTTAAACCAAGATTTCTTCGCTTGAGCTATCTCTTCTTTCGTCATCGGCTTAGGAACTTTACCTTCACGAATCGATTCTTTGATTTTCTCTTTCAACATGTCTTCATCTAGTTGCTTGTACATCTCCTCAAATGTAGGAAAACTATCAGTGTTAGATCCGACGTACTTTGCAGTTTGATCTGTTTCATCATCAGAAGACCAATCTTCAACAATTACTCTGTTATACTCGTCAGCTTCAAATCTTCGTATATACTGATAATCATTCGGCTCAAATGTGTTAACATTCAACACTTGCTCTTCAAAAATAAACTCTAGTGATTCTGCATCAACTTCAATCAACTTTGCAAGATCTTCTTTGGTATAGTTGTGCACGAATTCACCTTCTTCAACGTTATGTTCAAGCATCAAGATCATAGGCTTTGTTACAGCAACAGGCTTTGCAAATCTATCAACATTCGCCATATCAACATCATCTGTTGGCCCTGTCTGCCCTGACTCCCCCTGAATCTGATCATCCATCTTATTCGATTCATCATCCATCAGAGAAGAAAAATCAAATTCATCAGCGACTTTTGCTTCATTAATCTTTAATCCAACTCCGCCCTGATCATCATCATCGTCATCAGCATTATTCCAATCCTCATAATCAGAACCGTCTTTCTTTTCATCATCATCTTTATCTTCTTTCTCTGCTTCTTCATCGTCCTTTTCTTCAGAAGTAACGATAGAATCAGAAGGCTTGACAGATTCGTCAACCTTTGGAATATCGGACACAGAAGCTATAACAACATCATCAACAGACTTCTCTGCAGCTTCAGATGATTTAGGAGCTTCACCCTCAACACCTTTGCCTTTGCCGCTTGCTGCTAATTCTTTTTCAGATCTTTCCTTAGCTTCCTGTCGATCCAGACGATCATATTCAGTGATGAAATCAATCCCGAGTGTATTAGATAACACTTTCTGCATTCTCGTGAATCTATGATCATTTAGGGCTTGGATTGACTTTAGATCAGCAATCTCTGTTTGAAGTTTATCATTCGCGTCTTGTAAACTTTCGATTAATGCCTTGAAGAATTCACGTTCATTCTCTAACACTTTGACTTTATCATCTAACATCTCTTTCTCTACTGCATTTTGGTTCGTTTTCTTTACCAGTTCAACTTTCTCAACTTCATTTTGTTGAACTTTCTCTTCTAAAATCTTCACACGTTTTTCAAGAAGATCAACATTCGTCTCTGGAAAGAAATCATTTAGATCTTGAAGACTAATTGGATCATTATGCATATCACCAAACAGATTTGCCCTTGGAGTAGACTTTGGAGTAGCAGTCTGTGGTGTAATCTTCTTTAGAGTAGAACTTTCAAAATGTGAAGTCTTTGGAGCAACAGGAGATTGAATAATAGGCACTTCCAATAAATCAGACACAGGAGGTTCTTGTGTTGCTCATGGCCTTTCAGCTTCCGATGAAATGATCACAGGAGGTTCTTGTGTGACTCCTGGACGTTCAGCTTCACTTGTAACAACAATAGGAGGTTCTTATGTAGGAGGTTCTTGTGTAACTCCTATCTCCTGTGCTCCAGAAGGTTCTTGTGTAACTTCTGCGCTTTTCAGCTTTCCCTTATAACGACGACTAGCAAGCTTTTGAGCTTTCTTCGTTTTCTTCCATCCTTTTGTCTGAGGAGACCTTGTAGTCTTTGTCGTTGAAACAGTAGCAGCCTTCACACGTTTCGCCCTTTTCTTGGGTCTTTCCTCATCAGACTCTTTTTCTTAATTTGGATCGAAATCAGCATCAAATTCTTTTTCCTTTTCCGCTTGTTTTTCTGCTTGTCTTTTCTAGCTCTTTCATAGATGTTTCATCAGAATCTTCATCATTCTCTGAAGTAGCAGAAATAACATCGTCTTACTGAGTCGCTTTTTCTGTTTCTTGACTTTCTATAACGACGCCTGCGCTAGACCCTGCTTCTGTTTGAACATTTTCTGGCTCGTCTTCATCAACAAGCATTGTTTCCACTTTCTTTGCAGCTCGTTTCTTCTTAGGCTTATCAACTTCAGCCTTTAGGAACCAATCACTGCGAGCTTTTGGTTTGAAACCTTTAAACCATTCTTTCTCATCATTCAGCTCTTTCTCGTCACCATTATCGTCTTTTCTCCATTTGTTATCAGCCGGTGCTATATAATTTTCATTTTTGATAGGCTCAAATACTGGTTTAGCAACCTGTGCTGATGCTTTCTTTTGAAACTTGATCAACTTCTTCACCGTTGTATCATCGAGGTGACTAAGATAAAGAACGTCATTTGGATCTCGTGCAATATTTGTATACTTCTCATCGATTAGCATCTGAACAAACCTTGGATATAAGCATAACCTTGAACATCCATATTCCTCGTGTAAACACAAGCTTTGAATAATTGAACGGCTTTTTTTCAAAATCAACGCCGTTGCCATACAGGCCATATAATCTTGAACATCGTCAAGACCTGCTTTGCGGTGACTAAAAGTATGAATAATCGCATGCATTAGAAGCTTGTAGGGGTTAGGCACTTTCCTTTCTTTAATGTCGGTTTGTTAACGCTCACCTTATAACCATCCTGTAAAAACAACCTCTAACCATCTTCTCATCTAAGAAAATCGGATCGTCTTTGTCATCATTGAATTGTAGGACCCTTTGAATATCATCTTCTATAACAGTGATTGCTTTGACCTCATTCCCGACTTGTATAGATGAAATAATAGACTTCTTATCTTCGCTGAGACTCGCGTTCATCCAGAAGTGATAAGTGTGCGAACGATAAGATACAGTGTGTTCCGTGATAGCTCGATGGATAGGACACTCATTAAGAAACTTCATAATACTCTCGTACTCCTTCAACGATGGACATATCGTTTTATCAAGCGTGATACACGTGTTGTGGAAATTAGAAAAGTCCATAGAAATCACCCTCGCTAGTACTTGAGCCTGAGAAACGACGCAAAACACTTAGCACGCTTTACGAGAAAAAGTTACAAAATTTTTCAACACTTTTCATCAAGTTCGGGCGAACTTGATGTGAGTATAACATTCTAGTTTAGTCAAGTTCGCCCGAACATGTATTACAAACATGTTCATTACTTATTTTTATAAGTTCGGGCGAACTTATGTATCAAATTTCAAAAACTTAACACTAAGTTCGGGCAAACTTCCAAAAACATTTTCAATTCAGTTTTCCTAGAAGTTCCGTCGAACTTATGAATTATTCAAGTTTATTCAGATATGTTAACAAGCTCGGTCGAACTTGATAACAAGTTCGGCCGAACTTGTTATCTATTTCGGTCAAACCTGTTCATTCCAATAATCAACCATTTTAATTAAATCCAAGGCAACTTCATGGTCGAATTATGATGATTATTATGGATTTATGTTCAAATTGGTCCAATAAATCCTAGAACTATCATATTTAACAAGTACATATCTGTGTTCATCATTTACGGTCCAATTTACGATTCAAATTACAATCTATCACCTCTTCCATTGATAGTGGTGTGCAAATCACCAATATCAATTCAAATTTTGGCAGAATAACGACGTGAATTTGACAATTTCACTCAAACGCTCAAATGAGTTAAGTTCGCTCAGAGATTTGTAATGTTGAATAATGAAGTTCGGTCGAACTTGCAAGGTATTTATACCTTGACAAGTTCGGGCGAACTTGATAAGCCCAGTTTAAAAGCCCAATAGAAGTCCGGGCGAACTTATCTTTTTAAACAACCATCAGTTGCAAGTTCGGTCGAACTTGCTGAAATGTTAAACTTTGTTTAGTTTGACAAGTTCGGCCGAACGTGCCAAAAACAAATTCAAATTTTTTCAAATTTTGCAATTAAGACCCTGAAATTTTCAACTTTTTACCAGTTATGAAAATCCACCCAGTTGACGAAGTCCAAGCTAATGAACTTGATTAACCGATTTGTCTGCCGAGTCCAAGTTAATGACCTCGGTTTGACCCGTTACGAACAAACTGTTGATATTTTCAAAATCAAAGTTTCAAATTAATGAACTTTTCATCGTTTTGGCTTATCAGATTTTACAGATTAGCCCCCAGCCCGTTGTCAATTAGATTCCCACCAGTTTAGCACCTTACCAGACTTCGAAGACCCGTTTTCCAACATTGGTTTGCTGAAAACAATGTAGAAACAAAATCTTTTTGTATTTTTTGTAAGTTTATGCTAAAACACACTGAAAATCTTTTTGGTTTAATCTGTAAAGAAGATAAACTATGTACAGAACAATGTAAACTATGTACAAACATATTTACATACATATTTTTGTGAATTCGTGTCTATGGATCATATCAGTTGATTGAGACATATCACCAGTACCGTTGACCTTTAGATGACTTTAAGTTTTAAACTCGTTTACTTAGATTGTCAATATGTTTGTCCACTTAAACTTTATCACATTTTTCAATTGTTCCAAGATATGTTAAGGTATGATTTATGAAACTTGACTTATCTATGGTTCCCACTTCTTGAATATATTCCCGTATCAAGATTCCCTATATTTCATCTTACAGGTGAATATAGCGTAATTGATATCCGTATCTGGGTTAATGCGAGGCCTTAAAGCTCAGGTTAGTACTAACGTACAGACAAAGAGATGAAGGCTCGACTTTAAGGTTTGTTCTATTTAAGGAATCTTTTTAGCACTGCAAATGATTAGATCTTTTGATACTTTTCAAGATTGCATGTAGTTTAGGAGTTTAAAGCGAAAGTATTATAGAAGTTCTAGGCTATTGCTTTCGCAAAATCAGAAGAACTTGTATAATACCTCGGATATCAACTATCTATAAAGACCTCGTATCTCAGAATCAGTCAATCTCTCATACGAAATTTCGGAGGACTAATATATCCAAGATGTGTTAATCCACAAGATTAAGCAGTTGTAAAATTTAGTTTATATCTCGCAAACAATTTACTGAACGTGTTAAGCCTATCGACACATCCAAAGTAAGACTTGTTTATCACTTTTAAACTTTACATTTCTTTAGCATACTGTGATAGTCCACTGATGTACTATCATTTCCTTTTTGTGACATCGAATTCTTTTTGTCTTTTTCAATGTTTTTGTACTTTTTTTGCATTTTTCATATGTTTTTGAATTTTAAAATTTTCAAATGTTTTGTATTTTCTCTAACATTCCTCCCCCTGAAATCAAAAACATGTTTTTGTATTTTAGTTTTTAATAAAATTCTAAACTAGAAAGATATAGACAAACCAATGTGGATCACATGAACCCGTCGTCCGATCCGTATTCAACCTCAGCGTCCGCATATGTCAGCAAATTTTTCATTCCATTAATTCTCAACAAGTATTTAAACCGTGATAAAGAAAATGGTTTGGTATAAAATCAGCCTTTTGTTCGTCGGTGTGGATTTTTTCTATTCGCATCAACTTCTTTTTATAGCAGTCACGAATGAAGTGATAATGAATTTCAATGTGTTTTGTGCGTGAGTGATGAACCGGATTTTTAGTTAAATCAATGGATGCCTTATTATCAACATACAACAGAGTGTCGAGAAATTGCAGACCATAGTCTCTCATCTGCTGTTGTATCCACAGAATCTGTGAACAACAGCTGGAGGCCAAGATATACTCAGTTTCACAGGTAGAGAGAGCGACCATAGTCTGTTTCTTACACTGCCAGGTTACCATTCTTATTTCGAAGAACTGGCATCCCACTGTAGTCGATTTTGAATTCAACTTATCTACGACAAAATCAGATCAGCGTATCCTGCAAGATCGAAATTATCATTCTTCGGGTACCACAAGCCGGTGCTTAGGCATCCCTTCAAGTATCTGAAGATTCGCTTCACGATTTGCATGTGTGACATTCTCGGGCTTGACTAATATCTGGCGCATAGGCAGGTAGGATACATGATACCTGGGCGCGATGCCGTCAGATACATCAACGATCCTATCATTGATTTGTAGAGCGTCTCATCAACTTTGGTTCCAGTTTCGTCAATGCAAATCCCGTGATTAAGAGCAAGAGGAGTAGATAACGGCTTCAAGCTTTCCTATCAAATTTCTTCAAGATGTCGTGCACATACTTGGTTTGATGAATGAATATACCGTCTGGAAGTTGATCTACTTGCAATCTGAGGAAGAATTTCATTTCGCCCATCGAAGACATTTCGAATTTCTTCTTCATGATGCCCTCAAACACCTTGCAAAGACTATCATTCGTTGATCCAAAGATGATGTCATCCACATAGATTTGAACGATAATTAGATGATTACCAACCTCCCTGGTGAAGAGAGTACTATCCACAGTTCCTTTGATAAAGCCGTTTCCCACAAGATGTTGCGATAACGTCTCGTACCAAGCTCTCGGGGCTTGTTGTAAACCGTAAAGTGCTTTATCAAGAAGATATGCTTTCCTTTTATTTAGTGGATCGACAAACCCCGGTGGTTGTCCGACGTACACCTTCTCGCGTAATTTTCCGTACATAAAAGCTGATTTGACATCCAACTGATAGACTTTAAATCCCTTCCATGCTGCGAAAGCAAGAAATATTCGAATAGATTCTAATCGAGCTACTGGTGCGTAGACTTCTGTGTAGTCTATCCCTTCCTGCTGGTGAAATCCCTTGACAAAAAGCCGAGCTTTGTTTTGAACTATAACTCCTCGATCGTCTTGCTTGCATTTAAAGACCCATTTCATATCAATCGCTTTCTGATTTTCAGGTAGGTCGACAAGCTTCCATACTCCTAACTTCTCGAACTGTAACAGTTCCTCTTGCATTGGTTGTACCCAGTTTTCATCACCTAAAGCTTCAGAAACACTCTTTGGCTCAATATGGGATATAAAACATGAATAGTAGCAATATTCTTGAATTAGAGCAACACGAGTATAGAAACAACTCAAAGCTTTGTTTATTTTACTCCATGTTCTCACACCAGCTTGTAATTCGCCTATTTTAGAATTTGACGGATGATAAGAATATGATCTTGGCATCACTTCGCCTGGAACAACCACAGTATTCTCTTGATTTGTGATATGTTGATCTACCACTACTTCAACTTCAGGAGCACTTCCCGGGCTTGCAGATTCATTCAATAAACTTGTAATATACTCTGCTTCTTCATCTGAAGAAGATTCTCCATCGGCATTGAATGTTGGAGCCTCGTCTGAGTCTGAACTCTGTGCTTCAGAAAGATTAGGATTCACTATAGTATTGACTGGTTCTGTAGTTGGTGTCACTTGATTTGTTTGAATTTCTTGATCACTGCTATTACTTGAACTAGCATTAGAAGAAGATGATCCCAACGTGGGTTGATTAACCACAATCGGTCTGACGATTTGTTCTTGATTTACTGATTGATGAAGATAATATAACGCTACAATTTCTTCGTCGGATGGTTCTTCAGGCAAATCAAATGATTTCCACAAGTCTTGATAGTTGAATAACCATGCATCACCTTTTCCCTGAACAGGATCCGTATAGTTAAAACAATCAACATGCTGCGCTTTAATGACTCTTCTCAATAAAGGAACATAAACTCTTCGGAATGGACTTGCATATCCGACAAAAAAACCTTCGAGTGATTTAGCTCTAAATTTGCCATCTTGATCGATTACAGTACATGGCGCTCCAAATGGTTCTAAGAATTTCAAATTCGGTTTCCATCGGTTGATCATCTCAAAACAGGTCTTCTTTGTTGGTCTTACTGTTAAGACTCTATTGAGTGTGTAACAAGCCGTTGCAACTAATTCACTCCAGAAGCTGACTGGAAGCTTTGAGTCTGCAAGCATGGTTCTTGCAGTTTCGATTAAAGTTCTGTTCTTCCTTTCAGTGACACCGTTTTGCTGCGGAGTGTAGAGTGCACTAAACTCATGCAAAATCCCTTTAGCATTGCAGAATTCCCTCATTTTGGTGTTTTTGAACTCAATACCATTGTCACTTCTAATGCGTCTCACCGGAAGATGATACAGGTTCTCAAGTTTCTTGAAAAGAATTACTAAGTTTTCAAACGTCTCATCTTTTGATTCTTGGAAGAATACCCACGAGTATCGGGAATAATCGTCTGTGACTACCAAGCAGTAGAGATCTCCAGAGATGCTTCAGACATTCACTGGACCAAAGAGATCCATATGAAGTCTTTCGAGTGGTAACTTTATCGAATTCAGAATCTTTCTCGGATGATATTTCTTGATCTGCTTTCCCTTTTTACACTCGAGGCAATTATTTGACATATGAAAACTTTTCAGATTCACACCTTCCACCAAATCATTATGCACCAAATGATTCATCTTTCTTAGGTGAATGTGGCCCATCTTTCTATGCCATAAGATTGACTCCTTCTCAGTAGCTTTCGAGACAAAACATTGTGCCGTTTTTGAAGAAGTAGTAGCATTTCCCATGTCAAGAACATACAAATCATTCTCTCTTGGTGCACGCATGAGTATCCACTCGTCTAGTATTTTGAAACCCGGTTTGATGATCATGCATTCTTTATCATTGAAGTGGACGGTAAACTTCTTATCACAAATTTGAGAAATACTCAGAAGGTTGTTCTCAAGCTCCGCAATGTAGTTCACTTGATCAAATGAAACAACTCCGTTTGAGAGCTTTCCCTCGGCGACAATCCTTCCTCCTTGGTTTCCAGCAAATCCAACATATCCGCCATTGATAGCTTTTATGTCGAACAAGAGCACTTTCATTCCTTTCATATGTCTGGAAGCTCCACTATCTAGAATCCACTTGGAAAGTACGGATCTTTGGAGCCCCTGCACATTTCAACATTTAGTTAAACAACGCGACCCAAGCCTTCTTGGTCTTGGGTTGAATTGGATAACCATCATCGTAATCAAATTCACATTCGTCAGCATAATCAAATTCATATTCATCATCTGGATTTTCTATGATGTGTATGTTTGAAAACTTCACTTTCTTTTTATCTTTCAAACTGTTACCACTTAAAATTTTGACAGTTTCAGATTTTGATGCTTTCATGCTATCACTAGTCTTAACAGGCTCAGACTTAGTGATTTCAGATGTTGTTGATCTTTTCTTAGCAACCTAGGCTTGTGATTTGATATTAGCCTTTTTGATATACAACTTTGTTTCATTTGCTTTTGAGGATTCTCCTTTTTCTAACGTTGAATTTTCGAATTTCTTTTCAAAAATTTGTTTCATTTCTTCTTTGTCATCAATTCTTTTTAAGATTCTTATTTGCCCAATCTCTGGTTGCTTTGGTTTTCAACATCTGAACTTTCTTTCCTTCTAAGATAAGCCGGTTTAGATTTCGGACACTTCTGTGCAATATGACCAACTTCGTTGCACTTGAAGCAAATCCGATTATCATGTGAGTGTCCACTAGTGGATTTTACACCACTTGTGGCTTTTGCCTTATCTCGAAGTTCTTTCTGTTTCTTAAACTCATCGTTTGATTGCTTTCCAATCAAACTCTCTTCATGAACCGTGCTTGTCCCATAAACAAATTTCATGTTTTTATCTTTGTATTCATGAAATGGTGACATTTTCTTTTTCGGTTCATCAGATTCCTCTAAACCCAACCCATCCCTCCGGTTTTCCGGATGATCATCACCATTTCTCCGGTAGTTATTGTAATTTCTTTTGGGTTTTGAATAGAATTTCTTTTCATTTTTCTCCAGATCATCTGATGTGACTTCAACCAATTTAAACATTTTATCCAATTGATCTTCTTTGACGTTCCAAATCGGAAAACTATCATCAAAGTATAATCTATCAGATTCCTTAACCTTGTAGATGACAACATTAGGATCATCACAGAGATCATCTTCCGATGATGTATCGTCATATTCGGAATTTGTCTCGGAACTGTTCAAACTCGAGGTGGCGCTCTCAAAGCTGCCATCATCTCAGAATCATTTAGAAGATTTTCAACCACCTTTTTCACTGCCACATTGTCATCATCTGATTTAGTGTAGACTACATCAATGTTCTCCGGCAACTCATTTTTCTTTTCAGATAACAACTCAATGTTGAGTGCCTTATCCATCCCATCAACAGTTTTGCGACAAAACTTCTCGCATAGGGGTGGAGGAACATTGCTATATTCTTTACCAATTTTCTTTTTAGGTTTTTCTTCCGATGGAATTATCGGAAGAATGTGATCAATGACATACGCGTTAGTTGTGTAACTTCTTAAAAGTTGTTGAACACGTTCTGTTTCAATTTTCATGTCCTGGAGTTGTTGCTTGGTTTCAGCAATGGTGTTGATATAAATGTTTATTGCTTTTTGTTTATCCATTACTGTACCTTTCAACATCCTTATAGTACGGTGTTGTTCAATATTATTTCTATCGAGCTTGCCATAATCATCTTTCATTTTGTCATACGCTTCCTTCATTGTACGAAATCATACTTGAAATGTTCATTATGTACATTGAGTTCAGCGACGATTTGTGATTTTTTGGCGCATTCAGCACATGGCTCGATACATTTTGTGCAAGGTTTACAACCTCCACAATTTGCATTTTGACAACTTCCTTTACCTCTGGACCTACCTTGGTTAGATTAGCCATCATAGCTTTATCGGCAAAGTCCTTGAGGTTTTCAGCAGTCACCTCTTGAACAACATCAGTAATTTCTTCATTTGATTTCTCCTCGATCACTTGCTCTTGAGATCTTCCATCAAAGTGACCTGCAAAACTATCACATGAGTTAGGAGATAATATTCCTTGGTTCTTCATGTGAAGATACATTTCCTCTTCTTCCTGTTGTTGCAGATACTGTTCCAACAGAGCATTCTCTATCGCAGCCGCTTCTTCGGTAGAAGTATCTTCAATAATCTCAGCCATCAATGCAACTCCGGCTTTCTTACCGATATAAGAATTCCAATCGAATCCATCATCCTCGTTTGAAGCAACCATAGCCTTTTCAGTGCTGTTACTATTTGGTTTCTCTTGGATTTCAACCTGTGTCTTTTTTGGAAAAGGCTTGTACTGAAGTGACTTCTTGTAATATTCGGTGCCCCCTCTGAATGGACTCTGATTTCCTGTGGCTTCAGGATTCTTGCATTATCTCTTAAAATTCCCTTTCTGTCGGCATCTGAAATAAGTGACTTTCGATTTGTCAAAACCTAGCTTGTTGCTTGAATTTCCGAGATATCGGCCTATGAGCGCAACAAACTTTGTCACCCTTCGAATGATAGAAGCTAGTGACCACTTGATATCCATTAGCTCAAGCTCTTCTTTGTCCACCTGATCGTAGTCTTCGACGGTCATTTCGGGATTACCGATCTTTCCAGCTACAAGACTCTCAGATGATTCTAGAACAGTGGCAAGAAGTGACATATGTTGTTTTGCAACTTGCTCAGAAACAACATGTTTAGATTTACAGCAATGTTACACTTGTACACATTTGGATCAGAATTTGTTTGTTGGTTCTGATTTGCTTGACTCTGATAAGAAGCATTTAACCCTGTGCTTGAGAACGAAGAGCTTTGTGGACTTTGATCATATTGAGGATATGATTGATTCTGATTCTGTGGGGAAGAATTCATGTTTGCACTGAATGCTCCCTGAATCTTTGGACTTGAAATGTTGTCATGCATTCCAGTTTTGTAATACAGACCAACATCTTGAACAATATTAGCATTCTTCGACTTCGCAATCTTCATTAGTTCCATTTCATGACCTTCAAGTTTGTCGATGAATGTTGACAACTTAAAAAATTCCAATTCGGACTTTCTTTCAGAACCATCAAATAAGTAGTCCATTCTCCATTAGGTAATGCATCTGCAAACTTATCGATGTACTCTGGTTCTGTCTTCTCGAGACCATGTCTTCTCATTTGGACTTTCAGATGACAGAAGTGTTCAATCATCTGTTTCATTGTCTCGCCCTTCAACATGTTGAAAATATCGAACTCCTTCATGATGAGAGCTTTCTTACTCTTGATCATCTCTGCGCTGCCTTGGATTTCTTTCGCAATAATAGCCAGAGATCTCTCATAGTAGTATACTCGGGCAACAAGACCAGAATATCTTCTTTAACAGATTGTTGAATGAGGCTTATCATCTTTTTCTCAGCAATGTACTCATCTTTCTGTATTGTGGTGTACTTGTACTTCTCTAGTACTTGCTGATGTTTGTCCAACGGAACAGTGTAACCTCTCTCAATCGACACGCAGCCTTGGAAATGAATGGCCTGAACCCAATATGTAAATTTCTCCTTCCATCCTTCGTATTCGTCCATGCTCATTAATTTTGGCGGTTTAACGGACGTGCCCATCTCGTTGTCAAGATTGACTTGTCGAATCACGTTTGCATTGGATGTACCCACTCCGGACATAAATTCTCTTTGAATATCACCCATCACAAATATCGAGACACGTATGCTGAAATCACGATAAAACTTTTGAAAATGTTACATTTACTACAAGTTCGGTTGAACTTGTAGTTGTGAATGAAGAATTCAGATTTTATCACAAGTACGGTCGAACTTGTGACTTTTTATATGAAAATTTTTCTCTGAGCAACCTCGGTAGAACTTGCTGAATGAATTTTATAAGAATCTTGTAAGTTCAGGCGAACTTAACCAGAATTTGGTCGAACTTGATATAGAATCAATGAATATTTGGTAAGTTCGAGCAGACTTAACTATAATTCTCTCAAAATTGCCTTAAGTTCAAGCAAACTTAGCGAAATTTTATCAGAAACACCTCAAGTTCGAGCGAACTTGGAAAAAATTCACTCAGAAAGTGACTTTTACCTCAAGCTCGGTCGAACTTGGCTAATAAGTTCGATGATGAGGGTTTTGAAAAACATGGTTTTTGCACAATTTTGACAACAATTTGTTTGATTTTAGACTCCAAACTCTCATGGGTTTATCTATGTTGTATTTAACATGTCATATTCAAAATTGGACAGAATTTGACCATGAATTCTTCATTTTTATGTAAAAGTTAAGAAAAATAGAAGAATGGAGTGGAATTAGAAGTGTTATTGTCTTGATATCAATCAAATCAGGCTATTCTAGCTCTGATACCACTTGTAGGACCGATCCTTGATGCTTAGGAACCTAGATTTGATATTTATTGTCCATAATAGCAGAAATACCACGACAAGTTTACCAATAGACAAGAATTAATCAGTTAAATGTCAATTTTATTAATTAAACGTCAAGAATCCAAATTGACAAAGCTTCACCTCAGAGATGCCAAAGTTAAAAATGAGAGAGGCATGCTAGCAATTTATAGAAGTCCAAGTTCGCTGGAGGGATAGCTAAGTTCGCCCGAACTTGCCTTAGCAAGTTTGGCCGAACTTGACTTTACATGATTCTCATGGGCGAACTTGACCTCACACTACATAAATACTTCGTATTGCTAGCCTATTCAACTCTATTCTATACAGACTCGATATAAGACTAAGACATAGACATTCTGCACCAACACAAAAGAAAATCCAAAAGTAAATTTTCATGAAGACTCGATAAACATCTCTTGTTCAAATGCAAAGTGAGTGCACCTAGCGCTCCTAGCGTCCTGAGAAACATGCAAAGAAACAAGTGTCAACATTAAAGAAGAGTGAGTTCACAGGTTTTATAAGTTCATAAGTTCTGTTAAAAAGTTGGTTTCCCCCGCTATCCCTAACCCGGGATAACGACATAGTTCCATTATTCCTAACCCGGAATAATAACGTTGTTTAGTAATTAGGTTCAATGTTAACATGCAGGTAGCGAGCCTAGAGTTATGTCACCTAAGAGTTCGCGATCGAAGCTGACTATTGTTGCCTCTGTGTTGCCAAGACTATCACTGGCCATGGCGAAAGTTAGGCCAAATTGATCACCCGTTGACCATTCCCAGTCGGCTAGCGCGACTAGCTCGGGTGGGGCTTGTCGGGCCTAGTAGTACTACTATAATTTCCACGCTATCTAACCCAATACTAAAGATCCGAGAGTTGGTTGGGGACATCCGTGATAAAAGCTACTTAGTGACCATAACATACATTAACATTAACTTAGTTAGACGTTAATTTCACATAACGTAAAAATAGAGTTGTAGAGCGTATACATGTTTCTCCCCATGTTGTTCAAAACCGGTTAAAATAGGGGCCGTGAACTCACCTTAAGTGGCTCGGTTAGATAAGTGCAAAAGAAGTAAAGGATGGAACCGCTAATCACATCCTAACATGTCAACCGGTTCAAAGTTAGTGTGTGAACGCACACTGATACAAAACCCTACGCGTAACTAGCACACAATACGAAACACGAAATGACAAGTTCAAAACCATAATCATGCATGCAAAGTGTCACTATACGAAATAGCGACCCACAACTTGTCACAACACAGGATAGCACATACAACACTTAGATACCCATAAATGTAAGTTATCATGTTTCAGCTTGTACGTTCAGAACTTGGCTGTTTTCAGGAATTTTTATAAAATAGTTCCCACGTTCCAAAAATTCCAATTTTTTACTGAAGGTGTCAATTAGACTGTAGAATTTTTCATACAATTTTCAAGTCCTAATTCCTTACCAATTATTTATAAGAACTTATTTACTAGGCTACCGTTAGATTCGTCACTTTCTGACTGCAGTCCACGGGAAAAATCATTAAAAAATACTCGTTTGTCCGATTGATGAAATTCCAGTTGGAGATTTCTTGAACACCTAGGAGTATCTAGTGAATAAACTTCGTGACTTAACTCTTTTCGGTTTACAAGTTATGATAGAAAACATTATGTGAATTTTCTGCAGAAAAAACACAGCTTCAGCTGCTCCACTAAATTAGTAATTTAAAATAGTAAACGACTTCAGAAAAATGTGATTCCAGTGCCATTAGAAGTGTTTTTCGAAAACATATGCTTTAAGCTTCAGAAAATCAATTTTTCGATTTATAACAGTTCGTTTACAGCCAACTGAAGTTGGTTGTCTTCGCGCATCAACTTACAGTTTTACCCTAAAACTCCACCCGAAACCCTCCTAATGATCACCACGACCCATAATAATGATTTGCAGCAGGTTATACTTTAATTATCATGCATCTATATTGATAATATAAAAACCCTAAGCATATGTCATGATCTTTATATAGAAAACGCACCCTACGATTTTAATACTCAAACATATCATCACAACCGCAAGGATTCGCATATTCATCCGAACTAATCATACACCACAACACTTTTTCATAACAATATCATACAAGCACATAATCATGATCAAGACTACACAAAACATAACGTGAATCGTAATACAATTAAACCCTAACCTTGAAACGATGACAACTAGCGAACCCGGACAAGCTTGGAATCGATCCGAGGATTGTGGGGCTGTTTTCGCGACCGAGAGTGGGGGGGGGGGCTGCTACCGTCGCACACCACAAGGGGGAAGGTTTTAGGGTTTGCTATTTTTTTGTGAACACCCCATGCATACATACGTATACATACATAAGGGGCTAGGGGGTTTGGGCTATTCTTATTTGCAAGGGAGAGGGTGGCGGGTTGGGTTTGGTCCGCAAGGGGTGTGGGTGGCGGGTTGGGCTTGCTTGGTGTAGGAACGTCCACGATTAGCACGGGAACCTGAATTTGTTATCTATTGTCCAATTGGCGGAAACTAATGACAAGTTAACCAAATAACAAGAATTACTTATTTAAATGTTGTTTTCATTGATCAAAAGTTCAATACATTCGAGAACCGGATCCGACAGAGCTTTGCCGTCTCTGTGCCAAAATCTCTCCACTATACAAATGAAATCACCAAGGCTCCTATTTATAGACTTAGAAGTTCACTGGAGAGGGTAGATGCTCGGGCGAACTTGACCTAGTCAAGTTCGGCCGAACTTGACATCCCAAGAACAATCTTTAGCGAACTTGACCTCCTAAACACATAAATACACCTAGTTTCTAACAGATTAAGCCCTATTCACTCAGACTCTATACATAATGACGTAGGTAACAGACATATGCACCAACAGACTCCCCCTTGGATGTTGCCGTAGTCATTGACTTTTTGAAGACTTCTGAGTCTTCGGATCTTTAGTTCTTGTATCAACTTTAATATCTTGATCTTTATATCCTCTTTCTCTTTCTTGAGCTTTGTCTTGATAAAACTTTTAATCAACATGCTCCCCCTAGCTTTAAGCTTTAGTCTCAGACTCCCCTTTGCTTTGATATTTAGATTTCAAACTTCCCCTAGCTTTGAGCTTTCTGAAATCTTTGGACAGTGTTTTATCCAGTTCTCCCTTGCTTTAAGCTTTGCGGTATCTTCAATCTTTGCTTTATCAACTCCCCCTCAAACTTTACTACTTGTCTAAATAAATTCTGACATTCAAAAAAACATTTTAGATTCACTATTTTGAAATTTTGTAATATCAACATTTCAAACTTTAATCTTCACTTCAATCTTTTCAAAAACGTTAATTGTTTCAAGTTCAACTTAATGACCTTGAATACTTTTTACATTTAAGACCTTCAATGTTCACATTTTTATTATTTGATTTGTAAAAATCCACTTAGTTGATCAAGTCCAATGTTAATGACCTTGATTAACCAAATATATCAACCAAGTCCAAATTAGTGACCTCAGTTTGAAAAACCGTTATGAACAATCTGATTTTAAAGTTTCAAATTAATGAACTTTTAAACATTCATCAGATTTTCTTACCAGACTTTGAAGATCCGTTCTCCATCATTGGCTCGTTAAAACTAATGTAGAAACAAAATCTTTTTGTATTTTAGAAAATTTATGCTAAAACACACCAAAAATCTCTTGTTTTAATTTTTATCTTGAAAAGCAAGTAAAGTATTTACAGAACTTTTAACAAGTAAAGTAAACTATGTACATACATATTTACAGACATATTTTTGTGAATTCGTGTCTAAGGATCATATCAGTTGATTGAGACATATCACCAGTACTGTTGACCTTTTTAAAGACTTTAAGATTTAAACTCGTTTACTTAGATTGTCGATATGTTTGTCCACTTAAACTTTATCATGTTTCTCAACTGTTCCAAGATATGTTAAGGTATGATTTATTAAACTTGACTTAACTATGGTTCCCACTTCTTGAATATACTCCCGAATCCAGATTCCCTAGATTTCATCTTACAGGTGAATATAGCGTAATTGATATATGTATCTGGGTTAATATGAGGCCTTGAGAGCTCAGGTTAGTACTACCGTACAGACAAAGAGATGAAGGCTCGACTTTAAGGTGTGTTCCATTTAAGGAATCTTTTTAGCACTGCAAATGATTAGATCTTTTGATACTTTTCAAGATTGCATGCAGTTTAGGGGTTTATTGCGAAAGTATTATAAAAATTCTAGGCTATTGCTTCCACAAAATCTGAAGAACTTGTATAATACCCCAGATATCAACTATCTATAAAGACCTCGTATCTCAGAATCAGGCAACCCTTCAATCGAAATTTCGGAGTACTAAGTCCATATATCCAAGATGTGTTAATCCACAAGATTAAGCAGTTGTAAAATTTAGTTTATTTCCCGGAAACAATTTACTGAACGTGTTAAGCCAATCGACACATCCACAGTAAGATTTGTTTATCCCTTTTAAACTTTACAATTCTTTAGCATATTGTGATAGTCCACTGATGTACTATCATTTCCTTTTTGACAACCAAATTCTTTTTGTCTTTTTTGATGTTTTTGTACATTTTGAATTTTCAAATGTTTTTGAATTTTCAAATTTCATATGTTTTTGATCTTTCTAAAAAAATTTCTAAAAATTCTTACCCCCCTAAAATCAAAAACATATTTGTGGATTTTAGGTTTTAAGAAATAACATTCTAAAAAGATAGCAAACCAATGAGAATCACGAGAACTCGTTGTCCGATCCTTTTGTTTACATTTTCTGCATCATCACCTGTCAGCAAAACAAACCATTAAACTTTGATAGCATCAACTAGTAAAACCACTTGTAAGAAATCAATTTTTAAATGATTTTTCAATATAACAATCAGTGTTCTGTTTAACGTGTGGATTTTCTCAAATTTTTAAACATTTTCTTTAATTTTTCTTTTTCAACCACTTGTTATTTCAAAAACGTCAAAGATTATGACTTTCTAGATAAGTTAAAAATCATGAAGTTCCGCTATCCAGATTTGACTTTGACAAGAGGATCTTGTGGAACTCCTGCACATAAAACAACTATTTGAATAAGGAAGGGTTTGATATGATAAGCATCATAACCATATTCTAACTCTTCATCATAATCAGAAACATCATCAAACATTTCGTGCAATGTCGATTCTGAAAACGTTTTTACCTTTTCTTTACTTGTTTGTTTAATTACTGACTCGGTTAATTTGACATTTTCAGTTTTGTCAGCAACAGGCTTTGGTTTTTCTGATGATGAAAGCCTTTTCTAAGCAACCCATGATTGTAGCTTGCTTCTCGCTTTCTTGATATAGAATCTAGAATCTAGAATCTTTGTTTTCATTTAATTTTGAAGTTTCACCTTTTTCAAAAAATGAGTTTTCAAACCTTGAACTCATTTTAGGTTTCACTTCATCTTTAGATTCATAGTTTCGATTTGATTCTTTGATAGGTTTTACAATCTCTGGTTGTTTTTGCTTTTAATCTTTTGACACGGTTTTTCTTCGTGGAAACACAGGCTTTAAATTCAGACACTTGCGTGCAATATGACCAACAGTATTACATTTAAAGCAAGTCAAATTATCAGAAATATTTCCACTAGTGGGTTTCACTCCACTTGTGGACTTTGTTTTAGCCTTGTCCCGAAGTTCTTTTTCTTTCTTGAATTCATCATTTGATTTCTTACCGATCATACCTTCTTCTTAAACCGTATTCGTCCCATACACAAACTTCATGTGTTTACCTTTGTATTCATGAAATGGCAAATTTTTGTTCTTTCTCGACTCATCTTCATTTTCCTCCAAACCCAAACCTGCTCTCTTGTTCTCAGGAAAATCACCACCAAACTTTCGATAATTGTTAGCATTCCTTTTGGATTTCGAGTAAAATCTTTTCTCGTTTTTCTCAAGATCACCTGATGAAACTTCTATAAGTTTGAAAAATTTATCAAGTTGATCCTCTTTCACGTTCCGAATCGGAAAACTATCATCGAATTATAATCTATCAGATTCCTTAATCTTGTACATGACAACATTAGGATCATCACTAAGATCATGTTCTGATGATGTATCGTCATCTTCAGATTGTGATTCCGAGTTTTTCGAACTTGATTTGGCGCTTTGAGAGCTGCCTTCATCAGAATAATTTCCAAACACATTTTTAACAACATTTTAACCACCGCTTGATTGTCATCATTTGATTTCGTAAAGTCTACATCAATGTTCTCAGGCAATTTATCTTTCATTTATGATAAAATAAAAGATTAAATGCCTTTTCAATCTCATCATCTTTCTTGCATGAGTAACTTGCAAGAAATGGTGGAGGAACACTTCCGTATAATTTACGCTTTGATTTATCACCATTTTCCTCCGACTTAATCGTAGGTAAAATGTGATCAATGACATAGGCGTTTGTGGTGTAACTTTTCAGCAATTGTCTTACTCTTCCTGTTTCAATCTTTATGTCGTGAAGCTCACGCTTTGTCTCAGCAATGGTGTTAATGTACATATTAATTGCCTTTTGTTTTTCAACTACAGTTGCATTTAACATTTTAACATTAGCAATTAGCTCACGATTAGCATTTTCAACATATTTATATTTGCTTGATATTTTGTCATAAGCTTCTTTTATGGTTCTGTAATCATAATGAAAGTTTTCGTTGTGTACAGTCAATTCTCTAATGACTTTGACTTTATCATGACATGGTTCACAAGGACTTGTGCACTTTGTGCAAGGTTTTTCAACCTCCACAACTTTCACAACCTCCTTTTCAGACACACTTACCTTAGCTTTTACCTTTTCTGCCTCTGATTTCAATGCTTCTTGTTTTTGCATCTCAAGGTAAGCTAATTCTTCTTCCTTAGCTCTCTGCCTATAACCTTCTAGAATGGCATTTTCCAAAGCAGCATCAACATAAGATGTCTCAGATTCATCCACTACCTCTGCCATCATAGCAACACCAGTTTTCTTTCCGATGTATATGTTCCAGTCAAAACCATCTTCTTCATGAGTTACCACAAGAGCTTGTTCGGTTTTCTTTGCAGATTTATCTTCTACTTCAACTTGTGTTCTCTTTGGATATGGTTTGTATTGAAGATCTTTCTTGTAATACTCGTTACTACTGCCGAAAGGATTTTTGTTTCCAACTGCTTCTTGATTGTTGCATTCACGTTTGAAGTGTCCTTTCTGTCGCCACCTGAAGCATGTGACTCTTGACTTGTCAAACCCGAGCTTATTGCTTGAATTTCCAATATCCCTTCCAGTGAGTGCTACAAACTTAGAAACTCTTCTAATGATAGATGCCAAACTCCACTTTATATCCATCAGCTCCAACTCTTCTTCGTTCACCTGATCGTAATCCCCGGCAGTCATTTCCGGATTACCGATCTTTCCAGCAACAAGACTTTCATACGATTCAAGAACAGTAGCAAGAAGTGATATGTGTTGTTTTGCCACTTTTTTCAGGAAACACATTCTTCAAATCGACTGCTATGTTGCACTGGAAAACATTTGAATCAGAACTGGTTTGACTTGTCTGATTTTGGAATGACGAACTTGAGCTAGCACTAGTATAACCAGCATATGGAGAACTTTGATTTGGAGAAGAATTTGTATTTGCACTAAATGCTGTTTGAATTTTTGGGCTTTGAATCAGAGTATCTTGAATACCTCCTTTGTAATAAACACCGACATCTTGAAAAACATTAGCATTCTTTGATTTTGCAATTTTCATCAATTCCATTTCATGACCTTCCAATTTGTCGAGAAAGCTGACAACTTGAAGTGTCTCCAAGATGGACTATTCTTCAAAATCATAAGATATGTTGTCCATTCTCCTTCTGGAAGTGCATCGGCCAACTTCTCGATTTGCTCTTCATTAGACCTTTTGATATCATGTCTACGCATCTGAACCATGAGGTGCAGTATCTATCGATCATCTGCTTCATTGTTTCACCTTTAATCATCGTGAAGATCTCGAACTCTTTCTTGATCAAGGCCTTTTTGCTTTTGATCATTTCATCACTTCCTTTGAATTTGTCGCAAAGAGCGTGCCATAATTCTTGTGATGTTTCATATTCTAGCAATAATATCAAGATATCTTCCTTTACTGATTGTTGAATCAAGCTAATCATTTTCTTCTTAGCAACATAATTTACTTTGTCGGTTGGTGAGAACTTGTTCAACGGAAGATCTTGATAACGCTCATCCTTTGGCCATTTGTAACCATCCTCAACTACAACCCAACTATTGAATTGATTCATTTGTATCAAATTCACAAACTTTTTCTTCCATCCTTCAAACTCGTCCATACTCATTAGCTTTGACGGTTTCGACGTAGTACCCATTTCGTTGTTGATATTCATCTGGTTCGCCGCTAGAGTATTAGCATTTGATGAAGACGCCATCTATGAAACGAATACGTTGTGGAAATCTTCCATTTTGTCAATTTGAAGACTTATCTGAGAATACGTTCAAAAACACTCGAAACTTGATTAGAAACAGACAAGTTCGGTCGAACTTGTGTGAAAAACAGTTTTTGATTTCAGTTTTTCACAAGTTCGGTCGAACTTATATAAAACTTTCAAGGTTTTATCACAAATACCTCAAGTTCGGTCGAACTTGATATGAGATTTGAGATGAACTACAACTTCGAGCGGACTTGTAAATGATTCAAGAGAAAATAGGTAAGTTCGGTCGAACATATGTGAACTATCAAGAGGATTCTCAAGTTCGGGCGAACTTATATGAGAAATTCAACAAAAATATTCAAGTTCGGTCGAACTTGCTATAAAAAGTTGAATTATCTCTTAAGTTCGAGCGAACTTCTATAAAATCCTTGAAAATTCTATCAAGTTCGGTCGAACTTGATTAATATCACTAAAATTTTAGTCAAGTTCGGTCGAACTTGATGTTAAGTTCGGCTGAAACCTGTTTCCAAAACATGGTTTTTCCAACTTTTGATAGCAAAACGTTTGAATTTGATGTCCAAACTCTCATGGGTTTATCACACGTGTATTTTACATGACATTTTCAAAAATTAGCCAATTCTATCCATGAATTCTTCAAAAATGTGAAAATCAAGAAAAATGATAGAATGGAGATGAAATAGAGAAATTCTTGTCTTGATTCCAGCAAATTTAGGTATTTAGGCTCTGATACCACTTGTAGGAACGTCCACGATTAGCACGGGAACCTAAATTTGTTATCTATTGTGCAATTAGTCAGAAACTAATGACAAGTTAACCAAATAACTAGAATTACTTATTTAAATGTTGTTTTCATTTATCTAAAGTTCAATATATTTGAGAACCGGATCCGACAGAGCTTTGCCGTCTCTGTGCCAAAATCTCTCCACTATACAAATGAAATCACCAAGGCTCCTTATTTATAGACTTAGAAGTTCGCTGGAGAGGGTAGATGTTCGGGCGAACTTGACCTAGTCAAGTTCTGCTGAACTTGACATCCCAAGAACAATCTCAAGCGAATTTGACCTCCTAAACACATAAATACGCCTAGTTTCTAACAGATTAAGCCCCTATTCACTCAGACTCTACACATAATGATGTAGGAAACATACATATGCACCAACACTTGGTCACGAAGTCGAAACGTTTCACAGGATCGGTTCAGTTCGGCTTTACAATTTAAAATTTACTAACCGATAATCATAACTCGTTAAATAACGACACATATTACGACTCGACAATTATTCGCGACACAAAATTTATAAAATATTAGATCACGTAATTGGAGCGTGACACAACAATTCACGAACGTCTAATAACACATAGCACGTAATTCATACACGACCCGTTAAAATTCCCAAACATAGTGTATTCTCGAAATACTAAGGTTAGTGTAATTATAGCGCGCGCGTAATTAATTATCCGAATTAAATTTGTGTAGACACAAATGACGATAAACTAGCGCGTTTAAAATACCTGAAAAACCGGGATGTCGCATTATCCCCATGTTGAAAGAATTTTCGCCCCGAAAATTGAGTAAACGCGGTTAAGAATGCTACACACGAAAGTTCAGTTTGTTAGAATGGTATAAGAAAATCCCAGGCTGTCACATCATCCCCTTGTTAAGAGCATTTCGTCCTGAAATTCAGTTGGCGGTAACATCAGATTGATGCTCAGCTATGAAAAGGTGTGGATATTTGCTTTTCATTTGGTCTTCTCTTTCCACGTGAACTCAGATCCACGCTTAGAGTTCCAACGAACCTTGAAGATCGATATCATGTTGTGCCTTCGAGTCTTGACCTCACGGTCCATGATCTCAATAAGCTGTTCCACAAAATGCAGTTGTTCATCCACTTAGATCTCATCCAATGGAATGACCAGGGTTTCATCTGATAGACACCTCTTCAGATTGGACACGTGAAAAATGTTGTGAACTCCACTGAGTTTGGTAGGAAGGTCTAACTGATAAGCTACGAGCCCGATACGCTTCGAAATCACAAATAGGCCTACATACCGTGGATTTAGTTGCCTCGTTTCCAAAACGAATTACACCCTTCCAGGGTGACACTTTCAGTAGGACTCGGTCACCTACTTGAAATTCGAGCGGTTTGCGTTGTTGATCAGCGTAACTTTTCTGTCGATCCCGTGCCACTGCCGTGCGGTTTCTGATCTGCACAATCTTTTCAGTAGCCTCAAGTATCAACTCAGGTCTGTGAGTTGACTGTTACCGACTTCTGCCCAACAGACCGGTGACCTGCATTTGCGACCGTACAATGCTTCGAACGGTGTTGCCTGAATACTCGTATGAAAACTGTTGTTATACTAGAATTCCACTAAAGGCAGATGGTTTTCCCAACTGTTCCCGAAGTTTACCACGCATGCCCTAAGCATGTCCTCCAAGGTCTGAATGGTCCTTTCACTTTGACCATCCGTCTGAGGGTGTTTAGTTGTGCTCATATCCAAGTGTGTACCCAACGCTTTCTGAAGTGACTGCCAAAAGTTGGACGTGAAACGAGCATCCATGTCTGAAATGATGGACGTTGACACTCCGTGGCGAGATGATACTTCCTTAATGTAGATGCGAGTCAACTTCTCCATATTATTTGTTTCTTTGGTCGCTAGTGCAGACTTAGTCAGACGATCCACGATTACCCAGTTGGTATCGCAACCGCCAGGAGTTCACGGGAGTTTAGTGATGAAGTCCATCGAGATCTGATCCCATTTCCACACTGGGATCTCAGGTTATTGAAGTAGCCCTGATGGCTTCTGGTACTCCACCTTGACATTCGCACAAGTCAAACACTTGCTCACGTAGGTGGTGATATCGCTTTCATGCTGGGCCACCAATACGCGGTTTTAAGGTCTTGATACATCTTGTACGAACCAGGATGGACAAAGTATCAGGATTTTTGAGCTTCGTCCATAACTAGCTCTCTGAGGTTTCCGTAGAGAGGTACCCATATACGGTTCATGAAGTACCGGGTACCATTGGGTTCTACTTCCCAATCACGTTCCATCTTTCCCACAGATTTGTTCTTGATGTTCTCGTCCTTAACTGCTTCTAGCTGCGCGTCGCGAATCGGTTCGAGTAAACCAGAATGAATAGTGAACTGTAGTGCTCGTACCCGATGAGGTTTCAAGTTCTCCTTTCGACTGAGGGCATCAACTACCACATTAGCTTTACCCGGGTGATACTATATGGCACATTCATAATCGTTCAGGAGCTCGACCCAGCGACGCTGTCGCATGTTCAACTCCTTCTGATAAAAAATGTGCTGGAGGCTCTTGTGATTCGTGTATATTGTGCACTTGGTTCCATATAGGTAGTGTCTCCATATCTTAAGTGCAAACACAACTGCTCCCAGTTCCAAGTCATGTGTCGTGTAGTTCTTCTCGTGGACCTTCAACTGTCGAGATGCATACGCGATGACCTTATCACGTTGCATGAGCACACATCCCAATCCCTGAATGGAAGCGTCACAGTATACCACAAAATCATCTGTCCCTTCTGGCAAGGAAAAAATGGGCGCACTGCAAAGCTTCTGCTTCAGTAATTGAAACGCTGCTTCCTGCTTGTCACCCCAAACATACTTGGTGCCATTCTGAGTGAGAGTGGTAAGCGGTTGTGTGATCTTGGAAAATCCCTCAATGAAACGTCTGTAGTAACCCGCCAGACCCAAGAATTGGCGGATCTCTGTTGGTGTCCTTGGTAGCGTCGATCTTGGCTGGATCAACGTGTATGCCCTTTTCATTCACTATATGTCCGAGGAACTGAACTTCCCGAATCCAATAATCACACTTTGAAAACTTGGAATATAGTTTCTCCTGTTGAAGTAGTTCCAGCAATAACCATAGATGCTTAGCATGTTCTTCCTCGCTCTTAGAGTAGATGAGTATATCATCGATGAACACGATGACAAACTTGTCGAGATAAGGCTTACACACGTGGTTCATTAGGTCCATGAACACCGCGGGTGCATTGGTGAGACCGAAGGGCATGACCAAGACTCGTAATGGCCATACCGAGTGCGAAATGCCGTCTTGGAGATATCCTCCTCCTTGACGCATAGCTGGTGATAACTGAACCGTAGATCGATCTTGGAGTAGTAGCTTGACCCTTGAAGCTGGTTGAAAAGATCGTCGATGCGAGGTAAGGGGTACCGGTTCTTGACAGTAACCTTATTGAGCTCCCTGTAGTCGATGCACATGCGGAAGGTCCCGTCCTTCTTTTTGACAAAAAGGACTGGAGCTCCCCATGGCGAAGTACTAGGTTGGATAAATCCCTTATCCAACAATTCCTGAAGTTGGGTAGACAGCTCTTGCAGCTCTACTGGAGCTAAGTGGTACGGGGCCTAGGCGATAGGAGTCGCATGGTTCGCCAATTTGATTTCAAACTCTACTTGGCAATGTGGTGGAAGACCAGGTAACTCCTCTGGAAACACGTCTGGAAAATCACGGACGATGGGATATCTTCAACCCGCTTCTCGTCCTTAGGCTGCTCGGTGACCAGTGCGAGCAAAGCAAAAGAGTTCTTCTTCCGAAGATACTTCTGAGCTTGCATGTAGGAGGTGATGTTCGTGACGACGCCTGTCTTCTCGCCTTGGACCATCAAGACTTCATCGTTAAAGAATGGGATACAGATAGCTTTCTTGTGACAGAGAACTTTAGCTCGGACGTCAGACAGCCAGTCCATTCCGACCACCACGTCAAAACTACCCAGAGTAGTTGTCATCAGATCAATGGCAAAGGTGTGACCCACGAGTTTGAGTTGACAGTCGCTTACTAGATGAGACACATCTACAGATTTACCATCGGCTAGTTCTATGACGTAAGGGGTCTCTAAGGGCTTAGGTGTGAGTTTTAGGTTCTTCCTAAACGACTCAGATGCAAAACTCCTATCCACACCCGTATCAAAAGTACAGTAGCAAAATGATCGTTAAGTGGAAACTTACCGGTGACCACATTCCAGTCATTTCTGGCCTCCCACGGCCAAGCGTGAATGCACGTCCTTTGGCACCTCTATGCCACCATTACCATTGTTGCCATTGTTGTTGTTGTTGCCGTTGTTATTATTCCCACCATGTTGTTGTTGCGAAGTTGTGGGCAGTCCCGCTTGAAACAGGCAGTGCTACCGCACTGGTAGCATCCCCGGTTATTACCCTGCTGCTGTTGCTGCTGACCCTGATGCTGGTTTAGATTATGTCGTGACATAATCTCCCCGTGACAATCCTTTGCCGCGTGTCCCATTTTTCCACATCGTTGGCAGCAAGTTCCGGCGCAAGGGCCGTGGTGATGGAGATTACAGCGATTACATTGCGGCTTCCGACCCGCATAGCCGCTCGAGTTCTAGGTGTTGTTGGCAGACTAATTGTTGTGACCCCGGTTGTTGTTGTTGTTGGACTGCTTGTAGTTTCCTTGTAATGGCTGTGTAGTGGATGAGTCTTCAAATTTCCGTTTGTTGTCAGGGACAGTTTCAGTTGCGCCCCTAGCCGGTAACTTCCCTTGCTCCACCGCCTTATCGCTGAGCTTATGTGCCAGCCTAACTGCTTGTTGCTCCGTCGTAGGGTTGCTAGACATTACCATGCCCTGGATCTCAGGGATCAGTCCCCCAAGATAAAACTCGAGTCGTTTAGCGACGATGTTAGCCAAATCAGGACAAAGGAACACCAGATCATGATGTCTTGCCTTGTATGCTTCAATTTCTGACCCGACCATCTTATAGTTCCACAACGCTTGTTCCAATTGCTGAACTCTATCCCGCGGACAGTATTCCTCCTTGATTAGGGCTTTGAACGCGGTGCAGGTCATTGCGTTCACCGCAACAAGCCCACGCATTTGGACTTGTGCGTTCCACCATGTTAATGCTCCATCTTCCAATGTGGAGGCAACATACTTGACCTTATTAGCTTCGAGGCAGTTGCACATTGCAAAAACCGACTCGGACTTTTCGACCCAACAGACCAGTCCTATGGGTCCTTCAGCTACCGTGAACTTGCTCGGTTTCGCATCCAAGAACATCTTGTAGGAGTTAAGACCCCCTCCTGAGGATAGAGGATCGGTAGTCAGCACGAAAGTCTATTAGCCGATTATTAGATTTTCCCATGAAGATTTAATAATGGTTACCTGCTGGTGCGTTAGGAGCACATGCCAGAGCAGCGTTCACATGTTGTTGGATTAGAGCGGTCAGTTCCTCGGCTGATTTGTTGACATTTCCGCGACGTCCGGTTGCCATTTCAATTCTTCGCAAAACAACACAAACACATACCGATAAGTATATATCCAATATAGTTATCATATTCCACACTTCAATCATCACATATATTATGTCAACCCAACAAATTAAACAATCAAAAGGAACATTTGATTAAATAAATTGTAATGTCTCACAAAATACCAACCAAACATATCAGTTTAATTATAAAATTTTCAAGTTCAAACATAAATGGGAACAAACAAACTAAGCAAAACAAAACGACGATTGGAGGGACGAGTTAGTCGTCTATGTCTCCATCCCCCAAGTCACTGTCACTGCCGTCTTCCTCTTCAGCGATTTCAGCTTCAATAGTCGGGTCCTGTTCCGGATCTTCTTCCTCCGGATCCTTCTCTGGGTCTTCCTCTGGATCCTCCTCTTCGTCCTCTACCAGCTGGAGGGGCCGGTGCTGGTGCGGGAACTGGAATTGGTGGTGCTTGGTTCTGCTCCAGTTCGCGAATCCTCCAAGTGGACTCAAGGACTCTATCTTCGAGCCAGTCAACCCTCAACTACTCAGCATGAACGTCCCTAACTAAAATACCTCGAACTCTCTTACCCTCAACTTGCTCTTCCTCGAGCTCTTCAGTCTTACCGGTCAGCTGGCGTATCAGCCATCCATGTGCTTCAATAGTCTCTTGCATTCTCTCCAGCTGCTCTTAATGCTTCCTCAGTACAGCTCTAAGCAGATCGTCCCCCACTTCTAAAGAGTTGACTGGGTTGACCGGTACAGCAGTGGTTGGACGGGAGGATGACTCCCCTCCTAGAGCAAGTCTTTTCCTGGCAGCTGAGCGTGTCTCCACACCACGAGGTGGTGAGGGTTCGACCATGGGTGCCTTCCCCGGTGCCCTTGTTCGCTGAGAACTATTGGATGATGATGATGACATAGCGTGCCGGGTTGGTGAAGTTAGTTACGAGCTGCGTATATCAAAATATATATCATATAGAACAATTAGAGCATAGCACATAACAAGATATCACAGTTCAGTGCCAGATATGTCTAATGTCATGTAACAGCTATAGTTTACGTCTACTTTAAATGCAAACCTGGTTCTCTATAGCTAGTGGCTCTGATACCAATCTGTCACACCCTCAATTTCCACTTGCGGAGTTTTACCGCGAGGTGTGTGAACAAACCAGGATCTCAGACACTAGCAATGTCGAACGACTTTATATGATTTATTTAAACGTTTTCCAAAAACAGTTATTGTAAACAAGCATAGTCATTTTCAAAGTATCAAAGTTTAGCGGAAGCATTAATGTAAAATAACGGGCGCCAACATAAACTCCAAAACCAAAAGAAAATCCAAAAGTAAATGTTCATGAAGACTCGATAAAAATGTCTTGTTCAAATGCAAAGTGAGTGCACCTAGCGCTCCTAGCTTCCTGAGAAACATGCAAAGAAACAAGTGTCAACATTAAATAAGAGTGAGTTCACAGGTTTTATAAGTTCATAAGTTCCGTTTAAAAGTTGGTTTCCCCTGCTATCCCTAACCCGGGATAACGACATAGTTCCATTATTCCTAACCCGGAATAATAACGTTGTTTAGTAATTAGGTTCAATGTTAACATGCAGGTAGCGAGCCTAGAGTTATGTCACCTAAGAGTTCGCGATCAAAGCTGACTGTTGTTGCCTCTGTGTTGCCAAGTTTATCACTGGCCATGGCGAAAGTTAGGCCAAATTTATCACCCGTTGACCATTCCCGGTCGGCTAGCGCAACTAGCTCGGGTGGGGCTTGTCCGGCCCAGTAGTACTACTATAATTTCCCTGCTATCTAACCCAATACTAATGATCCGAGAGTTGGTTGAGGACTTCTGTGATAAAAGCTACTTAGTGACCATAACATACATTAACATTAACTTAGTTACCGAATAGTTAACGACGTTAATTTCACATAACGTAAAAATAGAGTTGTAGAGCGTATACATGTTTCTCCCCCTGTTGTTCAAAACCGGTTAAAATAGGGGCCGTGAACTCACCTTAAGTTTCTCGGTTAGATAAGTGCAAAAGAAGTAAAGGATGGAACCGCTAATCACGTCCTAACATGTCAACTGGTTCAAAGTTAGTGTGTGAACGCACACTGACACAAAACCCTACGCGTAACTAGCACACAGTACGAAACACGAAATGACAAGTTCAAAACCATAATCATGCATGCAAAGTGTCACTACCCACAACTTGTCACAACACAGGATAGCACATACAACACTTAGATACACATAAATGTAAGTTATCATGTTTCAGCTTGTACGTTCAGAACTGGGCTGTTTTCGGGAATTTTTATAAAATAGTTCCCATGTTTCAAAAATTCTATTTTTTTTACAAAAGCTGTCAATTAGACTGTATAATTTTGTGTACAATTTCAAAGTCCTAATTCCTTACCAATTATTTATAAGAATTTATTTACTAGGCTGTCGTCAGATTCGTCACTTTCTGACTGCAGTCCACGGGAAAAATCATTCAAAAACACTCGTTTGTCCGATTGACGAAATTCCAGTTGGAGATTTCTTTGAACACCTAGGAGTATCTACTGAATAAATTTCGTGACTTAACACTTTTCGGTTTACAGGTTAGGACAGAAAACATTATGTGAATTTTCTGCATAAAAAACACAGCTTCAGCTACTGCACTAAATTAGTAATTTAAAATAGTAAACCACTTCATAAAAATGTGATTCCAGTGCCATTAGAAGTGTTTTTAGAAAACGTATGTTTTAGGCTTTAGAAAATCAATTTTTTGATTTATAACGGTTCGTTTACAGCCAATTGAAGTTGGCTATCTTCGCGCATCAGCTTACTGTTTTACCCTAAAACTCCACCCGAAACCCTCCTAATGATCACCATGACCCATAATAATGATTTGCAGCAGAATATACTTTAATTATCATGCATCTATATTCAGAATATCAAAACCCTAAGCATATATCATGATCTTTATAAAGAAAACGCAGCCTACGATTTTAATACTCAAACATATCATCACAACTGCAAGGATTCGCATATTCATCCAAACTAATCATACACCACAACACTTTTTCATAACAATATCATACAATCACATAATCATGATCAAGACTACACAAAACATAACGTCAATCGTAATACAATTAAACCCTAACCTTGATACGATGACAACTAGCGAACCGGGACAAGCTTGGAATCAATCCGAGGAGTGTGGGGCTGTTTTCACGACCAAGAAGGGGGGGGGGGGCTGCTGCCGACACACACCACAAGGAGGGAAGGTTTTAGGGTTTGCTATTTTTTGAACAACCCATGCCTACATATGTATACATACATAAGGGGCCGGGGCGGGGGCGGGGGGGGGGGGGGTTGGGCTATTCTTGGGCCGCAAGGGAGAGGGTGGCGGGTTGGGTGTGGTCCGCAAGGGAGTGGGTGGCGGGTTGGGCTTGCTTGGTCGCAAAGTCGAAACGTTTCACAGGCTCGGTTCGGTTCGGCTTTACAATTTAAAATTTACTAACTGATAATCATAACTCGTTAAATAACTACACATATTACGACTCGACAATTATAGACGACACAAAAGTTATAAAATATTAGATCACGTAATTGGAGCGTGACACAACAATTCACGAACGTCTAATAACACATAGCACGTAATTTAGATACGACCCGTCAAAATTCCCAAACATAGTGTATTCACGAAATACTAAGGTTAGTGTAATTATAGCGCGCGTGTAATTAATTATCTGAATTAAATTAGCATAGACACAAATGACGATAAAGTAGCGCGTTTAAAATATCTGAAAAACCGGGATGTCACATTGGAGCATCAAGGCTTGATACCTACTGATTTCAAAACATATTTTCAAATTATTAACAGTAGGTATATGTCCCAAACTCAGATTCCCAAATAAGTTATCAAATTATATGTTAAGTGACCAAAATGCCCTTTCGGGACATAGTTCGGTCTTAAACTATAAACCACACATATAATTGATATCCTATTGATATAACATCATAAAATAAGTGTTTTTTACAGAATGTTTATGACCATAACATAAATTTACATATAAACTCATCTATTATGCTGTAAAATGATGAATTGCCCTTTTGAGGCATAATTTGAGTTTAAAACCATAACGGGCTGAATTGTTGATATCTTATTGATATTTTAACATATTTTAAACATAATGGCATACGAAACTTGTATAGGACTCATCCGGTTACCCGGTTTCGCTTATATGCGTTTGGTTAAGCCTACGTGACCATTTTACGTAAATTAACCGAAACAAATTTAACCATATCATTTTATTCTTAAATTCCAGAATATAAAATGTTAACCCATACTATACAAGTCCTAGTGCTTGTCGGGTTCAAATTACATTCATTTATGGTCATCGCTTAATCTAGCGTATCGTATCGTTATCTTTATTTTAAGTTAGCCGGTCTAAGTCAATGACTAAGTAAACACCTGCTAGATAACTAATCGGTTAATAAAACCATCCGTTCCAGACTAGAGGCTTCCGGTAGAATTGTCACCAAGCTAGTTTATTTGATTACGGCTGTGCGTTGCTTATTTCTTATTTCTAAAGATTTGCTAGCCAGGTAAATGCTTTTAACTTATTTTCCCTTATACGGGCTTGGGATACGGTATAATAATACCGCATGTTGCATATGGGATCAAACACCAAGGAGTCGGGAATTCAAATAATCCATTTTAATTTGTATTGCTTAATATTAAACATTTGGGGGTTAAAACGACCATGTCATGGATATCCACGGCTCATTTAATTGCAAATGGCTATGACCTAAGCACGTGGTGTAGGCATACACCCGACAGATGCTAAAATAAACTATAACCCATTAGGGGTGTACCTATTAAAGGAATTAAAGTGGTGTGTCAATTAATCATGTTCCCGTCATAGTTTTCGGGCTCTAAATGTATTTATTAGCATGTAAAACTGATAACATGAGTATAATCTATCCCAAGTTATTTATTAAACAAAAGTACCATCGTGTACACTAAACGTTTTCAAATGTTTTCAAAATGAGTCGGTTAATTGTATTTACCAGATTTATCTGACGTATTTTCAAAAGATTAAGCGCAGGTGACGAATGTATGTAAATAGGCTGGAAGTGCTTGGCGAGCTTAAGAGGAAATTGCAAATCCTTTGCTTAGAAGGCATTAGTCTAAAAAACATATTTTGTATTGACTTTTTGATCCGCCTGTGGATCTAATACAAGCGTTGTAATTTATTTTTGACCTTTGAACATTCGAACGTTTGTAATAGTAATAATCCAAACTCCCGTTGTGTTATTTTGTATTGTTTGGTAATGATGATATCAACTTGCATCACGATATTCCCCACCGGGTCACACGTGGAAATCGGGGTGTGACATACGCGTGTGATGAAACGGCAAGAGCAATGAAGAATATGCTGTTAATGAAAATCGAACAAGATTTCCATGAACTCTTTTGTTAGTGGCAGATCGATCCTGAAACAAGTGAAGCAGTGATAGTATTGAAAGCTGATGAGAATCAAAAGATCACTGACGAAGTCACTCCTACGTTGATTGAAAGGAGAAGAATTTGGGGTTTATGGAGAACGATTCATATACTAGACCCTATGTGGCTAGTTAACAGTTCTAAAGAGGATGTGAAACGTTTATTTTTCAACAATATTTCTTATGAAAAGAGAGAAGAGACTCAAGCGCTGCATACCAAGGCATGATTAACGTTTGCTATGCGCATGGTATTAATTCTGGAATAATGTAGGAATCTAGATAGAGAGAGCTGGAATGAGAAGAATTTTTAAAAGAAAAAAAGAGACTAGAAAGGATTAAAGAGAGACGACGTGAAGCTCGTCTTAGAAGGTTTCAATGCATGAAGTGGGCACCAGCGACAGATCAAACACTTATACCTTCTGAAGAACATCCAAAGCCAAAAAAGAATTTCTTTGGACGTTAATGTTATAAGATTGGAGCTTTTGAAGACTGGCCAGGACGACAACAACATCCAAGGGGAGTGTGTTGAGACACGATGTCTATTGTCTTTGTCTTAGGTCTAGTCGAGTTGTAATAGGTTTTGAAGTTGAAATATGTTATGTACGTAACACTTCTTACGGAGTGCACAACTCGTACGAAGTGGACAATTCATACGAGTTGGGTCACTTGATGCGAAGTGTCAGGTCTATAAATAAGTCTCTTGGTTATTTCATTGTAAGAACTTTTGGATATTGATAGCGAAGCTCTGTCGGATTTCTGGCATGTTGTAAACGTTAATCAGTTGAATGAAATTAATCATTTAAAAGTATATCTTGTGTAATTGTCACTAATTCATAATAATTCCGCGGTTATGGACTAGATAACAAATTAGGTACCTTTGCTTAGGAAGAAATCGATCTTACAATTCTGCTGCGGATCGAGGTCTCTCGCGCCCCGCGAGAGACAAAGCCTTGTCTATCGCGCCCCACTAGAGCCTAATTTAGGCAAATTTTGCAATTTGGTCCCTGAACTTGGTGTTTCCATTATTTTAAGCTAAAAATTGGTGTTTTGGCTTGTTTTTAAGTGTATAACATGTATGTAAGTATGATTTGAGTATCAAGAATGCATGTATGAGTATAGGCACATATAATAACCATCTGTTTGCGTATAAACGATTAAATTGTAAGTATAAAAGTATGTATAAACTATAAATTTCATTATGATCAAAGTCTCGGATTACAAAGTTGGAAATAAAATACGAGTACGATACAAATACAAGTTTCCATAAATAGAAATACGATTACACTTTCTAAATAAGGAGATTACAGAATTGCGAGCGTTACCGGAATAAAAAAGGTGGGACTGCCAATGGCTAATGACGTCTAGTAAGGATTACATAAGAATGAGATTAAACAAATGTGTGATAATTAGTTGGTCATCGATTAAGTGTTGATTAAATGAAGTCCAACTAATCGTGTATAAGCATGATAAGAACAAAGGATGGAATTCTTATTATGGTATCATTGTATAGGGAAAATCATTAAAATAGGCATTTGATTATGAGAAATAGCAAAATAGGGATTGAGTTTTTTTAGTATATTGTGGTTTTGGTTCCTGTGGTTTAGTGGTTATTACTATATTTTACAAAATCTAAATGTGTTGCAATTTACCTACCAAGGTTTCTATTTTATTACGGTTTTGGTTCATCGCACTAATTCCATCCAACTTATAGTTAAATCATTGTCACATCATACGCATGTGCTGGGTATTTTGACAATATACTTGCCATCACACCATATATCCGCGTAAACATATTTTGCGACTATTTCTCATGTCTTTTTTTATTGCACACAATCATAACGCATCATACATAAGTAAAATTATAAGCTATTTAAAAAAGTTGATTAATCAATTAGCAAAATTATTTATACCAAAGTTGTAAAAGTGTCGCCTAGGCTTCGAGTACTCGCCGAGTACCCGCTACAAGGTTGGTTGCCGAGGCTCGATTATTGTTTTGGGTACGTATGCACTTTCTTAATACTCTAAACTAAAAGATCCATATATATATATATGTATATGATTTGGTATATAGTAAGCTATGTTTAATAATAGAAAGTTCCATTTAGATATTAATTGAATCCAGTATCTTATGGAATTAATTTGCAATGACTTAGTAGTATTTTTATATACATATATATTTTTTGTTCGCTGAGTCTTTGTATGATGTGTGCATGTTTCTTACTGACTTTTCTTCCATGTGTGTCCTATTTTTCGACTCATAAATGTCATGAGATTTAGGAGGTCTTGTGAATCAGACAAATAAGATGATTCCTTGAAAATCATAGTGCATCATGTGACAATGATTTAATTATAAGATGGATAGAGTTAGTGTTGTGGGCCAAAAAACTACAATAAAATAGAAACCTTGGTATGTAAATTGCAAGACATTTGAAATTTGTAAAATATAGCAATAATCACTAAACTATAGGGACTAAAACCGCAATTTATCCTTCTTTCATTAGAAAAATAAGCATCAAAAGGTGGCCAATCAGAGAGACAAGTAAGTTGTGTCGACATAGGTGGTAGTTGTTGGGCTGACAGAGAAAGGCATAAAAAGTAAAAACAGGCACGCAACATACGAAGCACTGATTAACATGTGTTAAAAAAGGCTAGAGTAGTAATGGAACATGTTCATGAACCTCGTGATTTGATTAGACAAAATTTCACCACGAATACTTCCGCCAGTATCATATTCTTGTTCCTTTTGAATGAAATCTTGTTATATTTTGAGTCATTTCTTCATTTCCCTCATAGAACTCACACAATGCATCTCACCCACTTTGGGCGCTAGTGTATTCTTCAAAAATATTGTTAATATCCATGGTGAAGGTCATTGTTACAACGGCAAAAGCTTTATGATCCTTTAAACAATTTGTCATTATCGGTGAATGTGGATGGTTCATCATTTATTTGAAGTCCATCATCATTTTTAATCATAGGAATATGGGGACCCACCATGACTGAGTTCCACTTAGTGTAATCAGTGAAATAATCTAAAGACTTCATTCAGTTTTTCTAATTACCGAAGTCATGAACACCCCTAAGCTTATGTGGTCAGGTTGTGGTACTACACAAACAAGTTAAATCATATGCATGTTATTTACTCCTAGCATCAAACATAATTAAAATCTATGTTTGTAAAATTTTTAGCTTCGTGGATTTTAAAAACATTTATTTTTTAAGAACTCTTTGGGTTATAGTCTAGAATTTTTAAGAAAAAACTTCTAGTTCGCTATAACTAGTGGCCTAATACCAACTTCTGTCATACCCCAAAAAATTGCAGCAAAGGCAAGCATGGAGGTGACAGAGATTGGAAACCAAAAACATGGAGTAAACATTAAATTATTACATATATGGACACATTTATTTAAAAATGATGTTCGTCATCCCAAGTTTTAAACATAACACAAAAGATGTTATTTATGATCCAATAGAGGATGATACATTTGTCCTAAACAAAACACGTCCAAAATAATCGATTATTAATTCATTACATTGCAAAATCCTGAAGCCAATTAGGTAGCTGAAAAAACATGCTAACAAGTGTTGTTGAACATACAAAAGAACAGATGATTGCGAAAGCCAAAACATGCTATCATGATCAAGAATTAAGCAAGCTATGATAATCATCTCTCCTCAAAGACAGTGAATCTTGAATACTAATAGAGCATCTGTTGTAGACTTCAAATATCTGTTGAAGACATGAAAGCACTGTTGGAGAAGACCAATATTTTGTTCAAGGCTAAAATCCGGTTGAAGGTTAAAGCACTGATAAAGAAGACCAAACGTCTGTTTAGGCATGAACTGGGGTTTGGAATCAACAAACAGAGGTTAAAGAACATAGGTCAACCAATAGAACAATGTTTGTATGATAGTTTTTGGATTCCCTAGAAAGTATGTTAGGTTCTATCAGTTGTTTCTAACATATGTGGAATCTTTTCTGTTAGGAATGTTAGATATCGCTATCAGGGTGATGTCCGCCCTGATTGACAACAAAAGTTAGTACCTATATAAATAGATCTCACCTGTTAGAGATCTAGTTATCACCTTACATCCTTTTGTATGAACCAAAAGTTGTGTGATAAGGCTGATGGGGAGTGTATAATCATACTTGTAATTTGTAATCATTTTGATTATTAAATAGAAAAATAGTATGCTAACTTCCCAAGTTTGTGTGTTCATTTATTTCCACTGCACATTATTTCCATTTATACATCATTTATTCATCAAACTTCATTAATTCACACACAAAAGCACACAAGCTCTCAGATTCTAACAATTGGTATTAGAGCTTGGTCAAATTAAACTTAATTTCACAATCAGTTTAATACCAAAAGATTAGCTCACATAAGTGATAACCAACTATTCGTGTTATCGAATTCCTGAGTCAAAGTATCAAATTCACAAAGTTTTTGATGACATTCTATTTTTCACAAAGATCAAAAAAATGTCACAAAATGATCGTGATCCACAAAATACTAATTTCAGTAACAAGCCTCCGATGCTTGTCAGGTCTGAATACAATATCTGGCAACATCGAATAGCTCATGTACTAGCACAACAGAACACTATATGTTGGAGATCTGTCATATTCGGACCACATGTTCCAATGTTATTAAGTACCAAAAATCTAAATGCCAAGAGCTAAAGAAACCAGAAAACTATGTCGAGCAGGATTACCAAAAGTTTGAGATAGATGCAAAAACATTCAATGATTTTTTCTATGGCTCTACCAAACGAAATCTATGTCGGCCTATTACACTATAATAGTGGAAAGAGTTGCGGGAGGCTTTAAAAGAAAAATCCGGTGGAACAGAGGATGTGATTAAAAACACCCATGAAACTCTCAACCAACAGTATGAGATCATCAATCACGAGAAAAAAACACTCAAAGAAGAAATGACTGACGATGTAGATCAGATTGTTGATGTTGAGAGTGCAGTCAATCTATTAAAAACACTTGTCAAAAGGTTAATGAAAAGGTGTAAAAGATCATGATCACATGATATACATTGAATGCAATTGTGATTGTGCCTTAATGGCTGCTATTAAAGGAGATTCTACATGCCTTGATAGCCTATGGTATGTGGAGAGTGGAGGCTCCAAACACATGACAGGGTGCAAGGCCATACTCACAAACTTCTCTGCTCATGGAGGAGGTGATATATCTTTTGGCAATGACTCAAAAGGTAAAGTGTTGGGTTCAGAACAGTCTAAGCTAGTAAGCTAAAATTTGAAAATGTTAATCTTATTGATAATCTACATTTTAACTTGCTTAGTGTTTCACAAATGAGTGAAAGGTTATGGTTCATTTTTCACCAAGAAAACATGTAAAACTGTTGGACCAGAAGTAGTGAAAAAGATTGACAAAATTATAGCTAATAGCACTCCACAACGTGTTGCTCACAAAAATGGAAACGTTTATGTAGTAGACATGTTAAAAGATAACCCTATGACAAATG
This sequence comes from Scalesia atractyloides, assembly GCA_947069175.1. Lineage (NCBI taxonomy): Eukaryota > Viridiplantae > Streptophyta > Magnoliopsida > Asterales > Asteraceae > Scalesia > Scalesia atractyloides. The sequence goes on from CAMTDV010000021.1 coordinate 59,030,703, forward strand.
TCTGATTATTCTCTATTGCCTCAACAAAGGCACTTAATTGTGCATATGAGGTTGGGACATGTTAATTTACAAACCATTAACACTCTTTCAAGACAAAATCTTGTTAGAGGTTTCCCAACCAAAGAATTCAAATGTGATGAACATTGCATTTCTTGTATAAAAGGAAAACAACATAGAGGTTCACACAAATCAATTGATGAGTCCAAAATAACCCACTGTTTATAAATGTTATAGTTGATTCTTTTTCTAGGTTTACATGGACTTATTTTTTTACACTCCAAAGATGAGACTGCATATATTTTGAAGGAATTTGTCACAAAAGTTGAAAAACAATATGACCTACCACTAAAAATCTTCGGGAGTGATAATGGAATAGAATTCAGAAATCAGGAGATGGATGAGTTATGTGCGTCAAAAGGAATAGTTAAACAATTTAGTATTCCAAGAACAACTGAACAAAATTGGGTGGTGAAAGGAAAAATAGATCTTTAATTGAAGCTACAAGAACTATGCTTGTAAACTCTGGTATTCCATTGTCTTTTTTGGCAAAAGCCATTAATACTGCATGCTATATTCAAAACAGAGATTTGATTAACCCAAGGCATCAAAATACTGCCTATGAAATTTTGTTCAACATCAAACAAGTGGTCTCATTTTTTAAAGTCTTTGGCTGGCCATGCTTTATTTTAAATCTTAAAGATTCAATTTCAAAATTTACAGCCAAAGTAGACTGTGGTTATTTCTTAGGATACTCCTCTACACGCAAGGCCTACAAAGTGTTTAACACAAGGACCTAGACTTTGGACGAGACCTTGAACGTAAAGTTCAATGAACTTTCTTCATTAAAGAACCCTGCCAATCCTAAAGAACTATTTGATCTTGAAAAATTCAAATTTGAAGATGTTACTTCTAAATCTATTTTTGATAAAGGAAAGTTAAAAGTTGTTCAACAAGATCACAAATTTGACATTGTGATTCCTTCATAATATAAAATCTCTTTTGATCCAGAAAAAGCTCCTTAGCTTAAAGTTCTTGTCAAACAAAATCAACTATAACCATTATTGACCAAACTCAATTCCAAACCATTGATGAATCAAGTGTTCAAATGTCGGAATTGAACCCTTTTCATAGGAACAGATGATAGAAAGCCAAAACTACTAAATTATCTGATCCAAGATATCAGAGTTTACAAGCTCTGATGAATAACATCTGATATTGTAAAAGCCCTGCCAACAAGCATCTGTTGAAGCTAAACGACAAAGATATCCAAAGCTCTGCTGAAGACCAACAGTGGATTGCATCAGAGTTTAGTTTATCTTATTATATTCAATGTAACAGTGTTTTAGTATTAGCAGTGGTTAATTTATCAGTGTTTGGAAGTTAGTTATTATGTTGTTAGCTGTCACTATCAACCCTGACATCAGCAAAGATGCTCAGAGGTTAGACATGTACTATAAATAGACAGTGCTTATGTACTATTCTATTATCTATCAAAAGATCATTTCACCAATCATATTCTCTGCATTCTGTACGATCAAACTTAAGTTGCAAAAGGTCGAGGGGGAGTTGTAAATCACATGCAATACTTATAAAGTTTGAAAGCATGATGATCTAAGCAATCTTCCATTATTTGTGATACAAAGTTTTATGTTTCCACTGCATCTCACTCTGTTTTATCTTCATTCATAAAACCATCTTTAAAACAATCACAACTAATTCAAACTCATATCTTAACATCAAACTATTGATTCCTCTTCTAATCAACTGCACCGCTTGGACCAATCCCAACACCTCTATTCCAAACCACTGTTGACCATAATACAATGGTAACAGAGATTTCAACAGACAATTCCCATTTATGCCCTTCACATCAAAATTCCATCATTCTAAACACTGGCAACCATCCATTTCTCAAAGCTCATCCACCAAAACAAATCATTGGAAACATCAATAATGGTGTGCTCACAAGAGGTCAAACCTCAAACATTTGCCTATTTTCTGGCCAACAAGTATGGGAACTTGTTCCATTACCAGAGGACACATGTCTAATTGGCATAAAATGGGTCTTTAAAATAAAGCTCATAAGAGGGTCATAGTTGTCAAAAATAGATCCAGGCTTGTGGTTCAAGGATACATACAAGAAGAAGGTAAAGATTGGGAAGAAACTTTTGCTCCAGTAGAAAGGTTAGAAGCCATAAGACTCTTCTTGGCCTTTGTCGTTAACCACAACATCAAGGTGTATCAGATGGATATAAAGTGTGCTTTTCTTTATGGAAAAATTCATGAAGTAGTCTAGGTGTGCTAGCCACCAGGATTTGAAGACACATACCATCTAGATTATCTCTACAAGCTAAACAAAGCTTTGTATGGACTAAAGCAAGCACCAAGGGCCTGATATGATACTCTATCCACTTTTCTCTTAACCAATGAATTCAAAAGAGTTAAATTTGATAAAACTTTGTTTCTTAAATGGAGAGGGCAATATTTGTTGTTAGTGCAAATCTATGTAGATGATATCATTTTTGGATCCACAAGTAACAAAATGTGTGATGAATTTTGACAATTGATGACAACTCAATTTGAAATGAGTGCCATGGGTGAGCTGCAACGTTTTCTTGGATTGCAAGTAAAACAACAAGAAAATGGAACTTTCATTCATCAAAACAAAATGTTAAAACACTTTTGAAGAAATTTGGTATGGATGACTGTAAACCATGCAGCACTCCCATGTGTACAAGCAAACCTTTCATTTCTGGTGAGAAAGATGAGTTGCTAGACCAGACACTTTACAAATGTATGATTGGGTCTTTGATATACTTAACTGCATCAAGACCTGATATTTTGTTTGCTACTTATGTCTATGCTAGATGCCAGGCATTATCAAGGAAGTCTCATTTAATAGCGTTGAAAAGGATATTCAGATACCTTAGAGGTGTAGCCACACTTGGTATCTGGTATCCCGCTAATGGAAACAACGAGCTTTCAGGTTATTCAGATAGTGATTTTGCCGGTTACTACGCCACAAGAAAGTCCACATCAGGAGGGTGTCAATTCCTTGGCAATGCCTTGGTCTCTTGGCAAAGCAAAAAGCAAACAAGAGTTTCAAACTCTATAGCAGAGGCAGAGTATATGCTGCTGGAAGCTGCACAACCAAATTTTGTGGCTTCAAAATTAATTGCTAGATTTTGGTATAACTGCTCTAAAGACTCCATTTCGATTGGACAGTCAATCAGTGGAACACATTATCAAGAATCCCGTGTCACATTCCAAAACAAAGCATAGTGACATCCGTCATCACTTTGTAAGAGATTGTTATGAAAAAGTTTTGATTTCCATCCATCATGTTCCCACTGAAGATGAGTTAGCAGATGTTCTTACAAAAGCTTTAGATACATCTACTTTTGAAAGTCTGATCTCCAGAATTGGGATTATAAACATGGATTGAAAAATAAAATTTTCAGTTTTGACAATAAAAACATTGACATGTTGATTAGAAAATACCACATTTTTTAGTACAAGCATTAAGATGTTTGTTTAAAATCTTTCGAAATAAAAACTCTGCTCAAAAGAGCAAAACCACTATTTTAGTGGTTCGAAAGTCTGTTTGACCAAACTCTACCACCTTGCACAAGTAACATTTGTTTTCCTAAAAACCATTGTTTATATCCAACAGTGGTTATAACATCTAGATGTTACGTTATTATTTTCAAACCCCAAACTCTGTTTACATCCAAAAGAGATTTCCATACTTAAAACAGAGGTTTACTAAGTGGAACCAACTTTTGAGAACATACCTTTGAAAAGGATAAACAAATGCTTACCATGTCAGTTACTAAAAACAGACCTTTGGACACGTCAGCATCACTTTTTCAAAACCCTATAATAACCCTTATCCAACAACGTTTTCGTTAACGCTTTCAAAATTAAGAATTAAAATTCACAAGGCATTTCCACTCTCAAATCACAATGCACAATCAACAACCATGGCACCGAACCTAAAATCTCCATATAACTACCTCCCATACCTCGTCAAATATGACACAAATCCTGAATTCCATCCCATCATTAACATTCTCACATCATCCAAATACAACACCATTTTGACTGCTGATGCACCCATCCATATCGATACTTTGCAAAAGTTATGAGCAAACTTCAGTTTTCTACTACGAGATAAAAAGCCCTTTACTATAATCTTCAAAATTGATGGTGGAGACATCGAGTTAACCCCCCAAGCAATATCCATAACATTCAACTCAATGATGAGTCAGGTATGGAACCTTTCTCAAAAAATGATCTTCACACTAAGTTCATTGAAAGGGGTATGATGCACAACTGGTGAGAGCCATAATTTTTAAACCACACTTCCCAGCAGCTATGAAGGTTATCTTCCATACCATGCTGATATGTCTCTTAGCAAAAACCACTTCCTTTAATGAAATACCTTTAAAAAATCAATACTTGGGATATGCCATATTGTCAAATTCAAATTATAAGCTTTCCCAAACTTTGTTTATGCATTTGGTGGGAAATGTGAAGGCCATTAAGAAAGGCTTTGCCAAATCCTTTCTCATGTATCACAGGATTTTAAGCTTTTATCTTCAAAATATCATGGCACAATAACATTTTTGAACAAGGTGAAGCTTTGCAAACGAAAAGCCTTTCTAATGAAACATTTACTCGCACGGTGACTAATAAAAGTCAAGAAAATGTTGAAGAACAAAAAGTTTTAGAAAAATGAGGCAACATCTATTGTCCAAACATTTGTTGTTGAGGCCACTACTCCTAGTGACCACAGTGTATAACCCAACACTGGGAACATACACCAACCTTTCCTATAGAAACCACTCCCATTCCAAAAGCCAAACGCACCCGAAGGGTATCTCTGGAGGATGAGATACTAAAGAGACCTACTGTAACACAAATGCAGCCTAAAACATCTCAACCATCCAAACTCCTCACATATCCTCACAAAAGGATAGTGTTAGAAGCACATGTGAACCAAACAATGAGTTAGATAATTCACTTGAACATCTATTTTCAAGCCTGGCCTTCTCTCGGGGCTGATTCTCTTTCCACTCCACCACCCACAAATATACTTACATCCATCAAACCATTGTTTGATGCAATTGAAGCATCTGACTTGCTTAAAACTAGTTCCTCTCAACAACTCATCACTGAGAATATACTCCAAAAAGTGACTAGTTCAAGTCCATAGCTCATTGCTAAATCACAAGAAGAGGAGGGTACACCTCTTGTGTCACAAGTGACACTTGCAGGTTTTTCAAGTGAAGCAACCACTACAACTCTAGGGATAACAGACTCACAGCTGGACAATGGTTACATGGCTAAGACTTCCTTGAAGAGAACAATTGTTGAGTTTACAATCGTACACTCATTAACAGTTGGAAGTCCCCAGAACCAAGAAAAAAGGGCATTTGGTGATGGATTAAGATACCTGGATCTGACGGAGAGAGTCACCAAGATAGACTTTCAGTTGATGAAATCAAAGAAATGCTGAACACCTTAGTACGAAACTCAAGAACTCACCAACAAATGTAGAAATTTGCCAAAGAGATATGGGCTCATGCTCAAATGTATCTCCAACTTCAAAAGCAATTTGCTGATGCCACACACAACATGCATATGGAGTTGATTAGAAACATGGTTGATATTAGGTACAAAGATACCCGGGCAGAGTTAAAGGCCATCAAAGATCATCTTCTCCCAACAACATGCACTGCTCCGAAACCCAGGTATCATGTTAGTGCATTATGTCTATGTCTTAGTCTTGGATTGAGTCTGTATAGTTTTGGCTATATTAGACTTGAAATAGAGGGTTATTTATGTAAAAGATACACAAGTTCACCCGGATTCTATATGTAAGATCAAGTTCGGCCGAACTTGATCAAGTCAAGTTCGCCCAAACTTGATCACCACCCAGCGGACTTGTGAATATATAAATAGGTGCCTTGCTGATTTCATTTGTAACTTTTGCTATTTTGTCACATAGACGGTGAAGCTCTGCCGGATCAGGAACTGAATGTATTGAACATTATTGATCAATAAAACAACGTTTAAATAATAAATCTTGTCTATTTGGTAATCATGTCATATTGTTTCCGCCATTATGGACATTAGATATCAAATCTAGGTTCCTATGCTATAAGGATCGGTCCTACAAGTGGTATCCGAGCTAGATACCTGATTTGATTGATAATAAGACAAGAACAACTCTTATTCTACTCCATTCTTCTATTTTTCTTAACTTTTACACTAAAAATGAATAATTTACGGACAAACTCTGTCCAAATTTGAATATGTCATGTTAAATACATCATAGATAAACCCCAGAGAGTTTGAAGATCAAAATCAAACGAATTGATGCCAAATTGTTGAAAAAATCATGTTTTCAAAAGTCATTTTGATCGAACTTATAAGCCAAGTTCGCTCGAACTTGACTTAAAAATAAACTTTCTGAGTGATTTTTAATCAAGTTCGCTCGAACTTGAGGGTTCTTGAGAAAAATTTTGATAAGTCCGCTCGAACTTGCATTATTTTATTTGATTTTTATCAAGTTCGCTCGAACTTAATCAATTTCATTGAATTTTATATCAAGTTCGCCCGAACTTGCAAGTTTTCTTCTGAAATCAACCATAAGTTCGCTCGAACTTAGCTCAGGGACAATTTTCAAATTAAGTCACAACAAGTTCGACCGAACTTGTTTAAAAACTAAAAATTTTCATTCTTCCACTGCAAGTTCGACCGAACTTGTAGTAGTTCTAATATTTTTCAAAGTTTAAGCGTGTTTTCAGCGTACGTGTTTCGATATTCGCGATGGATGATCTACAGAGAGCGTTTATGTCAGGAGTGGGTACATCCAATGCCAATGTGATACATCAAGTTAACCTCGACAACGAAATGGGCGGCAATAGAAAGAGGATATGTCGTTCCAATGCCAATGGATGAATACGAGGGATGGAAGGAGAAGTTCAGTTACTGGGTTCAAGCCATGCATTTCCAAAGCTGGGTGGCAATAGAAAGAGGATATGTCGTTCCATTAGAGGAAACTCAACAAGTTCTGAGAAGTACAAATATTCTTCACAACAGAAGGAAGAATATATCGCTGAAAAGAAAATGATTAGCCTTATTCAACAGTCTATTAAAGAGGATATTTTGATCTTGTTGCCTGAATACACGACTGCGAGGGAACTCTGGTTATCATTGAAGAACAAATACCAGGGTAGTGCAGAAATGATAAAGAGCAAGAAGGCTCTTATCATGAAGGAGGTTGAAATATTTACTATGATAAAGGGCGAGACAATGAAGCAGATGATCGAACGTTTTTGTCATCTGAAGGTTCAAATGAGGAGATACGGTCTTGAGAAGACAGAACCGGAATATATTGATAAGCTTGCAGATGCGTTACCTGACGGAGAATGGACTACCTATCTCATGGTATTGAAAGAAAGTCCAAACAGGGAATTCTTCAAGCTGGCTAGATTCATCGACAAACTCGAAGGTCATGAGATGGAACTTCTAATTATTGCAAAGTCGAAGAATGCTAATATCGTTCAAGATATTGGTCTATACTACAAGAACGGAGCTCAAGACAACATTTCAAGCCCAAAGATTCAAACAACATTCAGTGCGAATATGAATTCTTCGAATCATTCGCCACAGAATCAAAATCAATCATATTCACAATATGATCAAAGTCCGCAGAGTTCTTCGTATTCAAGCACAGGTTCAAATTCTTCTTATCAGAATCAAGCAAATCAGAATAATAATCGAATTCTGATCCAAATATATACAAGTGAAACGTTGCTGTTAATATAAACAATGTCGTTTCTGAACAAGTTGCCAAACAACACATAGCACTTCTTGCCACAATGTTAGAATCTTATGAAAGTCTTGTTGCTGGGAAGATTGGTAATCCGGAGATGACTGCCGAGGATTATGATCAGGTGGACGAAGAAGAACTCGAGCTGATGGATATAAAATGGTCTTTGGCTTCTATCATTCGAAGGGTGACAAAGTTTGTTGCACTCACAGGCCGAGATATCGGAAATTCAAGCAACAAGCTTAGGTTTGACAAATCAAAGGTCACTTGTTTTAGATGCCGACAAAAGGGGCATTTCAAGAGAGAATGTAAGAATTCTGAAGCAAGCGACACCCAGAGTCCGTTCGGAAGTGGAAGTGATTATTACAAGAAGGCTCTTCAGTATAAGCCATTTCCAAAGAAGACTCAAGTTGATATTCAAGAAAAACCATTCAACAATACCGAGAAGGCGATGGTTGCTACCAACAAAGATGATGGTTTTGATTGGAATTCTTATATTAGTAAGAAGACAGGACTTGCATTGATGGCTGAAATTGTCGAAGATACATCCGTTGAAGACGCAGCTCTGGAGAATGCTTTACTAGAACAGTATCTGCAACAACAAGAAGAAGAGGAGAATTATCTTCACATGAATACACAAAGCATTTTATCTCCTAACTCAACTTCTAGTTTTGCAGGTAACTTTGATGGAAATTCTCAGGAGCAAGTGATCGAGGAGAAACCGATAGTTGAAGAAGTCATTGATGTTACTTAAGAAATGAATGCTGAAAACCTCACGGACATTGCCAACAAAGCTATGATGGCAAATCTAACCAAGGTAGGTCCGTAGGTAAAGGTAGTCGAAAAAGAAGTTGTTAAAGTGCAAATTGTGGAGGTTGAAAAACCATGCACAAAATGCACCGAGCCATGTGCAAACTGTGCCGAAAAATTCCAAATCATCACTGAACTCGATGTGCATAATGAACATTTCAAATATGATTATCGCAAAATGAAAGAGGCGTATAACAAAATGAAAGACGATTATGGCAGGCTCGACAGAAATAATATTGAACAACATGATACTGTGAGAATGTTAAAAGGGACAGTAATGGATAAACAAAAAGCAATAAATGTATACATTAACACCATTGCTGAAACTAAACAACAACTCCAGGATATGAAAATAAAAACAGAACGTGTTCAACAACTTTTTAGAAGTTACACCACTAACGCTTATGTCATCGATCATATTCTTCCCACGATTTCGTCGGAAGGAAATGATAAAAAGTCAAAAAAGAAAAATGGTAGAGAATACACCAATGTTCCACCACCTCTATGCGAGAAATATTGTCGCAAAACTGTTGATGGGATGGATAAGGTACTCAACATTGAATTATTATCTGAAAAGAAAAATGAGTTGCCGGAGAACATTGATGTAATCTATACTACATCAGAAGATGACAGTAATGCTGTGGTTAAAAATGTGGTTGAAAACGTTTTGAATGATTCTGATGATGTCAGCTTTTAGAGCGCCACCTCGAGTTTGAACAGTTCTAACACAAAATCCGAAGATGACGATACATCAACGGAAGATGGCCTATGTGATGATCCTAACGTTATTATGTACAAGGTTAAGGAATCTGATAGACTATACTTTGATGACAGTTTTCCGATTCGGAATGTCAAAGAAGATCAATTGGATAAACTGTTCAAATTGGTTGAAGTTACATCAGAGGATCTTGAAAAGAATGAAAAGAAATTCTATTCTAAATCCAAAAGAAAATACAGTAACTACCGGAGAAATGGTGGTGATCATCCGGAAAACCGGAGAGCTGGGTTGGGTTTAGAGGAGAATGATGAACCTCAAAAGAAAAAGTCACCATTTCAAGAGTATAAAAACAAGAATATAACTTTTGTTTATGGAACAAGCACGGTTCAAGAGGAAAGTTTGATAGGGAAGCAATCAAACGATGAGTTCAAAAAGGCAAAGGAACTTCGAGATAAGGCCAAGGCCACAAGTGGTGTAAAACCTACTAGTGGACATTCTCATGATGATCGGACTTGCTTCAAGTGCAATGAAGTCGGTCACATAGCACGCAAGTGTCCGAAATCAAAGCCGATCTATCCTCGAAGAAAAACAAGTTCAGATGTTGTAAAACCTAAGCAAACAGAGTTTGTAAAACGGTAACTATTCTCAAAAGAAATGAATCAAAATTGAAGTTAAACCTAAAACTAAATTTGAAAACACTTTCGAAAAAAGTGAAACTTCCAAGGCAAATGAATCAAGGTTTTACATAAAAAAAGTGAACATAATATCACAAGCCTGGATTGCTAAAAAGAAATCATCAACATCTGAAATTACCAAGTCTGAGCTTTTTAAGACTGGTAATAGTAAAGAATCAAAATCTGAGATCGAAACTGAAATTGTCAAATCACCAATTTTTATCAAATCTTCAGAAGGTAAAAAGAAAGTTAAATTTGAAAATGTAAATGACAGTGGAGGCTCAGATGGAGATTTTGAGGATGATTACCTAGCTTTTTATCCCAAATCCAAGACTAAGAAGGCTTGGGTCGCGCTTTTTAACTGAATGCTAATATGTGCAGGGGTTCCAGAGATCCGTTCTTTCAAAGTGGATTCTGGATAGTGGAGCGTCAAGGCACATGGATGAAAGCTCATCTGTTCGACATCAAAGCTATAAATGGTGGTTATGTTGGCTTTGCCGATAATCAAGGTGGAAGGATTGTGGCAGAAGAAAACTCTCCAACAGAGTGGTATTGTTTGATCGTGTGAACTACATTGCTGAGTTAGAGAACAATCTTCTGAGCATCTCGCAGATTTGTGATAAATAGTTCACAGTTCACTTCAACGACAAAGAGTGCATGATATTAAAGCCGGGTTTCAAAATACCTGATGATTGGATTCTGATGCGAGCCCCGCGCGAAAATGATCTCTATGTATTAGATATGGGTGTCGCTTCCACATCATCAAAATCAGCTCAATGTTTTGTCTCTAAAGCCACGGAGAAAGATTCTATTCTATGGCATCGAAAAATCGGGCATATTCATTTAAGGAAAATGAATTTTCTGGTACATAACGATTTGGTTGAGGGTGTGAATCTTTGAAGCTTCCATATGTCTGATCACTGCCTAGAATGTAAAAAGGGGAAGTAGATCAAAAAGTCACATCCAAAGAAGATTCTGAATTCTATAAAGTTGCCGCTCGAACGTCTTCACATGGATTTATTTGGTCCGGTGAACGTCCGAAGTATTTCAGGAGACCTATACTACTTAGTCGTCACAGATGATTATTCTCGATATTCGTGGGTTTTCTTTCAAGAGTCAAATGATGAAACGTTTGATAATCTGGTGATTCTCTTTAAGAAGCTCGAAAATTTATATCATCTGCCTGTCAGACGTATTCGCAGTGACAACGACACGAAATTCAAGAACAACAATATGAAAGAATTTTGCAACGCCAAATGGATTCTGCACGAATTCAGTGCACCTTATACTCCAGAACAAAATGGCGTAGCTGAGAGGAAGAATAGAACTTTGATCAAAACAGCAAGAACCATGCTTGCAGACTCGAAACTTCCTGTTAGCTTCCGAAGTGAGGCAGTTACAGCGGCTTGCTACACTCTAAACAGGGTCTTAACTGTCAAACCAATGAAAAAGACATGTTTTGAAATAATCAACCGAAGGAAACAAAATTTGAAATATCTAGAGCCATTTGGTGCGCCATGTACAGTAATTGATCAAGATGGTAAATTCGGGGCCAAATCGTTTGAAGGTTTCTTTGTCGGGTATGCTAGTCCGCTTAGAAGAGTATATGTTCCCTCTTTGAGAAAGGTAATTGAAGCACAACATGTTGATTGCTTCAACTATACGGATCCTATTCAAAGAAGAGGCGACACATGGATGTTCAATTATCAAGATCTGTGGAAGTCATTCGACTTGCCGGAAGAACCGGCTGATGAAGAACTCGCAACGCTTTATTATCTTCAACAGTCGGCGAATCAAGAACAAATCATTAGACCAATTGTGGTTAATCAACCCATGTTGGATACTTTGTCTTCTGAAGCAGGTCCGAGTAATAGTGGTGTTCAAGTTGAAAATGTTTCTGAAGCAGAAGAAACACCTACTATACCTCCATTAAATGTCTCCTCTGAACCAGAATATGCAACAACAGTGCCAAATATGCCTCAGAATCAGAATTCTGACTCTGATGAAGCGCCAACTTTTGATGCTGATGGAGAATCCTCATCGGGTGAAGAATCTGAGCAGATATCCAACATGTTGAATCAATCTGCCGGCCCGAGCAATCAGAACGAAGCTTCTTCTAGCACTCCTAATGTTGAATTGATTGTTGATTTGAATATCACGAATCAGAATAGCTCAGTTGATATTCCTAGCGAAGAAAAAATACCGCGATCTTACTCTATCATCCGTCAACGAATATTATCGGTGAAATACAAACTAGTGTGCGAACAAGAAGCCAAATCAATAAAGCACTAAGTTGTTGCTATACCTGAGTTGCTCCTACTCAAGACTACTGCTACTATTCATGTTTCATATCTCAAATAGAGCCAAAAAATGTTTATGAAGCTCTGGGTGATGAGAACTGGGTTACAGCAATGCAAGAGGAATGTTACAGTTCGAGAAATTGGGAGTTTGGAAGCTTGTAGATTTACCACCAAAGCAGAAAGCTATAGATACGAAGTGGGTCTTTAAGTGTAAAAGGGATGATCGGGGAGTGATAGTGAGAAACAAAGCTTGGTTGATTGTCAAAGGTTTCCACCAGCAAGAAGGAATTGACTACACGAAAGTACATGCACCTGTTGCACGATTAGAGTCAATACGCATTTTCCTTGCGTTCGCAGCTTGGAAAGGTTTTAAGGTGTACCAGTTAGATGTGAAATCCGCATTTCTCTATGGTAAGCTACGCGAACAAGTGTACGTCGGCCAAGCACAAGGGTTCGTCGATCCGCTGAACAAGAACAAAGCTTATCTCCTAGACAAAGCCTTATACGGATTACACCAAGCCCCGAGAGCTTGGTACGAGACGTTATCTCAACATCTCGTTGGAAACAAATTTACAAGAGGCATAGTGGACAGTACATTGTTTACCAGAGAAGTAGGAAGTCATCTAATCATTATACAAATCTATGTGGATGATATCATCTTTGGTTCAACGGATGATAGTCTTTGCAAAGAGTTTGAAAAAATCATGAAGAAGAAATTCGAGATGTCCACCATGGGTGAAATGAAATTCTTCCTTGGTTTACAGGTGGATCAGTTACCAGACAACATATTCATTCATCAAACAAAGTATGTTCACGATATTCTCAAGAAGTTTGAAATGGCTAGCTCGAAGCCGCTTTCGACTCTGCTGGCACTGAATCATGGGATTTGCATTGACGAGACTGGAACCAAAGTGGATGATACACTCTATCGGTCGATGATAGGATCTCTGATGTATCTGATGGCATCTCGCCCAGATATCATGTATCCTACCTTCCTTTGCGCGAGATATCAGTCCAGTACTCGAGTGTCACACATGCAGATAGTCAAGCGAATATTCCGATACCTGAAGGGATGTCCAAGCACCGGCTTGTGGTATCCAAAGAACGATAATTTTGATTTGACGGGATACGCTGATTCAGACTTCGGGGTGGACAAGTTGAATTCTAATTCTACATGGGCCGGTTGCCAGTTCTTTGGAACACGCTTAGTAATGTGCAATGCAAGAAACAAACCACGGTCTCTCTTTCTACATGTGAGGCAGAATAAATTTATGCTTCCAGCTGTTGTTCACAAATCCTCTGGATTCAACAACAGATGACGGACTATGGATTGCAATTTCTTGATACGCCTTTATATGTAGATAACAAGGCAGCAATCGACATCACTAAAAATCCTGCTCATCACTCACGAACTAAACATATTGCAATTCGTTATCACTTCATTCGTGATTGCTACGAAAAGAAATTGGTGCGAATAGAAAAAATCCACACCGATGAACAAAAGACTGATTTTTATACCAAAGTTTTTCCTTTAACAAAATTTAAATATCTAATGAGGCTTAACGGTATTAAAAATTTGTTGACATGTGCGGAGGCTGAGGTTGAATATGGATCGGACGAGGAGTTCACGTGATCCACATTGGTTTGTCTATCTTGTAGCTTAGTATTTCATAAAATCTAAAAAATACAAAAATATGTTTTTAATTTTAGGGGGAGAAAATTTTGAGAAAATACAAAAACATATGACAAAATCAAAAAGTACAAAAACATTGAAAAAGGAAATGATAATACATTAGTGGACTATCACAGTATGCTAAAGAAATCTAAAGTTTAAAAAATGATTAATAAGTCTTACTGTGGATGTGTCGATAGGCTTTACACATTCAGTAAATTGTTTCTGAGATATAAACTAAATTTTACAACTGCTTAAACTTGTGGGTTAACACATCTTGGATATATTGACTTAGTACTCCGAAATTTCGATTGAAGGATTGCCTTATTCTGATATACGGGGTCTTTATAGATAGTTGATATCTGGGGTATTATACAAGTTCTTCTGATTTTGCGGAAGCAATAGCCTAGAACTTCTATAATACTTTTGCTATAAACCCCTAAAAAATTGCATGCAAACTTGAAAAGAATCGAAAGATCTAATCATTTGGAGTACTAAAAAAATTCCTTAAATGGAACACACCTAAAGACGAGCCTTCATCTCTTTGTCTGTACGGTAGTACTAACCTGAGCTCTCAAGGCCTCGCATAACCCAGAGATAGATACCAATTACACTATATTCACCTGTAAGATGAAATCTAGGGAATCTGGATTCAGGAGTATATTCAAGAAGTGGGAAACACGGTTAAGTCAAGTCTCATAAAATCATACCTAACATATCTTGGAACAATTGAGAAATGTTTTGAAGTTTAAGTGGACAAACATATCGACAATCTAGGTAAACGAGTTTAAAACTTAAAGTCATCTAAAGGTCAACGGTACTGGTGATATGTCTCAAACAACTTATATGATCCTTAGACACGAATTCACAAAAATATGTCTGTAAATATGTTTGTACATAGTTTACTTTGTTCTGTACTTAGTTTATCTGCTTTACAGATTAAAACCAAAAAGATATTCAGTGTATTTTAGCATAATCTTACAAAAATACAAAAAGATTTTGTTTTTACATTGTTTTTCAGCAAACCAATGTTGGAGAACGGAACTTCGAAGTCTGGTTAAGTGCTAAACTAGTGGGAATCTAATTGACAACGGGCTGGGAGCTAATCTGTAAAATCTGATAATCCAAAACGATTAAAAGTTCATTAATTTGAAACTTGATTTTGAGAAAATTCAATAGTTTGTTCATAACGGGTCGAACCGAGGTCATTAACTTGGACTCGGCAGACAAATCGGTTAACCAAGGTCATTAACTTGGACTTGGTCAACTGAGTGGATTGTTAAAACTGGAAAAATCTGAAAAGTTCAGGTTTTAAATTGAAAAATTTGGATTTGAAATTACTCAAGTTCGCCCGGACTTGTAAGTTCGACCGAACTTGTGATTTGCTTAAATTGTTTATCAATTAACAAGTCTGCTCGAACTTGTATCTAATCTTAACTGATTGGATGTATAAGTTCGCCCCGAACTTGTAGACTATAAATAGTAAACAAGTTCGACCGAACTTCATTGTCTGTTATCACAAGATTAGAGCGAACTTAAGAGCGAATAAGGGCGATTTTGAAATTGGCAAAAAATTGTCGAAGTGCTGTCCGATTTAATAATGATTTGTGGTGATTTGCACATCACTAATCATGAAAATGGTATGTGATTTGATATTGAAACATGAACTGAATAGATTTGAACGAATTGGATCTGAATCGAACTTTTGGACATGTATTAGACCTTAAAAGATAAAATTGAAACTTAAAACATGTGTAACAAACATAGTCGATCATGTACATGTCTTCAATTTGATCTGTAATACTTGAATAACATGTTGCAGGTTCTTGGTGAACATGACGATAAGTTCGCACGAACTTGTCTATAAGTTTGTCCGAACATGTCCTCAGGAGTCTTAATTGTTCAACATTAAGTTCGCCCGGACTTACCTGTGAAAAATTCAAAATTGTTTTTTAATACAAGTTCGACCGGATCATTAAACAAGTTCGGCCGAACTTGAAAGAAAAATGTTTAAAACTGAAATACAAGTTCGCCCGGACTTGTGGTATGTAATGTTTAATTGGTTGATACAAGTTCGCCCGAACATTAGTTAATGAAATGTCAAATTGTATATCAAGTTCGCCCGGACTTGATGAAATTTTGTAAAATTGAAAAATTTTCGACTAATTTCGTCTCGATTTACGTGTTTGCAGAATATTGAGCTCTCATTTAATAAGTGTCACAACACGTGCATCACGCTCGATAAAGAAGTTTATCCATCACTTGGAGCATTTGATGATATTCTTGGATTTATGGCACGTATTCCGATACATAAGGCTATCACGGAAAAGGCAGTGGTCTACAGGTCGCATGTTAACAGATTTTGGATGTCCACAACGATGAACGAAGATGATACTGCTATAAAGTCTGTGGTTCGTGATGATAATGAAGACAAAGAGATCACTGTGACAGAAGCTGATATTCGAAAGTTCTGGAATTCAATTATGCCGCGAACGATCCAATGATGCTAGATGAGCGGATGGTTAGAGGTTGTTTCTGTAGAATGTGATATAAAGGGCATGTGAATGAGTCTACATTGAAGAAAGGATATGTCCCCAATCCGTACATGTTCTTGATGCACGCGATCATTCATACTTTCAGCCATCGAAAGGTAGGTCTAGACGACGTTCAAGATTATATGGCCTGCATGGTACAACGCTTATTCTCAACAAAAGATTCAACTATTCGAAGCTGGTTTTTACGCATATGAAGAACAATATGGGGTCAAAGAGGCTTGTGATGTACCCAAGGTTCATACAGATGTTGATAGAAGATCAATTCAAGAAGATTACAAAAG
This sequence comes from Scalesia atractyloides, assembly GCA_947069175.1. Lineage (NCBI taxonomy): Eukaryota > Viridiplantae > Streptophyta > Magnoliopsida > Asterales > Asteraceae > Scalesia > Scalesia atractyloides. The sequence continues at coordinate 59,047,556 of CAMTDV010000021.1, forward strand.
ACCAGAATGATATTGTATACTTGAGCCATCTGGATGATACTACCGTAAAGAAGTTAATCACTTTTCATAAGCAATCATCTGCACCAGTTGCAAAGCCACTATTCGGTGCTATCGCGCCCGAAAATTATATTGCGCCGCTAGAGTATAAGTGGAGGAAAGATGACAACGGTGATGAAAGAGAATGAAACGCTGAGCTAGAATGGTTGTCTACGTTCAAAGAGAAGCGTAGTGATTGGTTCTTGAAGAAGGTGGTGGTTTAGGAGAAAAGAAAGTTACTCGTAAAACGAAGAAAGTTGAAACGATGTTAATGGACGAAGATGAGCCTGTCAATGTTCAATCTGAAGCTGGTCCTAGTACTGAAACTGTTGGGGTTATAGAAAGTCAGGAGGAAGAAAAGACAACACATGAAGACGATGTATATCTGCTACATCCGGTAAAGACGATGATAGTGATGATTCTTTAGAGATTGCAACAAATATAGCGATTGCTGAATCAGTTGCAGAAAAACTTAAAGAAGGTGATACTGACTACGAGCCTGAACAAGAAAAAGAGTATGAGGAGGAGAGACCAAAGAAGAAAACAAAGCGTGTAAAGTCTTCTGTAACAACTATACTAAGAAGGCTACTGGTTCTCCTAAGACAAAGGGTAAGAAAAGTCAAAAAGCTAATAGCAGACGATATGCAGGACAAAAGAAAAGCACAGAAGTCCCACAAGAACCTTCTGGTGCACAGGAGAAAGGAGTCACACAAGAACCTCCTAAACAAGAACCTCCTGTTATGATCACAGCTGAAGCAGAACGTCCAGGAGTTACACAAGAACCTCCTGAGACTGTATTGTTAGAGATTCCAGTCATTCAATCTCCAGATCCTCCAATGACTTCTCATTTCGAAAGCACAACTCCGAAAAAGTCTACACCAAAGGGTACGCTGAAATCGACGCCAAAGACTACTCCGAAATCGAAGTTATTTGGTGATATTCTGAATGTGCCAATAGATATTGAAGATCTGAATGATTTCTTCCCAGAAACAGATGTCGATGTTCTTGAAACGCGTGTGAAGATTCTGGAAGACAAAGTAGCAAAGAATGAGTCTAAGAAAGTCGAGCTAGAAAAGTTAGTAAAGCAAAGCAAAGTTGAGAAAGAGATTTTGTCTAACAAAATTAAGTTTCTTGAAGGTGATCGAGGGTACTTAAAAGCCCTAATTGAAAGCTTACAAGATGCAAACAAAAGATTGATGAAAGAGATTGCAGAATTACATTCAGAATGTGAGATGAATGATAAAAGATTCAATAGGCTGCAGACGGTGCTGACAAATAGTTTTGGTATTGATTTTGATGCAAAATATGCACAAATAGACCTGCAGGAAGCCAAAGATAAAGCAGAGAAATAATTAGCTGAACAGGGCAAAGGAAAGAACGTGATTGAAAGCTTGCCAGAGATTACTAAACCTGTGAAAGAGTCTGAAAAAGCTTCTGAGTCTACCTGTGAAAGAAACTGAAACTTGTAGGACCGATCCTGATAGCATAGGAACCTAGATTTGATATCTAATGTCCATAATAGCGGAAATATTATGACACAATTACCAATTAACAAGAATTAGTCAATTAAACGTCAATTTTATTGATATAACGTCGAGTCTCCAATTTGACAGAGCTTCGCCTCAAAGTGCACAAAGTTACAAATGACAAGATCAAGCTAGCTATTTATGGTATGCTAAGTTCACTGGAGAGTGTATGAGTTCGGGTGAACTTGACTTCCCAAATCCTTCTCAAGCGAACTTGCTACCATATTACATAAATACTTGATTTCGCTAGCCTATTCACATCTAATCTATACAGACTCGATATAAGACTAAGACATAGACATTCTACACCAACAGACTCCCCGTTGGATATCGTCTTCGTCTTTTATCACTCTTCAAAACCTCTATCTTCAATAAAACTTTAACGCGTACGACCAAAGAAGTTTTTAAATGGCTTCTTTCGTCTTTCCTGCTTTGGATCTGGCGTATGATCAGTAGGTGGCACTTTAGTCATATATTGATACCTTCTGAGCCTTGCCGCCCTACCTTTTTCATGTATCTCTTCGAGTCGCTTTTCTTCCTTAAAAAATTCTACACGTTCAAGATCCCTCCAACTCGATTCCCACATCCTACCAGAGTTCACTTCACGTGCATTGCAGACATTAACAACCCTCTGATACTGCATGGCTTGTTCTTTTTCATGTTCTTCAAACACAATCTTGCTGTAGAACAAACATTTTATGTCTTCTCTCGAGCAATTTACTAGCCACATCGGGTCTAATATTCTGATCGTTCTCCAAAGCCCTCTCATACCCTGCACACCAAACATTTCAATCCTCTCCTTCGTTATATCCAGATGATCCTCAAATCGTAACACAATCACAGCTTCACAAGTATTCGATCAATCTGCCACCATTTGAACAAAGGATAAAAGTCTTATTCGATCCGCATCAAAGGCATGTTTCTCATTGCTCTCTGGCGTTTCATGATCAATGTAATGTCTTTCTCCCCAGTCTTCTTGTTTGTTTTGATACGACGTCCAGGGATGAAAGGCTTCCAGTGTTCAAAACCCTTTGTTGCTTATACTTGATAATTCTCCATAGTAATTGATCAATAAACTTCATGTGGTACATTACATTCCTTGTTTAGATAAGCTCCTCAACATCCCAGAAAGGTGGTGTCTTGAAATCTGCCAGATACTTGAAGTATTGAACTCCATATTCCCGTTTGATGGCATACACATTCAGTTCCTTAAACCACCCCCAACTTAGGATATCACCTAATGAAACATCTTTATCTCTAGTAAAGAATGCTAGAGGACGTCGAAACTTTCGTTCACGAGGCATCTCTTTAAACCAGGATTTCTTAGCTTGAGCAATTTCTTCCTTTGTCATCGGCTTAGGAACTTTTCCTTCACGCATCGATTCTTCGATCTTTTCCTTTAACATATCTTCGTTCAACTGCTTATACATCTCCTCGAACATAGGAAAACTATCTGTGTTTTGACCAACATACTTCACATCTTTGTCTTTCTCTTCATCAGAGGACGAATCTTCCACTACAACTCTGTTATAATCATCTGCCTCATATCTTCGTCGATAATGATACTCATTAGGCTCAAATGCATTCACGTTCAGAACTTGCTCTTCAAAATCAAAATCCATTGATTCTTCATCAACATCGATCAACTTTGCCAAATCTTCTTTGGAATAATTGTGAACATATTCTCCCTCTTCAACATTATGTTCGAGCATAAGTATCAATGGCTTTGACGGAATTGCAGCAACAGGCTGTGCAGTAGTAATTGCGTCAGACATATCAATATCATCACTTGGCCCTGTTTGCCCTGACTCCCCCTCATTCTGATCATCCATATTATTCACCTCATCGTTTAACAGATTAGAGAAATCAAAGCTTTCATTCACTGTAGCATCAACCACCTTTATTCCTGTTCCACTCGGATCCTCATCATTACCTTCATCGTGGTCAGAATCGTCTTTCGGATCATCAGTTGGTGGTTCATCATCTTTTTCCTCATCCTCTGCTTCATCATCATCCTTTTCTTCAGTAGTAGTTACAGTATCAGAAGGCTTGACAGATTCGCCAACCTTAGAAATCTCAGACTCTGAAGCTTTTGCAGATTCTATTTCTTTAACAGGTTCAGTGATCTCCGACATACTTTAGATCACATGCTTCCCCTTACCCTGTTCAGCTAGCTCTCTTTTAGCTTTCTCTTTTGCTTCTGGAAGATCTAATCGAGCATATTCTTCTTTGAAATTAATCCCCAGACTATTAGATAATACCTTCTTAAGTCTGTCAAATCTCTTATCGTTCATATCTCTTTCAGATCGAAGCTCTGCAATCCCTTTGTTTAATCTTTCATTTGCTTCCTAATAAATCTTTCAAATAGCCTCTGTCGCCTTCAAGAAATTTTACTTTATCTGACTGAATCTCCTTTTCAACTTCACCCTATTTTATCTGCTTCTCTAGTTCAACCTTTTCTTTCTCATTCTTCGCAACTCTATCTTCCAATATCTTGACACGCTTTTCAAGAACATCTACGTCTGATTCAGGAAAGAGATCATCTAGATATTGAAGATCCACAGGCACATTCGGAATTTCACCAAATAAATTTGTCTTCGGAGTTTTTGGTGTTGATTTAGGAGTATCAGCCTTTGGAGTAAATTTCTTTGGAGTTGAGCTTTTAGGATGAATATCTTTAGGATCTGGAGACTGAATCACCGGTACTTCATGTAAATTAGACTCAGGAGGTTCTTGTGTAACTCCTGGCCTTTCTGCTTCAGATGTAATAACAACCAGAGGTTCTTGTGTAGGAGGTTCTTGTGTAACTCCTTTCTCTTGTGCAACAGAAGGTTCTTGTGTTGCTTCTGTGCCTTTTGGCTTACCAACATATCTCCGACTAGCTGGTTTCTGAGATTTCTTTGTCTTTTTGCCTTTTGCCTGTGGAGACCTTGTAGTCTTCTTTGATATTTCGTTTGCTGAAGACTTTGTTCGTCTTGCTTTCTTTTTAGGTCTCTCTTCGTCAGATTCTTTTTCTTGCTCAGGATCAAATTCAGTATCTGTTTCTTTGATCTTTTCTGCTTCTTTTTCTGCAATCGATTTCTTTGTTTCTTTCTTGAGTATATCATCACTTTCATCATCGTTCTTGGAAGTTGTAGAAATTACATCATCCTCTTGAGTAGTCTTTTCTGCTTCCTGACTCTCAATAACAACTGCTGCACTCGATCCAGCCTCTGTTTGCACATTAACATGCTCGTCTTCATCAATTAACATAGTATCAGCTTTCTTGGACGCCCGTTTCTTTTTCTTCTCGATCTCAGCCTTTAGAAACCATTCACTGCGAGCTTTCGGCTTGAGTGTTTTAACCATTCCTTTTCTGCATTCAATTCCTTCTCGTCACCACTACCATCGTTCCTCCGTTTATTTCCAGCAGGTGCAACATAATTTTCATCTTTTAACGCCCCAAATATTGGTTTTGCAACAGGTGCTGAATCCTGCTTCTGGAACTTTAACAATTTCTTTACAGTAGTTTCATCGAGATGACTGAAGTATAGAATATCATTCGGATCACGTGCAATGTTTGTAAACTTCTCGTCAATGAGCATCTGCACAAACCTTGGATACAAACACAATCTTGTATCCTCCATATTTTTCAACATATGAGTTAAAACAAGCTTTGAATAGTTGTACAGCTTCTTCAGAATCAACGCCGTTGCCAAGCAGGCCATATAATCTTGTACATCATCAAGACCCGCTTTACGATGGCTAAAAGTATGAATGATTACATGCATAAGAAGCTTGTAGGGGTTTGGAACCTCCCCTTTCTTCAACGTCGGCTTATTAACGCTTCCTTTGTCGCCCATCCTACAGAAACATCCACGAACCATCTTCTCATACAGAAAAATAGGATCATCTTTGTCGTCGTTGAATTGTAAGATCCTGCGAGTATCATCCTTAGTTACTGTGATCTTTTTGTTCTCGCTTCCGACTTGAACAGACGATGTAATAGTCTTCTTGTGTCATCCAGAAATGATAAGTGTGCGATCGATAAGACAATGTTCGCTCAGTAATAGCTCGATGAATCGGACAATCGTTTAGAAACTTCAAAATACTTTCGTATTCCTTCAGCGACGGACACAACGCCTTGTCAAGCGTAATACAGGTGTTGTGGAATTTATAAAAATCCATAGTGATTACCCGCACTGGTGCTTGAACCTAAAGATCGATGCAAAACATTTAGCACGCATTTCGAGAAAAATTTACAAAATTTTCAACAATTAACATCAAGTTCGGGCGAACTTGATGTTGATATTGCAAACATATTAAGTCAAGTTCGCCCGAACATGTCAAACACATGTTCAATAAAAAACATCATAAGTTCGGGCGAACTTATAATTAACACATTTCAAATTTCTTTCCTAAGTTCGAGCGAACTTCTCATATTATTCAGTATCTCAGATTCCTAAGTTCGATCGGACTTGTATTCTGATAAGTTTTTATACATGTTTTATTAGCAAGTTCGAGCAAACTTGATAACAAGTTCGGCCGAACTTGTTATCTCCTACACCAAAACCTGCACCATTCAGTTATTGACCAATATGATTAAATACAACTCGAATCTATGGTCGATTTATGTTGAATATCATTATTCAAAGTCCAATTTATCAAAAAATCACCTAGATCTAACATTTTTTAGCGATTTCAGATCTATGTTACTCGTTCAAGTTCAAATCTCGGATCAAAACTCGATTTCTTACCTCAGCCATTGAGAATGGTGTGCAAATCACCACAATCAATTGAAATTTCGACAGCATAACGACGAATTTTTGACAATTTTGAAAAATCACTCAATGTTGTTAAGTTCGCTCAGAGACTAGAGAATGCAGATAATGAAGTTCGGCCGAAATTGCAATATATATATACACTAGCAAGTTCGGGCGAACTTGTAAGCCCATAATATGAAAGCCCAAGTTAAGTCCGGGCGAACTTACCTTTTCTTAAACAGATCCAAACAAGTTCGGTCGAACTTGTTTTCAAACATAAAAATTTTGAATCTTTAAGCAAGTTCGGCCGAACTTGCCTAAATTCATTTTCAAATTTTCAAGTTTTTGCAATTTTAGTCCCTGGATTTTCACATTTTACTATTTCTGAAAATCCACTCAGTTGACCAAGTCCAAGCTAATGACCTTGGTTAACCGATTTGTCAGCCGAGTCCAAGTTAATGACCCCGGTTAACCGATTTGTCAGCCGAGTCCAAGTTAATGACCCCGGTTTGACCCGTTATGAACAAACTGTTGAATTTTTCAATTTTTTTTCAAAAATAAAAGTTTCAAATTAATGAACTTTTCATCGTTTTGGCTTATCAGATTTTACAGATTAGCTCCCAACCGTTGTCAATTAGATTCCCACCAGTTTAGCACCTTACCAGACTTCGAAGACCCGTTTTCCAACATTGGTTTGCTGCAAACAATGTAGAAACAAAATCTTTTTGTATTTTTTGTAAGTTTATGCTAAAACACACTGAAAAATCTTTTTGGTTTAATCTGTAAAGCAGATAAACTATGTACAGAACAATGTAAAATATGTACAAACATATTTACATACTTATTTTTGTGAATTCGTGTCTAAGGATCATATCAGTTGATTGAGACATATCACCAGTACCGTTGACCTTTAGATGACTTTAAGTTTTAAACTCGTTTACTTAGATTGTCGATATGTTTGTCCACTTAAACTTTATATCCTTTCTCAATTGTTCCAAGATATGTTAAGGTATGATTTATGAAACTTGACTTAACTATGGTTCCCACTTCTTGAATATACTCATGTATCAAGATTCCCTAGATTTCATCTTACAGGTGAATAAGCGTAATTGATATTTGTATCTGGGTTAATGCGAGGCCTTGAGAGCTCAGGTTAGTACTACCGATACAGACAAAGAGATGAAGGCTCGACTTTAAGGTGTGTTCCATTTAAGGAATCTTTTTAGCACTGCAAATGATTAGATCTTTCGATACTTTTCAAGATTGCATGTAGTTAGGAGTTTAAAGCGAAAGTATTATAGAAGTTCTAGGCAATTGCTTTTGCAAAACTATCTATAAAGACCTCGTATCTCAGAATCAGGCAATCTCTCAAATGAAATTTCGGAGTACTAAGTCCATATATCCAAGATGTGTTAATCCACAAGATTAAGCAGTTGTAAAATTTAGTTTATATCTCAGAAGCAATTTACTGAACGTGTTACGCCTATCGACACATCCACAGTAAAACTTGTTTATCAATTTTAAACTTTTCATTTCTTTAGCATACTGTGATAGTCCACTGATGTACTATCATTTCCTTTTTGTGACACCAAATTCTTTTTGTCTTTTTTTCAATGTTTTTGTACTTTTTGAGATTTTTCATATGTTTTTTTTATTTTCTCAAATATTTCTCCCCCTAAAATCAAACACATATTTTGTATTTTAGATTTTAAGAAATACTAATCTAGAAGATAAATTACAAACCAATGTGGATCACGTGAACTCGTCGTCCGATCCGTATTCAACCTCAGCTTCCGCACCTGTCAGCAAATTTTTAATACCGTTAAGCCTCATTAGATATTTAAATCTTGTTAAAGGAAATGCTTTGGTATAAAAATCAGCATTTTGTTCATCGGTGTGGATTTTTTCTATTCGCACCAACTTCTTTTTGTAGCAATCACGAATGAAGTGATAACGAATTTCAATATGTTTAGTACGTGAGTAATGAACCGGTTTTTTGGTTATATCGATAGCTACCTTGTTATCTACGAATAAAGGCGTATCAAGAAACTGTAGACCATAATCCCTCATCTGTTGTTGAATCCAGAGGATTTTAGAACAACAGCTGGAAGCGGAAATGTATTCTGCCTCACAGGTAGAGAGAGAAACCATGGTCTGTTTCTTACACTGCCACGTTACCAAACGCGTTCCGAAGAACTGGCATCCTGCTTGTAGATTTCGAGTTCAGCTTGTCCACTCCGAAGTCTGAATCAGTGTATCTTGTTAGATCAAAACTGTCGTTCTTTGGATACCACAAGCCGGTGCTTGGATATCCCTTTAGATAATAGAAGATTCGCTTGACTATCTGCATGTGTGACACTCGAGGACTAGACTGATATCTCGCACATAAGCAGGTAGGATACATGATGTCTGGGTGAGATGCCGTCAGATACATCAGAGATCCTATCATCGATCGATAGAGTGTGTCATCAACTTTGGTTCCCGTCTCGTCAATGCAAATCCCATGGTTCAGTGCCAGCGGAGTCGAAAGCGGCTTCAAGCTATCCATTTCAACCTTCTTGAGAATGTCGTGAACATACTTTGTCTGATGAATGAATATGCCGTCTGGTAATTGATCGACCTCTAATACAGGAAGAATTTCATTTCACCCATGGATGACATCTCGAATTTCTTCTTCATGATTTTTTCAAACTCTTTGCAAAGACTATCATCTATTAAACCGAAGATGATATCATCCACATAGATTTGTACAATGATTAGATGAGATCCGACTTCTTTGGTAAACAATGTACTGTCTACTGTGCCTCTTGTAAAGCCGTTTCCAACGAGATGTTGCGATAACGTCTGGTACCAAGCTCCCTGGGCTTGGTGTAAAATGTATAAGGCTTTATCTAGGAGATAAGCTTTGTTCTTGTTCAACGGATCGACGAACCCCGGTGGTTGGCCGATGTACACTTGTTCACGAAGTTTACCGTAAAGAAATGCGGATTTTACATCCAACTGGTACACCTTAAATCCTTTCCAAGCTGCGAACACGAGGAAAATGCGGATTGACTCTAATCGTGCAACTGGTGCGTATACTTCTGTGTAGTCAATACCCTCTTGCTGGTGGAAACCTTTGACAACTAACCGAGCTTTGTTTCTGACTATTACTCTCCGATCGTCTCTTTTACACTTGAAGACCCACTTCGTATTTATAGCTTTCTGCTTCGGTGGTAAGTCTACAAGCCTTCAAACACCTAATTTCTCGAACTGTAACATTTCCTCTTGCATTGCTATCACCCAATTCTCGTCACCCAGAGCTTCATTAACAGTTTTTGGTTCTATTTAAGAAATGAAGCATGAGTAGTAGTAGTAGTCTTGAGTAGGAGCAACTCGGGTGTAGAAACAACTAAGTGCTTTGTTGATTTGGCTTCGTGTACGCACACCAGTTTGTAATTCACCAATGATATTCGTTGAAGGATGGTAAGAATATGATCGCGGCATTTCTTCGCTAGGAACATCAACTGAGCTTTGCTGATTCAAGATATTCAGATCACTGTTCAATTCAACAATAGGAGCACTTGATGAAGTTTCATTCTGATTTCTCAGACTAGCAGATTGATTCAACATGTTGGATATCTGCTCGACTTCTTCATCCGATGAGGATTCACCATCAGCATTAAATGTCGGTGCTTTATCCGAGTCAGAATTCTGATTCTGAGGCATACTTGGCACTATTGTTGCATTTCCTGGTTCTGAAGAATCATTCGATGGAGTTGTAGCAGGTGTTACTTCTGCTTCGGAAATGTTTTCAAAGTTCGGCCGAACTTGACTTCCCAAATCCTTCTCAAGCGAACTTAGCATACTATAAATAGCTAGCTTGATCTTGTCATTATTAACTTTGTGCACTTTGAGGCGAAGCTCTGTGAAATTGGAGACTCGACGTTATATCAATAAAATTGACGTTTAATTGGCTAATTCTTGTTAATTGGTAATCGTGTCATAATATTACCACTATTATGGACATTAGATATCAAATCTAGGTTCCTATGCTATCAGGATCGATCCTACAAGTGGTATCAGAGCTAGAATAGCCTGATTTGATTGATATCAAGACAAGAACATTTCTAATTCTACTTCATTCTTCTATTTTTCTTAACTTTTACACTAAAATGAAGAATTTACAAGCAAATTTTGTCCAAATTTGAATATGTCATGTTAAATACATCATAGATAAACCCCTGAGAGTTTGGAGACTAAAGTCAAAAGAATTGGTGTCAAATTGTTGCAAAAACCATGTTTTCAAAACTCATGATCATCGAACTTATAAGTCAAGTTCGACCGAACTTGACTTAGAAATTCACTTTTAAGTGTTTTTCTATCAAGTTCGACCGAACTTGAAGGTTTTTGTGTGGAAATTTTAATAAGTCCGACCGAACTTGCGTAAATTTCTTTGATTTTTCTTCAAGTTGGCTCGAACTTAAGAAAAGGTATTGAAATTTGTTTCAAGTTCGACCAAACTTGCAAATTTTTCTTCAAAAATCAGTTTGTAAGTTCGCTCGAAGTGATTCAGGGATAATTTTCAAAACAAAATACATAAGTTCGTTCGAACTTGTGTAAATCAGAAGAATTCTTCATTCATCACTACAAGTTCGACCGAACTTGTAGTAAATCTAACATTTTTCAAAGTTTGAACGTGTTTTCAGCATACGTGTGTCGATATTCACGATGGATGATCTTCAGAGAGCGTTTATGTCAGGAGTGGGTACATCCAATGCTAATGTGATACAGCAAGTCAACCTTGACAACGAAATGGGCACGTCTGTCAAACCCCCGAAGTTAATGAGTATGGACGAGTACGAAGGATGGAAGGAGAAGTTCAGTTATTGGGTTCAGGCCATGCATTTCCAAAGCTGGGTAGCTATTGAAAAAGGTTATGTCGTTCCGTTAGATGAAAATCAGCAAGTTCTGGAAAAGTACAAGTACAACACAATACAAAAGGATGAGTACATTGCCGAGAAAAAGATGATCAGTCTCATTATACAATCCGTTAAATAGGATATTTTAGTCTTATTGCCTGAATACACGACTGCGAGAGAGCTATGGTTATCACTGCAAAAGAAATACCAAGGAAGCGCAGAGATGATCAAGAGTAAAAAAGCTCTTATCTTGAAGGAATTCGATATTTTTACCATGTTGAAGGGCGAGACAATGAAACAGATGACTGAACGGTTTTGTCATCTGAAGGTTCAAATGAGGAGACACGGTCTTGAGAAGACGGAGCCGAAATACATCGATAAGCTTGCTGATGTGTTACCTGACGGAGAATGGACTACCTACCTCATGGTCTTGAAAGAAAGTCCGAATTGGGAATTCTTCAAGCTGGCTACATTCATCGACAAACTTGAAGGTCATGAGATAGAACTTCTAAAGATCGCAAAGTCGAAGAATGCTAACATTGTTCAATATGTTGGTCTATATTACAAGAATGGAATGCAAGACAAAATTTCACGTCCAAAGATCAAACAGCATTCAGTGCAAATATGAACTCTTCGCCACAGAATCAGAATCAATCATATCCTCAATATGATCAAAGTCCATAGAGTTCTTCGTTCTCGAGCACTGGTTCAAATACATCATACCAAAGTCAAGCAAATCAGAATCAACAAACGACATCTGATCCGAATGTGTACAAATGTAACATTGCTGTCAATCTAAAAAATGTTGTATTTGAGCAAGTTGCAAAACAACACATGTCACTTCTTGCCACAGTTCTAGAATCGTATGAAAGTCTGGTAGTAGGGAAAATTGGCAATCTTGAAATGACCGCATAAGATTACGATCAGGTGGACGAAGAAGAGCTTGTGCTGATGGACATTAAATGGTCCTTGGCTTCTATCATTCGAAGGGTGACAAAGGTTGTTGCACTCACAGACCCAAATATCGGAAATTCAAGCAACAAGCTAGGGTTCAACAAATCAAAGGTCACTTGTTTCAGATGTCGACAGAAAGGGCATTTCAAGAGGGAATGCAAAAATCCTGAAGCAACATGCAATCAGAGTCCATTTGGAGGTGGAAACGAAGATGATGGTTTTGATTGGAACTCTTATATTGGAAAGAAGACAGGAGTTTCATTGATGGCCAAGATTGTCGAAGATACATCTGCAGAAGACGCAGCTATGGAGAATGTCCTACTGGAACAGTATCTGCAACAACAGGAAGAAGAGGAAATGTATCTTCACATGAAGACACAAGGCATTTTATCTTCTAACTCAACTTCTAGTTTTGCAGGTAACTTTGACGGAAGTTCTCAGGAGCAAGTGGTCGAGGAGAAACCGATTGATGAAGAAGTTATCATTGATGTTGCTCAAGAAGTGAATGCTGAAAACCTCAAGGACATTGCCAATAAAGCTATGATGGCAAATCTTACCAAGGTAGGTCCAGAGGTAAAGATCGTCGAAAAGGAAGTTGTCAAAGTGCAAGGTTGTAAAACCTTGCACAAAATGTACCGAGCCATGTGCTAAATGTGCCGAAAATCACAAATCATCGCTGAACTCAATGTACATAATGAACATTTCAAATACGATTAACGTACAATGAAGGAAGCGTATGACAAAATGAAAGATGATTATGGCAGGCTGGATAGAAATAATATTGAACAACATGATACTATAAGGATGTTGAAAGGCACAGTAATGGATAAACAAAAAGCAATAAACATTTATATTAACACCATTGCTGAAACCAAACAACAACTCCAGGACATGAAAATTGAAACAGAACGTGTTCAACAACTTTTAAGAAGTTATACGACTAACGCTTATGTCATTGATTATATTCTTCCCACGATATCATCGGAAGAAAATGATAAAAAGTCTAGAAAGAAAAACGATAAAGAATACAGCAATGTTCCTCCACCCCTGTGCGAGAAATATTGTCGCAAAACTGTTGATGGGATGGATAAGGCACTCAACATTGAGATGTTATCTGAAAAGAAAAATGAGTTGTTGGAGAATATTGATGTAATCTATACTAAATCAGATGATGACAATAGCGGTAGTTAAAATATGGTTGAAAATGTTCTGAATGATTCTGATGATGGCAGATTTGAAAGAGCCACCTCGAGATTGAACAATTCTGACTCAAATTCTGAAGATGACGATACAGATGATCTAGGTGATGATCCTAACGTTGTCATGTACAAGGTTAAGGAATCTGATAGATTATACTTTGATGATAGTTTTCCGATTCGGAATGTCAAAGAAGATCAACTGGATAAACTGTTCAAATTGGTTGAAGTTACATCAGAGGACCTGGAGAAAAATGAAAAGAAATTCTATTCTAAACCCAAAATGAATTACAATAACTACCGGAGAAATGGTGGGGATCATCCAGAAAACTGGAGAGCTGGGATGGGTTTAGATGTGGATGAAGAACCGGTAAAGAAAATGTCACCATTTCAAGAATACAAAAATAAAAACATGAAATTTGTTTATGGGACAAATACGGTTCATGAGGAGAGTTTGATTGGGAAGCAATCAAACGACGAGTTTAAGACACAGAAAGAACTTCGAGATAAGGCGAAAGCAACAAGTGGTGTAAAATCCACTAGTGGACACTCACATGATAATCGGCCTTGCTTCAAGTGCAATGAGGTTGGTCATATTGCACGCAAGTGTCCAAAGTCTAAACCGGCCTATCTTTGAAGAAAAGAAAGTTCAGATGTTGTGAAACCAAAGCAACCAGAGTTTGTAAAACCTGTAACGATTTTGAAAAGAAATGAATCAAAACCTGAAGTTAAACCTAAACTGAAAAGAAATTTGAAAACTCAATTTTTGAAAAAGGTGAGACTTCCAGGGCAAACGAAAACAAGTTTTACATCAAAAAGGCAAACATAAAATCACAAGCCTGGATTGCTAAGAGAAAGACAACAACATCTGATATTATAAAGTCTGAGTCTGTAAGACTGATCACAAGAAAGAATCAAAATATGAGATCAAAACCGAGACTGTCAAACCTACAATTGGTAAAAACTCATCAAAAGGAAAAAAGAAAGTGACTTTTGAAAATGTAACTGATAGTGGAGGCTCAGATGGAGATTAAGAGGATGATTACCAAGCCTTTTATCCCACACCCAAGACCATGAAGGCTTGGGTCGTGCTGTTTAACTAGATTTTAATATGTGCAGGGGCTCCAAAGATCCGTTTGTTCAAAGTGGATTTGGATAGTGGAGCGTCCAGACATATAACGGGAATGAAAGACCTTTTGTTCGACATAAAAACTATCAATGGCGGATATGTTGGATTTGCTGGTAATCAGGGTGGAAGGATTTGCTGGTAATCCGTTTGTTCACCCGAAGCTACTCATGCACAATAAAACCCTACCATAAAAACTCATGATCATAACCATGTCTACACAAAATCACACCATGAATCACAAACATAACTAAGATACTAACCTTGAAGCAAAGAGAACTAGAGAATGAGAGAGGGCTTGCAATCGATGAAGAGAGGGGGCTGCCTTGCGAACGAGAGGGGAGGGTGTTGGCTGCCGTCGACCTCCAAGCGGATGGGGGGATTAGGGTTTTGAACTTTTGATAAATAGTTTTTACTTATAACCCCTAAACTTGTTCCCCAAGGAAACTTGTTCCCCAAGAAACACAAGAGGAGGGGGTGACTAGGTGTAGGGGTCGAAAAGGGGTTTTCGGGTTGGGTTTACTTGAGTCGCAAGGTGTTAGGTTTGCAAAAGGTTGAAACGGTTTAAGCTCGGGTTCGGCTTTTTAACGTAACATATAACATAAGCCGTTAAATAACTAAACACAAATTATAATTTGTCAAATATTCACGACATGAGTTTATTCTGTGTATGTATATCTGAAAGATTAAATCATATAAATACAAAGGACGATACTTGATTTTTCCGGGATGTCACAGTACAACAAGTACACTGACCACGGGGTCGTGCTCTGTCACCACGGGGCGTGTTGGAACTCACATCTGCAGTAAATGAAGGGAGAGAAAGAGTCTACCATGGGGCCATGCCAGGCGGCCACGGGGCCGGGGCCACCTCCTGTTTCCAACTATAAACAGGAGTTCTTGGCTTTGGAGAAAGGCATCCCTTGGCAAACCACTTCTCTCACACGTGCCATCAGTCCATCACGACTACAATACCAACACCCACCACTATCATCCATCTTTCATCTTTTAGAGTGTGTAGTAGTCGCGGGATCCAAGATTAATAGTAAGAGTTCTTGTCAAACAAAGGTCATGCTTGGCTAAATATCTTACATCACTTGGTGAAGACAGGTCTTTTATGTTTCACTTTTGATATCCAATCTTTGGCAACTCTTTATTTGGGTATGTATTAATGACTTTTGATGCCTAGTTTTTTATATTGAAAGTGAATTTTAGTTAAACATTCCTTCATGTCTTGTTGATTCATTCATCGTGTCTTTACGGCCTATATAAAACGCGTTAACTACCAGGAAGGGGGTGAGAAGGGTGTTTAGGTAAAATTATTGTCTCGTTCAGTGTATAGATCATGCGAGGACTTGGTTCAAGCCTGTTAGGACTTCCCTGGAGGCAGATAGCATCAAATCGGGGGAAGTAAGAACGACTTGAACCCCTTATAAATAAACTACTATTAAAACTTTATCCGGCCTTGCGGGACTGTATCCCTGCTGACTAAGACCAATATGGCCAGGATAACGTTGCCTGGAAGGGGGCCTACCATATTTTGCATTAATAACTTATTTAATTATCTTTCAATATTCCGACACTGCGGGCCTGTATCTCTCCTGACTGAGACTAATAGGTTGAGGGTAACGCTTCCTGGAAGGGGGCCGACTACTATAAACTAAAAATAATCTCTTAAAAAGGCCAAAGTGCGGAAATCGTCAAAGGAAATATAAAAAAAAAGGATTCGAAACCAATAGATTCTTTCTGGTCTATCTGTTTTGCTTTTTTATTTACATTTTAATTTTTATATTTCAAAACTTTTATCAAAATTCGATTAGATTAGACGTTAATGATAAGACGGTACTAAAAGCTCTTGTGTCCTTGGACGACCTCGGTATCTTACCATCACTATACTACGTCTACGATGGGTGCACTTACCCTAACGTGTGTAGAGTGATAGTATTGTATCATGATTTATAAATGTAAGTCTTGATTTATGAGTGAAAGTGCTTAAAATATAACTAAAAATAAAAACACCTACACACATGTCAAGTTTTTTGCGCCGTTGCCGGGGACACAAGGATTTTAAGAAAGCTTAAAATTCGCGGCCTAATCAAATTCTGTACATTTTTCAAAACTGCGGGGTCGTGTCGGCTGGCCACGCCCCCGTGCTGCAGAATATTAATCAATCTTTTAAATCGTCCAGATACAGGCGTGACCACGGGGCCATGCCAGTTCAGCACGAGGCCGTGGTCATCTCCTGTCACAACTTGTTTTCTATTTTTCTAGTCCCCAGGCTCGTTAATCTTCTGGATACCCTCCAATAATGGATTACTACCCAGAAGATTACTACAACTACTATATTGAGGATGATTACGAGGAACCATATTGTACCATTCGCGGTGGATCTCACTCAGTACAACATTGTTACCTCTTTCAACCATCAACTAATACACTACATATGAAGAACCAAGGTTTGAGCTCCCACAACCCATTTGAAACAAACGATACTCCACCAACAATTGTTCCCGAAGCCGAAAGCCTCATACAAAGTCTCAAGAATCTAGAACTCTTAATTAAGAGATCTCACGAAAAAGAAGAGGCCATTTGTACTAAAGAGGTAATAGTCGAAGAGGTAAAAATAGAAGAAACATAAAATGAAAACTTATGCATGAACCAAACCAAAAAGAAGGTATATCTAAAAATGATGATTTCAAAACAAAACCAAACTTTCAAGAAATTCACATTTTACAACCATCTTTTGAAAATCATTGTTTGGTATCTCCTTATGCCAAGTTTTTAAAACAATTAAACACTACCACTAAAATCGAGGAAATGATTAGCATTAACTTAACAAATGATCAAACTTCACTAATACAAGATGAACACCATGAATTGAACATAATACTGATACCATGTTTTTTTCAAAACATCTTTGTTAGTAACGTGCTAATTGATAAAGATCTTTGTGTCAGCATAATGCCAAACTACGTTTTCGAGAAATCAGGTACTAGTGATTTTTCTCTGCTTAAAATTCCTATTTTTTTCTCAAATCGAAAAAATGGTAAAAGCAAAAGGGGTGATTTAGGATGTCTTAATTTAAACAAGTCAAGCTGTAATTTCAACCGAGTTTATCATCCTAGATGTACGCCACTCGTGTTGGGACCGCCATTCATAAAAACCCATCAAACCTTAGTTAATCGGAAGCAAAACAACTTACCACTTAAATTAGGGACCGACAAAAGGTACGTCAATCTTGACCAATCAATTAAATATCCCATTGGTAATGACGACCCCCTAATTGAAGATGAAACAGAGCCACCCGATACGGAAGAAACACAAGAGCAACTCGTCGAAGAGGAAGGCGCTATCGAACAAAGCCACCTGATACGGATAAAAAGTCTCTTGAAGACCGCTGCCACTTGAACTCAAGGAACTACCAAAAGGTCTAGAATACGCATTTTTAGACGATCATGGTAAGCTCCCCGTTATCATTTCTTCAAAACTAGAACTTTTTGAAAAAGAAAAATCAATAAAACTTTTGGAAAAACACAAAAAAGCAATCGCGTGGAAACTTATGGACATCAAAGGCATCAGTCCTTCCATGTGCACACATAAAATTTTAATGGAAGATGATCATAAAAGGGTAATACAACCACAAAGACAATTCAATCCAAACGTTCAATAAGTGGTTAAAAATGAAGTCATCAAACTACTAAGTGATGGGTTCATCTATCTTATCTCCGATAGCCCTTGGGTGAGCCCTGTCCAAGTAGTACCAAAGAAAGGAGGTATGACGGTGGTAACTAAAGAAAAAAATGAACTTATTCCAACAAGAACCGTCATCGGATGGCGTGTTTGTATTGACTATCGCAAATTAAACAAAGCAACAAGGAAAGACCACTTTCCTTTATCGTTTATCGACCACATGCTAGAAAGACTATCCGGTCACAAATTCTGTTGTTTTTAGATGGTTTCTCCGGATATTTTCAAATCCCAATAGCGCCGGAGGACCATGAAAAAACAACTTTTACATGTCCCTACGGAACCTTTTCTTATCGATGCATGCCTTTTGGTCTATGCAATGCCCCCGCAACATTACAACGTTGCATGAGGGCCATTTTCCACGACATGATAGAAAAAACTATGTAAGTTCTCATGGATGGCTTTTCTATCTTTGGAGATTCATATGACCGATGCCTCGATAATCTTGAGCGAATGCTATCCCGATGTGAGGAAACCAACCTCGCCCTTAATCGGGAAAATGTCATTTCATGGGAATGGAGGGAATAGTACTCGGTCATAAAATCTCAAGCGGAGGAATGGAAGTTGATCGGGAAAAAATAGACACTATTTCCCGATTAGCTCCCCCATCCTCCATTCGAGTCATATGAAGTTTTCTACGGCATGCCGGATTTATAGGCGATTTATCAAAGATTTTTCAAAAATCTCTAGACCTCTAACAAAATTACTTGAAAAAGATGCCACATTCATCTTTGATAAGGATTGAGAAATAGCTTTTCTTACACTAAAAGAAATGCTAGTCAACGCACCATTCATGATAGCGCCCGATTGGAAATACCTTTTGAAATCATGTGCGATGCGAGCGACTTTGCGGTTTGAGTCGTTTTAGGTCAACGAAAAGAAAATTATTTTCACCCAATATACTATGCAAGTAAAACTCTTAACGATGCTCAAGAAAATTATACAACTATCGTAAAAGAATTACTTGCCGTAGTATTTGCTTTTGATAAATTTTGTTCCTATCTTGTTCTTTCTAAAACAATAGTCTATACGGACCTTGCAGCCATTCGATTCATTTTCAAGAAACAAGATGCCAAACCACGTTTGATTAGGTGGATTCCTCTCCTCCAAGATTTCGACATTGAAACAAAAGACAAACGAGCGGCAGAAAACATCGCCGCTGATCACTTATCTCGCTTGGAAGATCCCGCTTTGGAGAAAACTCGAGAAGAGCTCATCAATGAAAAATTCCCCATCGAATCCTTAGAAATAGTCGAATATCAAGAAGAACCATGGTACCCCGATTATGCTAACTATCTCGCTAGTGGCATTTTAGTAAAAGGATGGTCATATGATCAAAGAAAAAAATTATTTGACGATGTCAAACACTATTTTTGGGAAGATCCACATCTTTTTAAAATCTGTCACACCCCAACTCGCAGCGGAAGACAATTGCAGGGTGCGGCAGACACATGGTAATTCCCCATAATTTAAAAAAAACATGATATCATATAAAGAGGGAGTCAACGGTCACAACACACTTAATTATCATATTACAAACCATATGTTCAAGTACGGTACTACAAGCCACTACAACTCTTATTCTGCTACATTCTGTTACCCAAGCCATCCTTACGCATGTTCCTTATTCCTGTTTAATCTTACCTGAAACACATGTTAGTTTTAAAAAGGGTCAGCTAAACGTTGCGTGAGTTCCCCTAGTTTAGTTGTTGTGTAACAATATGTGTTAACAAGTTTAATTGCACTGGTCATAGTCACAGATGGAATTAAACGAAAACACAAGTGAAACCATGATTTTTTTGCCTAGGGCCGTGCCACCACAGACACTGCTGCCCACTGGACCGTGTCACCTAGACACTCTCGGCCCACCAACTGCGTCACGTGCAGTTCAACGCCCCAATTTAGTTATGCCTAACAACATAACCGAGTTTAGGACGCGTGCAGTTGCCTGTTGCCGGGTTACAGTCCGGTTGTAGTAACTGGGTTTGTCAGACCAATAGTACTATCCACTGCCCACGGCTTACGTTAATCACGTACACTAGTTGGGGATTATTTGTGTGTTAGGTAATTCACATCAAAAGTTGGTGCAATTAACACAGTTGGTAACATGCAAGTCACCCAGAAAACAGTAAAATAGTTTAAAAGTAGGGGAGTGAAACTCACCCACAAGTTGGTGTAGTTAACACAGTTTGTAACATGCAAGTCCCCATAAAACAGTAAAACAATTCAAAAGTGGGGAAGTGAAACTCATAGTACGAGTAGTAGTCTCAACAACAGAGTGATCAAGCAATTGGATCAACTTTAATAGCAAGCATGCAAGTATGGACTCAAATCAGTATCTAAGTTGGTAATGGTTATAACTTGGATTCGGTCAGGAGTTTTTACCCCGGATTAAGTCTATAGGACACTGGCATGGTGATGGAGGTCAGGGTAGTATTAGTTTTCAGTTTGGCTTCCGGGCACCGTTTCGCATGCCAGCCAAAGTTGGTTGTTTAACATGTTCGGATAATGGTACGGGGATACCAATAGTACCAACACGTGGTTATTTAAGAATGATTAACTTTTCATCAAGTGATTTTGAGTGTTTGGGGAGTCTAGGTTGCCCAAATTTGAGTTTCCATTTTCACCGTCGGGAATTTGCCCGAACTATCTTAGGACACACCCATAGTGCCCAATTTGCCCGGGAATCTCCCGGAATACTGCCAGTGTTCTAGTTTTAGTATTTTTCGGGTTGGGTCAGCTCCCGATACCGGCAGGTTCGTTATACGGTAAACTACCGAAATTGAGTTAAAATAACCTATTTTTCATTCCATAAATTCCCATTTACTCTATAATTTGAACAAAAATTTGTAAATTTTTATACAAGTTATTAAAAACCTGTAGATTATGGGAAAAATAGTTTGGGAATTTATTTTTGCTTTTCCTTATTTAAATAAATTATTTATAAAACAATATTAATCAAATAATTAACATTAATTAACACCAGTGATCCAAAAATTCCCAAAAACTTGCAGAACATCCGCTACATGTCCAAGAACTTCTCACAAAAATTTTAGATTTTTCCGATTTCGTTTCAGTGCGTTTCCAGCTACTAAAAACTCACAAAAACGCAGATTTTTAACCCAAATCAAAGCTCAACCAATAGACTCCAAAACTTCCCAGAACATTCCACATATGTTCCTTAGTGTCTATGTAAAATTTGGTGATTTATTGCATTCGTTTGGTAATTTTTCTGAAATTCTATCGGTAAAAGAGTCAAAAATTCACCAAAAATCATAGAAAATTTCAAAAATTCCAGCTCAATCCAAGTATCACGGACCAAGTTATAGTCAAAACAATAATATGTCTACTCTAGATTCGGTTTTCGGGCGATATACCTAGTGCAAGCTTCGTTTTCGCAGTTTTTTCTTGAGTACAGTAGGGTGTGGGAGCTATATTCAGTACCTACACATCAAGTACAATCCAAATATGCTAGAGCTTAGATCAATCAAACTTTGTTTCATGGTTTTCCGGTTAATGGAATAGTTATGCGATTTTTTTCGAGTAGATGTTGATTAGGGTATCAAATCCCAAAGATTTGTGATCATGGCTGTCATATAACACCAGGGAATTCCCAAGGTGTTCTTATTCAGCCCATTAACTTGTTTAAACCTTCAAAAATCATGGATTAAAAAAGGGTTTTCATGACCTAAACCAAGTTTTCTCAAGAAAATCATGATTAAAACCTTATGAACAAGAGTTATACCTTTGATTTGGTGATGTTTAAGGTTGAAATCAGCTGAAGAAGGTTGAAGATGGTAGAAATTTGGTGGGATTTTTTAGTAAATTAAAAGGAAAAAGAAAAAAAAGTATAAGATAAGGGGGTGGCGGTTTGGGGTGGGCCCCATGTGGCCACCTCGTGCTTCGTATTGCGCGCTAAAAGATGATGTTTATCTTCCGTGTTGCATGTAGGTTCGTTTTCGGGTCCAGGACGCGTCTCTGATTTGCGAAACGGGGTCAGTTTTTCGTGTCAAAAGACTCAGTTTTGAAAACTGAGCATAACCGTCTCGAAATCCGAACCCATCATAAAATTCTCGTATTAGGGTATTTTAAGTGTTTTTAAGCTTGATCGATCGTTCCTTGCACATTTGGTTGCCTTATGTTATTCCCGAAACAAAGGCGTTTCCCTAACCGGGAAGCTGTTTTGTTTTGCGTGCCCGGGCTTCGATTAGCTTCTAACCTTATGTCACAGTCTATGGCACAAAACTAAGTTGTTTCTGGAACTCGGAATCTTAAAAGAGGCTACCGATAACCTAATAATCAACGTCAAAGGTTTGATGCGCTGTTAAACGTCAAATCTCCGTTTAACACGTTGTTCAAAGCTAAGGACGCCAACCTCGCATCGTTGGTCCTTAATAGTTTCATGTTAACCATGACGTGCTCTCGAGTTCCTCCGAGACATAATAACGATTGCTCAGTATAGCACA
Organism: Scalesia atractyloides; assembly: GCA_947069175.1. NCBI lineage: Eukaryota > Viridiplantae > Streptophyta > Magnoliopsida > Asterales > Asteraceae > Scalesia > Scalesia atractyloides. The sequence continues at coordinate 59,070,250 of CAMTDV010000021.1, forward strand.
CAAGTCATACAAGTTTGCAAAGTTTACGCGCAATTATTGTTTAAAGCATGACTTAAAGTTTAGGACCAATTAAGGAGTACCTGGTTTCGTCATGGGTATCACAGTCTCCCTGGTTAAGAAATTTCATCCTCGAAATTTACCATGTCTAGCTAGGGGAAAAGGTGTGGACATTTTCTACGGAATTCATCCTTCCATTCCCATGTATATTCAGGTCGTTGTTTCGAGTTCCATCGGACTTTAACTAGTGAAATCTTGTTATGACTTAATTGTTTGACCGTGCGATCAACTATTTCCACCGGCTCTTCCACAAAGTGGAGTTTATCATCAACGTGTATGTTTTCCAATGGTATCTGGGTGGCCTCGTCTGAAAGGTACTTCTTTAAGTTCGAAATGTGGAAGACATTATGAATGGCACTAAGCTTGGTTGGTAGCTTCAACCGATTCTAGGATCTTGTAGGGTCCAATGTATCGCGGGGCTAACTTTCTGGTCTTTCCAAATCTGATAACGCCTTTCCATGGCGATACTTTTAACAATACTCGTTCACCCACTTTGAACGATAGCGGTTTCCTACGTACATCAGCCTAACTCTTTTGCCGACTCTGAGCGGCTTTCAAACGATTCCGAATCTGATTGACCTTATCGGTCATTTTCTGAACTAGTTCAGATCCCGTTAGTTGAGTGTCACCCACTTCGGCCCAACAAAGTGGTGATCGGCACTTTCGACCATAGAGTGCCTCGTATGGGGCTGCCTGATGCTACTGTGGTAACTACTGTTATATGAAAATTCCACTAGTGGGAGATGCTTTTCCCAGCTTCCTCTGAATTCCAGGACACAAGCACGAAGAAAGTCCTCTAGTGTCTGAATTGTACGTTCCGACTGGCCATCGGTTTAGGGATGGTAAGCAGTGCTCAAATTATTCGCGTCCCCAAAGCTTCTTGTAACTTTTGCCAATACCACGAGGTAAAATGGTTATCTCGGTCGGATATAATAGCAACCGGGACACCATGTCTAGCTACTATCTCATTAGTGTAGATCTCGGCCAACTAGTCGGTCTTATAAGTGGTATGAATCGGAATAAAATGCGCGGATTTGGTCAATCGATCTACGATTACCCAAATCGCATCATGACCACAAGGCGTTTTCGGAAGATGGTTCACGAAATCCATCGTGATTTGTTCTCATTTCCACTGCGGTATCTCGGGTTGTTGTAACATTACCGATGGTTTCTGATACTCGGCCTTGACTCGCGCACAAGTCAAGCACTGGCTCACGTACTCGGCCACGTCTTTTTTCATCCCCGGCCACCAGTAAAATTCTTTATGGTCGTGGTACATCTTATCTGTACCGGGGTGAATCGAATATTTCAACTTATAAGCCTCGTCCATTATTAACTGTCTCAACTCCGAATTTGCAGGAATCCACACTCGATTCTTTAAATACAACACCTCGTCCGTTTTCCTCACAAAACTTTTCTCATTCCCATGCAATCCTTCACCCGGTAGCTGGCTTTCCTTAGGGCTTGCATCTACGCATTCCGGATTTGATCTATCAGGCTTGTCTACACAATCATTCCCAAGGCTCTCACTCAGAGGGGTTGAATTCGATCTTTCCTACTTAGCGCATTCGCTACCACATTAGCTTTCCCCGGGTGGTACTTTATTTCACATTAGTAATCGTTTAACAATTCCACCCATCTACGCTGCCTCATGTTCAATTCCTTTTGGTCGAAGATATGTTGGAGGCTTTTGTGATCCGTATATACAGTACACTTGGTACCATAAAAGTAATGTCTCCAAATCTTTAGTGCAAATATAATGGTGCCTAGTTCCAAATCATGCGTCATGTGGTTCTTTTCGTGCACTTTCAACTGTCTAGAAGCGTATGCAATAACTTTATTCCTTTGCATAAGGACACATCCAAACCCTTGTCACGATGCGTCACAATATACGACAAAGTCGTCATTGCCTTCGGGTAGCGTCAGTATTGGGGCCTCGCATAACTTTTTCTTTAACAGCTGGAACGATGTTTACTGGTCTTCAACCCATTCATACTTTCTGTCCTTCTGTGTTAAAGCGGTCAACGATTGGGCAATACTTGAGAACTTTTCAATGAAGCGGCGGTAATATCTTGCCAGTCCCAAGAATTGGCGTATCTCTTTTAGAGATTTCGGCACAGGCCAATCCTTAATCGCTTCTATCTTGCTTGGATCTACATGAATTCCATACTGATCCACCACATGTCCTAAAAATTGCACGGCTTGCAACCAAAAGTCGCACTTAGACAATTTAGCGTACAGTTGTTATATCCGTAGTATTTCCAAAAAACACATATGTGATGCTCGTGCTCGTCCTTACTCTTGGAGTAGATTAAGATATCGTCGATGAAGACGATGACAAATTTGTCAAGGTACGGTTTACATACTCGGTTCATGAGGTCCATGAATACCGCAGGTGCGTTGGTTAGTTCGAAGGGCATAACTAGGAACTCATAGTGGCCATAACGAGTTCGAAATGCTGTCTTAGGAATATCGTCCTCTTGGACCTTCACTTGATGGTAACCTGACTGAAGATCTATCTTATAAAAATCGGGCTCCTTGCAGCTGATCAAAAAGATTATCGATTCTTGGAAGAGGGTAACGATTCTTAATAGTGACCTTGTTCAATTCCCTGTAGTCGATGCACATTCAGAAGCTACCGTCCTTCTTTTTCACAAAAAAAAACTAGGGCTCCCCAGGGGGAATAACTAGGGCGGATGAAACCCCATCCAGTAACTCCTGCAGCTGCGTCGATAGTTCTTGCATCTCAGATGGTGCAATGGGGCTTTGGCAATGGGTGTCGCTCCCGGTATTAGGTCGATGCGAAACTCGACTTGGCGATTAGGCGGCAATCCGGGCAATTCCTCCGTAAATACATCAGGGTATTCACATACTACCGGGATGTCCTTAATACGCTTCTCCACCAGTTCCTCCGTTGTGACGCTGGCTAAAAATACGTCACATCCTTGTCGTATATGCTTCAATGCCTTAAGGTGAGACATGAGGTTCAACATGGTACCTAACTTCTCTCCGTGTACCATGATCGCATTCGTCGGTGATAAAGGAATCTTCACAACCTTTTGTTCACACAACACTTCCGCACGATGGCTGGACAACCAGTCTATTCCTACGATGATGTCGAAACTACCCAATTCTACGCGTAATAGGTCAATAGTAAATTGGTAACCGTTAAGGGTTATAGGGAAGTCACAAATGAGTTGGTGACTGGTGATCGGTTTTACATTGACAAGTTCAACGGAATAGGGTAGTTTTAAATCAACAGCAGGCATATTCAATAGTGGCAAAAACTCAATTGAAACATAACTTCTATCAGCTCCCGTATCAAATAACACTGAAGCAAATTGATCAGAAACGAGAAACGTACCTGAAACCAGATTGGGATCCTGGCGTGCGTCACCAGGCCCCATGACAAAGGCACGGCCTCGAGCTGTAATCGAGGTAAATGCTTGGTTCTATGTATTCCTTCCTGCCATCTGCTGAGCTAACTTTGGGCAATTTCGTTGAAAATGTTCCGTACTGCCACATCCAAAGCACGTACGGGGGTAGGTAACCTGTGGTGCTGGTTGTTGAGGTCGCTGCTAAAGAGGTTGAGGCCTAGGGGGTTGGAAACGGGTTGGTTTGGGATTTAGTTCCATGGGCATCCTACAGTTTTGGGCATAATTCCCAGTTATATGACACCTCGAGCACATCGCTGCTCGGCACGCACCAAAGTGGTGGTAAGTACACTTGTTGCACTTCGGGGCCTTTCCTTTGTAGCTATCAGAGTTATCCGTTGGGGTAGTCATGGCGTAGCTCTGGCTAGTAGCCTTCCCCCTCTGCGGTATTGCTGCCCCTGCTCGCCTACTTTCTGGGGCTTCTCGCTTATTCCCGGCCTGCTCTCCAGGCATTGTCAAAATCTTGCGTCTAACCATATCGTACATAACAGTACCTGACCTGGCTACCACCTCGTACATGGTCAGGTATTCCACCGAGTTAATGATACTCCTCACTTCTGGGGCCAGTCCCCAGATATACCTTTCAATCCTCTTGGACTCCGGTCGGACCATGTCTAGCAATATACGCGCCAGTTCATTGAAGCGGTTTGTGTAACCTGCATGGTCGGCACCTTGCATCTGCAGGTTCCAAAACTCATGTTCAAGCTTCTGAATTTCATGGGCGGGACAGAACCTTTCCCTCATCAATACCTTAAGATCACCCAAGTCATAGCATTAATCGCGTCCTGTCCACGAGTTTGAACAATAGTGTTCCACTAGTTTAAAGCATGGTCGGTAAAGGTACAAGTTGTATACTTAACTGCGCAATCACTAGGACAATTACTTATGTTATGTACCGATTCCAACTTCTCGATCCATTTCACAAACCCATTTGGTCCTTCAGTTCCATTGAATTCCACCTGTTTGCATTCCATGAAATGCTTATATGTGCAAACCGGCCTACCATTATTTTGGTTATGGTTTTGACCTACCGGTCTGGGTTGCGGATTCGGTTGCGGGTTAGCGTTAATACTGGCGCTAACCTGCACCACAATCTTGGGAATAACAGCCTGGAGTTGCCGCGTTATCATTTGCGCAATTTCTGCCTCAGTCATCTGTGGTGCGCGTTTCGGGGCCATTCTATTATAAACAATAGATGTATATGTATCAATATCACGTATCCAGTTAACACATATCACATATTCGGCTAAAACATATCGCACACTTCATCACACACATGAGTCCACGGCACATATAGTCAAAAGCATCCTCATATATATATACATATATATATATATATATATATATATATATATATATATTATATATAATATCGTCATCATACAAGCGTCAAAATCTGCACATAGACTTAACCCATAAGGGCCAGTGCTTAAATGTGCTGTCAAAACATGTCACTAAGGTGACGTACATAAATCATACCACAACGACACGAACTACGAGAACCCAAAAATACTATGACTATATCACCACCTCGACATGGGCATAACCCAGTGCTTGGTAGGATGTACAAAAGATACATCACCTCTATCTATACTATAAAGAGACCATACTATGAATGCCACATCCACCATGCCAACCCTCCAAAACCTGCTACCAAACCTACAATGGCACCAATACATCCGTATACCAATGCCCGGAAATGATCCTGCTCATGATGAACATATCCCATACCCTGCTGTAAGGCAATGATCGCATGTTGTAAGACGATCAGGTAGTCTCCCATTGACCTCCTCTGCTGCTCATCCTCATCCCGCGCCATCCGTAACAATGAAATCTGCTCAAACAGAAACCCCTTCAAGCTGCTCTCGGTGATGGGAGCAGGCACCTCCTGAGGAGGAACGGGTATGCCCCAGACAGGTGGGGAAGGCTCTCCAAACAGCTGGTGTCACACCCCGACTCACAGCGGAAGACAATTGTAGGGTGCGGCATACACATGGTAATTCCCGTTAATTTAAAAACATGATTTCGCATAAAAAAGGGAACCTCAGTTACAACATACTAATAGTATCATATTACACATCACAGTTCAAGTACGGTACTACGAGCTACTACAGCTCTTATTCTGCTACAGTTTACTACCCAAGCCATCCACACGCACATTCTTTACTCTTGCTGCGCTTTACCTGAAATGCATGTTAGTTTTGAAAAGGGCCAACTAAATGCTGCGTGAGTTCCACTGGGTTAGTTATTGTGGAACCATATGTATTAACACGTTTAATTGCACTGGTCACAGTCATATTCACGCATACAATTACACGAACACAAGTGAAACCTTGACCTGTCATAGTCACTCCGTGTCAGACAGACACATAATCTCACAGGGTCGTGTCACCGCAAACACTTCCCCACTTGGGCCGTGTCAAGACAGGCACGTCATCCCAGCACTAAGTCATATAAAGTTCAATGTTCCCCTGCAGTTATGTCTAACAACATAACTGAATCTAGGATGCGTGTAGTTGCCTAGTCACCGACACACAGTATCACCTAGACACTGCCTGGAGCAACTGGGTTTTTCAGACCAATAGTACTATCCACTACCCACGGCTTACGCTAATCACTTGTAGAGGGGAGGGTGTTCGTGTGTTAGATAATTCACATCATCACAGTTGGTGCAATTAACGCAGTTTCGTAACATGAAAGTCACTCCAAGAAACAGTATAACACAGTTTAAAAGTGGTGGAGTGAAACGCACTCCCAACTTGGTGTAATCAACACAGTTTTTAACATGCAAGTCCCTAGAAAACAGTAAAACCATTTAAAAACGGGGAAGTGAACTCACTGTACGAGTAGTAGTCTCAACAAAACGGTGATCAAGCAACTGGATCAACTTTAATAGCAAGCATGCAAGTTTGGACTCAAATCAGTATCTAGGTCGGTAATGGTTATAACTTGGATTCGATCATGAGTTTTCACCCCAGATTGAGTCTATAGGACACTGGTATGGTGATGGAGGTCAGGGTAGTATTAGTTTCCAGTTTGGCTTCCGGGCACTAGTTCGCGTGCCAGCCAAAGTCAGTAGTTTAACATGTTCGGATAATGGTATGAGAATACCAATAGTGCCAATATGTTGTTATTTAAGAATGATTAACTTTTCCTTAAGAGAGTTTGAGTGTTTGGGGAGTCTAGGTTCCCCAAATTTGAGTTTCCATTTTCACCACCGGGAATTCTCCCGAACTGTCTTAGGACACACCCCTTAGTGTCCAATTTGCCAGGGAATCTCCCGGAATACTTCCAGTGTTCCGGTTTTAGTATTTGTCGGGTTGGGTCAGCTCCCGGTTCCGGCAGGTTCGTTATACGGTAAACTGCCGAAATTGATTTAAAATAACCTATTTTTAATTCCATAAATTCCCATATTTGAATAAAAATCTGTAAATTTTTATACAAGTTAGTAAAAATCTGTAGGTTATGGGAAAAATAATTTGGGAATTTATTTTGGCATTTTCCTTATTTAAATAAATAATATATAAAACAATATTTAATCAAATAATTAATATTAATTATCACCATTGGTGAAAAAATTCCCAAAACATTGCAGAGCATCCTTTACATGTCCAGGAACGTCTCACAAAAATTGAGATTTTTTTGTTATCGTTTCGGTGCGTTACCAGCTACCGAAAACTCGCAAAAACGCAGATTTTTAACCCAAATCAAAACTCAAACAATGGACTCCGAAATTTTCCAGAACATTCCACAGATGTTCCTTAGTGTCTCTGTAAAACTTGGTAATTTATTGAATTCGTTTGATAATTTTTCCTAAATTCTTTCGGTAAAAGAGTAAACAATTTACCAAAAATCGTAGAAAATTCCAAAAAATTCTAAAATTTTATGTGGACCTTCCTCACAATACCCTACATCACCACACCAAATTTAAGCTCAATCCAAGTATCACAGACAAAGTTATAGTCAAAACAATAATCTTCCTACTCTAGATTCGGTTTTCGGGCGATATACCTAGCGCAAGCTCCGTTTCCGCAGGTTTTTCTTGAGTCCAGAAGGGTGTAGGACCTATATTCAGTACCTACACATCAAGTACAATCCAAATATGCTAGAACTTAGAACAATCAAGCCTTTTTCGGTTAATCGAATAGTTATGCGATTTTTGTCAAATCGGTGTTGATTAGGGTATCAAAACCCAAAGGTTTGTGATCATGGCTGCCACATAACACCAGGGAATTCCCAAGGTGTTCTTACACAGCCCATAAACTTGTTTAAACCTTCAAAATCATGTATTAAAAAGGGTTTTTCGGTTATAAATCGCGTTTAATCAAGAATTAATGATCAAAACCTTATGAAACATTGAATATACCTTCGATTTTGGTAAGTTAGGAAGATGATCAGCTGAAGAAGATGATGGTTATGGCAGATCTTGTGAGGAAATGGTGTATTTTTGGAACGAAAAATGAGAATTAAAAGAAAAAATAATAGAAATGAATATAAAAAGGGGGTCCATGTGGGACACCTCGTGCTTCGTAACACGCGCTAAAAGATGATGTTTATCTTTGGTTTTGCATTTAGGTTCGTTTTCAGGACCCGTACGCGTTCTTGATTTGCAAAACGAGCTCCGTTTTTTCACGTTTTGGTGTCAAAAGACTTGGTTTTAAAAATTATGCACAACCGTCTCGAAATCCGAACCCAGTTATGTTTTAATCATAAAAGCCTCGTATTACGTTAGTTTAAGCGTTTTTTAAGCTTGATTGATCGTTCCTTGCACATTTGTTTGCCTTATGTTATGCCCGAAATGAAGGCGTTTCCCTAACCGGGAAGCTGCTTCGTTTTGCGTGTCCGGCTTCGATTAGCTTCAAACCTTATGTCACAGTCTATGGCACAAAACTAAGTTGTTTCTGGAACTCGGAATCTTAAAAGATGCTACCGATAACCTAATAATCAACGTCAAAGGTTGATGCGCTGTTAAACGTCAAATCTCCGTTTAACACGTTGTTCAAAGCTAAGGACGCCAACCTCGCATCGTTGGTCCTTAATAGTTTCATGTTAACCATGACGTGCTCTCGAGTTCCTCCAAGACATAATAACGATTGCTCAGTATAGCACACAAGTCATACAAGTTCGCAAAGTTTACGCGCAATTATTGTTGTAAGCATGACTTAAAGTTTAGGACCAATTAAGGGGTACCTGGTTTCGTCATGGGTATCACAGTCTCCCCTGGTTAAGAAATTCCGTCCCCAAAATTTACCATATCTAGTTAGGGGAAAAGGTGAGGATATTTTCTACGGAATTCATCCTTCCATTCGTAGGTATATTCGGGTCCTTGTTTTAGGATTCCACCGGACTTTAACCAGTGAAATCTCGTTGTGCATTAATTGCTTAACCCTGCCATCAACTATTTCTACTGGCTCTTCCACAAAGTGGAGTTTATAATTACCGTGAATGTCTTCCAATGGTATCTGGGTGGCCTCGCCCGAAAGGCAATTCTTTAAGTTCGAAATGTGGAAGACATTATGAATGGCACTATGCTCGGTTGGTAGCTTCAACCGATATGCTACGGACCTACTTTTTCTAGGATCTCGTAGGGTCTAATGTATCGCGGGGCTAACTTTCCGGTCTTTCCAAATCGAATAACGCCTTTCCATGGTGATACTTTTAACAATACCCATTCACCAACCTTGATCGATAACGGTTCCTGCGTACATCAGCCCAGCTCTTTTGCCTACTGTGGGCGTCTTTCAATCGGTTCCGAATCTGATGGACTTTATCAGTCATTTCTTGTACTAGCTCCGATCCCGTCAGTTGAGTGTCACCCAATTCGACCCAACAAAGTGGTGATCGGTACTTTCGACCATAGAGTGCCTCGTATGGGGCTGCATGGATGCTACTTGGTAACTATTGTTATATGAAAATTCCACTAGTGGGAGATGCTTTTCCCCGCTTCCTCCAAAGTCTAGGACATAAGCACGAAGCAAGTCCTCTAGTGTCTTGATCGTGCGTCCCGATTGGCCGTTGGTCTAGGGATGGTAAGTAGTGCTCAAATCAATTCGCGTCCCAAAAGCTTCTTGTAACTTTTGCCAGTACCACGAGGTAAAATGGCTGTCTCGGTCGGAAATAATTGCAATCGGGATACCATGTCTAGCTACTATCTCATTAGTATAAATTTCGGCCAACTGATCGGTCTTGTAAGTGATATGTATCGGAATAAAATGTGCGGATTTGGTCAGTCTATCTACGATTACCCAAATCGCATCATGACCACGAGGCATTTTAGGAAGCTGGGTCACAAAAACCATCGTGATTTGTTCCCATTTCCACTGAGGTATCTCGGGTTGTTGCAACATTCCCGATGGTTTCTGATACTCAGCCTTGACTCGCTCACAAGTCAAGCATTGGCTCACGTACTCGGCCACGTCCTTTTTCAGTCCCGGCCACCAGTAAAACTCTTTAAGGTCATGGTACATCTTATCTATACCGGGGTGAATCGAATATTTTGATTTATGAACCTCGTCCATAATCAACTGTCTCAGTTCCGAATTTGCAGGAATCCGCACTCGATTCTTGAAATACAACACCTCCTCCGTTTTCCTCACGAAACTTTTCTCATTCCCGTGCAATCCTTCACCGGGTAACTGGCTTTCTTCCAGGGCTTACATCTGCGTGTTCCGGATTTTAACTATCAGGCTCGTTTGCACAATCATTCCCAAGGCTCTCACTCGAAGGGGTTTAATTCGATCCTTCCTACTTAGCGCATCTGCTACCACATTAGCTTTCCCCGGGTGGTACTTTATCTCACAGTCGTAATCATTTAGGAATTCCACCCATCTACACTGTCTCATGTTCAATTCCTTTTGGTCAAAGATATGTAGGGGCTTTTGTGATCCGTATATATAGTACACTTGGTACCATATAAGTAATGTCTCCAAATCTTTAGTGCGAATATAACGGCGCCTAGTTCCAAGTCATGCGTCGTGTGGTTCTTTTTGTGCACTTTCGATTGTCTAGAAGCGTACGCAATAACTTTATTTCTTTGCATAAGGACACATCCAAACCCTTGTCGTGATGCTTCACAATATACGACAAAGTCGTCATTGCCTTCGGGCAGTGTCAGGATTGGGGCCTCGCATAACTTTTTCTTTAACAACTGGAACGTTGTTTCCTGGTCTTCACCCCATTCATACTTCCTATCCTTCTACATCAATGCGGTTAACAATTGAGCAATACTAGAGAAATTTTCGATGAAGCGACAGTAATATCCTGCCAGTCCCAAGAATTGGCGTATCTCCTTTGGAGATTTCGGTGCCGGCCGGTTCTTAATTGCCTCTATCTTGCTTGGATCCACCACATGTCCTAAAAATTACACGGCTTGCAACCAGAAGTCGAACTTAGACAATTTAGGGTACAATTGTTCTGTCCGTAATATTTCCAACATAGCGTGTAAATGATGTTTGTGCTCGTCCTTGCTCTTGGAGTAGATCAGGATATCGTCAATGAAGAGGATGACAACCTTGTCGAGATATGGTTTACATACCATGTTCATGAGGTCCATGAACACCGCAGGTGCGTTGGTTAGGCCGAAGGGCATAACTAGGAACTCATAGTGCCCATAACGAGTTCGAAACGCTGTCTTAGGAAATCGTCCTCTTGGACCTTCACTTGATGGTAACTTGACCGAAGATCTATCTTAGAAAAATATCAGGCTCCTTGTAGCTGATCGAAAAGATCATCGATCCTTGGAAGAGGGTAACGATTCTTGATAGGGACTTTATTCAATTCTCTGTAGTCGATACACCTTCGGAAACTATCATCCTTTTTATTCACAAACAAGACTAGGGCTCCCCAGGGAGAATAGCTAGGACGGATGAAACCATGATCAAGTAACTCCTACAGCTGCATCGATAGTTCTTGCATCTAAGACGGTGCAAGACGATATGGGGCTTCGGCAACGGGTGCCGTTCCCGGTATTAGGTCGATGTGAAACTCGACTTGCCGATTAGGCGGTAATCCAGGCAATTCCTCCGGGAATACATCGCGGTATTCACATACTACTGGGATGTCCTCAATACGCTTCTCGGCTGGTTCCTCCGTCGTGCCGCTGGCTAAAAATACGTCACATCCTTATCGTATATGCTTCAATACCTTATGGTGAGATATGAGGTTCAACATGGTACCTAACTTCTCTCCCTATACCATGATCGCATTCGTCGGGGATAAAGGAATTTTCACAACCTTCTGATCACACAACACTTCTGCACGATGGCTGGACAGCCAACCCATTCCTACGACGATGTCGAAACTAGTTACAAATAAGTTGGTGACTGGTGATCGGTTTTCCATTGGCAAGTTTGACAGAATAGGGTTGTTTTAAATCAACAGAAGGCATATTCAATAGTGGCAAAAACGCAATTGAAACATAACTTCTATCAGCTCTCGTATCAAATAACACTGAAGCAAATTGATCGGAAACGAGGAACGTACCTGAAACTACATTCGGAACCTGGCGTGCGTCACCAGGCCCCATGACAAAGGCACGACCTCGAGCTGCATTCAAGGTAGATGCTTGGTTCTGTGTATTCCTTCCTGCCATCTGCTGAGCTAACTTTGGGCAACTATTTCGTAAATGCTCCGTACTGCCACATCCACGGCACGTACGGGGGTAGGTAACCTATTGTGTTGGTCGTTGGGGTTGCTGTTGTTGAGGCTGAGACTTAGGGGGTTGGCAGCGAGTTGGTTTAGGGTCTGGTTTCATGGACATCTTACAGTTTTGGGAAAAATGCCCATTTCTATGACACCTCGAGCATCTCGCTGCTTGACATGCACCATAGTGGTGGTAAATACACTTGTTACACTTCGAGGCCTTTCCTTTGTAGTTATCAGAGTTACCTGTTGGGGTAGTCATGGTGCAACTCTGGCTAGTTGCTTTCCCTTTCTTTGGTGTTGCTGCCCCGACTCGATTACCTTATGGGGCTTCCCGCTTATTCCCTATCACTAATCCATTCAGTCCTTCAGTTCCACTAACTTCCATTGGTTTGTAGTCCATGACGTGCGTGTACGTGCAAACCAGTCTAACCTCGTTTTGTGCATTGTTTGGATTGTCGTTTTGACCTACGGGTCCTGGTTTCGGGTTCGGTTATGGGTTAGCATTGATACCAGCGCTAACCTGCGCCACAATCGTGGGAATAACTGCTTGAAGCTGTTGCGCTATCATTTGTGCAATTTCTGCCTCAGTCATTTGTGGTGCGCGTTTCGGGGCCATTCTATTATAAACAATAGATGTTTTGTATCAAGTTCATGTATCCAGTAACCCATATCACATATTCGGTTAAAAAACATCGCACATTACTCACACACATGAGTCCACGACATATATAGTCAAAAGCATCGTCATATATGTATATAATATCGTCATCATACAAGCGTCAAAATTTTCACATAAACTTAACCTATAAGGGTCAGTGCTTAAATGTGCTGTCAAAACATGTCACCAAAGTGACGTGCATATGCCATACTATGAAAGAAAACCATACTAAGAATGCCACACCCAACACGTCAAATCCACAAAACCTGCCACCAGGCCTATGATAGTACCGATGCATCCATACAGCATCGCCCGAGAATGATCCTGGTGCTGATGAACATAACCCATGCCCTGCTGTAATGCAATGATCGCCTACTGTAAGACGATCAAGTAATTTCCCATCGCTCTCCTATGTTGCTCGTCCTCATCCCGTGCCATCCGTAGCAATGAAATCTGCTTGAACAGATACCCCATCAAACTGCTCTCGATGATGGGAGCAGGTGCCTCAGGAGGAGGAACTGGTATGCCCCAGACAGGGGGTGTAGACTCTCTAACCGGGCGAGAAGGGCCACCTCGCTCGTAAGTGTGAAAAGGAGAAGGGTTCCTCTCTAGGTGGTGTAAGGAAACGAGCAGTAAATTGCTGCTGAGTCTCGATAGGTACCGGTCTCGAACGGATAGGAGAAACGGGTGGTGTGAACAAAGGTACAGATGTAAGTACCCTCCTATGAGCCGTCTGTCGGAGGCCAAAGGTGGGTATCTCAAGAGGGCTAGATGAAGAGGGCGAGTAAGTGTGATACCCGACTATTTAGGCTGTCCCGTACAAATGTTACACGTGTCATGATCGAATAAAAGGCCGTATTTGATTATATAGTGTTGTTAAATTCAAAGTTTGATAAAAATTACGTTGGCAATTTTAAGATAAACGCTTATAGCGTAACGGTTAAAATGCGAAATGAACGTCGGTGACCGCCGGATAATGTTAAAATCCCAAAAATAGTCTGTTATGAGTTAAATAATATATTTAATCATAATCGTGAGGAAAATAATTTAAAACGCTAAGAAACTCTATTTTTCGAGTTTGAAGCGCGTACTGCGCAACACAGCGTGCATACTGCCAATTACCGACTACGTAACTGGTCCAGACAAATAAAATATTGGTTAGTAATATTTTAGTGATTTTATTTTTATATAGCATTGAAAACAATTTAAAACGCGTTAAAACGCAGTTAAAACGCTAGATAAAACACCCGGTATCCAGTAAAATACCAGTTTAAAACATATATATGTATTATATATATGTATGCGGATATGTATGTGTGTGTGAGGTATTGTGGCAGCCATTTGAGGCTCTCTTGACTCTCTCTCCCCCATGTGTTAGCATGGGAAAATGCTACAATGATTACACTTTTATAAAATCTTCCAAAGATCCCCCAAATCCATGAAATATTATCAAATCAAACTCACACTATCTCTAACCCAAAAGCTCGGCCGAACACCCTCCAAACAACATTCATTTTCAAAATCCAACTTTGTTATTTGAAGATTCATGTTCATACAACATCATTTCAAGTGTTCTTGAAGATTTAAGGTGTTTCCAAGAAGTTCCAAGCAAGAACCAAGCTACATCTCATCATCTTAATCAAAAACCCACTAGAATCTTGAAGGTATAAAATCATATCCCTAAAACAAACAACAAATTGGTTTTCGTAGAAAATAAAAATGGAGGTATACATATATATGTATGGTCGTATGTATGTGTGTATATATATACATATGAGATTGAGTTTTGATTTTGTTGAATGATTCTTAAAAGTTTGATGCATGCATGAACAAAAAGGTGTCATACAAGAAAGTTCTTTGATTTAAAAATATTGATATGAAAAGTGAAATTTTAGATTTATATATGTGTGTATATATGAGCCGTGTGTATATATGTATATATATGCATGCATGTGAATTTTTGATGATAATGATTTTGGATATGTAAGGATATGTGTATAAGTCTTGCATTTATGGTAAATGGATTAGATGATAATCATATGAAGATTTAAATGTCATGGAATATACGAACATGAAATAAAGTCATGTCTAGATGCATTTAAGGTCATGCATGTTGATGATGATATGTTATGGATGCATTAGGAGCTTGTACATGGACATGCATGTATGTGTATGTACATGAAATGATGAATAAATTATGTTATGATAAAAATAAGTTTTGATCAGATTATAAAGCATAAAAATAATGTTATTTGAAGTTTAAAATGGTATGGAACTTTGACATAAAGTTTACTAGCTTTGCATGTTGTACTATGTGCTTAAAAGTGTTGTAAAAGGTGTGAAATCGCATAATTTATGTGCCTTACACAAAAAAACTGCACTAATCTGATCATAACCATCATTTTATTCAGTAAATAACGTGTATTGTGTTAAAATATGAAATCGTTTCGAGTTCGGATGGTTATGGTAACGTTTGACGCAAAACTATACGATAAAAACGGTAAAAATCGCCTTTTTAAGAGGTTTTTATGAAACTGTTTTAGATCAGTAACTAAACTGATATTTTTTATATAAATATAAGTATTTTAAATTATATTAATATTATTTGGTGTTTGGTTGGTCATACGTGACTTCCGACGCCCGAAAACGCTACCGAATCGCTAAAATACGCATTTTTCAACATACACTAGAATGGGTCGTTCATGGGTGAACCTTATGCGTTTAAATGTGTTATGTGATTTAAACATGAGTATATTATAATATGTTAAGTGTTGACATGATAGCGGGAATTAAGTCTATGCATGTACGATTGTACGTTTAAAACGGTAGAATCGGTAAAATCGCGATTAAGGTGTAACTTATTTGTCGAGCATGAAAATTTGATACATATGTTAACTTAATAAGTTATTTCATGTATGAGTGATTTAAAAATGATAAAGTGTATGAGTAAACGGGATTTCATGTGTTATGATATTGTGTAAATGTGCACGTTTATGTATGTATATTACGACGCGCAATCGTAGATATGTGGTACGTATAAACGGGAGTGTTAACGGGTAAAACATTAAGGTCACCAATAAAATCGTTCAAGTCGCAAAAATCTTAAAATATATATATGAACTCATATATATATTAATACGCCAACATAATAAAAAATAATGACTTTTCGAGAGAATCTAGAAGTTATGTGAAAATTCTAAGTATTGGAGAAATTAGGAATTTTATAATATATTGAATTTTAAATCGTGCCTACGTATATTAGGACATGTAGAATCAAATTATGGGATCACGCTGATTTAATTATGCACCCAAAGGTGAGTGTCACTAAACCCCCTCTTTTTACGGTTTTGTATATGTTTTCGGGGAAGAACACGCCTTAAAAGGATTAAAGATGTTTTTGAATAAAACATACCTTTGCTTATATAAGATGTATATTTTCATGGAAAATATATGATCATGTGAATAAATATGTTTCGGGGATGAAACGGAGATTTTACGGTGTTTTAGAGAAAACGACCGTGTAAATTTAAAAATGCTTAAATCTAAAATTGTGACGAATTGGCTCGGTCTCAAGAGAGTAAGTATCGGGATTAGGCTTATGTTTCGGAAGGGACGTCGGGGATTCGTACAACTTGTTATTTGACCAAGTAGGTTTTCCCATTAAGACCCTTGTGGCCCCATCAGAACTCCATCTGCAAAGAACATCTCCTTAGTTGTAAGAAGCTATTAAAAAGGAAAAAGGAGATATTTGCATAAGATATCAATAAATATGAAGACCACTACAAATAAGAAGGCATCAGAAATGAGCTTATGAATGGTTATCCAGACACATACCCTGCAGATCTCACTGGAAAAATCTTGGGCAGGCCACCTAACTTTTGGCCCAACAAATCCAGAAAGCTCCAAAATTCTAAAATGGAAATCTGATAAGATAAGCCATGAATTCACCTTGCTCAGAGTTAATGGAAATGCAATAGATCTCCATGAATGTTGCTTTTGGCCTTAGGAATGAAGATCTACAAAACCTACTAGGTCTAGAACTTGAAAGGGACCTAGAAGATTACCTCTCAATGAAATTTGAATTACAATAAAAAGGGAAGATTAAAGAGAAGCTGAGAAATAGAAATTGATCAAATAAAGTTGAGTTTTGGTATCATCTGTTCTAGGGGGAGATTGTTGAACCTACAAAAGAACATGTAACACCCCCATATTCCCACTTGCAGAGTTTTACCGTGAGGCGTGTGACGTACTAGGATCTAGCCACTAATCATGTCGAACTAATAGTAAAATAGTATAAACAAGTCATCATGTCCAACAAGATTAGTAAATTTCAAAGTAAACATTTCAATCAAAGTATGTGTTCAGCGGAAGCAAATGTAAATAACTCAAACAGTTGAAATCAAAATGTTTTAATGCGTAAAGTTGTATTGTTTGCAATCACGTAACGCGCCCCACACTCCAAGCTCCCCAGACTGCAAGTTTCCATGCATGATATATCTAACGACATCCAAGCATGCAGAAAAAGTGTATCAGCGATTAAGCCGGCGAGTTCACAGTTTTGTTTAACATAAAACAAGTAAGTGTTTAGTTTAAAGACATCTTGTAAATAACTCGATACCGCAGTGACGTCTATTTGTTTGCCCTCATCAATGCCTATCAACATTGGTCGTGTGTTTAAGGTCCTTAGTTCACGCCCGTCCTCCCAGGTACAGTGTGAGGTTGTCAAGCCTAGTCGCTCTATCAACGAATACCTCATTGCCCTCCAGGCAACTAGTTCGGTAGTAAGTAAGGACTTTAATGATAGAGTGAGTGTATTAAACAAACATCGAAATTAAACTATAACGTTTGTTAAAAGTATTCCTCCAAGGAATAGTAGTTTGTCCCCCCCAGGACGCATGCTTGTGAAAGAGTAGTGAACTCACCTTAGTTTGCTCGGAAATTGTTAACGTGTCTTTACGCATCACGTCAGTTTTAGGTCCATTGAACGCGACCTAATTTATGATAAATGTAAGTATGCTTGTATGTAGAGTTATGCAATCCCTCATTGTCTAAACAACAGTGTTCCATGTGACCAGGTTATTATGTTTTATTGTATAATAGCACACAGTGGGTTCTCTAGTTGGAGACAAGTAATATGATTCAAGGAAAGCGAATACGAAGTTTATTACTAAACACAGAACAAGTGAGTGATATACTAAACACTTAACAAACCCAGAATTTAGCATGTAAATGTATCTGACTCAAGTGAACACATAATCAGTTCATGCGTATGCTAGCCAAACCCGGACCCCCCCCTTTGATTTCCACACATATCTGCTCATAAATTCGGACCATCACATGCATGTACATAGGTTCGGACATATAAGTTTCAATAAGTTCGGACCTTTATAAGTCTAACCATTTTGAAACCCACTCAAAACATATAAACATAAAATCGGACAACACATACAAGCTATATGTAAATTCGGACAACTTGAGTGGACTTGTATATAAACTCAGACCTCTACATACTAAACTTGGACTATTATATGGAGGTTTAAAACTTGGAAAACATCACTAAGCTCGGATATCATGCGTACCCCTAAACTCGGAACCCCCCTTGCTTCTCATTCAAACTCGGACCTTATCCAAATCCTTCAAGTCCGGATTCCCATACTTAATAACCCAGAACACTCCATAAAACATCAAACTCGGACTCATAACATGCCCTACATGAATCCGGACTCCTTGAGTTAAACTCGGACTAGCATGCTTGATAAACTCGGACATAACCCCAAAATATAAACTCGGATGGCATGTTTTAATGATAAACTCGGACATGTACATCACAATTTCACAAAGTCTGACCACTATACTCGAACTAACAATTATTCCTCGGATTACCAATGCAAACTCACAGTTTTCAATGAAATGTTTATAATACGATGAAACCCTAATTCACAAAAATCAACCATGTTACGAACCAAGATAATAGTTTTGCATTTCTAGCATGCCAATACATTACCAATCATCAAGAAAACAACTGCACAATCACCCACGAATCATTACACATTCAATTAGATAGGAACAACTAAGCACATAACAATTGTTTGGATGTCTAGGGTTTGCATAATATCAAGAGAATAAAGACAACGTGTAATCATAAGCACTCACCTTAGGTTGAATGTAAAGATTGTTCTTGCAAGATTGAAAAATCTAGGATTGAAGGACTTGATGTATCCAAATGATTAGAGGAATGATTGGAGGGGTGATTAGAGAGGTGTTAGAAAAACTGCCGTATGATTGATTTGATAGAGGAGGGTTTAGGGTTATTCATGTTTCTAATATTTCCACAATGCACCCCTAACTATACAACTTTCACATAAGCACATAATAACATGTAATTTACATTTAAAGCATATAATTCATGTATTTATCAAGCAGCATATCAATTTCGTATAAATCACTCGTTTATAATCATTATCCATGTTAGTCACCAGCGTTACAGAATTATGTATTGCGTTGTGGTAATTCTCTGAATTACCAACGTAGACTCATTTAACTAACCCTGGTTAAATGCAGTTTCGTGAATGTATGTCTAAATTAATTGTGGTTAGGTTCAAAGTATTAACTTGAAGTTGCGGGTTATCACAGAACAGATGATTGCAAAAGCTAAAACATGTTATCCTGATAAAGAAATAATCAACCTATAATCCAAAATTTTGTTTAAGGCCAAAGCCCTATTGAAGGTTAAAGCACTGATAAAGAAGACCAAGCATTTGTTTAGGTCTGAACAACTATTTGGAATCAACAAATAGAGGTTAAAAAACAGAGGTCAACCAATAGAACAATGTTTGTATAATAGTTTTTGTATATCTTAGAAAAGATGTTAGGTTCTATCAGTTGTTTCTAACATCCGTGGAATCTTTTCTGTTAGGAATGTTAGATGTCGCTATCAGGGTGATGTCAGCCCTGATTGCCAACCAAAGTTAGTACCTGTCTAAATAGATCTCACCTGTTAGAGATCTAGTTATCGCCTTACATCCTTTTGTACGAACAAAAAGTTGTGTGATAAGGCTTATGGGGAGTGTATAATCATACTTGTAATTTGTAATCATTTTGATTATTAGTTAGAAAAATAGTAAGATAACTTCCCAAGCTTGTGTGTTTGTTTAATTCTGCTGCAATCATTATTTCCATTTATACTTCATTTATTCATTAAACACTTCATTAATTCACACACAAAAGCACACATGCTAAAACTCATATCCTAACAAGTGTCAACACATTGGTTGGTTAGTTCACAAGGATAATAACTCGGCGTTCATCCTGCAATCAACCTCTTTCACGAACTTGACTTGTAGAAAAGACCCAACTAAAATCGTGAGTGCACTCGACCCACTTACAGTTTTAAATCACTTTTGGGTTGTAACATGTTTATCTATCAAAATGCACATACAACAAACTCATTCTTTACATGCTCAATCCTTATACATGAATACTTGTTATGCCTAGATAAATGCCCGTTTATACTTGCTTGATCATTAACTTAGCTAGCCCAACTTATCATATATAGCGCTATAGGAGTAGTACACCACCCGTCAGGGTTATGTTAAGATTATCATACTCATTCTAGTCTTGTCGCTTTTGTGACAAGGGAAGCTCGATCTCGTAAAACTTTTATGGAAACTCGGGGTTTGATCTAGTATTGCATGATTAGTATGAACCTTGCTTACAATTTGTAGATTCGAGTTACACTTTTTATACTTATGCTATGTATCACCAAAACTTGTGTACTCGCCTTTGCCTTTTCATTGAACTCGTATTTTTAACATGTTACAGGTTGATGAAGCTTTGCCATTAAATTGGAGTACAGATGATGCTTAGATACACATATAGACGTTAGGTTTATAAAATGTTGTATCAAATTTTGCCATTGTTATTGTTGTATTTGAAAATTCTTGTATTGTATAACAAAGTTACTATGAATGAAATATGGATTTTGTTTAAATATTGTCACCAATTAGAATTTATGAGCAATGAGCAATCTCGTTCGTCTCACTCCGATGTTTCCGCCATCGGTTGGGGTGTGACAGTAAACATTGTTAATTCAATGTAATAGGACTTATCTTATCAAGGTGACGCCAGCTAACCTCACAACAGAGCTTTCTTACTTGTGTATAAATAGATCACTCCTTTTAGTGATTATTTGATCACACACCACACCATCACATTTTTCCCTTGTACAAATTGATCTGTTTGTGTGATCAGCTGAGGGGGAGTTTGTAGAGTCGGTCAAGTTGTAAAACCTTTGAATCTTCCACAATTCATTGAAAACAATTTGTTGATGATAACTCCTAGTTTGTGAATATTATTGTGATAATCGTATAATTTTTAGTATATTTTTAGCACTTTTACTCATTTATCAAGCTTTAAATTTATTAAACATGATATAACACTATCACTCACTACGACATGTTAGGGCAAGTTCACCCATCATTGGCGTAGTGAGTGTATTTAGTACGAACTTATAGGTGTATACAGGTGTATGGGGGAAATGTAAGTGTGTGTTCGGATATAGGAACGTGTGTTGGACCTACAAAAGAATAGATGATATTCAAATGCCATAACATGACCTTATGATCAAGAAATAAGCAAAAGATCGAACCAGACTCTCCCCAAAGATAGTGATTCTTGAACACCTATTCAGAAAATCTGTTCAAGAGACTGGCTAACATCTGATGAAGACTTGGAACCGCTATTCAAGAATACAACAAACGTTGAAGACTAGCATCTGTTGAAGACCAAAGCCCTGATCAAGCAAAGGTCTGATAAAGAAGACCAAACGGATGTTTGGATAACTACAATAGAGCATAGGCTAAACAGTTTAATTCAATGTAACAATACTTATCTTATTAGTGTATTAGTATAGCCTGGATCAGATGATAGGATTGCTCAGATGTTTGCAAACATCTGGAATCTTTTCTATTAGGACTGTTAGATGTTACTATCAGGGTGACGTCAGCTGACCTCACAACAGAGCTTTTGTACTTGTGTATAATAGAACACTCCCGTTAGTGATTTATTTGATCACACACCACACAATCACATTTTTCTCTTGTACGAACTATTATGTTTGTGTGATCAGCCGAAGGGGAGTTTGTAGAGTCGATTGAGTTGTAAACTTTCGAATCTTTTATAATTTATTGAAAACACTTCGTTAATGATAACTCCTAGTTTGTGAATATTATTGTGATAATCAATATTTGTTTACTAACGTGGTGCGATATAATGTATATATGTGTGGGCGCTCGGGAGGCAAAAGTGAAAGTGCTAATTTTAACGTTAATTTACTAATTTCGTGCAAATAACGTTAAAAAAGGGGGATAGTTAATCATAAATCATGTGGTGGCCTTGATAACCAACCGAAAGACAAGGGAGGTACATGCACTAATAAGCTTTTGTCTAAATTGCTGAGTGTTATGTGCCTTATGTCCAAGGCTTGATGAAAAATTACTATCGAGCCGGGGGTATTACTGGAAGCAGCCTCTCTATTCCTACAGGGTAGAGGTAAGGTTGTCTACATTTACCCTTCTCAGACCCTAACTTAGCTTAGCTATTGGTGGGATTTTCTGAGTATGATGCTGATGATGATGATAATGATGATGATGATGACGAAGACGTGGTACGAGCGTGGTATAATTTTTAGTATATTGTTAGTACTTTATCAAGCTTTAAATTTATAGAACACGATATAACACTATCACTCTCCACAACATGTTTGGGTAAGTGCACCCATCGTTGGGGTAGTATAGTGATGGTAAGATACCGAGGTTGTCCAAGGACAAGAGCTTTTAATACCGGAATATTATCAACGTCTAATCTAACCAAAGTTTGAGAAAATATGTTTAGTAAATAAAATTTAAAAATAAATTAAAATATTAAAAAGAAACAATAGGCAAGATAGAATCACTTGTTCCGACTCCTCTTTTACGTATCTTTTGATGATTTCCGCACTTTGGGTTTTTTAAGAGATTATCTTAGTTATAGTGGTTTGTCCCTCTTTTGGGGGCAACGCTACCATCGGCCATATTGGTCTGAGTCAGCAAGGATACAGTCTCGCAAGGCAGGAATATTGGAAGATAATTAGGTAAGTTATTAATGCAAAATGTGGCATGTCCCTCTTTTGGAGGAAAGGCTACCCTCAGCCATATGAGTCAGCATCGATACAGTCCTGCAAGGTCGGTTTAAAGTTTTAAAAGTAGTTTATTTATAGGGGATTCTAGTCGTTCTTACTTCCCCCGATTTGATGCTATCGGCCTTAAGAGAAGTCCTAATAAGCTTGAATCAAGTCCTCGCAGAATCTATACACTGAACGAGGCAAGAACTTTACCCGAACCACCCTTCTAACCCCCTTCTAGGCAGTTAATGTGCTTTATATAAATTGTAAAGACACGAATGAGTGAATCAACAAAACATGAAAATATGATAGAATAAAGTTCACTTTCAATGTAAAAAAAACTAGTTATTAAAGTCATTAATCATGCCCAAATAAAAAGTTAACTAAAGCATGGAAATCAAAAGTAATACATAAAAATTTGTCTTCACCAAGTGATGTAAGAGATTAGCGAAGTATGGTCTTTGTTTGACAAAAACTCTTACAATCAATCTTGGATCCCGAGACTACTAAACAGAGTCTAAAGATGGACAATAGAAGAATGTGGCGGATGTTGGTGGTATAGTGGTGCTAGAGTGGTGTGAGGGAAGTGGTTTTCCAAGGGCTGATTTTCAAATGAACCAAGTGTGACACCTGACTATTTAGGCTGTACCATACAAATGTAACACGTGTAATGAATGAATAAAAGGTCGTATTTGATTATTTATGATGTTTATATATGGTATTTGATGTGTTGGTAAATCCAAAGTTTGATAAAAATATGTTGGTAATTTTAAGATAAACGCTTATCGCGTAACGGATAAAATGCAAAACAAACGTCGGTGACGGCCGGATAATGTTAAAATCTCAAAAATAGTCCGTTATGAGTTAAATAATATATTTAATCATAATCGTGAGGAAAAAATAATTTAAAATGCTAAGAAACTCTATTTTTCGAGTTTAAGCGCGTACTACGCGATACTACGCGTATCTGACAAAATACTGTCAACACAGCCAGTTCAGGGCAACTAATAATTATTATAGTAATAATTTGACAAGTTTATTGTTATACAATAACAAAAATAAATTAAAACGCTTAAAATACCTATTTTGCGAATTTAAGCGCGTACTGCGCAACACAACGCGCATACTGCCAAATACCGACAACGTAGCCGGTCCAGGAAAATAAAATATTGGTCATTTTGGAGTGTTTATTTTTATAAAGTGTTGAAAATAATATAAAACGTGTTAAAACGCAATTAAAACGCTAGATAAAACACCTGGTATCCAGTTAAATACCAGTTTTAACCTATAACTTGTATATATATGTATATATACGAAATGTATGTGTATGGGCAAAAGGTGGCAGCCATTTGAGGCTTCATCTCTCTCTCTCTCTTGCCATGTGTTGAGAAATGACTAAAACACAATCATTAAACCTTTATAAAATCTACAAAATATCCATCAAATCCAAGAAAATCAAACCAAATTAAACAACTCTCTCTCTCGCAAAATCTCGGCCGAACACTCCTTAGCATACATACATTTCAAATTTTCAATCTTGTTCAACAAGATCCAAGCTCATTTGAAGGTGTTTTCAAGTGTCTTTGAAGATTTAAAGGTGTTTTTAAGAAGATTCAAGCTAGAACAAGATCCGTATCATTATTTTTATCAAAACCCACTAGAATCTTGAAGGTATAAAATTACTTCTTTAAACATGTTCTTGATTCATAGTAATGATCTTGATAATGGAAAGCTTCTCTTGTTCTTGGATATAGACACTAACTTGAAACAAATAACAAATGGGTTTTTCAAGGAAAATAAAATGGATATGTATATGTGGGTGGCCGTGGGTATGTATATATATACATATGAGATTTTGAGTTTTGATGTTTGATTAATTCTTGTTGGATAAGATGTTGATAGGTGAATGCATGTAATCATTAGAAGGTTCTAAAAGGGTTTTTACATAAAGTTCATATGATTAAAGCATGAACATGTTGAGTTTTGGAATCATATATATGTATATGTAGCCTTGTATGTATGTGTATATATGTATGCATGCAGATGAAATTTGTTTATTAATTCATAAAAGCATGAGAATGTTACATGCGTTAATACTATGACTGATTTGATGATGATTATATGAAGATGAGAATGTTCTTGGATATATGAACATGAAATAAATGTATGTCTAGATGCATAAGAGTACATGCATGTTGATGATAATATGATATGTGTGCATTAAGTGCTTGTACTTAGGCATGCATGATGATTAGTGGTCATGAAATAATGATTTAATTTATGATAAAATGATTTTAGATCAGATTATAAACCTTAAAAATAAGGTTATCTCATGTATTAAAGTAGTGTGAAACTTGACATAAAGTTTACTAGCTTTGCATGTTGTACTATGTGCTTAAAAGTGTTGTAAAATACATGAAATCACATGATTTATGTGACCTACACAAAAACTTCACTAATCTGATTATAACCATCATTTTATTCAGTATATAACATGTATTGTGTTAAAATATGAATTCGTTTCGAGTTCGGATGGTTATGGTAACGTTTAATGCAAAACTATGCGGTAAAAACGGTAAAAATCGCCTTTTTACGAGGTTTTTATGAAACTGTTTTAGATCAGTAAGTAAACTGATATTTTTATATAAATATAAGTATTTTAAATTATATTAAGATTATTTGGTGTTTGGTTGGTCATACGTGACTTCCGGCGCCCGAAAACGTTACCGAATCACTAAAATACGCATTTTTCAACATACACTAGAATGGGTCATTCATGGGTGAACCTTATGCGTTTAAATGTGTTATGTGATTTAAACATGAGTATATGATAATATGTTAAGTGTTGACATGATAGCGGGAATTAAGTCTATGCATGTACGATTGTACGTTTAAAACGGTAGAATCGGTAAAATCGCGATTAAGGTGTAACTTATTTGTCGAGCATGAAAAATTGATACATAGGTTAACTTAATAAGTTATTTCATGTATGCATGCTTTAAAAATGATAAAGTGTATGAGTTAACGAGATTTCGCGTGTTATGATATTGTGTTTATGTGCACGTTTATGTATATATATTACGAGCGCAAATCGTAGATATATAGTACGTATAAACGGGAGTGTTAACGGGTATAACATTAAGGTCACCAATAAAATCGTTCAAGTCGCAAAATTCTTAAAATGTATATATGAACTCATATATATATTAATACGCCAACATAATAAAAAAATAATGACTTTTCGAGAAAATCTCAAAGTTATGTGAAAAAAATCTAAATATTAGAGAAAATTAGGAATATTATGAAGTATTGATTATTAAATCGTTCCTACATATATTAGGACGTGTAGAATCAAATTGTGGGATTGCGATATTTTAAATACGCACCCAAAGGTGAGTATCACTAAACCCCCACTTTTTAGTGTTTTGTATATGTTTTGGGGGAAGAACACGTCTTAAAAGGATTAAAGATGTTTTGGAATAAAACATACCTTTGCTTATATAAAATGTATATTTTTATGGAAAATATGATTTTGATGATATTAATATGTTTCGGGTAGAAACGGTTTTGTGAATAAATATGTTTCGGGGTTGAAACGGGGATTTCACGGTGTTTTAGAGAAAACGACCGTGTAGTTTAAAATGCTTAAATCCAAAGTTGTGACGGATTGGCTCGGTCTCAAGAGAGTAAGTATTTGGATTAGGCTTACGTTTCGGTGGGGACGTCGGGGATTCGGACAACTTGTTATATATTAAACTTATCATTTTAGTAGGATATATATATTGTTCATGAGGCAAGTGATATAGATGGCCCATATGGGCGCATGCGCAAGTATTGTTGTATAATCATTTAAGTGTTGAACACGTAGAATTGTTAGTAGATCTATCGGGTTGACTACCTCGTCGTGATCGGTCGCTCTGATCAAGTTAAACGACGAATTGATATTCTATTATATCTAGTCTTGATTATACCCTTATTGTTAATATATAGTTCATATTGTCTTGCAAACATACGAGTCTGAACATTTAATGCTATAAATTTAATATGTAAAACTTGGGAAGATGCTTTAGTTTGAAGGTTTCGGGGAAAACGCTTGCGAAGGCTGACTCATGGATTTTATTAAGGAAATAAATTAACTTTCGAAAATATTATTTGAATATGTGAACTCACCCTCCTTTGTGTTGACACTTGATTTTAACGTGTTCTTCAGGTACTTGAGCTTGGCTTCGGGAATCTTTGGCATGTCTTGTGGTTGTGATGCATGTTTTGCTTAATAATAAACTTAGGACACTTTTAAAACTTATTTGGGACCGAATGTATTAAGATCCATAAGGATCAAGACAACTTAACTATGTTATGGTTGTGGTTTGTGTTTAAATTTAGAAACAATGTTTTAATTAAGTAATATGTCCAAAATTAACGATGCATCGTCCACTAAGATATTTATGGGCACCAACTTCCGTCACCATTACGTTTGTATTTCCGTTGCGATGTTTTTGGGGTGTTACACCAAGCACCCCTATTTATAGCTGGAAACAGACCTTTCACACGGCCTCGTGCCCAAGGGGTACGACCCCGTGTCCTCTTCTTCTTCTTTGTCTTCATTTAATGAGTTGTGTAAGTCTGTATGCATACACGGCCTGCGTGTCAGAGGGCACGGCCTCGTGGTCGTGTACTTGCTGTACTTTGGGAGATTTTGCATATCTGGGAGTTGACCACGACCCATGTCCATGGGACACGGCCCCATGTCACTTGTCTGCTTTTGTTTGTCTTTTTCTTTATGGACTCTGGAATGGGGCACGGCCCCATGCCTTGGTGCACGTCCTGGTGCTTTTCTTCTGATTTGTTGTTTAGGTCTCGGGGTGAAGCTTGGAGGGTAAGCATGTCATGTCAACTTCTCTTCTTTTGTGTTTATGTTGGTTTTTGCTATTAATTTGTTCCTTTTGTACATTTAAGCTCTTTTAATCTTGGAAATCAAAAGTATACAAAGAAACATATTTAGTACATAAAAGGGTTAATTTTTATACCTTATTTGATATAATTTATATGTTGCATTTTGCGCATATCAAATACCCCCACATTTGAATCTTTGCTTGTTCTCAAGCGAAACTCTATAGTATTGCTTACACACCTAAATGGAAGAGGTAGAGAAGAGGTTTTTCGGTCTTGTTTAAGAGTGTCGGGAATCCAAGTTCTTTTTATTATTGTTTCTATTTTATTTACAATCTTATTCGACATGATTTATTTAGAATTTTATAAGAAAATTATATTTTTAGACATAACATGCCTCTTAAAATCTCATTACGCTACATACAATTTCACACACCTTACAAGTGATCACTCAACACTCGGCCGAAAATGTATAAGTGAAACGCTCGGTCTTGGTGTGGAACTTACTCCTACCATATGCTTGACAAGTAATCACATAATCTTTGTAAATATCAAGAGGACTTTTAAAAGGGTAGTTTTTGGCTAAAGGTAGGGATTTTTATTTGAAAAGTGGCTAAAGGCGTAAAAATATCGGTTTTCTTTTGAAAAATTGTTTGCTTAATTTATTTCAAGCATCTAGGGGAAATTTTATATATATATATATATATATATATATATATTATTTTAATAGAATATTCACAAGATAACTTGGTCACCTTTTGATATATTTAAAAAGAACCGAATTTTTTACTAAAATAAGTGGTGTAAAAGTAAAAAAAAAAAGGTTTAGGGTGATGGGTAATTGTTTCAAAATTTGTATTTTGCGTGTTTTGAAACGAAAGGTTTAGGCTCCAAGGGGTTAACTAAGGGATTTTTGGTTTTGGTGGGGAGATAAAAAAAATAAGGTTGAAATGAAAAGGAGTTATAGTCCTAATGCCTCAATCGTTTACTTACTTGGATTAGTCAGTAAGGACCGAGAATGCATTGTCTTGTCAAGTTCTAGATTCGTAAGAATCATATGGGCTATCACACAAGAAATGAAAAGCAAGCATTTATTAAAGATATGGTATTGGATGCTTGGTAAAGGCTCAAAACTCACAATTTATGGGAAAAGGGTTAAACGTATGAAAATGTATATACAATCAAATTGTAAAAAGATCGTTATACCTTTTTATAATATGTCTTATATGTTTCTTTTTATCACGGCGCTATCGGTTGTAAATTAGTAAAAACAAAAAAATTTAGAACATGAACTAAAAACAAGACAAAATAAAATACAAAAATATTTTGAAAACGATTTGGGATGTTTTTGTGTTTGATGTGCGGATGAAAACACATTATATTTGTATAGTTTTGTGTCGATTTGACGTGTTTAAAATGTTTGTACGTATTGAGATATATGTTTATGGTGTGATTGGGTTTTTCAGTAAAAATGGAGTTTAACCATGGTAAAAAGATAGTATAAGCGGGAAAACAGGTTGGACAAGTCAAGCTGGGAGTTGAAACGGAAAAAGTCCAGGCAGGAAGCCCTCGCGCCACGCGGGGGATGATGGTGATAGTGTCGCGACCCCTGTTGGGGTTCAAGTAAAGTCGGTTTAGACAGTTGTCGCGCCATGCGATAGATAAAGGAGACTCTCCCGCGACGCGCGAGAGAGGTTGATTTCGGGAAAAGTATAAAAGCAGCTTAAACTTGTGTTTTGGGCCCCGCTCTTTCCCTAGTTGCTGTTTTACGAACTCAGAGCTATTCACTCATGTTTGATCAATTCTTTCATCTTCAAAGCTATTCACTCATGTTTGATCAATTCTCGAAGACCATTGAAGCTGTGATGACAACCATGCGCAGCTAAACCGCTTGTGACTTTTGCCCTGATGAACGATTTCTTTGTTTTTGCATATTGAATTTTGTTTGTTGATTCGTGTGAACTGGTAATTTAAACTACTTGTGTTGATTTGTGAAACATTTATTATACTTGAATTGTTTATCGTTTATCAAGCGTAATAGTGATTTCCCTGCATCATTAGCGGGTTGGTAAATTGGTGGGTAATTGGTATAATCAAAAGGGTTGTTAGGTGTTATAGTTTATTTAAAAACGGTCCCTAATAACTAAGCAAAATCATTAAATCCAAGGCCAAGTCTATGTGATGTTTTGAATCAGTAAACAAGTTTTTGTGTTAAACGGGTAATCGGGATTCCGGGTGGAAGTTGCTTTTTCTCATCTTGATCACAACTTTCTAAATTAGTTTTTTTTGAGTTTTTGCAACCAATTCGTCAAACCCCCAAAGATAGATAATTTAGGTTTTAGTTAAAAATCGCTACACTTACCACAAATTCCCCGTGGATACGATACCCTACTTACGCTATCTACGTAGTTTAAATAGGTTTTTGATTGACTCTTACGACAATCATCAAAATGGCGTTGTTGCCGGGGATTTCGTGTGCTTAGTGTTAGTTTAGAATTAGTTGTTTTTCTTGTTTTCCGAAAAAAATCATAAAAACCCAAATATATTTCTTTTTGTTTATTTTTGTTTCGTTCGGTATTACGCGTAGTTTCTTGTTTGCTTGTGTGCAGGTGATTTCTAGTTGCATGCATAGCAGGTTTTCAGGAAAGTCATCACCACTTCTCTTTGACCCCGAAATCGAGAAGACCGCCAGACAAAACTTGCTCCTTCGTTCAGCCTTGAAAGGGAAAGCAACAGTTTCCGACATGAATTCACCAGGAAATCAATCCAATCCAGATCAGCAAATTCCACAATAAGAACCAATTACTGAGATGCCACCAATGCCACCACCAACTATCTTAACCCAAACTCAAACCCAAATCCAAACTCCATCCATGGCACCACAATCCAGCTCAACCACCCAACCAACATCTGTTCCACTTGGAGAGTTTCATGTAATAGATGGATTGGTTTAGCCATCACAAAACCTATGACCACTACAGCCTAATCCCTTGCGGGATGTGAATCGACAAAATCAAGTGCCCCACCCAAACCGATCAGGTTTTATATTTGATCAAGAGGAAAACTGGGTCAGAGCTGAAGAATGGGAAGAGGGTTATGGATATGACGAAGACTGGGGGGTGAATGATGGTTACTTTGATTATCGAGGTGGTCTGCAAAACCTGGTATTGAATCATAACCAGCCTGGAAATCAGCCAAGACAGCCATGTGGGGGAGATGGATACCACACCCCACCAACGGTTCAATGGGCACCAGTTGCTCCACGTCATTAGCAAATGGATCCAGATTTCCGAGACCTAACATTAGAGGTGTGGAGAGTCACTTTCGCCCGCAGTTTGCGGAACAATTGTCCCCAATTGTCATGCCAGTTGCACAGGGGAATGTTGATAGGTCATTTGAGGCAAAATCTCATAATATGCTACCTACCTTTCACGGGAAGTGTATTGAAGAACCGTATGCTCACATTGCGGAATTTGAAGAGGTTTGTAGTATAATAGGTGGACATGGGTTCACTCCTGATCAGGTTAAATTGGTTCTCTTCCAGTTCTCCTTGAAAGACTCAACACGTGAGTGGTTCGTCTCGTTGCCCTATGCAAGCATTCATATATGGCAAGAGATGCAACAACAATTTCTTGAAGAGTATTACACACCACAAAGAACCAAGATGGGAAGAGCTGCTCTTACGGAATTCCAACAACTTCCGGGTGAGTTGTTATATGAGTCATGGAAGCGGTTCAATCAGTTGATCCGTAATTGTCCTCATCATGGTATCCCTAGATGGGAGTTGATTACCGCTTTCCATGACGGGTTGTCTAATGAGGATAGGCGAGACAGGAAGGCCATAATGGGTGGTACTTTTCTAAGAAATCATGTAGATGTGGATTGGGACTATTTGGATATTGTAGCTGCTGATTAAAAAAGATAAGCCCAAGCAGATCGGAAAAAGAAATATCCAGTCCCAACATCAACGGGTATGGCAGCTTCTATAGCACGGGTAGCTTAGTTGGAGAGAGAGAATGAGGCATTGGAGGACAGTTGGCGAAGTTCAAAGGTCTTGGTGGTTGGGATGCATTGCATGCGACGCAAACCTTTCCGTTTGTGATTCATTTGGCAAGTTAGGTCACAACTTGGATGAGTGTCTGGGTCAATTTGTTGCGGCTGAGGAGGACGTGAACATGGTTTCTGGAAAGCAGAAGAATTATGATATGAATTCGAACACATATCGTTCAGGTTTGCGTAATCATCCAAGTTTTCGGTACAATAATACTAATCAACTAAATCCTAATTTTTAGGTACAAAATCAAGGAAACCAGTTGTACCAGAACTGCCAGTCGAATTATAATTCGAATTATAATCAAGGAAATTACAACCCGGGAAATCAACGAAATTACCCGCAAAATCAAGAGAAAGGTAATTCAAACAATCAAAACGAAGTATCCAATCGAAAGATTATGGAGATACTCAAGCAAATTCGAAAAGATCAAGAGTTGCAAGCAAAATCTCACCAAGCATTGGAAAAACAAATTGCTCAGTTGGCGGCCGAGGTGGCGCAAGGAAGAAAAGAGTCGGGTCAATTGCCTAGTGATACCACGAAGAATCCACAACATCAAGGAAGTTCATCCAACGCTCAAGTTAATCAGGTCAGTATTCTTCGTTCTAGTAAGGTTTATGATAATAAGGTTGGGTCTCCTCCACAATTGGTTGAGGGTGTCGTGGAGGAGGTAAAAGAGGAAAATGAGTCCGATGCTAAACCGGAACCTGTTAGCCCTAAAAAGAATAAAAGTGTGACTTTTCAAGAAAAAAGAGAATAGGGTAACCGAAATTGAACCGGTTGACACAAAGGAAAAGGGTACGGAGGGCAATATCGTCCCCTTTCCTAAAGCTTTACTCAATCTGGAAACGAAAGTTGTTAACAAACAGGGCCCACAACAGGATGAGATGTGGGAAGTTTTTAAACAGGTCAAAATAAATCTCCTATTACTTGATGCAATCAAACAGGTTCCGGCATATGCAAAGTATTTGAAAGAGCTTTGCACCCAAAAACGGCACAATAAATTTCCAAAAAAGATTGCTTTAACCGAAAATGTTAGTGCCGTTTTGTCAGTGTTCTTCCACCAAAGCTCTGAGACCCAGGTGCTCCTCTAATTCCCATTCAAGTGGGTGACTTTAAGATGAGTCGAGCATTATTGAATTTTGGAGCGAGTGTTGGTATTCTACCGGGGAGTTTATACATCAATACGACTTTGGACCATTGAAACAAGCCGACACCACCTTGGTGTTGGCCGCTTTGACGTTAAAACTACCCCGGGGGATCTTACGTGATGTCATTGTCAAAGTTGAAGAGTTTTATTATCCGGTTGACTTTTCAGTTTTAAACTATGTTCAAATTGAAACACTAAACAACCAAATGTCATAATCGGTAGACCCTTGTTAGCGACTGCTAATAGCTTTAATTGATTGTAGAAACAGTACAGTCGACATCACGTTTGGAAATCGTAAAGTTCGTTTAAATGCTTTTTCCGTGCATTTGATTCAGTGATGAATGCTTTATGGCAGACATTATTGATGGGTGCCATCCTCACGAAAGTGGGGAAGACACTATAGAGACACGTTTTGTTTGTGATAGGGACTTAGCAGAAGTGGAATTGGAACTCGTGGAAGAAGAGCTGGAGGAGATGGCTGTTCGGGATTTGAAGCCGAATTGGACGCATCAAGTGGAGAATTTAGCTGATCACATTGATACTCATTTAAAGTCATCACTCGAATCACCTCCACAAGTTGAGTTGAAGACATTGCCGAAGCATTTGAAGTATGCTTTCGTTGGCGACAACAACACGTTACCGGTAATTATTG
Source organism: Scalesia atractyloides (assembly GCA_947069175.1). Taxonomy (NCBI): domain Eukaryota; kingdom Viridiplantae; phylum Streptophyta; class Magnoliopsida; order Asterales; family Asteraceae; genus Scalesia; species Scalesia atractyloides. Next base: position 59,103,944 of record CAMTDV010000021.1, read on the forward strand.
CTTCCAATTTATTACTTGAACAGGAAAACGTATTGATGGAGGTGTTAGTAGCCAAAAATGGTCTATCGAGTATAAGATCATCACCGAAGAGGGGGTGAAACCGAATGCAGCAACATCAAAGGATCACTTCCCTCTTCCTTTATTGATCAAATTGTGGAAAAGCTCGCAGGTCAGAAATTTTATTGTTTTCTAGACGGTTATTCAGGTTATAATAAGATTGCTATTCATCCTGATGATCAACAAAAGACCACTTTTACCTGTCCTTACGACACTTTCGCATTTAGGCGTCGTTCGGATTGTGTAATGTCCCGGCCACCTTTCAAAGGTGTATGATGATTATCTTTTCAGATATGCTCGGGGAGTCTATGGAGATCTTTATGGATGATTTTTCGATTCTTTGCACATCTTTTGAGGCCTGTTTAGACCAACTGTCACGCGTGCCAAAAAGATGTGTCGAAACAAATCTGGTTTTGAGTTAGGAAAAGATCTATTTTATGGTTCAAGAGGGTATCGTGTTGGGACACGTTGTTTCGAGTAAGGGGATTGAGGTGGATCACGCTAAAATTCAGTTAATTTCAACTTTACCATTCAAGAGGGTATCGTGTTGGGACATGTTGTTTCGAGTAAGGGGATTGAGGTGGATCACGCTAAAATTCAGTTAATTTCAACTTTACCACCACCTACGAGTGTTAAAGGCGTTCGTTCCTTTCTTGGACACGCCGGTTTTTACAAACAGTTCATAAAGAATTTTTCACTTATCACTAACCCGTTGTGTAATCTTTTGCTAAAAGATGTCCCATTTGTTTTTTATAAACATTGTAAAAAATATGTTGAAACGTTAAAGAAAAAGTTGGTCGAAGCACCCATCTTACAATCCCCTGATTGGTCACTACTTTTTGAAATAATGTGCGATGCTAGTGACTATGCAGTAGGTGCAGTTTTCGGACAGAGAGTAGATAAGAAGCCGGTGGCAATTTACTATGCGAGCAAGACTCTTTCAGATGCTCAGTTGAATTATACCACCACTGAAAAGGAATTACTTGTTGTTGTTTATGCTTTAGACAAGTTTAGATCTTATATTTGTAGTAGCAAAGTGATTATTTTTTCTGACCATTCTGCAATCAGGTATCTTATGGAGAAAAAGGACGCAAAGCCGAGGTTGATTAGATGGATACTGTTGTTACAGGAATTTGACCTCGAGATCCGTGACAAGAAGGGCAGTGAGAATGTGGTGGCAGACCACTTGTCCTGAATGGTGCACGGGATCGAGGGGCCGGAACATGATATTATGGAAACCTTTCCAGATGAGCTGTTATTGACTGTTGATACGGAACCTTGGTTGGCTAACTTTGCTAATTTTGCTCATTCAAGTATAGTGCCAGAGCATTGGTCACGAAGGAAGAAAGCGCATTTCCTAAACCAAGCAAAAAATTTAGTCACATGTAGTAACATCGACACTTTATAAAAATAGATTGGTGAAGGCAAATGGTTTTAGAGACCGAAAGTTGAGGGTTGGCCGATATTTAGTCATGTGTGGGTACATCGTGAATAGGTGAAAAAGTGGGTAGTTTGGTGTTGAGTGCAGACAAAGTGGTTGTCGATTGGTTTAGTCGGGGCTCGGTTTGTGTATATAGGTCATAGATGTTTATCGTTTTAAAATACTAAAAAAATTATAAAACGTTTTCTAAGTGTTTCAAATGTTGTTTGTAAGTAATTGATTAAATTCGGGCGCTAAAATGGGTTTTAAAATTTCGTTCGATTCGTTCATTCTCAATCTCCATTTGAACGGGTTGATCGAAATACATAATTGGCAGCGTGAATTATAAGCTCTTTGACGAATGTTTTTTTATGGAACTTGTAACCGCAAATGAAATGCTCTACGGTTACAAGTATCACATGTATGTTACTAATTTGCGAATTTTTGTTTTGTAGTATGTCAGGAGAAGGTTTGAGTCAAACTGCGAGCAAAAAGAGGAAGCGTATCAGGGCACCGATTCAGTACAATGGACCAGAAGAGCGTCCGCTTCCTGAAACACCAGTGGTACTATTGGAACAAAGGGTACTACGGGAGCACACATTGTTAGATTTCTTGATCAGTAGTGTGGAGTATGAGAGGCAAGAGAAGTTTTGTCGGTTGAAATTGTATAAGCATCGTACCTTTAATTGGGAAATGTTGGACACTATGGGTGAGACAGCGGATGGAGGAGTTTTTGGGTCCGCTTTGGTTAATAGCTTTGAGATGTGCGGAGCCACAGTATGCTGAGTTGATTGTGGAGTTTCATTCCACTTTTAGGCATGATGCGGATAGGTATGTGGAGCCGGATGCATTGTCTTTTAGCTTGGGTAGGCAGCAGTATGTTTGGAGTGTGGGGCAATTTGCTAGGGTTGTCTGGTTTTATGCTCCGGGTGAGAGATTTCAACATGCGTTAAGAGGTCCAACTAAGAAGTTGGATCATAGGACCGATTGGGTGTTGGAGTCTGAGTTGCAAACTTTTTGGGGAACCATTGCTGATAGTGTTTGGTCCACTGATGCTATTGAATTGTCTATTCGTGATCCGTTCTTGAGGTATGTGCACAGGATTTTGGCGTGTAGGTTGGTGGCTAGGAAGAGTGGTACTGATAAGGTGAATATGACGGATTTGTTTTGTTTGTATTGTTTAGTGATAGGAAAGGAAGCCAAACTGGCTACTATACTGCTGTCTCAGTTTGCTAAGGGTAAATTTGGAGTTGGGTCCATATGTTACTAGGCTTGTGATGCATTGTGATGTGTTTAATAGGTATCCAGAGGCGCATCTTGCTTTGGGGCCGGTTACTAAGCCGTTTAGTGTGGAAACCTTGAGACAGGCAAATGTGATTGAGTGGGATGATCCCGTTCATTGGAAGTCGGTGAAAGTATCACCGCAAGTGTTGCCACCAGGGGGTACGCCTGCAGCTGAAGCTATGCAGGCAGGTTACTGTACTTCTCGACAGGCTGTTGTTCCTCGACTTGAGCGCCTGCGACCATAGTATCTATTAAGGTCGACGAGGCCTGATCCGTTGAAGTTAGAGACCGTTTATGATACTATGGTTGATGGTTTTTCCATGCAGATGATCATGCTCAGGTATATGATGGAGCAGCAGCACATTGGTATCCCTGACTGGTTTCCGCCACAGAAGTTTTCTCAGCCAGGTGGTGGAGATGCGCAGATGAGGGATGTACCAGGTGACGAGTCAGAGCAGGAGTAAGAGTTGGATGTGGTAGCCGCCGGTAATTTGGGGTTATGATGAACTTTTCCCTTTATTTTGTTTTGGTGATAGAACTTATGGTCTGTAATAAATCTGATAGTAACATAATTGGGAAAGTGTACGGGGTTAAACCGGTTGGGCTTTCATATATATATATATATATATATATATATATATATATATATATATATATATATATATAATGGTTGTTATGTTTGTGTTGGTATTGCTAGAACCTGAGTGTCGGTGCATACGTATGTGTTCGAAATTTGTGGTGACGTGTTGGACAGGAGGCATGAAACTAGACGGATGCAGAGTCGCAAAGGAAATCAGGGGAGTCTATTCCATTTTTGTTGTATTATTATTTGTGTTTTAGTTTCTCACTCCATTGAGGACAATGAAGGAATTAAGTGTGGGGAGGGGGAATTAGTGTCTAGTTAGCGTTTAGTTATGTCGTAGTTAGGGTCATCTCGTGTCGTTAAAAAAATTGAAAAGAATTTTGAAACGTCCCGTAAAGGTTTTTGCACAAAAATGGAAGATGACAGGTATAATTGGGTTGAGCATGCATCTAGCTTAGGATATGTGGGTAGGCCCAGCCGGTTGAAAGGTTCTTTAGGATTAATATAATATACTTAAAAATTAGGAGTCTTGTGGCTTCTCGCCTTAGGAGCTGTAGCAAAACCGAAACTGTTGAAGGTATAAGGGGTACCGTTATAAATAAAAAAATTATAAGTATTCCGGTTAAATGGCACATCTGTTTCTTTTAATGAAAATAAATCCGAAACAAGGTGGCACCCGAAAAAAATCCATTCATCCATCCATCTAAGCTAAGTATTGACAAAGCCTATGGTATTGTCGCGGGGATGGCGAAACATGCGGTACATACCCTCTAGGTGGAGTTAGAAAAAAAAGAAATATACGTGAAACTTATGGCATTAATCGCGGGGATGGTGACTCATGCGAGGTATGTCCGCTAAGTGATCGTATACAAAAGCATAACAAAGCTCATAACCATCATCCATTATCCATTATAAATTTAATCGGAAATATATAAGAGTTTTTTATATAAGATGGTAACCTCATAAGCCCTAAGAGAGATTAGGTAGAGTTGTGGTCATTTGAGTGTGGAATCCATAGATGACTATAATTCATTGAACTTAACGTATCATGAATGAGGGCTTGTAAACCAACGGTTTGGTTAAAGAGGATCATATACCTTCAATCTTGGTTAATGTATGCTTAGATTGGTGATAATAAAATAAATGAATATTTTGAAAGACATTGTATTTAATTGTGATTCCATTACGAATAATTTTTTCGGGAAGACCAAAGATAAGAGTGGGGATGTGATGTGCGAATAAAAACACATTATATTTTGTATAGTTTTGTGTCGATTTGACGTGTTTAAAATGTTGATTCGTATTGAGGTATGTGTTTATGGTGTGATTGGGTTTTTCAGGAAAAATGGAGTTCAACCATGGTAAAAAGATAGTACAAGCGGGAAAACAGGCTGGACAAGTCAAGCTGGGAGTTGAAACGGAAAAAGTCCAGGCAGGAAGCCCCCGCGCCATGCGGGGGATGATAGTGATAGTGTCGCGACGCGTGTTGGGGTTCAAGTAAGGTCGGTTTAGACAGTTGTCACGCCACGCGATAGATAAAGATGACTCTCCCGCGACGTGCGAGAGAGGTTGATTTCGGGAAAAGTATAAAAGCAGCTTAAACTTGTGTTTTGGGCCCCGCTCTTTCCCTAGCTGCTGTTTTATGAACTCAGAGGCGATTTTAGGCGATTTTGCAAGCATTCTTTCAACTTCAAAGCTATTCACTCATGTTTTTTCAATTCTCGAAGACCATTGAAGCTGTGATGACAACCATGCGCGGCTAAACCGCTTGTGACTTTTGCCCAGATGAACGATTTCTTTGTTTTTGCATATTGAACTTTGTTTGTTGATTCGTGTGAACTGGTAATTTAAACTACTTGTGTTGATTTGTGAAACATTTATTATACTTGAATTGTTTATCGTTTATCAAGCGTAATAGTGATTTCCTTACATCATTAGCGGGTTGGTAAATTGGTGGGTAATTGGTATAATCAAAAGGGTTGTTAGGTGTTATAGTTTATTTAAAAACGGTCCCTAATAACTAATCAAAATCATTAAATCCAAGGCCAAGTCTATGTGGTGTTTTGAATCGGTAAACAAGTTTTTGTGTTAAACGGGTAATGGGATTCCGGGTGGAAGTTACTTTTTCTCATCTTGATCACAACTTTCTAAATTAGTTTTTTTTTGCGTTTTTGCAACCAATTCGTCAAACCCCCAAAGATAGATAATTTAGGTTTTAGTTAAAAATCGCTACACTTACCACAAATTCCCCGTGGATACGATACCCTACTTACGCTATCTACGTAGTTTAAATAGGTTTTTGATTGACTCTTATGACAGTCATCAAAATGGCGTTGTTGCCGGGGATTTCGTGTGCTTAGTGTTAGTTTAGAATTAGTTGTTTTTCTTGTTTTCCAAAAAAATCATAAAAACCCAAATATATTTCTTTATGTTTATTTTTGTTTCGTTCGGTATTACGCGTAGTTTCTTGTTTGCTTGTGTGCAGGTGATTTCTAGTTGCATGCATAGCAGGTTTTCAGGAAAGTCATCACCACTTCTATTTGACCCCGAAATCGAGAAGACCGCCAGACAAAACTTGCTCCTTCGTTCAGCCTTGAAAGGGAAAGCAACCGTTTCCGACATGAATTCACCAGGAAATCAATCCAATCCAGATCAGCAAATTCCACAACAAGAAGCGATTACTGAGATGCCACCAATGCCACCACCCCTTTTCTCAACCCAAACCCAAACTCCATCCATGGCACCACAATCCAACTCAACCACCCAACCAACATCTGTTCCACTTGGAGAGTTTCATGTAATAGGTGGACCGGTTTACCCATCACAAAACCTACGACCACTACAGCCTAATCCCTTGCGAGCTGTGAATCTACCAAATCAAATGCCCCATTCAAACCGATCGGGTGTTATGTTTGATCAAGAGGAAAACCGGGTTAGAGCTGAAGAATGGGATGAGGGTTATGGATATGCCGAAGACTGAGGGGTGAATGATGGTTACTTTGATTATCGAGGTGGTCCGCAAAACCTAGCATTGAATCGTAACTATTTAGGAAATCAACCAAGACAGCCACATGGGGGAGATGGATACCACACCCCACCAACGGTTCAGAGGGCACCAGTTGCTCCACGTCATTGGCAAATGGATCCTAGATTTCTGGATCCTAACATTAGAGGTGTGGTGAGTCACTTCCGCCTGCAGATTGTGGAACATTCGTCCCCAATTGTCATGTCAGTTGCATAGGGGAATGTTGATAGGTCATTTGAGGCAAAACCTCATATCATGTTACCTACCTTTCACGGGAAGGGCATTGAAGAACCGTATGCTCACATTGCGGAATTTGAAGTGGTTTGTAGTATAATAGGTGGACACGGGTTCACTCCTGATCAGGTCAAATTGGTTCTCTTCCAGTTCTCCTTGAAAGACTCAGCACATGAGTGGTTTGTCTCGTTGCCCTATGCAAGCATTCATACATGGCAGGAGATGCAACAACAATTCTTGAAGAGTATTGTTAGGACCGTCCTCCCCAGCTCGAGAACCTAAATCAGTATCTAATGTCCATATATGCGGAATTTATATGACATGTTAACCAAATACACAATAATTATTGATTAATCGTCTGTTTATTAAGTCCAAAAGTGTTACAATTGAGTTTCCAAACAGACAGAGCTTCGCCGTCAATGTCGCAAAGTTCTTACAATGCTAGACCCATGAAATCCTATATAGAGACACCTAAGTTCCATCGAAGTGTGTCCTAGCTGGATCAAGTTTGGCTGAACTTGATCAGCCGACAACAACTTCGGCCGAACTTGGTAGTTACAACATAAATACATCATTAAATCTAACAATTCAAGCTCTAAACATATAGACTCGATCCAAGACCTAGACAATAGACATTATGCATCAACAAACTCCCCCTTGGTTATTGTCGCAGCGTCTTGATCAATCTTCAATCTTAAGCACCTTCCGAAGAAGTTCTTGTACGACTTTTTATGACGTTCTTGCTTAGGAATCGGCGTTTGATCAGTAGGAGGTGCCCACTTCATGAATTGGAATCTTCTAATTCTTGTCTCCCTACCCCTTTCGTGTATCTTCTCTAAACACTTTTCTTCATTTAAGAAATCTTCTCTTTCAAGCTCTCCCCATCTCGATTCCCACATGTGACTTGAATTAATACCATGTGCATAGTAAACGTTAATCACACCTTGGTATTGCTTCGCTTGGACTTCTTCACGCTTATCGAAACAAATCTTGTTGACGAACAAGCATTTTACATCTTCCTTCGAGCAATTAACTAGCCACATCGGGTCTAGTATCCGTACAGTTCTCTACAGCCCCCATATCCTTATACGTTCAATCGGTTCTGGATCCTTTTCCTTCGTAATATCCCATGTTTCGTCAACACGTAATACAATCACAGCTACACATGTCTCTGGATCCGTTTGCCACCCTAGAAAGTAAGGATGAAAATCCTGTTCGATGGGCTTTAGTGGCATATTTTTCATTGCTCGTGGACGCTTCATCACAAGCGTAATATCTTTTTCCCCCGTTTTCTTGTTAATCTTTATTCTGCGTTTAGGGATAAACGACTTCCACAACTCGAAACCTCTCAATGCTTCAAAATTTATCACCCTCCAGAGCCTTTGTTCATTAAACTTCATCTGCAGACTGATATTACGTGTTTGAACCAACTCTTCAACATCCAGAACAGCAATGTCTTTATATCTGTCAGATGTCGGAAGTAATTGACCCCAAACTCTCTTTAATAGCATGAACATCAAGTTCTCGAATCCATCCCCAGCTCAGAATGTCACCCAGAGAAACATCTTTATCTCGTGTGAAGAACGCTAGTGGCCTTTTGAACTTTCTTTCCTGTGGCATCTCTTTAAACCACGATCTCTTAGCTTCGGCAATTTGCTCTTTAGTATAACGTTTCGGAATGTTGCTTGTCTTCACAACTTCATCTATCTTTTGTTTCAACAAATCCATATCCATCTGACTCATCAATTCTTCAATAGTAGGAAACTTGTAAGTGTTGAGATTAGAATACTTTTCAGTTTAGTCATCATCAGAATCTTCGAATATCACACGATCATAATCATCAGCTTCAGCCACACGCTTATACACATACTCTTTCGGTTCAAATGTCTTGATATTCACCAACTCTTCCTCGAAAGAATCAGTGTCAACTTCAAACATTCTTGCCAACTCTTCTTTGGTGTAACTGTGAGCAATCTCCCCTTCTTCTAAATTCGGATCTAACATTATCATCAATGTCTTTTCATGCACGGCAGTAACAGGCATGGCAATAACAACATCAGAGATCTCAACATCTTGTGGCCCAGTTTGCTCTACAGACTCCTCCTTACTTTGATCATCCTCCATGTTAGCACTATCGTCGATTAGGGATTCGAAATTAAATTAAGAATGAACTTTCTCGGAATCAATCTTTAAACCAACGCCCCCTGATCATCATTATCATCACCATCATGATCTGAATCATCTTTAGTATCGTCACCGGCAGGGTCGTCGTCGTTTTCATCTTTATCTTCCTCCTCGTCATCTTTCTATTCTTCTTCAGAAGCTTTGATTAATTCAACATTTTGCTCAGGAACATCTTCAGTAACAACCTCTGTTTCAGGAGCTTTCTCTGATTCGAAAATCTTTTCTATAATAGGCTCCTCTAAAGATTTAGGGATATCATCAATCACCCCTTTGCCTTTGCCCTGCTCTGCTAATTCTTTTGCAGCTTTATCTTTTGCTTCCTGAACATCAAGCCTTTCATATTCCACTATAAAGGTGGTTCAATAGTGACAAAAGGTGGTTCTTCAGTTGCAGTAGTTGGAGGAATAACAGATTCTATAATCGGAATCTCTTGCAATTCAGAAACAGGAGGTTCTTGTGTAACTCCTTTCTTTGTTTGACTGAGATATCTGCGACTTTGAGTTTTCTTCTTCCCACGTGTACTCGGAGAACCTGTTGCTTTCTTTGTGTCTCCAGCTTTTGACTTTGAGCGCTTAGACTTTTTCTTAGGACGTTCTAAATCAGAAGCCTCTTCAGCAGACGGTTCGTATAAATCCTCACCAAGCTTTTTCAATCTTTCCTGCTCTTTTTCCTTTTCTGCTTCTTTTTCTCTTTTATCAACAGAATCTTCAGACGATTCATCATCTTTATCAAATGTAGCAGAAATAACATCGTCTTCTTTTTCTTGGCTTTCAACATTTGCAGCCGCGCTAGAACCCTCAACATTCTGAACATTCTCGTCAGGTTCATCAATCAACATAGTATCAACCTTCTTTGACGCCCTTTTGCGCTTTTACTTTTCTACAAGAAACACACGCTAAATATACCAGTCACCTCTCTTTTCTTTGAAGTTTGTTAACAAAGCAGCTTCCTCATTCTCGTCACGACTGCCATCCTTTCGCCATTTTTTTTTGGTGGTGCGACATAATGTTCATCAGATATAGCTCCAAAAACTGGTTTTGCAACAGGAGAAGAGTCTTGCTTCTGATATATCTTTAACTTCTTCAGCGTTGTTTCATCCTTGTGACTCAAATAAAGAATATCGTTCGGATCTTTCGTGATATCTTTGAACTTTTCGTGGATCAGCATTTGTACAAACCTCGGATATAATACCAATCTATATGTTCCCATGTTCTTCGACATAAACTTGAAGACCACTCTTGAGAAGTTGAATTTCTTGTTCAGAATCAAAGCTGTAACCATACATGCCATGTAATCTTGAATGTCCTATGACTGAAAGCGTGAATGATGGCATGAATCAAAAGCTTGTAAGGTAGAGGCACATTTTCTTTTTCGTTGTTGGCTCGTTCGCGTGACCTTTGTATCCCATACGGAAGAAGCAACCCTTGACCATTCTCTCCTCGAAGCTAATCGGATCACTTTCATCATCGTTGAATTCTAACACCCTTTGTATGTCAGCTTCGGTGACCAAGAATTCCTTATCTTCGTTCCCGGCATGAACTACAGACTTTATGACTTTGTTGGCTTCATCGTAGGATGTTGCGTTCCAAAATAAGTAGACATGCGATCTGTATACAACGTGCTTATCCGTGATCGCCTTTGTAATCGGGTTTCTGCCTAAAAACTTCAAGATCTCAGAAAATGCCTTCAGCGTAGGATAAATCTTCTCGTCAAGCGATATACAAGTGTTATGAAACTTGTTGAACGAAAGCTTGATATTCTGCGGACAGAAAAAAAACAAACACTTAGCTCAAAAATTTGACAAATTTCAACAACTAACATCAAGTTCGGGCGAACTTGAATGCCAAAACAATTCAATGCATAACAAAACAATCAACTTCGGCCGAACATGTATAAAACAAACCAATTTTAACATTTTTCCACAAGTTTGGGCAAACTTGTTATACAAACAAGTTTTGCAGATTGCAAACAAGTTCGGGCGAACTTGTTACAATTTCAAGTTTCAATCAGGATCAGAACAACTTCGCCCAAAGTTGATGTAAAACATCAACAACAAGTTCGGGCGAACTTGTCGTCATCTCCAAAAATCCTGTAACATCACAACTCATTCAAAGTTCAAGTTTTCTGTTTGATTAGCATGTTATCATGTTTATTAAACATTGTCACCGATCAATTTTATTATTCAAACCCTAGATCTAATTAATTTTACAGATTTGGTCCAAATCAGTTCATTTAAGTTCAATCCATGGATGATCTGTGAAAGTTATACCTCAACCATGACTATAAGTATGCAAAACACTTAAAATCACATTCAAGTTAGGCAGCCTAACGACACAAATCTTGCAAATTCACTTTTCGCTCAAAGTTCGTCTAAGTTCGCTCGAAGAAGAAAATAACAGATAATGTGACAGATTCAGCGAACTTATCCTTTTATACTTAGTCAAGTTCGGGCGAACTTGGCTTTCAGATTTCAACCTTTATATAAAAAATTTGCCCGAAGATACATAATGATGAACCAGTTTTCACTTAGTAACTTCGGCCGAACTTAGGTTAAGCTCAAATTCAAACTTTTCAATTTTTTTCATTTTTAACCCTGAACTTTCACATGTTTTACCAGTTATGAAAATCCACTCAGTTGACCAAGTCCAAGTCAATGACCTTGGTTAACCGATTCGTCTGTCGAGTCCAAGTCAATGACCTCGGTTTGACTCCTTATGAACAAACTGATGTTTTTCTTCAAATTTCAAATTTTAAAGTTTCAAGTTAATAAACTTTTTATCGTTTTTCGTGCATTTTGATTTTACAGATTAGCTCCCAACCCGTTTCGTCAAGATTCCAACAACTTAGCATCATTCCAAACTCCGAAGATCCGCTTTCCATCATTGGCTATTGAAAACAATGTAGAAATAAAATCTTTTTGAATTTTCAAAAGTTTATGCTAAAACACACTGAAAATCTTTTTGGGATTAAATCTGAAATCAAATAAGCTATGTACAAACATATTTACAGACATATTTTTGTGAATTCGTGTCTAAGGATCATATCAGTTGTTTGAGACGTATCACCAGTACCGTTGACCTTATGATGACTTTAAGTTCTAAACTCATTTATCAAGATTATCGATATGTTTGCCCACTTAAACTTCGACACATTTCTCAATTGTTCCAAGATATCTTAGGTAGAATTATGAAATTGACTTAATTATGGTTCCCATCTCAGAATATACTCCCGTATCAAGATTCCCTAGATTTCATCTTACAGGTGAGTATAGCGTAATTGATATCTGTATCTGGGTTATGCGAAGCCTCGAGAGCTCATGTTAATACTACCGTATAGATAGAGAGATGAAGGTTCGACTTTAAGGTGTTCCATAAATGGAATCTTTTAAGCACTGCAATTGATTAGATCTTTCGATTCTTTCAATTTTGTTGCAGTTTTGGGTTTTTAGCAAAAGTATTATAGAAGTTCTAGGCTATTGCTTCCGCAAAATCAGAAGAACTTGTATATATCAATCATTTATAAAGACCTCGTATCTCAGAATCAGGCAATCTCTCAAACGAAATTTCGGAGTTACTAAGTCCATATATCCGAGAGATGTTAATCCACAAGTTTAAGAAGTTGTAAAATTTAGTTTATATCCCAGAAACAATTTACTGAATGTGTAAAGCCTATCGACACATCCACAGTAAGGCTTGTTTATACTTTCTTTAAACTTTACAAATCCTTAGCATACTGTGATAGTCCACTGATGTACTATCATTTCCTTTTTGACACAAAATTCTTTTTGTCTTTTTCATGTTTTTGTATTTTTTGGTTTTTCATATGTTTTTATATTTTCTCATAACATTTCTCCTCCTAAAATCAAAAACATATTTTTGTATTTTAGTTTTTTAAGAAAATCTAATCCTAAAAGGTAACAAACCAATGAGGATCACGAGAACTCATCGTCCGATCCATATTCAACCTCTGCATCAGCACCTGTCAAAAGATTTATCATACCATTAAGCCTCATTAAGTATTTAAATCGTGAAAGAGTAAATGGTTTGGTATAAAATCAGCTTTTTGTTTATCGGTGTGGATTTTCTCAATTCGTACCAACTTCTTTTCGTAGCAATCATGAATGAAGTGGTATCGAATCTCGATATGTTTTGTTCTAGAGTGATGAACTGGATTTTAGTTATGTCGATTGCTGCCTTATTATCAACATACAGCAGAGTGTCAAGAAATTGCAGACCATACTCTCTCATCTGTTGTTGGATCCACAGAATCTGTGAACAGCTGGAGGCCGAGATATACTCAGCTTCACAAGTAGAGAGAGCGACCGTAGTCTGTTTCTTACACTGCCAGGTTACAAAGCGTGTTCCGAAGAACTGGCAGCCCGCTGTAGTTGATTTTGAATTCAACTTATCTACACCAAAATCAGAATCAGCGTATCCTGTCAGATCAAAGTTATCATTCTTCGGATACCACAAGCCGGTGCTTGGACATCCCTTCAAGTATCTGAAAATTCGCATCACGATCTGCATGTGTGAGATTCTTGGACTAGACTGATATCTGGCGCAAAGGCAGGTAGGATACATTATATCCGGGTGAGATCCCGTCAGATACATGAGTGATCCTATCACCGACCTGTAAAGAGTATCATCAACTTTGGTTCCTGTTTCATCAATGCAAATTCCGTGATTGAGAGCAAGAGGAGTCGATAACGACTTCGTGCTTTCCATTTCAAACTTCTTCAAAATGTCATGAACATACTTGGTTTGATGTATGAAAATATCGTCTGGAAATTGATCAACTTGCAATCCGAGGAAGAATTCATTTCACCCATAGAAGACATCTCGAATTTCTTCTTCATGATTTTCTCAAACTCTTTGCAAAGATCGTCGTTTGTTGAACCAAATATGATGTCGTCCACATATATTTGTACTATAATCAGATGATTTCCAACTACTCTGGTAAAGAGCGTACTATCCACTGTTCCTCTGATAAAGTCGTTGCCAACGAGATATTGAGATAACATCTCGTACCAGGCTCGCGGGGCCTGATGCAAACCGTATAGTGCTTTATCCAGGAGATAAGATTTCTTCTTGTTTAGCGGATCAACAAAACCCGGTGGTTGGCCGACGACACTTGCTCACGTAGCTTACCATATAGAAAAGCGGATTTCACATCTAACTGGTACACTTTAAATCCTTTCCAAGCAGCAAATGCAAGGAAAATGCGAATGGACTCCAATCTAGCAACTGGTGCATACACTTCTGTATAATCAATTCCTTCCTGTTGATGGAATCCTTTGACAACGAGCCGAGCTTTGTTGCGCACTATAACTCCACGATCATTGCGCTTGCACTTGATGACCCATTTGGTATCTATCGCCTTTTGATTCTCCGGTAGGTCAACAAGTTTCCATACTCCCAACTTTTCAAACTGTAACAATTCTTCTTGCATCGCTTGTACCCAGTTCTCATCGCCTAAAGCTTCAGAAACATTCTTCGGCTCAATCGGGATATGAAACATGAATAATAGCAATAATCTTGAATAAGAGCTACTCGAGTATAGAAACAACTCAAAGCTTTGTTGATCTGGCTCTTTGTTCGTACACCAACTTGCAATTCACCAATTATAGAATTTGATGGATGGTATGAATAAGATCTTGGCATCACCTCACTTAGAACATCAATAGTATTCTCCTGATTAGAGATAATCTGATCTACCACCGCTTCAACTTCAGGATCACTAGAAGACACTTCCTTTTGATTACTCGGGCCAGCAGATTGATTTAACATGCTTGTGATCTGCTCAGATTCTTCATCAGAAGAAGATTCTCCATCAACATCGAAAGTCGGAGCTTCATCAGAGTCCAAACTATGTGCTTGAGAAATATTAGGTTCCACTGTAACATTCACTGGTTCTGTAGCAGGTGTTACTGGTTCTGCTTGAGTTTCCTGAACACCGCTAGTACTTGAGCTTGCACCAGAAGAAGATGATGAACCAACAGTTGGTTGATTAACCACTATTGGTCTTGAAATATACTCCTGATTAGCCGACTGTTGTAGATAATAAAGAGCTACAAGATCTTCTTCAGAAGGCTCTTCTGGCAAGTCGAATGACTTCCATAAATCTTGATAATTGAACAACCACACATCGCCTTTTCTTTGAATAGGAGTTGTAAACCGAAAGCAATCAACGTGTTGTGCTTCAACCACTCTTCTCAAAGTAGGAATGTAAACTCTCCTAAGCGGACTAGCATAGCCGACAAAGAACCTTCTAGAGTTTTGGCACCAAACTTTCCATCCGAATCAATCACTATGCAAGGTGCGCCAAATGATTCTAGATACTTTAGATTCGGTTTCCTTCGGTTAATAATCTCGAAGCAAGTCTTCTTGGTTGGTTTGACTGTCAAGACTCTGTTCAATGTGTATCATGCCGCTGCAACCGCCTCACTCCAGAAGCTAACAGGAAGTTTGGAATCTGCAAGCATGGTTCTTGCTGTTTCAATTAACATCTCTTCTTCCTCTCAGCTACTCCATTCTGTTGCGGACTGTAAGGTGCACTGAATTCGTGCAGAATTCCTTTAGCGTTGCAAAAATCTTTCATCTGGGTATTTTTGAACTCCGTACCATTATCGCTTCAAATTCGTCTAACAGGGAGATGGTACAGATTTTCAATCTTCTTAAAGAGAATCACAAGATTATCGAATGTTTTGTCTTTCCTCTCCTGGAAGAAAACCCATGAATATTGTGAATAATCATCTGTGACGACTAGACAATACATATCTCCAGATATACTTCGAACATTCACCGGACCGAAAAGATCCATATGTAGTCGTTCAAGCGGCAGCTTAATGGAGTAAAGAATCTTCTTAGGATGTGACTTCTTAATCTGCTTTCCTTTCTTGCATTCAAGACAATGATCCGTCATATGAAAGCTTCGAAGATTCACTCCTTCGACTAAGTCGTTGTGAACCCGAAAATTCATTTTCCAGAGGTGTATATGTCCCATTCTCCTGTGCCATAGAATTGAATCTTTCTCTGTGGCCTTTGTTATAAAACATTGAGCCGACTTTGATGATGTGGTAACAACAATCATGTCTACACATAAAGATCATTTTTGCGTGGAGCACGCATTAGAATCCACTCATCCGGAATCTTGAAGCCCTGCTTAAGAATCATGCACTCCTTGTTGTTGAAATGAACGGTAAACTACTTATCTAAAATTTGAGAAATACTGAGAAGATTGTTCTCTAGCTCGGCGATATAATTGACCTTATCAAATGACACCACTCCATTCGAAAGTTTTCCTTCTGCTATGATTCGACCTCCTTGATTACCAGTAAATCCTACATAACCTCCGTTAATCGCTTTAATATCAAAGAGTAGTGCTTTCATCCCAGTCATGTGACGTGAAGCTCCGCTATCCAGAATCCACTTCGATAATATGGATCTTTGGAGCCCCTGCACATGTTAACAACTCAATGAAAAAGTGCAACCCAAGCCTTTTTGGTCTTGGGTGTGAGATAATAATCTTCATAAACATCCTCATAAGCCCTCTGATATTCATAATCAGCATCTAAGACTTCATTGACATTTAAGTTTTCAAACTTGACTTTCTTCTTTTCTTTTGAAAGTTTAGGAAAAACTTTGTTAATGTCTAACTTTACCGACTTTTCAGTTTTACCCTTTGATTCAGATACTTTGTCATTACCAATCTTGACTGACTCAGATTTTTCAGATGATAATGAGGTTTTCTTTGCAACCCATGCTTGAGATTTAACCCGTGCTTTCTTGATATAAAACTTTGAATCTTTGTTTTCATTTGATTTAGAAGATTCACCTTTTTCAAAATTTGATTTCTCAGTTTTAGATCCATTTTTAAGTTTCTCTTCGATTTAGATTCATTGTTTCATTTTAAGATCGTGATTGGCTTTGCAATCTCTGGTTTCTTAAGTTTCTCAACATCAGAATTTTCTTTCTTCGTTGATGCATATGCTTTGATTTCGGACACTTGCGAGAAATGTGACCAACTTCATTGCATTTGAAGCAAGTCTGAGTATCAGAATGTCCATTCGTGGATTTTACTCCACTTGTGGATTTAGCCTTATCATGAAGTTCTTTCTCCTTCTTAAACTCATCATTCGATTGCTTTCCAATCAAATTCTCTTCCTGAACCGTGTTTGTCCCATGAATGAGATTCATGTTTTTATTCTTGTATTCATGACATGGTGACTTTTGCTTTTTCGGTTCATATTCTACCTCCAAACCCAAACCCGTTCTCCTGTGCTCAGGAAAGTCACCACCATCCCTTCGGTAGTTGTTAAAAACTTTCTTGGGTTTTGAATAAAACTTTTTCTCATTTCTTTCCAGATTATCTGATGATACCTCAACAAGTTTGAACAGTTTGTCGATCTGATCTTCTTTCACATTCCGAATCGGAAAACTATCATCAAAATATAGTCTATCGGAATCCTTAAATTTGTACATCACAACGTTAGGATCATCACTTAGGCTATCTTCAGAAGATGTATCATCATTATCAGATTGTGATTCCGAACTGTTCGAACTTGAGTTGGCGCTCTCAAAGCTGCCATCATCAGATTCACTCTCCAAAACATTTTCAACCACTTTGTTTATGACTGCTTCACTATCATCATTTGTGTAGGTTATGTCAATGTTCTCAGGCAGCTCATTTTTCTTTTCGGTTAACAACTCTACATTGAGCGCCTTTTCCATCCCTTCAACTTTCTTGCGGCAATAACTTTCGCACAAGGGAGGTGGAACACTGCTATAGTCCCCACGTTTCTTACCTTTTGATTTTTGAAGATTTTCTTTCGACGGGATTGTTGGAAGAATATGATCGATGACATAAGCATTCGTAGTATAGCTTTTCAAAAGTTGTCGAACCCTTTCGGTTTCAATTGTCATACCTTGGAGTTCTTGTTTTGTTTTAGCAATGGTATTGATGTATATATTAATGGCATTTTGTTTTTCCATTACCGTTGCTTTTAATATTCTTATTATGTCATGTTGTTCTATGTTGTTTTTATCAAGCCTGCTATAATCTCCTTTCATTTTATCATAAGCTTCCTTCATTGTGCGATAATCATATTTAAAATTGTTGTTATGCACATTGAGTTCACTTATGATTTGAGATTTCTCGGCGCATTGCGCACATGACTCAGTACATTTCGTACAAGGTTTTTCAACCTCCACGATTTGCACTTTTACCACCTCTTTTTCTTCCACTTTTTCCTCCGAACCTACCTTTGTCAAATTTGCCATCATCGCTTTGTTTGCGATTTCCGTGAGGTTTTCCTCATGCATCTCCTTGGTTATGTCAAAGAATTCCTCAGCCACTGGTTTCGCTTCTTCGGCGACATGCTCAGAAGATGTTGCATCAAAGCAACCTGCAAAACTAGAAGCAATGTTAGGAGAAAGAATACTCTACATCCTCGTATGATGATAGATCTCCTCTTCTTCTGTTTGTTGCATGTACTTTTCAAGAATCGCATTCTCCAGAGCTGCATCCTCAACAGACGTATCTTGCTCTTCCATGATCTCGGCCATTAGAGCAACTCAAGTCTTCTTAGCAATATATGTGTTCCAATTAAAGCCATCATCTTCATTAGAAGCAACCATCGCTTTTTCTGCGGTGTTAGATGGTTTCTCTTGGACTTCGACTTGAGCTTTCCTCGGAAACGACTTGTATTGCAATGATTTCTTGTAGTTGTCATTGCCGCCTTCGAAAGGAATTTGGTTACCACTTGCTTCTGGATTCTTGCACTCTCGTTTGAAATGCCTTTTTTGTTGGCATTTGAAGCAAGTAACTTTCGTCTTGTCGAATCCAAGCTTGTTGCTCGAGTTTTCAATGTCTTTTCCAGTTAGTGCAACAAATTTGGTAACTCTCCGTATAATCGAAGCTAAGGACCATTTGATGTCCATCAACTCAAGCTCCTCCTCATCCACTTGATCGTAATCCTCAGCAGTCATTTATGGATTTTCGATATTCCCAGTCACTAAACTCTCATAAGATTCCAGCACTGTATCAAGAAGTGCCATATGCTGTTTAGCCACTTGGTCAGAGAAGACGTTGTTTAGGTTGACCGCAATGTTGCATCTAAACAGGTTCGGATCAGAATTCGACTGATTATTCTGATTTGTCTGATTCTGAAATGGTGAGTTAGAACCCGTGCTCGAATATGATGCATTTGGAGGACTCTGATCATAGTTAGGAAATGATTGAGTATTCTGTGACGAATTATTTGAGGAATTCATATTCGCGCTGAAAGCTGTCTGGATCTTTAGACTCATAATTTCTTGAGCTCCACTCTTGTAATAAAGTCCAACATCTTGAACCACATCCGCATTCTTTGACTTGGCAATTTTCAATAATTCCATCGCATGCCCTTCTAACTTGTCGATAAAAGTGGATAGCTTGAAAAATTCCCAGCTTGGACTTTCCTTCAACACCATTAGATACGTTGCCCATTCTCCTTTCGGTAGTGCATCGGCCACCATATCGATATATTCTGCATCTGACTTAAGAAGATCATGTCTTCTTATCTGAACTTTCAAATGACTGAAGCGTTCTATCATTTGTTTCATCGACTCGCCTTTCATCATTGTGAAAATGTCAAACTCTTTCATGATAAGAGCCTTCTTGCTCTTGATTATCTCAGCACTCCCTAACTATTTCGCACCCAAAGACTTCCACAGTTGTTGTGCAATTGTATATTCTGGTAGTAAGATCAGTATATCTTCTTTCACAGACTGCTGAATCAAACTGATCATCTTCTTTTCTGCAACATAAGCTTCCTTTTGCTGGGTTGAGAATTTCTCCATTCCAATATCATTCTCATGCTCATCCTTTGGCCAGGTGTATCCTATTTCAAACGTAACCAAACTATAGAAAAAGTTAGCTTGAACCCAGTTCGTGAATTTCTCCTTCCACCCCTCGTACTCATCCATACTCATAAGCTTTGGTGGCTTCACCGGCGTTCCCATCTCATTATCCAGATTGACTTGATTCACCATATTGGCATTTGATGTTGAAGCCACAGCTGTCATATATGCATTGTATAGATCTTGATCCACAACAGAAAATAGACGTATAACTGAAAACACGTTCAAAAACTTGAAAACTTGATTAATGCACTGACAAGTGCGGTCGAACTTGTGAAGGAAACAAATTTCAGATTCAATTTCAACAAGTTCGTGCGAACTTGTTTGAAATTTTCAGAATTTTCACTTTGAAAGCAAGTTCGGGCGAACTTATACTTAGATTTCAAAATTTCCAAGTTTTTCTCCAAGTTCGGGCAAATTAACAGAAAATTTCAACAAAAATGACAAGTTCGATCGAACTTAGTCAAATTTTAATGAAAAATCAAGCAAGTTCAGGCAAAGATGGTTAAAATCAACAAAAAATGATGATTTTAATCAAGTTCGAGCGAACTTTTTGAATAAGTTCGAGCGAAGTTTGGCTGTAAAACATGATTTTTTGACATTTTTGGCATGAATTCGATTGAATTTGATTTTCAAATTCTCAGAGGTTTGTAATTATGTGATTATCTATGACATGTTCAATTTTTAGCCATTTTTGTCCATGAATTCATCATTTATGTGAAAAAGTTAAGAAAAATGGTAGATATGAGTAGAAATAGAATGATTCTTGTGTTGATTTCAACAAATTTTGATATACGGGCTTTGATACCACCTGTTAGGACCGTCCTCCTCAGCTCGGGAACCTAAATTTGTATCTAATGTCCATATATGCGGAATTTATATGACACGTTAACCAAATACACAAGAATTACTGATTAATCGTCTGTTTATTAAGTCCAAAAGTGTTACAATTGAGTTTCCAAACAGACAGAGCTTCGCCGTCAATGTCACAAAGTTCTTACAATGCTAGACCCATGACATCCTATATATAGACACCTAAGTTCTCTCGAAGTGTGTCCTAGCTAGATCAATTTCGGCCGAACTTGATCAGCCGACAACAACTTCGGCCGAACTTGGTAGTTACAACATAAATACATCATTAAATCTACAATTCTAGCTCTAAACATACAGACTCGATCCAAGACCTAGACAATAGACATTATGCATCAACAAGTATTACACACCACAAAGAACCAAGATGGGAAGAGTTGCTCTTAGGGAATTCCAACAACTTCCGGGTGAGTTGTTATATGAGTCATGGAAGCGGTTCAATCAGTTGATCCGTAATTGTCCTCATCATGGTATCCCTCGATGGGAGCTGATTACCGCTTTCCATGACGGGTTGTCTAATGAGGATAGGCGATACAGCAAGGCCACAATGGGTGGTACTTTTCTAAGAAATCATGTAGATGTGGATTGGGACTATTTGGATATTGTAGCTGCTGATTCAAAAAGCCAAGCCCAAGCAGATTAGACAAAGAAATATTCAGTCCCCACATCAACGTGTATGGGAGCTTCTACAGCTCGGGTAGCTCAGTTGGAGAGAGAGAATGAGGCATTGGAGAGACATTTGGCGAAGTTCAAAGGTCTTGGTGGTTGGGATGCATTACATGCGGCGCAAACCTTTCCGGTTTGTGATTCATGTGGCGAGTTAGGTCTCACCTTGGATGAGTGTCCAGGTCAATTTGTTGCAGCTGTGGAGGACGTGAACATGGTTTATGCAAAGTAGAAGAATTATGATATGAATTCAAACGAATATCATCCAGGTTTGCGTAATCATCCAAATTTTCGGTACTGTAACACTAATCAATTGAATCCTAATTTTCAGGTACCAAATCAAGGAAACCAGTAGTACCAGAACCGCCAGTCGAATTATAATTTGAATTATAATCATGGAAATTACAACCGGGGAAATCAACGAAATTATCCGTAAAATCAAGAGAAAGGTAATTCAAACAATCAAAACAAAGGATCCAATGGCAAGATTATGGAGATACTGAAGCAAATTCGAAAAGATCAAGAGTTACAAGCAAAATCTCGCCAAGCATTGGAAAAACGAGTTGCTCAGTTGGCGGCCGAGGTGGCATAACGAAGAAAAGAGTCGGGCCGATTCCTTAGTGATACCACGAAGAATCCACAACATCAAGGAAGTTCATCCAACACTCGAGTTAATCAGGTCAGTATTCTTCGTTCTAGTAAGGTTTATGATAATAAGGTTGGGTCTCCTCCACAATTGGTTGAGGGTGTCGTGGAGGAGGTAGAAGAGGAAAATGAGTCTGATGCTGATCCGCAACCTGGTAGCCCTAAAAAGAATAAAAAAGTGACTTTTCAAGAAAAAAGAGAATAGGGTAATAGAAATTGAACTTGTTGACACAAAGGAAAAGGGTACGGAGGGTATATCATCCCCTTTCCTAAAGCTTTACGCAATCCAGAAACGAAAGTTGTTAACAAACGGGGCCCACAACAGGATGAGATGTGGGAAGTTTTTAAACAGGTCAAAATAAATCTCCTGTTACTTGATGCAATCAAACAGGTTCCGGCATATGCGAAATATTTGAAAGAGCTTTGCACCTAAAAACGGCACAATAAATTTCCAAAAAAGATTGCCTAAGAGACACGGCCCTGAGTTATAGGTCAAGAAACAAAATTGTTCAGCAGTGTATAGGCACGGGGGCGTGCTTACCTTACACGACCTCGTGCTGAACTTATCGTAGTGAAGATTTCGAGTCGGGGGCTTCTGTTTACGTGCATGGGGATTTGGTTCAACATTATTACCTCTTTCCACACCATCCCACATGTTTCAAACACCAAATGTCATTCCATTAAATCCTCCCATCATCCGGTTACAACTAAAAAGATAAAATTAAAAATTAGAAACTAGATTTTAGTCCTAATAGATAGATTTTAGTATATACCCCAAAGATTTAAACCAGGTAGCTCTTCCCTAAATAAAACAATGAAATATAAAAAAAAAACCCAAAAATAGCTTTCGGTTGATAAGGGCTTCGAGTTATTCCCGGGTGTGCTCCCTCAAAGATCGTTGAGCATTTCTTCGATCTCCCTTGGTAGGAAGATGAAGGGCTCATCATCAATGTCCTCTTGTGGGAGTGGAGTGGCGGCCACTGGAACCTCATAAAAGGCGTCAATGGGAGGTTACGTTGGTACCTCACCCCACACAGTTGGGTTAATAGCTTCATGAGCGAGGTTCCAATCGTCTTGTGGGAGGATTGGATCCATAGGGAGAACCACTAGAATGTTCAACCTTTGGTATACAAGGTTAATTTCCCTAAAGCTACTCTCCAAGGCTAGTGTGAGGTAGTTCACTCGGTCCATGAGGACCTCCTCCACCGTGTCATTTCCTCGATTGACTCTTGTAGTGCTCATATGTAGCGGACAAGGGTTGCCTCGAGTGAGAGTCTTCTTCCCATTATGTTGTTGCGTGATCTTGTTGATGAAGTACCGCTTTGCTGGCTCGACATGCTAGTTTAAACAAAATAATCCATTAAAGTTTAGACTTGCAGACAAGTCACACGGCCCCGTGCTACTTCAAAAGATCTGATTTTTCAGCCCAAAAATCCTTTTTTTCAGTTATAATCCTTTGGTTTTTTACATTTCTGGTCGTAAGTAACTTAAAATAATGTTGTATAACGGTAGTTTTGCAAAAGTTTGGGCTAAAAATCATGTTTTTTCTCCAACAATTGACGCTTTGAAGCTTCAAGCTTCAAGCTCTAATGGAGTTTGTTAGAGGTTGAAGAAGAAGAATATGACTAAAAGTTGCAAAGTCAAGAAGGTTAAAGGAAACCTTTTTAAGAACATACCTTTTTTGGTATGTGTCTGAAATCTGGAAGGATCTTTGTCTTAGGAATGGGTCCAAACATTCTGCTCATGGCTGACTTTATAGAAAGTGACAACACGCTCGCACCCCGTGTCTTGGAGGCACGGCCCCGTTCCTTCTGTAACGAGTCATGGAATGTTGTCCGTTAGTGAGCACGGGCCTTGCCAAGGGAGGCACGGCCCGTGTCGGACTAGTACGGGAGGCACGGCTAAAGCTTTACGGATTTGGTTTAGTCACATCGTCTTGTCACAATCGTCTTGTCACATACGCATTAACGAACACGAAGAATCCAATCAAGGAAATCAATTTAGTACTTTAAACATCCTACAAGAATCAATCTATAAAGATAGACAGATACTATAAGGATTTGGTTTAGTCACTTGTCTTGTCACTTTGAATCACAAAATCCTAAATCCTAGTGGTGATTATAATAAGGTTATGAAGGGTAATACAATAAGTACACTTATATATAGGAAGTACCAGTGGCGTATCCACCATCTCCTTATTGTATTACTCTAGTTTCGTTATCTAAATCACCAACAAATCTCTACACATAAACAATAACCATCGTCTTGTAAAGCACTTCTTATAAATCTCACTATGAAGCTAAGAAGATTTAAGACTGTACTTCAAATATCCTACAAGAATCTAACTATAAAGAAAGAAAGATCCAACAAGGATTCGTCTCGACAATCGTCGTGTTTGCATAATAGGAATAATACACAAAAAGTACTTAGTAAACACATACATGCCATACATTTGGGAAAAATGGTTACACATATGAATCACCCCAAAACATTTGAAAAATGTAAAAGAGGGGACTATGTACTCACTTGGGATTGCGTATAAATCTCTTTCAAATGATTAAACAAATCTCAAAGGATCAAGAGTTCAAGTGTTGAAGTGGTTCCTAGTGTATCGGATACTATGTTAGTGTCGAGACTTGAAAACAAGAGATCAAATAGAATGAAGTCTTATAAACCAAACAAGTGTTGGAACTCATGTGAAATGGTTTACTAAACTTAACATTCTGATTTGGAATGAAACCTAAGTGCTTTTGACCCGTTATGACCCGTTAAGGTAGTTTCCGCTACTTTACCATGTCATTTGCGTAAAAACGCGTTTGAATGGTCAAACTAGTCCTATGATAAGTCTTATATGCCAAAATAAGTTTAATAAAGTTGCAACATCAGTTTATATGTCAAAAAGTTGGTTACATATGCTAAAGATGGATTTATGCGCAAAAAGGGCATTTTGGTCATTATTAAAGGCATAATAAGCGACTTATCATAACACTAACCAAACAACGTGACCATAAGGTATAACCTCAGAGGGTTATTCCCTAAAAACTATGGTCACAAATATGTGTTTGGTCGGATCCTAAGATCGACCAAACGGGTCGGATTCGAAAGTCAAAGCGGTAGTCAAGACCACTAGACTTATGTTGGGATTGAACTTGAACAAAGGAACAGATGATATAAAGCCAAAATACTCTATCCACGGTTTGGTCAATTCTATCAGAGTTTAGATCCTCTGATCTCTAAACTCTGCCTTCTAAAGTCTTATTATGCAACATCTGTCTTCACAAATGCCAAAGGTCTGACAGAAGAAAGGAAGCAGAGCTTAGCCATCAGAGTTTAGCTTAGTTGTTTTTCATTTTCAATGTAACAATGCTTTTGCACTAACAGATGTTAGGGATCACTGGTTCTAGTTAGTTATTTTCCTGTTAGTTGTCACTATCAACCCTGACGTCATCAAAGATGCTCAGAGGTTAGATAGTTAGTATAAATAGTCGTGTCAATGTAACAGTTATATTTGTTTTCTTATACAGATCTTTACACCAATCATCTTCTTCCATTTTCTGTACTATCAACTTACCTTCAATAGGCTGGGGGGGAGTTTGTGAATCACATGCAAAGTTTACATACTTGAAAGCATGATGATAATGAAAACAAACGACCTTTACTTGTAGTAAAAGTTTTCCATTCTATTCTGCTGCATTTTACTTTAAAAACTTCAATCATATTTCCATTCTTAAAACAAAATCTACAAGTAAATCAAACTCAGATCCTAACAATTGGTATCATAGCTTGGTCAATCAAAATTTGATTAATATCAATTTGATTTGAAAGATCATCTCTCCCTGCTAATTAGTTTGATAGTCTTACTTGAATACAAAGTTTTGTTACGTTCAAACTTTTTAAAACACAAATCTGTTGTAAACAAGCAGAAATGGCTCAAAACACACAGGATTCCAACATTGGATCCATGTTTAAACCACCAATGTTGAAATGTAATGAATATTTTACATGGCAACATCGGATGGGTCACACCTGGCTCAGCAAAACACCGGCTGTTGGCGATCTGTTGTGTATGGACCACATATTCCAATGGTTCCCAGCACAGAGGATCCCAACACTCAAGTGCCAAAAAGTCCTGATAATAACTTTGAGCAAGATTTCCAGAAAATAGAGTTGGATGCAAAAGCGTTTAGCATTGTTGCTTCCGTGCTACCCAACAAAATCTATGCTGGATTGCTCCACTGCAACAGTGCAAAAGAGTTATGGGATGCACTTAAAGAACAGTTTGGTGGGAGTGAGGAGGTGATAGAGAATAATAGAGAAGTTTTAAATCAACAGTATGAGACATTTTGTGTAGTAAAAGGTGAGTCGTTAACAGAACAGTTCGAGCATTTTAGCTGTCTCATTAGTGAATTGAAACTGGTTAACGTGGAATTTCCAAATTCGACTGTCAATAGTCGTTTCTTAAGAAAAATGGGAGACTGTAGCTTACGTTACTCGAACATCTGTTGGTTTTAAAGAGATGACCCCAACTTCATGGTCGACTCCTTACTTATGAGAGAGAGTTGAATCAGAAAAAGAAGTTACAAGAGTCTGGGAAAACAACTGATGACTATACCTTGGGTAACACTACTCTTTATGGTCATGAAGAGAGTTCTGGTAGTGGGAAGGATCAAAGTTATGATCATTATATTGATATAACATCTGGAAACAATCTTACCTCTGATCCTTCCACACCCAATTTTGCTTTTGCTGCAAATGGGGAAAGCCAAAACTCTGACAATATGTCCTTTGAAAGGAATGACTTACAACATTTTGAACCCACTGATTTGGAAGAAATGGACATTTTACATCCGTTGGCACTGTTGAGTGTTAGAGCAAGTAAATTTTACAAAAGGACTGGTAGGAAATTTCCACGATTGCATGGGGGGTTGAAAGTAGGGTTGGATAAATCTAAAATCAAATGTTATAAGTGTAATAGGTTAGGACACTTTGCCAGGGAATGCAGATCTCAAACTGTAGGTCCAGTTGTGACACACCCAGGCCCTAGACCTCAAAGCACTGCTCATTATTCCCATTATACCCCTGCACCACAGATGCTACTAATGTCCCTGTCCACTATATCCAAACACCTGCTCCACAGATTCAGTATGTTCAAGCACCACCTCAAGTGCATGTGCAACAAGCACCACAAAGCACTCAAACTACTCAAACCACTGCTTTGACTGAGGTTAATAAGCAAAGTTTCTTTACACAAGGCTATGTTGATTGGAGTAGTTTTCCTGAGGATTTATCTGATGAAAACTTTGCTCTAATGGCTAAAAATGATTTTGAAATAAAAATTTTTGTTTAATGGCCTTAGAAACAATTGTTGAAGTTGATGAGTCTGTGGAACAAGGGTCAAAAACTGATGAAGTTCAAAGTTGTGATGAAGCAGTGGTTACACCAGTGGTTGATCAAAACATTGTTGATGAAGAAAAGACCTCTCCATCTGACCCATGGGATACTGATGTGTGTGAAGATGATTGTGTTGATGCACTTTGTGTTCGTCACTTGTCGAATAGGCTAGATAGAGCGTGTGTTGAGTATTGTATAGGTTAGAATTGAACACATGACCGAAATACGGAGTTTTCAGTGTAAAATGTAACAAGTTCGCTCGAACTTGACCTGTGGAGGTCAAGTTCGCTCGAACTTGACCTGTGAAGGTCATGTTCGCTCATATTGGTAATGTTGATGTCAAGTTCGGCCAAACTTGACTTGGTCAAGTTCGCCCGAACTTAGATGCTTACCATCGAACTTCTTACCCTATAAATAGGTGGTGTGTGTTCATTTGTCATTTAAGTTTTTGGCATCCCTACGGGGAGGTGCTGCCGGATTCTTTCCAGGAACTCCGGCAGCTGGACTTATAAAGATGTATACTCTTTCGGTATGAATGAAGACTTCCGCTGCATTCTGTTTCTACTCCTTTCTGTAATAACATTCTACCGAATCGGTTTACGTTTATCCACTAACTTCCGTCTAGAACCGCCTCATCACGGACCTTCAATTGGTATCAGAGCTACGGTTATCACCTACGCTTATGAATTTGGACATTTATGGACATTAGGAGGGGTTTTAGACGTAAATCATGAAATAAACCTACAATCCACGGACAAAATCCAAAATTGAACGGATAGGATTGTTAGAAAACCAATTTCGACCAGATTATGGTGAAATCATCTCAAAATTCGAAGAAATAAGGATTTTGGATCGAAAAATGTCAAAAATGGCTGATTTGGGAGACCAAGTTCGCCCGAACTTGACCTGTCGAGGTCAAGTTCGCTCGAACTTAACAAGGTTTTTCAAGACTTTTCATCAAGTTCGCCCGAACTTGACAAAGTTTTTCATGAATTTTCTTCAAGTTCGCCCGAACTTGACTGATTTTCATTGAAATTAAGCACAAGTTTGCCCGAACTTGTCTATTTCACGCAAGTTCGCCCAAACTTGGTTGTGGCCAACCAAGTACGCCCGAACTTGTCACAATTTGACTAAGTTCGCCCGAACTTGTCTCACTAGCATATACAAGTTTGCCCGAACTTGTCAAGGAGCATATAAAAAAAGGCATTGAAAAAATTATTGTTCGGTTTGATGAGACGGGTGTCTAGAAAAATTTGGTGATAGAAATTTTTTCGAAATTTTAACGTCAGATACTGACTGTTCGGGGACACCGTCAAAGGCCTTAGAGATAGGCTGAGATGATAAGGTTAGAGATGGTTGAAGATGAGAGGGTAGTCATTGATACCAAAGTAATTTGGTGATCATTAGAGTTGAAGACTACCGATGGGCCTAAAGTTAAATTCCGTATTTGAGTGAAAACTGAAAATTCCGGATTTGAGGGGGAATTTCAGTGAAAATTTCAGTATGGTCAAAATTTGCAAAAATGAGGGGGAATAAAAAAATTTCAATATTTGAAGATTCCGGCATTTTTGAAATTTGTGACTACTGCAACAGTATCCGGGTGGTTACCGATTGCAGATTTTTGGGAAATGCATAGAATTGAGATTCATTGAGATTTTGTGATCATAGGAAGTTCCGATTTATCAGATCATGATACAGATTGATGCTTAAGGGTTAGAGTCCTGATCACCGGTTAAGGAACAGTTAGCTGGATGCAGTCGTTAGTACTGATGAATGAACTGGGGACGTTTAAAACGTTCAGTGATGATCTTAGGATTAATGACTAGCTCCAAAGATGGATGGTTTCAAAATTACCAAGGAGATCTGAAGTTATCCCAGATACGCTAACTGATGATAGCCTTTGGTGGCCACTATTTTTAGTCTTCAAGCAGATGAATCATTCTTCTCTTTGGACTAACCACCGTTGGATGATGATGTTTGGTGATTAAGTGGCGCTGGTCTACCAGAATAGCTATATATTTGTTATTGTGACTGAGGAGGAAGAATGTGTTTTGATCATGGACGAGTGATTCTCAGATTCGAAGTGTTACCAGATTATTTGGTTCCGATGAAGATTTGCTGATTGAAAAAGATTTCCGATTTGCTTATCTGGAGTGATTACGGTAATTGGGATTTTAGATTTTTGCGGGTAAACATTGATTTGAAGTTTACCGGTGTGGTATTTTGAAGTGTCTATAAATTATTGGTTGAGTCTTGAAGATCAGAAGATCGAGCATAGGAGACATGCGCTAAACTGAACGCGGATGTGGTTAAAGTTGAAATGGAGAAGCTGCATTGATGAGCTTCAAATTGGTGTCTATTCAAGATAATCTGTCGGTCAAGCAAATCAGAGGAGGTTGGAAACTGTGCAACAAATATCTAAACTGGAGATTTCAGGGGAAATTAGATGTTGATAATGCAAACCCGGATCATCAATTAAGGGGGAATTTGTTGACGCGTTTCGATGACAACGGCAGATACCTTGATTGAAGTTACAGAATATTCAAACACGGCTCACGTTTGAAGACCAAGATTCGATAGTAACGAACAAGGGGGAATCTGTTGGTGCACTTTGTGTTCGTCACTTGTTGAATAGGCTAGATAGAGCGTGTGTTGAGTATTGTATAGGTTAGAATTGAACATACGACCAAAATACAGAGTTTTCAGTGTAAAATGTAACAAGTTCGCTCGAACTTGACCTGTGGAGGTTAAGTTCGCTCGAACTTGACCTGTGAAGGTCAAGTTCGCTCATATTGGTAATGTTGATGTCAAGTTCAGCCGAACTTGACTAGGTCAAGTTCGCCCTAGATGCTTACCAGCGAACTTCTTACCCTATAAATAGGTGGTGTGTGTTCATTTGTCATTTAAGTTTTTGGCATCCCTACGTGGAGGTGCTGCCAGATTCTCTCCAGGAACTCCGGCAGCTGGACTTATAAATATGTATACTCTTTCGGTATGAATGAAGACTTCCGCTGCATTCTGTTTCTACTCCTTTCTGTAATAACATTCTACCGAATTGGTTTACGTTTATCCACTAACTTCTGTCTAGAACCGCCTGATCAAGGACCTTCAGATTGTAATTGTGCTCTCATGGTGCTTCTAAGGTAGCACCTCAGATCTTAAAGGATCTCTGTTCAGAAAAAATGTATAATAGCTTTTGCTAACATTAAACAGGTGAATGAAAACCTTTGGAACAAAATGTTAGAAAATGAACTTAATTTTGAAAAACTTGTCAAAGGGTTAAAATCAAAATTGCTTTCAAAAGATTCTGAGATAAGTAGCCTGAAGCATGAAGCTAGCATAACCAAGGACCAACTCCAAACTATGGTAGATAAATACTAAGTTTGCAAAAAGGAGTTAGAGGATACCCAAATCACATGTGAAAAATGGCTAGAATCTTCAAAATGTTTTAAGTTTATGCTAGAAAATCAGATCAAGAGTAACATAAAATTTGGCTTTGGTTTTGAAAATGAAAAAGAAGCCATTGAAAATGTTACAAAAATTGACTCTGGAAAGGTTGAAGTTGTCCCAACAAACTTGGTTGGAAATGAGATAAAAATCACTGATAAAAATGGTAAGAAAATTTCTCTTGAAAAACATGAAGGATCTTCAACTTTTAAAGAAATTGAAAAATACCAATTTAAACCAACATGGTCAGATGAATGTGATATTCTTGAAAATTTCAAGCCAATGGACTTCTCAACCATTAAAGGTGTTAGCACAAAAAGCTAGAATCATTCCCATCAAAGATCTTCTGGCAGAGGTTACAACATCTGTTGAGAAGAAATCTGATAGAAAGAAAAGGGAAAAGATCAAACATTTGTTTTGTGAATTTTGCAACAAAAGAAATCATGTAGCTGAAAATTGTTTTCTTTTAAAGACATATGACATAAACAGAACTCATGTAATCCCAAATGATTCAAAAAGTTTTATCTGTGGGAAAACAAATCATCTAACTCATGAGTGTGCTTACCTTCAAACATATGATCAAAAGATAAAAGATATCACAGCAAAAGCTCTTGAGAAAGAAAATTCAAGTTCTGCTAGAAATAAATCTAAGCAGACTTTTGAATCTATTGAAACATTTGTTACAAAAGCATTGAACAAAACCTCTGTTCCTAGAGAGGTACAAGTGACAGATGCTTCACCTGCCAACAGGTATCCAAGATGACATGGTTAACCAATCTATCATAAATTTCCTATGAGCTATGAAGGTTACAAAAAACCTTCAAAGCCCAAAGTGAATAGATATCCTCATGGTTACCAACATCTGATAGGAAATGGTTCACAATAGTGGATACAAAGGCAAACTCAAACCACTGACCATTTTCCTGGATTTGAGAGTGGAAAATCTGTGAACCAATCCAACGCAATTCTGGCTTTGGAATCTCATCTAAACTAATTGTTTACTTGTGTGTAGGGAGCTTCTACTTGCCTTGATAGTTTATGGTATGTAGATAGTGGAGGCTCCAGGCACATGATAGGATGTAGAGCCCTTCTCAAAAACTTTTTGGCTCATGGAGGGGGTGATATATCCTTTGGTAACAATTCAAAAGGGAAGGTGTTAGGTTCAGGATGTTTCCAGGCTGGGAATCTCAAATTTGAAAATGTTAACTTAATTGACAATCTAAATTCAATCTTTTGAGTGTCTCACAAATGAGTGACAAAGGATATGGATCCTTCTTTACTAAGAAAACTTGTAAAATTGTAGGACCAGAGGTTGTTAAAAAGATTGATCAAATTATTGCTGAGAGCAAAGCACAACTTGTTGCTCATAGGAGTGGCAATGTGTATGTGGTTGATATGTTGAAAGATAACCCTATGTCTAATGCATGTCTGTTCTCAGTTGCTTCAAGCAAAGAGACCGAGTTATCGCATAGAAGACTAGGGCACACAAATCTAAAGACAATCACCACTCTCTCTAAAAATTGTCTTGTCAGAGGTTTACCATATAAACAATTTACTTGTGAAGAACATTGTGTTTCCTGTTTAAAAGATAAACAACATAAAAGTTCTTACAAGTCAATTGAAGAGTCCAAAATAACCCAGTGTTTGCAATTGCTACACATGGATTTGTTTGGCCCTGTAAAAATCATGAGCTTAATGAAGAAAAGATTTTGTTTGGTCATTGTAGATGATTTTTCAAGGTTTACATGGACATTCTTCTTACACTCTAAAGATGAAACAGCTGGTATATTGCTAAATTTTTCCAAACAAGTTGAAGAGCAATATGATCTCCCTGTAAAAATCTTTAGGAGTGATAATGGGACAAAGTTTAGAAATGAGGAGTTATATGTCTTCTGTGAGTCAAAAGGGATTGCTAGGCAATTTAGTGTCCCAAGAACTCCTGAACAAAATGGGGTAGTTGAAAGGAAAAATTGAACTCTTGTGGAATCTGCAAGAACCATGCTAGCAGACTCAGGTTTACCCTTGTCTTTTTGGGTAGAGGTTGTAAACACTGCTTGTTATGTTCAAAACAGAGTTTTGATTAACCTTAGGCATCAAAAGACTGCTTATGAATTGCTTTACAAAATCAAACCTCTGATCTCATATTTCAAAGTTTTTGGTTGTCCTTGTTTCATTTTGAACTTAAAAGATTCTATCTCAAAGTTTGTAGCCAATGTTGACTGTGGTTATTGAAGAAACCCTAAATCACTTAGACCGGAATCTAAGTAGATCTATGGAATGGGCTCTGCATAAAAGGGGTTAATCCTTCGTTTGGTTCCACGATGATGAATATAACAATACTCCGACTGATCCTGCAAAACAGAACACCGTTAGCTTGCCATGGGGAGAAGGGGGTTCTCCTCGTGACCACCCTCCGGCGTGAGAATAAGTACAAGTAGTCGGAAGTAAAGTATAGTAAGAGAGAGAGTAGTTGAGAGTGGACCTTCTACTTGAAGTCCGAATTACTTATTTATAGCCAGAGTTTAGGCGCCAAAATGAAAGATGATAAACTTAACGGAATTTGCAATTCCGTCAAGTTGGTGACAATCCGTTAATGCACACGGATCGTGAGCTCTTCAACGGTTAGGGAGATGCCACGTGTCATCATGAGATCACTACTTTTTTATGGGAGTGAGCATGCCATCATCCTGATCTTTCTTAGTCGTCCAGATGCTGCCATGTGGCAATTGGTTTAACCAAAAAGATACTTTGCACGATTGGGTAATAGTGGCTTCTAGAAGATTTCACAACTGTTACCCACCTGTTGCTTGCCACGTGTCCATTCTATTACAATAGAAAGATTCCCTTTGTCTCTGCAACAATTCAAGGGTTTGCTAAAGGAAAGTTTCTTTGGGTTAACTGTTTCCTTGCGCGAGAGGTGCAATTTAGTTAACTGATCCTCTTTCCTTTTCTTTCATGCTGCTTGGCGCACGTTTTTGGTGAGTACTTGCTTTGATATAAATATCGGTGCAAGGTTTCTATATAAAGTATTATCCAAGGAGTTTGAT
This sequence comes from Scalesia atractyloides, assembly GCA_947069175.1. NCBI lineage: Eukaryota > Viridiplantae > Streptophyta > Magnoliopsida > Asterales > Asteraceae > Scalesia > Scalesia atractyloides. The sequence goes on from CAMTDV010000021.1 coordinate 59,137,695, forward strand.
CAAGGTTAACTTTGAACCTTGCGCGAGCCCGCGCAAGGTGGTTAAGTGATCTTTTTCCTTCCTTGGATATTTGGCGCAGGGTTTTAGTGACTTCCCTTGGTAGAGTGGTTTGCGCAAGATCTTCTTAGAAGTTAATAGTGGGTATGGTTCCCTTGATTGGCGCAAGGTTTTTGGGACCATACCCCTTCAGTTATTTTCTGGGATACTCAACCACTGCCAAAGCCACAGAGTTTTTAACTCTAGGACCAAGTGTGTTGAAGAAACTCTGAATGTAAAGTTCAATGAACTTTCATCTTTCAAAATCCCAGCAAATCCTTCTGAACTGTTTGATCTAGATAAATTTACAATTGAAGATGTGTATGTCAAGACTAACACTGCATGTACATCACAGTGACCAACACAAGTGCAAGGATATGATTGCATTCTTCCAAATTTCAAGATCTGTCCTTCAAGCAGAGGAGCAGATGTTAGTAACAATGGTGAAAGCTCTGCTGGTTCAACAGTGGTTAATTCTCAATCCTCTGCTAGCTCTCAAAACCAACACACTGTTGATAAAAATCCATCAAATGTGGATAAAAATCAACAAACCTCCACTACTATACCACCCATACCACCACCTCCATTCCAATCAGAGGTTGTACCATCAAATTCACCAACAGAGGTTAGCTCAGATGATACACATTTGCAAGCTTCACCTCAAAATGCACTTGTCCCATATCAAGGTGGTTTGATCTTCCTCAAAAGTCATCCATTGGATCAAGTTGTTGGCAACATAAATGAGGGAGTGCTCATAAGAAGCCAATCCCAAAACATTTGCCTCTTTGCTAGTTTTCTATCACTCATCCAACCTGTCAAGTATCAAGAAGCACTAAAAGATAACAGTTGGGTAGAATCTATGCAAGAGGAGCTCCTTCAGTTTAGAAGACAACAAGTTTGGGAACTTGTACCACTACCTAAGGATGCAAGTCCAATTGGCACAAAGTGGATCCTCAAGAACAAAACAGATGAAAGGGGTATTGTTGTCAAGAACAAAGAAGGCATTGACTATGATGAAACCTTTGCGCCTGTAGCAAGGTTAAAATCCATCAGACTGTTCTTAGCTTTTGCTGCTAACCACAACATCAAAGTGTTTCAAATGGACATCAAAAGTGCATTCCTGTATGGAAAGATCAAAGAAGAAGTGTATGTATGCTAACCTCCTGGATTTGAAGATCCATTTCATCGTGATCATGTGTACAGTTTAAACAAAGCACTTTATGGTCTTCAACAAGCACCAAGAGCCTGGTATGAAACACTATCCACTTTTCTCTTATCCATAGGTTTTTCAAGAGGTAAAATTGATAAAACCTTATTTTTAAAATGGAAAGGAAAAGATTTGATGCTTGTCCAAATTTATGTGGATGACATCATTTTTGGATCCACATACATTGCCATGTGTGAAGAGTTCAGAAAACTCATGGCAGCAGAGTTTGAAAGGAGTGCAATGGGTGAGTTACAATGTTTTCTTGGGTTACAAGTTAAACATATGCACAATGGCACTTTCATCCATCAAAACAAGTATGTCAAAGACCTGCTTAAAAAGTTTGATATGGACGATTGTAAACCTTGTAGCACCCCCATTGCAACCTCAAAGCTGGTCACTAATGTTGATAAAGATGACTTGGTTGATCAAACACTCTATAGAAGTATGATTGGGTCCTTATTGTACCTAACTGCTTCCAGGCCAGACATCATGTTTGCAACATGTGTTTATGCCAGATGCCAGTCACAACCTAGAAATTAAAATCTTATTGCTGTCAAAAGTATATTCAGGTACATAAAAGGTGCTCCCACACTGGGTATCTGGTATCCTGCTAATGGAAATATTGAGCTTTCAGGTTACTCAGATAGTGATTTTGTTGGATGCAAAACAACAAGGAAGTCCACATCAGGAGGTGTCCAATTCCTAGGTGATTGCCTAGTGTCTTGGCAAAGTAAAAAAGCAAGTTGCAGTTTCCACATCCACTGCTGAGGCAGTATACATTGTTGCTACAAGTTGTACTGCACAAATCCTGTGGATTCAAAATCAAGTCTTGGATTTTGGTATCACTGCTTTAAAGACTCCTCTCAAAATTGATAGTCAAGCAGCAGATTATATCATCAAAAATCTTGTCTCTCACTCAACAACAAAACACATTGATATCAGACATCATTTTGTGAGGGATTGCTATGAAAAAGGTTTGATTTCTTTACAACATGTCCATACTAAGGATCAGCTAGCAGATGTGCTAACAAAATCATTGGATACATCTACTTTTGAAAGCTTGATCTCCAGGATTGGAATGCTAAACATGGATTAAAAACAGTTTACTGGTGATCCATGTGTAAATAGCATAAAAATGTTTTCAGAAAATCAAAATTTCAACCTTAAAATAGTTTAAGATTGAATTTTTCAATAAATCCTTAAAGTCTGTTTTAAACCACTGATAGCATCAAACACTGATCGTTTTGAAAAGCCTATCCACTGATAGTGTTAAAACACTGTTCCTATCCACTGCCCAAATTTTCAACAGTGTTTGCTAAAAAACTGTCCTCCATTGTCAATCAGAGGTTACACGTGAACAGATGTTATTCGTCAGTTGTTTGCATCAGATGACACGTCATCATCACTTTTTCAAAACCCTATAAAAACCTTGTTTTATCTAGAACAGAGGTTCACTTTGTCGTATTAAATTCAACATTATCAAATCAATTTTTCTTTCAATCATGGCACCCAAGGCTAAATCAAAAGCGAAATCTCAACCAGAACCACCTCCGTTCAAGCTCCTAATCAAAACTCCAAACAACTATACAGCAATTCTTGAAGAAACTGATTCAAACACAAGATATCATTCAATGATAAAAATCTTGAAAGAATCAAAATTTTTGAACATGTTAACCATCAAAGCCCCTATCTATCAAGATGCACAACGTCAATTTTGGGCAAACGCAAAGGTTCATTCACAAAAGGATGTTCCTTATGCTATTACATCAAAGGTTGGCAAAACACTGATGCAAATTAGCCCTCAATCGATTTCTCAAGTTTTTAAACTGAATGATATGGCACATCCTGTGTCATTCTCTACTAATGGGATGCATGCCGAATTTGTGGAAAGAGGTTACATTGGCAAACTTAAAGGTATGACCATCTACAAACCCAATTTTCCTGCTGAGATGAGATTTTTCCTTCACACTCTTTTATCATGTCTCTCAGCAAAACCACAGCTTTTAATGAAATTCCATTGAACATCCAGTGTCTGGGTTATGCTATTTTAACTGAATCAGATTTCAATTTTTCTCGCATACTGTTCAATGATCTTGTGGCAAATTTTAATAACATTGTTAAAAGGAAAGCTTTTCTGATACATCCATGATTCATGAGTGTTTATATTCAAAATCAGTTACCTGATGCTGATGTTAAACAAGGCGCTGTTACAAATCCAAGCGGCCTAACTCATGAAACTTTTACTAGAATAACAAATCAAGATAAAGTTTCCAAAACAAAAGTAGAGGAGGATGAGCAAGCTTTATAAGAACAAAATGTTCAATCTCAAACTCCTGCTACTGAGCCCACTGCTCCTGGTGATCAGGACTTTGCAACCACTGCCCAAAAACCCACACTAGCAACCACCAAAAATAAACCAAGAAAAATTTCCAAAAAACCCACCAAACCCAAAAAGGGCCCTCTGGAAGATGAGAACCCAGAGGTTAACCCAGTGATAACAAAATCACTTGAAAACACTGCTGCTACTTCTTCACAGCAGATGTTAGAATCTCAAATCGGCTTTGAAACTCCTACTTCTTCCTCACAAAAGGAAAAGGTTGTAAACACAGGGACACCAAATTATGAAGCTCTGGATCCACTTGGTTCCATCTTCCATAGCCCCTCTCCCAGGGTAATGTCTCTTTCTGCACCTCAACCTTCACCAACAAAGTCACTCTTACCAACAATATTGCCTTTGCTAAATGCAATTGATCTAGAACAGACACTGACCAGTTCTTCTCAATAACCCATCAATGAGAATATGCTCCAACAAGTGACTGGGTCTGATTATATGATCATTGCTAGCCCATCAGCATTTGAAGAGGATACATCCATTGGGTTACATGTAACCCTTGGTGATAGTTCAACAACAGCAGCTACTACAATTGCTAAACTACCAAGTTTTCAATTGGAAAGTGGTTACATATATAAGACTCTTTTGAAGGCAACCAGTGTTGAGGCTACCAAGGTAACCTCTAATCCAATGGGAAGTCCCAGTACCAAGAACAAGGGGCATCTGTGTTTCAAACAGGGATTGAGACTCTTGTTCATGATAACATAGATAAAACTACACTTTCTGGTAGGAGTTCGGATGATCCTATTAAATTAGGTGATGATCTAAAATATCAGGATTTGACGGAGAGAGTTACCAAAATAGAAAGCTCTGTTGATGAAATCAAGGATTTGCTGAAACAGTTGATAGCTACAAAGAGCCAACCCTCTGTCCTATCCACTGATGATCTCATAAGAGCCGTAGACCCTCTTTTTCAACAACAAAAGTACTTTGTTGATCTTCAACACAAGCATCAGATGCAAGAACTTAGAAACATGGTTGATGCTAGGTATATGGATACAACTGCAGATATTAAGGCTATCAAGGCTCATCTCCTTCAAACCACGGGTACTTCTCCTCCTACAGTGATCTTGGTCAACACTGATGATGCCAAAAAGGGGGAGATACCTTCAAAGAAAGAATTGCAAAAGCTCAATGACAAAGATGCACGGCCAACATTGGTTATCCCTAAGCCAGATGGCTCTAAAAAGATTGATGAAACAGCAAACATCTTTGCAAGGGAAAAGGAGAGCACAAAGAAACGGGTAATGGTTGAGAGCAGAGCTTTGGTGGAGAAAAAGATGGCCCTGCAAAAAGAAAAGGAAAATGTTGGGTCCTCAACAAAGAAGATGCCTCCTGTTAGAAAAACAAGGCAATCAACATCAACATCAATTCCGTCTAAGACAGCTGTTATTATGGAAAACGCATATAATCCGCCATGGGAACCAAACTAAATCTAAGCACTGCTTATAATCCTCAAACGGATAAACAAACCGAAAGAACAATACCAATACTTGAGAATATACTTAGAGCTTTTGTGATTGACTTGGGTGATACTTGGAATTCGCATCTGCCTTTGATCGAATTCTACTACGACAAGATTTACCACTCTGACATTTACATGGCTCCTTTTGAAGCTCTATACGGTCGAAAATGTCATTCACCTGTCGGCTGGAATGAGGTCGGTGAGGCTCAGCTCACTAGACCTAAACTTATTCTGGAAACAACAAACAAAGTCAAGAAAATTCGTGATAATCTTTTGATAGCTAGAAGTCTTCAAAAGAGTTATGCGGACAAGCGATGGAAGCCCTTGGAATTCCAAGTTGGTGATCACGTCCTACTCAAGGTATCCCCTTGGAAAGGTGTGGTTAGATTTGGAAAGAAAGGAAAACTTGCACCACGATATGTTGGACCATACAAGATCGTTAAGAGAATCGGAAAAGTGGCCTACTGACTTGAGCTACCTCCTGAACTTGGGAATATTCACCCAACATTCCACGTCCAACCTAAAAAAGTGTTTAGCCGATACAAACCTCCACATCCCTCTTGATGAAATTCGCATTGAGAGCACAATGCATTTTGTCGAAAACCCTATGGAAATATTGGACCGTGAAGTCAAGAAACTCAAACGTAAACGAATATCGATTGTTAAAGTTCGCTGGGAATTCAAACGTGGCCCAGAATTTACTTCGGAACGAGAGGATCAAATGAAAGCGAAATATCCACATCTATTCTCCCAAGTTTCCTCTAGTTAAATTTCAGGATGAAATTTCCTTAAGTAGGGGTGTTGGGATTGAACTCTAACAAAGGAATAGATGATATCAAATCCAAATACACTATTCGAGCTTTGGTCCAACTACCAGAGGTAACAACCTCTGATCTACCTTTACACTGCTTTCCATAAACAACTGCTCCTATCATCTGATCGAACAAGAAGCGAAGGTCTGATAGAAGAAACAAGATCAGAGGATAGAGATCAATGCTTAGTCTAGTTTATTCAATGTAACAGTGCTGTGCACTGATAGTACTAGTTTAGCAGTGTTTTAGTTAGTTATGATTTTGTTAGCTGTCAGTATCAACCATGACGTCATAAAAGATGCTTAGTGGTTAAATAGTTAGTATAAATAGCTGATCGATGTAACAGTTAAACTTGTCTTCCTGTAAAAGATCAATTCACACTTTATCTTCTACATTTCTTACTATCAAACGATTGTAATTGGCTAAGGGGGAGTTTGTGAATCACATGCGAGTTTACCAACTTGAAAGCATGATGATGACGAAAACAAACGACCGATTGCTTGTAGTAAAAGTTTTCTATTAATTCCGCTGCATATCTTTAATATTCAATCCGTTTTCCATCTTTAGAAACAAAAACTACAAGTGATTCAAACATAGATCCTAATAACTGGTATCAGAGCATGGTCAATCGATTTTGATTTAACAGTCAAAATGATTTGAATAGATCAGCTCTTTGTGCTAATTCGTTTGATAGTTTTACTTGAATACAGAGTTTTATTACTACAAAAGTTTTTAAAACATAAATCTGTTGTAAACAAGAGAAATGGCACAAAACACACCGGAATCCAATATCGGATCCATATTCAAACCTCCATTGTTGCAACGAAATGAATATTTTATTTGGCAACGTCGGATGGGTCATATTCTTCCCCAATAGAACACCGGATGCTGGAGATCCATTGTATTTAGACCTCATGTTCCCATGGTTCAAAGTACAGAGGATCCCCACACGCAGGTCCCTAAGAAACTCGAAAATTACTCTGAACAGGATTTCCTCAAAATTGAATTGGATGCTAAGGCCTTTAGCATTGTTGCTTCGGCTTTGCCCATTGAGATTTATGCAGGATTATTTCATTGTAATAGTGCTAAAGAGTTATGGGATTCTTAAAGAGCAATTCGGTGGTACTGAAGAGGTGATAGAGAATAACAGAGAGGTCTTAAATCAACAGTATGAAACATTTTGCCACATTAAGGGTGAGTCATTAACCCAACAGTTGGAACGATATAGTTGTCTCATCAGTGAGCTCAAATTGGTAAATGTGGAATTTCCAAATTCGACTGTAAATAGTTGTTTCTTGAGATCTTTACCTGAGAAATGGGAGACTGTAGCTTATGTCACTAGAACAGCTGTTGGTTACAAGGAAATGACCTTGACACAACTTCATGGACCACTCCTCACATATGAGAGAGAGAGTTGAACCAGAAAAAGAAGTTTCAAGAGTCAGGGAAAATGACTGATGATTATACTTTGGGAAACACTACTCTATATAGTCATGAGTAGGGGTCTAGCAGTGGAACGGATCAGAGTTATGATCATTACATTGACATAACATCTGGAAACAATTTCAACTCTGATCCCAGTACACCCAATTTTGCCTTTGCTGCAAATTGTGAAAGCCAGACCTCTGACAATCTGTCTTTTGAAATGAATGATTTACAACATTTTGAACCCACTGACCTTGAAGAGATGGACATTTTGCATCAGCTTGCATTTTTAAGTGTTAGAGCAAGTAAATTTTACAAAAGAACTAGTAGAAGATTTCCACGATTGCCTGAGGGGTTAAAAGTTGGGTTGGATAAGTCTAAAATTAAATTTTACAAATATAACAAGATGGGTCACTTTGCCAGAGATGCAGATCACAATCTGCAAGACCAATTGTAACACATCTTGGCAACAGACCTCAAAGCACTGTTCAATATTCGCAATTTACCCCTGCACCCCAAATGCAAAACACTGCACACTTTGCACATCCTGTTGCTACAGTTCTTGTCCATTATGTCCAAGCACCTACACCACAGATTCAATATGTCCAAACACCACCTCAAGTACATGTGCAGCAAGTGCCACAACTTACTCAAACTACTGCTACAACAGCAGAGGTTAATCAACAAAGCTTTTTCACACAAGGTTTTGTTGATTGGAGTAGTTTGCCTGAGGATTTAACAGATGAAAACTTTGCTCTCATAGCCAAAAATGATTCTGAAAATGAAAATATATGTTTAATGGCTTTGGAGACCATTGTTGAAGGTGATGAATCTGTGGAGCAGGAGTTAAAGTCTGATGTGGTTGATTGTTGTGAAGCAGTGGTTATACCAGAAGTTACACTAGTGGTTGAAGTGAATGTTGTTGTTGTTGAAAAAGACACTATATCTGACCCTTGGCATGAGAAGGTGTGTGAGGAAGAAGAGTATGATTGTGCTCTTATGGCTGCTTCGAAGGTATCACCTCAGATCCTTAAAGATCTATGTTCTGACAAATGCATTATTGCTTTTGCAAACATAAAGCAGGTGAATGAAAACCTGAGAAACAAAATTTTAGAAGATGAACTTAATTTTGAAAAACTTATCAAAGATTTGAAAACAAAGTTAGGTAAAAAAGATTCTGAAATGAGTAGCCTAAGGCATGAATCAAGCATAACCAAAGACCAGCTCCAAACTATCGTAGAAAAATACCAAGTTTGCAAATAGGAGCTTGAATCTACCCAGATCACTTGTGAAAAATGGGTAGAGTCTTGTAAACGTTATGAGCTATGCTTGATGCTCAAATCAAGAGCAACATAAAGTTTGGAATAGGCTTTAGAGACTATGCCCAGACTTGTGAAAATGCTGCAAAAATTGATTCTGTGCCGGTTGAAATAGTCCCAACAAACTTGGCTGGTGAAGAAATTAAAATTACAGATAAAAATGGAAACAAAATTATTCTTGAAAAACCAGAGGTTTTAGCAAAAGATAAAGAATTGAAAAATATCAGTTTAAACCAACCTAGTCAGATGAATGTGATATTTTGGAAAACTTGAAGCCAATGGACTTTTCAACCATTGATGGCGTAAAAGCACCAAAAGCACTGGTGATCCCTATCAAAGACTTGCCAGCAGAGGTTACACCCACTGCTTCCAAAAAGTCTGATAGGAAAAGGAAAAGGAAAGAAAAGGTTAAATACTTGTTTTTTGAATTTTGTGAAAAGAGAAATCATGTGGCCACATATTGTTTTCTTCTAAAAGCCTTTGACATAAACAAAACGTGTGTTATACCCAAATCTCCTAGATGCACCATCTGCAACAAAACAAATCACATGACCCAAGAGTGTGCCTATCTCAAAATCTATCATTAAAAGGTAAAAGAGATAAGAGCAAAAGCTCTGGAAAGGGAAAGTTCAAGCTTTTCTGAAAACAAATCAAAACAGAACTTTGAACCAATTGAAACATCTGTCACAAAAGCCTTAAATCAAACCTCAGTTCACAGAGAAATTCAAGTGACTGATGCACCTCCATCAAACCAGTTTTCAAGAGGTAAAAGCCAGTCTAGTTATCAAAAGGTGCCTATGGTTTATGAGACTTACAAAAAGTCTTCTAAGCCAAGGGTAAATAGGCATCCTCATGGTTACCAACGGTTGATATGAAGTGGTTTGTAGCAGTGGTTACAAAAAACCTGATCTAACCACTTCTCATTTATTTGAACTTGAGTCTGGATCATCTGATACCCAATCCAAAGCCATTCTGGCTTTGGAAACTCACCTGAACTAATCATTTCAATGTGCATGGAGCTTCTACTTGCCTTGACAGTCTTTGGTATGTAGATAGTGGGGCTTCCAGGCACATGACAGGATGTAAAGCCCTGCTCAGAGACTTTAAAGCTCATGGAGGGGGTGATATATCCTTTGGAAATAATTCAAAAGGGAAGGTGTTGGGGTCAGGATGTGTCTCAGTTGGAAAACTCAAGTTTGAGAATGTGAATCTCATTGATAATCTAAAATTCAATCTTCTGAGTGTCTCACAAATGAGTGATAAGGGTTATGGATCCTTCTTCACAATGGAAACTTTTTCGATAGTTATTAATCAAATAATTGCAGAGAGCAAAGCACAACTTATTACTAATAGGGTAGGAAATGTGTATGTGGTAGACATGGTAAAGGATAATCCTATGTCAAATGCATGTTTATTCTCAGTTGCTTCAAGCAAAGAAACGAATTATGGCATAAAAGACTAGGTCACACAAATCTAAAAACCATCTCCACTCTCTCAAAACAAAGTCTCATCAGAGGTTTGCCTCACAAACAATTTACTTGTGAAGAACATTGTGTTTCCTGTTTAAAAGGTAAACAACATAACAGTTCTTACAAGTCAATTGAAGAGTCCAAAACAAGTCAGTACTTACAGTTACTTCATATGGACTTGTTTGGACCAGTGAAAATCATGAGCTTAAAACACAAAAGGTATTGCCTGGTGATAGTTGATGATTTTTCCAGGTTCACATGGACTTTCTTTTTACATTCTAAAGATGAAACAACAAACATTTTTCAAAACTTTGTTAAACAAGTTGAAAAGCAATTTGATCTTCCTGTAAAAATCTTTAGGAGTGATAATGGGACAGAGTTTAAGAACAAAGAGTTGGATGCTTTCTGTGAGTCAAAAGGGATTGTTAGGCAATATAGCATCCCTAGAACTCCAAAACAAAATGGGGTTGTTGAAAGGAAAAACAGAACTTTGATTGAATCAGCAAGAACTATGCTAGCAGATTCTGGTTTACCCTTGTCTTTCTGGGTAGAGGCTGTAAACACTGGTTGTTATGTTCAGAACAGAGTTTTGATAAACCCCAGGCATCAAAAGACTGCTTATGAATTGCTTTAAAAAATCAAACCTATGATCTCTTATTTTAAAGTCTTTGGCTGCCCATGCTTCATTTTAAATTTAAAGGATTCATTATCCAAGTTTGCAGCCAAAGTTGATTATGGTTATTTTCTGGGATACTCAACCACTGCCAAAGCCTACAGAGTTTTTAACTCTAGGACCAAGTGTGTTGAAGAAACTCTGAATGTGAAGTTCAATGAACTCTCATCTTTGAAAATCCTAGCAAATCCTGCTGAACTGTTTGACCTTTCCAAATTTACATTTGAAGATGTGTCTGTCAAGACTAACCATGCAGGTACTCCACAGTCATCAAGTCAAGAGCAAGGATATGATTGCATTCTTCCAAACTTCAAAATCAATCCTTCAGGCAGAGGAGCAGATGTTAGTAGCAATGGTGAAAGCTCTGCCAGGCCAACAGTGGTTAATACTCAAACATCTGCCAGCTCTCAGAACCAAACATCTGTTGATAAAAGTCCACAACAAATGGACATAAGTCAATCCACTTTCACATCCATTCCAGCAATTCCTCCACCACCATTCCAATCAAAGGCTGGACCATCAAATTCACCAACAAAGGATAGCTCAGATGATACACATTTGCAAGCTTGACCTCAGAATGCCATTGTCCCATATCAAGGTGAATTGATTTTCCTCAAAAGCCAGCCTTTGGATCAAGTTATTGGTAACATCAATGAGGGAGCGCTCACCAGAAGCCAATCCCAAAACATTTATTTTTTGCTAGTTTTCTATCACTCACACAACCTGTCAAGTACCAAGAGGCACTAAAAGACAACAATAGGGTATAAGCCATGCAAGAGGAGCTCCTACAGTTCAAAAAGACAACAAGTATGGGAACTTGTATCACTTCTAAAAGTTGTATGTCCTATTGGCACAAAGTGAGTCTTCAAGAACAAAACAGATGAAAGGGGCATTGTTATCAAGAACAAAGCAAGGCTCGTGGTTCAAGGCTATAGACAGGAAGAAGGCATAAACTATGATGAAACATTTGCTCCAGTTTCAAGATTGGAGGCCATCAGACTGTTATTAGCTTTTACTGCTAACCACAACATCAAGGTGTATCAAATGGACATCAAAAGTGCATTCCTGTATGGAAAGATCAAGGAAGAAGTGTATGTGTGTCAACCTCCTGGTTTTGAAGATGCATTTTATCCTGATCATGTTTACAGGTTAAACAAAGCACTATATGGTCTAAAACAAGCACCCAGAGCCTGGTATGAAACTCTATCCATTTTTCTCTTATACATTGGTTTCACCAGAGGTAGGATTGATAAAACCCTATTTTTAAAATAGAAAGGAAATGATTTGATGCTTGTCCAAATTGATGTGGATGGCTTCATTTTTGGATCCACATGCACTGCCATGTGTGAAGAGTTCAGAAAACTCATGGCAGCAGAGTTTGAGATGAGTGCAATGGGTGAGTTGTAATGTTTTCTTGGTTTACAAGTCAAACAAATGCAACATGGAACTTTCATCCATCAAAATAAGTATGTGAAAGAACTACTTAAGAAATTTGATATGGATGATTGTAAACCTTGCAGCACACCCATGGCAACATCCAAGCTAGTTACATTTGATGGCAAAGATGACCTTGTTGATTAAACATTGTATCGAAGCATGATTGGGTCTTTACTGTACCTAATTGCATCAAGGCCAGACATCATGTTTGCAACATGTGTTTGTGCCAGATCATAGTCATTGCCAAGAAAATCAGATCTTATTGCTGTAAAAAGGATATTCAGATACATAAAAGGTGCTCCCACACTTGGTATCTGGTATCCAGGTAATGGTAACATTGAGCTTGCAGGATATTCTGATAGTGACTTTGCTGGATGTAAAACAACAAGGAAGTCCACAACTGGAGGAGCCCAATCCATAGGTGATTGCTTAGTGTCTTAGCAAAGCAAAAAAGCGAGTTGCAGTTTCTACATCCACTGCTGAGGCAGAGTATATAGCTGCTGCAAGTTGTATTGCTCAACTCCTATGGCTTCAAAATCAATTGCTGGATTTTGGTATCATTGCTTTAAAGACTCCACTCAAAATTGATAGTCAAGCAGCAAAAAATATCATCAAAAATCATGTCTCTCATTCCACCACCAAGCACATTGACATCAGATATCACTTTGTGAGTGATTGCTATGAAAAAGGTTTGATTTCTTTACAACATGTCCATACCAAGGATCAACTGGCAGATGTGTTGACAAAAGCACTTCATGCTCACACTTTTACAGTTTTATATCTAGGCTTGGAATGCTAAACATGGATTAAAAACAAATTTTTTTTGTGATCCTTGTGTAAATAGCAATAAAATATTTTTAGAAAATCAAAATTCATCCTTAAAAATAGTTTAAAATTGATTTTTTCAATAAATCCTCAAAGTCTGTTCAAAGCACTGATAGCACAATAACATTGTTCGTATAGAAAAGTCTATCCACTGTCAAAAAGTGTATCCTCTGATAGTTGCAAATACTGTTCTTATCCATTGATAAAAAATTTCAAACAATGTTTAGCCAAACAACTGTCTTCCATTTTCAATCAGAGGTTACACGTGGTCAGATGTTATCCGACAATTGTTGCATCAGATGTCACGTCCTCATCACTTTTTCAAGAAACCCTATAAAAACCATGTTCTATTCAGAACAGAGGATTCATCAAACTGTGTCGATATCAAAAATCTCAAAACAGTTTGCACTCAAATCATGGCTCCTAAAATAAAATCAAAGGCGAAATCAAAGCAAGATTTACCACCATTCATCTTGATTATCAAAACCCCACACAATTACACGGGGATCTTAGAAGAAACCGAAGCCATTACACGATAGCACACAATGATTTGGATTCTAAGAAATTCAAAATTTAAGCATATGCTCGAAGTCAAAACCCACATTTACATAGATTCTCTTCGGGATTTCTGGAAAAAAGATAAGGTCAAAACATCCAGTGATGGTGTTCCTTATGCAATAATCTCAAAGGTTGGGGGTACTTCTATGCAAATTATTCCACAGTCGATCTCTCAAGTTTTTCAATTGAATGATGTGACATCCCGGTTTTTCAGGTATCTTAAACGCACTACTTCACGGTTATTCATTCCTACGCTAAATTGATTCGGAGATTTAATTTACACGCTCGAAATAACTACGCTAACTTTGTGAACTTATCAAGTGAATTACGTGCTATGTGTATTAGACGTTTATAAGTTTGGTGAGTTATTATGTTATGTTTTGATTTCGTGATGACTAGTTATAAAAATATATAGTAAATAGATAGACGAACCGAACTGGGCCGCGAAACGGGTTGACCTCACTTCCTTGCGACTCAAGGAATTAATCAAAACTTGAGGATCAAGTTAAAGACCCAAACCGCCCCACCCAAACCCTTTGCGGCCGCAAGCATCAAACCGCAAACCCTTGATCCTTTTCTTTCCTTCCCTACACTATATATAGATAAGCATGCATGAGAGTTGTTAACACAAAAAAAAAAGAGGAACCCTAGCTCCCCAAGAATCAGTCGACGGCAGCCTTCCCACTCCTTCTCTCGGTCGCGATCTTCTTCAAACCCGAATCGACTCCCATCTCGTTCCCGGTTCGTTAATCTTCATTGTTAAAGGTTAGGGTTTTTTATTGTTTCGAAAATCATATTAGGGTTTATGAACTATTGATCATGCTTGTATGTAATGGTAGAATCATGGTATTGAAAGAGTTATGATGTTTAGTTCGATTATTTGTGCAAGAATTGCGATTAAGATGATTAGTTGAATACAAGGATCATAGGCTGCGTTTTGTGATAAAAATCATATAATATGATTAGGGTTTGCATGAGTATGATGTACATGATGATATATGATTGATAAATCTGTTCTTGATCGTTTATATTTAACGTCTCGATTGTTTAAGCGGGTTATATTGCGATAAAAAGTTGAAAACAGGATGCTGAATGGTGTTTACAGCCAACTTCAATTTGCTGTAACTTGGTTATTATTTATCGAAAAACGGATTTTCTGAAGCCTAAAACGTATATTTTTTAACAACGCTTCTAATGGCGCTGGATTCATATTTTTCTGAGGTTGTTTGATATTTTTAAGTGGTCAATTAAGTGCAGTAACTGAAGCTGTGTAAATTCTGAAAATTTGTTAGTTGTTTATCGAGTTGGATCTCATAATCTGTAGAGAGTTGAATCACGAAATTTGTACAGCAACTGGAGATGGAAATTTCCGGGAAACTCCCCCTATAATTTTATTAATTGGATGAACGATGATTTTTAAATAAATTCTCCCGTGGACTGCAGTCAGAAAGCGACGAATCTGACTGCAGCCTAGTATATTAATATTTATGAATAATTGGTAAAGTGTTAGGACTTGAAAATTTTATATAAAATTCTACAGTTTAGTTGACACCTTCTGTAAAATAATTGGAATTTTTGGAACATTGGAACTATTTTATAAAAATCCTCGAAAACAGCCTAATTATGAGTATACAAGCTGAAACTTGATAACTTGCGAATGTGTGTACCAAAGTGTTGTATGAGTTGATTTGTGTTCATGATAGGTTGGTTTGATCACTATTTTGGTATGATAATACTTTGCATGCATGATTGTGTTTTAGAATTTGTTATTGTGTGTGCCGCATTGGGTGTTAGTTATGTGTAGGGTTTGTATCGGTGTGTTCACACACTAACTTTAAATCAATTGACTTGTTAGGACGCAATTAGCGGTCCCATCATTTGCTACTTCTGTGTTACACTAACCGAGCAATTAAAGGTGAGTTCACGGCCCCTAATTTTATCCGGTTTTAAACAACAGGGGGAGAAACATGTATACACTCTACAACTCTATCTCTTTACGTTATACGAAATTAACGTCATTCAACTATTCGGTAACTAAGTTAATGTTAATGTACGTTATGGTCACTAAGCAGCTATATCACACAAGTCCTCGACAAACTCTCGGATCGTTAGTGTTGGGTTAGATAGCGGGGAAATTATAAGTAGTACTACTGGGCCCGACAAGCCCCACCCGAGCTAGTCGCGCTAGCCGACCGGGTATGGTCAACGGGTGAATAATTTGGCCTAACTTTCGCCATGGTCAGTGATAGGCCTGCCAACACGGAGGCACAATAGTCAGCTTCGATCGCGAACACTTACGTGACATAACTTTAGGCTCGCTACCTACATGTTAACATTGAACTTAATTACGAATCATCATTATTATTCCGGGTAAGGAATAATGGAACCATCAGTATTATTCCGAGTTGGGAATAATGGAACTAAATCGTTATCCCGTGTTAGGGCCAACGGGGGAAACAAACTTATAACCGAACTAATGAACTTATAAAAACCTGTGAACTCGCTCTTCTTTAATGTTAACACTTGTTTCTTTACATGTTTCTCAGGACGCTAGGAGCTCTAGGTGCACTCACTTGCATTGATCAAGACATCTTTTTATCGAGTCTCATTTACGAATATTGTTTGGGTTTTTCTTTAGTTTTGGCGTTTGTGTTGGCGCCCGTTCCTTTACTTTACTTTAATGCTTCCACTCAACTTTAAAACTAATGCTTCCGCTAAACATTGAAACCAAACTAAAACAATTTAAAAATAACTATGAATAGTTAAACAAATGATTTTGGAAAACGTATAAACAAATCATATAGAGTTGTTCGATGTTACTAGTGTCTCGGATTCTGGTTTGTTCACACGCCTCGCGGTAAAACTCCGCAAGTGGAAATTGAGGGTGTGACAGATTGGTATCATAGCCTCTAGCTATAGAGAACCAGGTTTGCATTAAAAGTAGACCTAAACTATAGCTGATTACACGACACTAGACTTAGTTTGGCACTGAACTGTGATATCTTGTTATGTGTTGTACTACAACTATGTTATGTAAAATATGAATGCATATTGTGATAAACGCAACTCGTAACTAACTACACAACCCAACAGGCAATGTCATCATCATCATCCGACAAACTTTTGCAACCAAGGGCGCCGGGGAAGGCACCTATGGTCGAACCCTCACCACCTCATGGCGTGGAGACATGCTCAGCTGCTATAAAAAGACTCGCTCTAGGAGAGGAGTCGTCCTCACGCCCGACCATCGCTATGCCGGTCGAACCGGTTAACTCGTTAGAAGTAGGGAACGACCTACTTAGAGATATGATAAGAAAACAACAAGAACAACTAGAGGGAATGCATGAAACTATCCTAGCATAGGGATGGATGATACAACAATTAACGGGTAAGACTGGAGAGCTCGAGGAAGAGCAACATGAGAATAAGATAGCTCGTAACACCTTAGCTAAAGATCTTCGTGCTGAGCAGCTGAGGGCTGACTGGCTCGAAGACAGAGTTCTTGAGTCAGCTGGAGAATTCAAGAACTAGAACAGAATCAGGCACCTTTACCAGTACCCGCACCATCACCGACCCCTCCAGTGCCGGTAGAGGAAGAGGAGGAGGATCCAGAGGAGGATCTAGAGGAGGATCCAGAGGAGGATCCAGAGGAGGATCCGGAGGAAGACCCAGCTGTAGAAGCTGGAAACGCCGCGGAGGATGACGGCAATGATAGCGATTTGGGAGATGGAGACGTAGAAGACTGATTCGTCTCGCTTATCCCATTTGCTTCCTTCTGTCTATTTATTTCTCTACTTATGTTTGAACTTGAGATTTTATAGTAAACTGATATGTTCGGTTGGCATTTTGTAAGACGCTGAAATTTTATTTAATCGAATATTCCTTTTGATTGTTTAATTTATTTGGGTTGACATAATTTGAGGGATTATTTAAGTATGGAATAGGATAACTATATGGGATATATATACTTATCAGTGTGTGTTTATGTTGTCTTGCGAAAATCTAAAATGGCAACTGGACGTCGCGGAAACCTCAACATGACACCCGAAGAATTGGCCGCAATGATCCAAGAACACGTGAATGCTGCTTTGGCAGGTGTTCAAAACCAACCAGCAGGTAACCATTATTAAATTTTCATGGGAAAATCTAATAGTTGGGCTAGTAGACTTTCTCGCTGACTACCTATCCTCTGTCAGCAGGAGGGGGTCTTAACCCCTACAAGATGTTCCTCGATGCAAAACCGAGCAAATTCACGGGTGCAGAAGGACCCATAGGACTGGTTCGCTGGATTGAAAAGTCCGAATCAGTGTTCGAAATATGCAATTGTCTGGAGGCCAACAAGGTCAAGTATGCTGCCTCAACGTTGGAGGATGGGGCACTAACTTGGTGGAATGCACAAGTCCAAACGCGTGGACTTATTGCTGCAAACGCAATGGCCTGGGTCGAGTTTAAGGCCCTAATCAAGGAGGAGTACTGTCCGCGGGACAGGGTTCAGCAGTTGGAGCAAGCATTATGGAACCACAAGATGGTGGAATCTGAAATTGAAGCATACACAGCGAAACATCATGATCTGGTATTTCTATGTCCTGATCTGGCCAACACCGTGGAGAAACGACTCGAGTTTTACCTTGGGGTCTGGTCCCTGAGATCCAGGGCATGGTAATGGCTAGCAACCCTGCGACTGAGCATCAAGCGATCAGGCTGGCGCACAAACTCACCGACAAGGCGGTGGAACAAAAGAAGTTGCCATCTCGGGGTGCAACTGAAGTTGTCCCTGATAATAAAAGAAAATTTGAAGACTCGTCTGCTCGACAGTCTTCGTCAGCCCAGCCTCAACAAGGGAACCAGAAACGGTTCAATAATTTCAACAGCAACCGAGGTCACAATAATCAGCCCGCCAACAACACCCAGAACACAAGCGGCTATGTAGGTCGAAAGCCACAATGTAATCGTTGTAACCTTCATCATCACGGCCCTTGTGCCGGAAATCGCTGCCAACGATGTGGCAAGGTGGGACACGCGGCAAAGGATTGTCGCGGGGAAATCATGTCCCGACAAAAATCAGAATCAACACCAGGGTCAGCAGCAGGGTATTAACCGGGGGTGCTATCAATGTGGTAGCACTGCCCACTTCAAACGAGACTGCCCACAGCTTCGCAACAACAACAACAATGGTGGGAACAACAACAACCACAACAACAACAACCACAACAACAACAATAACTACAACAATGGGAATGGTGGCACAGGAGGTGCCAAAGGTCGTGCATTTACGCTAGGCCGCGGAGAGGCCAGAAATGACTCGAACGTGGTCACCGGTAAGTTTCCCCTTAACGAACATTTTGCTACTGTACTTTTTGATACGGGTGCGGATAGGAGTTTTATATCGGAGTCTTTTAGGAAGAACCTAAATCTCGCGCCTAAACCCCTAGAGACCCCTTACGTCATAGAACTAGCCGATGGTAAATCTGTAGATGTGACCCATTTAGTATCCGGCTGTCAACTCAAACTCGCGGGTCACACCTTTACCATTGATCTGATGACAACTACCCTGGGTAGTTTTAACGTGGTAGCCGGAATGGACTGGCTATCCGACGTCCGAGCTGAAGTTCTCTGTTTCGAGAAAGCTATCCGTATTCCGCTCTCTAACGACGAAATCTTGACGGTACAAGGCGAGAAGGTAGGCGCCGTCACAAACATCATCTCATACATGCAAGCACAAAAGTATCTTCGGAGGAAGAACTCCTTCGCTTTTCTCGCACTGGTCACCGAACAGCCTAAGGACGAGAAGCGTATAGAAGATATCCCCGTCGTCCGTGATTTTTCCGATTTATTTCCAGAGGAGTTACCTGGTCTTCCACCACATCGACAAGTGGAGTTTGAAATTGAATTGGCGAACCATGCAACTCCTATCGCCAAGGCCCCATACCGCCTAGCTCCAGCCGAGTTGCAAGAGCTGTCTACTCAACTTCAGGAATTGTTAGAAAAAGGATTTATCCGACCCAGTACTTCGCCATGGGGAGCTCCGATCCTTTTTGTCAAGAAGAAGGACGGGACCTTCCGCATGTGCATCGACTACAGGGAACTCAATAAGGTTACAGTCAAGAACCGATACCCATTACCTCGCATCGACGATCTCTTCGACCAACTTCAAGGGTCAAGCTACTACTCCAAGATTGATCTACGGTCCGGTTATCACCAGTTACGCGTCAGGGAGGAGGATATTGCTAAGACGGCATTTCGTACTCGGTATGGCCATTATAAGTTTTTGGTCATGCCCTTCGGTCTCACCAACGCACCCGCGGTGTTCATGGACCTCATGAACCGCGTGTGTAAACCGTATCTCGACAAATTTGTCATTGTGTTCATCGATGACATACTCATCTACTCTAAAGGTGAAGAAGAACATGCTGAACATCTACGACTACTGCTGGAATTACTTCAACAGGAGAAACTATATGCCAAGCTTTCAAAGTGTGATTTCTGGATTCGGGAAGTTCAGTTCCTCGGGCATATTGTGAATGAGAAGGGTATCCACTCGATCCCGCCAAGATCGATGCTATCAAGAACTGGGAAGCACCCAGGACACCGACAGAGATCCGCCAATTTTTGGGTTTGGCGGGTTACTACAAACGTTTCATCGAGGGATTTTCAAAGATCGCGCAACCGCTTACCACCCTCACCCAGAAAGGCACCAAGTATGCTTGGGGTGACAAGCAGGAAGCGGCATTTCAATTGTTGAAGCAGAAACTTTACAGTGCACCCATTCTGTCCTTGCCGGAAGGGACTGATGATTTTGTGGTATATTGTGATGCTTCCATTCAGGGATTGGGATGCGTACTCATGCAACGTGATAAGGTCATCGCGTATGCGTCCCGACAATTGAAGGTTCACGAGAAAAACTACACAACACATGACCTGGAATTGGGAGCAGTGGTGTTTGCGCTTAAGATTTGGAGACACTACCTATATGGAACAAAGTGCACAATCTATACAGATCACAAGAGCCTCCAACACATCTTTGACTAGAAGGAGTTGAACATGCGACAGCGTCGCTGGGTCGAACTCCTGAATGATTATGAATGTGCCATTCGGTATCACCCGGGTAAAGCTAACGTGGTAGTTGATGCCCTTAGTAGGAAGGAACACTTGAAACCTCGTCGGGTACGAGCACTACAATTCACCATTCATTCGGGGTTACCCGAACAGATACGTGACGCGCAGTTAGAAGCAGTTAAGGAAGAAAACATCAAGGCCGAATCGGTGGGAAAAATGGAACGCGATTGGGAAGTAAAACCCAATGGAGCCCGGTATTTCATGAATCGCATATGGGTACCTCTCTACGGAGACCTCAGAAAGCTAGTCATGGACGAAGCTCACAAGTCCCAATACTCTGTCCATCCTGGTTCGGATAAGATGTATCAAGACCTTAAAGCCGCGTACTGGTGGCCCAACATGAAAGCGGATATAGCCACCTACGTGAGCAAGTGTTTAATCACACATCACGAGTTCGAGTTCGAGTCCGGACTACCGCACCGATCCGGACAATTACCAAACTTTTTCTATAAGGCAGAAATGAAATAATGTAGTTTGTATATAAGTATAATAAAAATCAGGTTATTTAACAAGTTAGACACACAGTCCAGCGGTGGACTGTGTGTTAACCCAAACCACAGGTCCCGGGTTCGAGACCTGTGGAGAACACCGGTTCGATGCATTAAAATCGTTTTTAAAAATAAATGATTTTCTGTTTAATTCAATTAGTATATATATATATAATTAAAAACAGAAATATTTCAGGTTAGACACGTAGCTCAGTTGGTAGAGCTGCGTGCACGCGAACGGGAGGTCTCGGGTTCGAGCCTCACCCGGCGCACACAAATACACAGCCTGACCGGTCAACAAGTCAACAAGTCAACGGTCAACGGTCGCAAAAAGTCAACATTTTTTATTATTTTTATTTATTTATTTTATTTAAAAATCAATTAAAAATAATTAAAAATAACATTTTTAAGGTTAGAAAATAGCCTTAAACTCACAAAAATATATCCAATCATCCTACTAAATTGATTAATAAAATCCGCCTACTTACCGAACCATAATGCTATTTATCTAGGTTAGTTTCACTCATGGTTAAAACCAACTTCGCGTGCATTCAACATCATCAACCGAACGCACCCAATGTGAGTGAATCTTACAACTCCCCTTTTTAGTTACACGTTTTGGGGTGTGTCATGTGTCACTAAAATTAACTTGTTTATTTAAACTTGTGCCATACCATATTGTGATCTAAACTTAGATTGTTTATATTGTTTGTAGTTATGTATTTCATATTGTCAATTATATGCAAATCATTCATTAGGCCCATCAGTTCCTCGTGGGAGACGAGTTGAGCAACGCGTGCCTCAAAACGATCAATTATTGTTTATGTGTGCATTATTTAATATTAAATGATTGGTGAATAAGTTTACATCTATTTTTACTCATGTTTGGTTGTGCACTTTATTTTATAATCAATTAAATAAACTTGATCAAATGTTTTTCATAGGATTCACTCGCCAACTTTTTGTTGATCCCAAAACCATTTTTACACATGATACAGGTGCACAGGATGAAGCAAGGAAACATAGGAAATGCCTTAAGAGAAAACAATGAAGTTTAGAATGATGTTTAGGACATGATGTATTTATGATTGTATGTTTCCCTTTAAAATGTAATAATGAATATGAAACGTTATAATAAATGTCATGAGCTTTGATGATAACTCAATTATGCCCCGATCACCTTTTTCCGCTACGGGTCGGGGTGTGACATGATGCAACCCGTACAAGGCCTTGTCAAGCTTATAAACATGACGGGGGCATTGTCTGTTGACGAACCCAGGTGGCTATGACACATAAATCTCTTCTTTAACTTTGCCGTAAAGAAACGCCGTCTTGACATCCATCTGATAGACGGCCAAAGGAGCATACACTTCATCATAATCAAGGCCCTCAATCTATCTGAACCCTTGAACAACCAGTCTTGCTTTATTTCGAACTATCACTCCACTATCGTCCCGTTTGTTTCGATAGACCCATCGAGTTCCAAGTGATTTCTTTCCATCAGGCAATCGAACCAGCTTCCACACCTTCAACTTTTTGAACTGATTCAGCTCATCCTGCATCGCGTCTACCCAGCTAGGTTCCTGAAGAGCCATATCTGTTGTCTTCGGCTCTATTTGTGAGATGAAACATGAAAACAAACAATTATTGATCACCCCTGATTGACTCCTGGCCAACACTCCAGCTCCTACAGGTCTAATGACATTTTCAATGGGATGATCACGCTGGACACTTATAGGAATAGCAATTTCAGGAGCAGTTCCAGTAGAGGGAAAGTTGGTCAGATTCTCAACAGCCACTGATTTATTCTGATCAATGATCTCTTCCTCCTCTGATCCATCAGCAACAAACTCATTAGAAATTGGACCATCAAACAAGTTTGTTTGATCATGTAACTCATCCTCATTGTCAGACAACTCTGCTGCTTCCCCACCTTCATTAAGAACATTTGTATGGTTAGGAACCGTTTGATTCTTGGTAGCAGATATTGAATATGAAGTTGCAGTCGTGCGATCCCCCACAGTCGTGGGATCCCCCTCAACTTCAACATCCCCCTCTTCTTCAGCGTATGGAACAGTTAAGGGTTGAGAAACAACATTCGAAGGACCTGAGGTACCTGCATGAACGGCAAGAGGATCATCAAGAATTCCAAAGGATTTAAAAAAATAAGCATAATCAAATGGCCCATTTCAAGCATTCGTTTGATTTTCTTCGAGCCACTTTACATCAAAAGACTCCACAATCTGTCTAGTCATTTTGTTGTACACTCTGTAAGCTGTCTTGTTTTCATGTGCAGCTTTTCCAACATAACCAATGAAGTAGCATTCATCTCCCCTAGCATCGAACTTCGGTATGGATTCCAAGTGCAATAGGGTACACGGGCAACTGAAAGCTCTAAAATGCCCAACATAAGGTTTCTCGCCAAAAATCACTTCGTGAGGTGTCTTCATGCGAGCCTTGTTTATAATAACTTTATTTTGAAGATAGCACTCAGTATTGACAGCCTCATCCCAGAAGAATACTGGGAGTTTGGAATCACACAGCATCGTACGCGCTACTTCAATCAGCGTTCAATTCCTTCTTTCAGCAACACCATTTTGCTGAGGAGTCCTAGCAGCATTGTATTGTATGGCAATCCCCCTTTCAACACAGAAGAAATTCAACTCAGCACTTGAATTCGGTTCCATTGTCACTTTGAATTGCTCTCACTTTCTTGCTAGTCTGGTTTTCCATAAAGATTATGAATCTCTTGATCAATTCTGCAGTCTCACTTATATTAACTAATAAGAAAACCTAAGTAAAACGTGAGTAATCATCAGTAATCACTAAACAGTAAGACTTCCCTGACAGACTAAGCACATTCACAGGACCAAAGAGATCCATGTGAAGAAGCTGCATCACACTGTTAATTGTGTTGACAGTTTTAGGAAAATGAGGTTTTCGATGTTGTTTACCCTTAGCACATGAGACACATTTTTCAAAAGTTATGAAATCCTTCACTGGTAGACCCCTTACCAACCCCAGTTTTGCAAGACGGTTCATATTTTTGACGTTTGAATGTCCTAAATGACGATGCCACAGCATAGCATTGTGTTCAGAGATTTTGGTAAACAAACAGGCAATGCTTTCAGTAGGTGGCTTATTCATGTCTATGACATAAGCATGGCCTTTTCGGTCGGATTTCAGTAGAATCCACTCATCAGGAATAACCATTCCTGGCTTCAGAATAAAACAGTGTTTTTCATTGAAGTGAGTAGAGTAACCTTTGTCACAAATCTGCGAGACACTCCGCAGACTGTGTTTCAGCTCAGGAACGTAGTTGACTTCCTTGAAACAGAGATCACCATTTTTTACCGTGCCTCGCTGTGTAATCTTTCCTTTTTCACCTCCCGCAAAGTTGACATATCCTCCATTGAAATCCTCAAGATCAGAAAGCTGGGATAAGTCACCAGTCATATGCCTGGAACAGCCACTGTCAATGACCCAGAGTCAAATGATAGCCCTCCATAGCCGTTCCTGCACACATGCGGGATCAGTTAGATTTTGGTACCCACCCCATAATGACAGTGGGTACACCCTGTGCATTGACATAAGTCACATGTGTCCAAACCAAATTTTCTTTAGAATAGACAGGTTTATCATTGAAGCGCGAGGACTTGGGAGAACTGACTGGAACATTACATTTTGGCTTCCAAACTGATTTAGGCACTTCCAATTCCTTGGATGCCTTGGGCACAGATGATTTGTAGTTAAGAACATAATTTTTCCTTTTGAGTTTCATTTGTTTAGCTTTGTTCCAGTCATCATCAGAAGGCTTCACCTTGGAATTCATTCTCATAACAGGTTTAGATTTTTGATTCTTCTCCTGTTTAGAAAATTTGAAATTCCCCTTTTGAGCCTTCTAATGCTCCCCTTCTTTGGATTTTTCAGGACGATGCTGAAAATTTCTTGCAATGTGTCCAGCAATGCCACATGTGTAACATATTTGTCGTTTCACATGCGGCTTTGCTTGAGATCCATCAGTCTTTGCAAAACTAGAGGACTTGTGTGGATCCTGAGATGCAGGCGAAACAGGTCTATTTTGCTTTTTTGACACAGAATTTTGTTTAACTTGATTTTTCGATTTTGATCTTGGTGGAATGTATTTTGACTCACCAATTTCCTTTGTTCGTTTTACCAATAGATTCCTAGATTTTTCAACTTTATTAGGCAAAACAATAGAACTTAAATCCACGCAAATAGAACCAAAATAAATGTCAGAACAACTTTCGCTCTTAAACACAGAGCCCACACAATTCAAAACATCAGAAGAAATTGAAATATTGTTTGATTGTTCAGAAATTAAAGCATTGTTTTTCTGAATTTTATTTTTCAAATCAAAAGATTTAACATCATCCGAATCATCTTCATCCACCCAATCTTCAACAACTACTTGGTCTGCATTCGAAGCAACAGGGTTAGTAACATTCACTTTCTCACAAACGGTGTCACATGATGTTGTATTATTACTTCCAGTTGTTGGTGACACCGTTGAATCTGAAGAATCAGGATCATTCTCATTTAACTTATCAGTAGAGGCTTCTGTGGACTTTTCACAGTCTGACGCCACTGAAGCTCCTGTTACTGATTCTGATTCTTCATTAGTCAGTTCTGATTCAAATGTTTCAGCCGACTCGCTACTAGATTTGATTAAAATTGACTGACTCTGAGTTCTCACAGTCAGTCTTTTCTAAGGAATCACAATGCAAGTCAGACGAAACGGATGATTCAGAAACCTTTTCAGACTCAACTTCAGTAACTTCTTTATGTAATTCATCACTTGACTCTACTGATTCAACCGTTTCTGATTTCTCACAACTAGTTGCTTCAGCTAAGTCACTGGTTGAGTCACATGAAGTAGTTGACTCACTCTGTTTGCCATTTTCAAAATCTTTTAAAAATTCAGCCAACCTATTCATCATGGCAAACTCCACATTGTTGACATCCACATGAGACTCCGTTTTTTGAGATTTTGTTTCAAATGAACTTTGAGATAAACATGTTTTAACATTTTCTAGAATTTTAAAATGTTTATCAATTTCAGCATCTTTCTCATAGTTGAAAGTCACAGTGAGTTTGTCAACATCAACAGGTCTCACAAATGTTGTCTTGGGAGGCTGTTTTTCTAATTTTATCTCAGTTTTATCGGGCCTGGTGATTTTAATTTTCTGTGTTTTGAGCGGCTCAACCTTAACAGTGTCTTTCGGTCCACACCTTTGGTCTGGCATGTTGGCTATCTCCTCTTCAGTCTTGGGAAGTGAGGAGAAATTTTGATTGTATGGTTGAGGTATGCGTACAAATCCCAATCCTTTGTTTCTCACTTCCCTTTTGCTGAACTTCAAATGTTTGTTTATCATTTTTTCAACTTTACACTTGAAACTTCAAATTTCTTAAAGTTAAACTCTGTGTTTTCAAAAATTGATTTTTGATCTTCAAGTTCAGCAGCTAATTTTTCAGATAGTTCCTTGAAGTGGAGATACCTACATCTATTCTGACTCACATCATTTTGCAACTGTCG
Source organism: Scalesia atractyloides (assembly GCA_947069175.1). Taxonomy (NCBI): domain Eukaryota; kingdom Viridiplantae; phylum Streptophyta; class Magnoliopsida; order Asterales; family Asteraceae; genus Scalesia; species Scalesia atractyloides. Next base: position 59,164,474 of record CAMTDV010000021.1, read on the forward strand.
GATGTCACGCTTTTGCGCCTCCACAACATCCTTGTATCCATTGATTTTCTTTTTGATCCGATACAAATCAGATCTGGATACTTGTAGTTGCCTAACTAGTGAGTCTGCCTGAGCCCTGCAACCGTCTACCTTTTCTCTACATTCCTCGGTACACAAATATTATCTACACGTACCTTAGTAGATGAAGGAGAGAAATCACCCATGGATGCCATGAAAGCATGATACACATTGTTCTCGTTAATGTTTAGATCTGCCATTTGACTTGACCAGTTGAAGCCACATCCTTCTTGTGCCACCATTGCAAGATTTGCACTTGAATTTGTTCCAGATCCCGAAGTTTGATTTCTGGTAGGTGAGTTTGGTGGAACGTGAGTACCTGGGCGCGAAACACTCACATTTGAAGTAGCAAGAGTGTTTGGAGTTGGTCTTGATGCAGAACTGACAGTCACAGTCACATTTGAATCTGATCTCTCTGTTTTAGGCTGACGGCATTCACGAACAAAGTGACCAGGCTCGTGACAATTGAAACACCTAAGCTTTGACTTGTTCCACCCGAGTTCCTTGCTAGCAGCATCCCAGCTGTTTCTTCTGGTTCTCTTAACAAAATTCTTTGCGCGGAAGAGCCATCGCCATTTGCCAAGTTATATCCATTTCTTCAATGTCATCGGGATGAACCTCATGAAAATGACTCATCTTCCCAGCAACAAAGGCATTATAGCAATTCATCACCCAGCCATGAATGCCATGTTCTCTTCAAACTCCTTGGGTACTGTAAATGTTGGTGTAACATTCGATGTGTTTCCAGAAATAGTAGAGACTGGAGCTGTTGTGTTCACTTGTTGAGATGGAAGTGTAGGCATATAACCTGCGCTGCTTGGAAAAGTGGCATTGGATCAAACTGAAGCTGAGGTGTTTTGAACAGTGGATGGGAACATCTGAAAAGATCCAGCTCCTTGCTGAGAGACAAAAGCAGCATTGGATAGAACGCCAGCGTTGTTGTAGCTTGAAGTGTGATTATATAGCCTTTGTTTGTCATCCATGTCGTATGACTTGAGCAACGATATCACTTCTGCCAAGCTCATGCGTGTCAAGTCCTTGGTTCGCTTGATCAAAGTGACATTTGTATTCCAACTTCAAGGAAGAGCATTAAGCAATTTCTTGTTCACTACAGAATTTCCAAGCTGCATATCAGGCGTCCTCATCTCACTTATCAAAGTTATGAAATGTTGAATCTGATTCTCCAAAGTTTCACCAGGGAAATGATTGAACATGTTGAATTTTTGAGTCATCATCTTCCTCTTGCTCTCCTTCATTTCCTCATTTTCTTCATACATTGCCAGCAGCTATTCCCATTATTCTTTAGCAGACTTTGCTTCACGAACCCCAATGTCTATTTCCGGCACTAATGCGGTGTGCAGCATAGCTAAGGCTTTCTCATCAACTTCAACCTTTTCATAATCTTCGTCGTTGTATTCAGACACAGGCTTAACAACAGTTGTTCCTAACTCTTCATCTAGAACGTATGTGATCACTGTAGGTCCTCGGAAAATCGATCTCCAAGCCTTTGGTTCCTTTATCTTTAAGTACTGTGAAAAACGAAACTTCCATTCTGAAAAGGAATCCCCAAAATTCAATCTTGGGATTTTGTTGTTTGTTCCAATGACGGTGTCTAAATCCTGGTTCTTAATGACCTTATCACTTAATAACACTTGATTAGTTTGATCCATTTCTGAAAGGACAATTAAACGTATAAGTAACAGGTAACTTTAAATATGAGATAAAATATCAATTACCCTTATGATTACAATATAGTTTAATAACAGAAAATTTTAATTACTAATCAAATGGTTCAATACAGAATATGATCCGTGTAACAGTTCAAAGATTCAACACAGTTCGGTCCACTTGAAGAAGCCTAAACACAATCACACATTTTTTCAATCGCACAACTTGACCCCTTCGATCGCACAAGTTGACCCTTCAAATGAATCTTTTGTCAATCGCACAAGTTGACCCTTCAAATGAACCTTTAGCCAATTGCACAAGGTGTCACCTCCAACTGAACCTTTAGCCAATCGCACAATTTCAATACCAACAGTTCAAATGGACAGTTGATCGCACAAGATAAGCCCAGTCGCACAAGCAGTTATGGATCGCACAAACGGTAAAAATTGGGCCTGAATCCTTAAAGGCCCAATCAGTTTGCAATCCCACAACTGTTATGAATCGCACAATTTGGATTTGATTCCTTAACAGTTCAAGCAATTCACAATCGCACAAACTTTCAACCACAATCCCGAAGAATTTGGTGATTTTATTTTCCGAATCTGTTCGATTTTTCCTGCAACAAACTTTCCAAAATTTCTGCAAACACAACCAACTTGCACATAAACAGATCAAACCCACTATTATTCAAAAATCTAATGAATATTTGATGAAATTCGAAGCACAAGAACCCAGAAATTTAAAAAAAATTAAAAGAACTTTCAGCCAAAAAATTGATATGTTTAACTAAAACCCTTTCAATTTTAAGCAAACCAAATTTTCAGAATAACATACCTGTTTTGTTTCACAGTATTTCAAATTGATTTTAAAAAACAGGAAAACCACTTTAATATTAGTGTTCGTGCCTCAACTTGGGTTGATATTCAAATGCAAATAAATAGATTTTCAATAAGAGAAAAATAGACAACTCAAACCCTCTATGACCCAAGAAACAGTCGACAGAAGAAAAACTATAAAATAGACTAAAATAATCAAGAAAATCAGACCTTTCTTTGTCGAGATCGAACACAGATCAGCAGCAAAACAATCTTCAATCTTCAAGATATCTGATCCAACCGAGCCTTCGCAAGACTACTTAGGCTCTGATACCAACTGTAAGTCCCAAAACTATAACAATCGGATATCAAACACCAAACAAGTAGCGGAATTACAAGTGAGATGTGAGAGATTGAAAAGCAAATGTATTGATTCAAACCCAAGAACACACGAATTCTAGATTCGTCTGGTACTCTTGGTCGCACAAGATTACAAAAGTTTGCTAATGAACCAACAACCAAAACAGTAAAGGAACCTCCTATTTATATCAACATAAGAAGCCCTAATACAATGGGCCAAGCTCGAACCCAATAGCCTATCAAACCACCCATTAGACTAATAGTCGATATCGACCCAACCCACATTCAAAAACCCAAGACAGATGCAAACCTACACTAGTTTATGCCCTTGCAATTCCATCTCCATTACCTCCAGAACCACCGAGTATGGTGCCTTCGGATCCACCGTGTCCACTACCTCTAGTTCCACCACTTGTGTCAACTCGGTTCGCCTCATACTGGGCGACAGCAGCAGCAAATTGTTGTGCGATTAACAAGTAGTGTTGTAAGCATTAGGACATAGGTTTGATATGATTTTAGCTCAAGTTGGATGAAGATTAACAAGTTTTGAAAAGTTTTAAATACAAACAGAAAGTTTTGGGACACTTTAGGGGCATTTCCAGGTCTTGATTCTCCATGGAGAACCCTTGGATTCAACCCTAAAGATTATCCAAGTATTTAGAAAGAAGAATCAAGTGATTCCGTAAGAAATGACCAAGTTATGCTCACTTTTGTGCAAGAGAGTGATTCTGCCAGAAAATTCTGATGTTGCAAGAACTTGAGATGATTTAAGAGTGATTTTGGTGAGATTTGAGAGTGGTGAAAGTGGAAAAATGCTTGGAGAAGTGTTGGGATTTATAGGGATGAGTTTAGGGTTGATGGGAGGTGATTAAATGGTTTGAGTGGGATCTGTGCTTAATTCGCGAGCCAAAACACATTCTACCCGCCCAGCATGCCTTACGGACCGTAAGGGTTTCCCCTTGCTGTCCGTAAGGACCTGGTCCAAGTGAGAATGTTGTTTTTGCTTGTTTTATCCAAAGGTGACGGGTTTAGAATATTTTTAAGGACATTTTATGACATATTAAGGTATTATAAGTACAAAATAACATGCCACAAGGTATAGGTATGTACAAAATGAATATGATTAAGTACGAATGCCACGTTTAAGTCTCGAATAAGTATAATATCACGCTTGCAAGTCGTCACACGATTACGAGTAAGAGTATCGTGAATATGATCACATGTTTAAGTGTATGAACAAGTGTAAAATGATTACGATCAAACATTACATGAATAAATGCGAGTTTTCATTATGATTCAAGTCTCAAAATACAACGTTTACAACTACAATTCGAATATGAGATACAATGCCTTCCGAAAATGAAAATACAATACGAGCTAGCTATAAATAGAAAGTATGAAAACGTGGGGTGTTACATAACGCTATTTGTGACAACAATTAATTCAAAACCGAATTTCATTTCATAATAAAATTGTCAAGTACAACATGGAAATTCAAAGTACAACAAGAGAAACAATACAACAATTTTAAATAACAAGGTAACTAATCTGGTAATAACAAGTGCGTTTCTAGTGTAGTCCCTACTAGATTTCATCATATGAATCCCCATCAACCTGCAACATGTTAATAAAGTATAGTTCAACACAAAATGCATTGGCGAGCACACAAGTTTAAGTATAAGCATACATATAAGCATAAAGGTTTAAAAATGAATCCACATGGCAACTAAGTTTACACAAGAGCGTCATAACATGGGTCAACCCATGGTTTACGCAATAAAGAATGAAATTCAACATGACCTCTCGTTCACGGGTGGTGCGTTACTCCTATAGCGCTATACATGTCAAATGGAGGCTCGTATAAAGCTAATGACTATTGTATCACATAAGAATTACCCAGGTATAAGCATCAAGTAATGTATCATAGCATTCATGTATTTGGATTGTTTTGTGCATTTGAATAAAGTATAAAGTTTAGTGGTTTTTGTTAAGGTTAACATATTCCACCCAAAAGTGACATAAACGAAAATGGGTCATGTGTACTCACGGTTTTGCAGGCTTTCCACTTGGTGAGTCCGCGAATGTTGTGGGTTGTTTAGGATGGAGCACTTTGTCCTTCTACACGAAGAAACGTCGGTGTGAGCATTGGATGATTAACGGAGGAGTAAAGATTCGAAACATAAAGTATGAAAAAGTACTTATGCAAAAATAATCACTTAGGTCTAGCACTCGTTCTTGACGATTTGAGAACCCATAAGGGTTTGTATGATTTCATAGGTTTAACACCTATTAGAATCGTAACAAGGAACTAAACACTTCGATGATTTAACTTAGTAGCTTGACGAACAACCATTTGGTCATCATCAAGGGTTCGGTTATAGGTATTATATATAATTTATATACATATATTATATCAGTAGTTCATTAAGAATGTCATAGAAGTCATGTATGAGGTAGGAGGATTAACCATCCATTTTGAGACCTCTTTGGATTCACCACTACACATGTTGACATAGACAACAAGGAGGGTCATGAACACATACAATAAATTAAATATAACATAAGTATTCTAAGAATACAACAAGTAATGTGTGGACTTTCAAGTAGGATAGTCAAGCTAACCTTAATCACACAAACATCAAGCTTTAAGCTTGTTCATTACTTTTGGGTTAAAGCTTAAACAAAACAGAATGTTTATGAGGTTTTAACCTCTAATTTTAGATGCCACACCCTTTTTTAAGTGCAACTAACCATAGATTTGATTATGAGCATAAGGACATAGGAATTGGAGTGTTTGAGTGAGGATTAGAGAGTTTGCAAAGTGGGAGAACTATGGGAATGGGGTGGGTTTTATAAAGGTAGATTAGGGTTAGTTAGGGTGTCTTAAATGCAAGAAACACAACTATAACAAACACAAAATTGGCCAACCCATGAGCAGCTAGCAACAATATGCGGATTGGGTCTTCTGGCAAGGCACGAGAGGGAAGGAGTGGGCCGGTCGCGGCCCGCGACCCATGTTTTCCGGGGCTCAAGTTTGTTTTTTTGTCATTTTTAGTCAATGTAGTTTAGGTCTGTTATGTTTTAGGGTGTTTTGGACACAAGAGGCATATTATAAGTATAAGAGATAGTATAATCAAGTATGGTCAAGCATATGAATTGTGAATAAGTATCGTGTATGATCAAATGTCGTATAATTCAAGTACGTCACGTATTTGTAAATTTATCTCACGTTTTCAAGAATTGCGAATAAGGTATCATAGGTATACTGAATTCAACCACGGGGTGTCAGCCCAGTGGCCAGCCTCACCCATTCCAAACGGGAGGACGCGGGTTCGAGTCCAGCTCGGCCCGAATAATCCTGCTGGGTAGTAACCGCCAGGCAGCTATGGGGCTAAGCTAGCTTGGGGAGGGAGAACCCTCCCGCGGTCAGGGGTACCGTGCATTTACCCTTTTTTTCAGGTATACTGAATTCAAACGTATGAACATGTACGATTATGTAAAGCATGAATTGTAAGAAATAACGAATTTTATTATGATCCAAGTCTCGGATTTTACAATGATTACAACGAAAGTACGATTACAAGGATACAAAGCTTCCAAAAATAGAATTACAAGCTATGCTTTCTAATTAAGGAAAGTACGAAAAAGCAGGTCGTTACAAGTCACAAACAACCCTTTGTGTTTATGTGAATGTATCATTTATATTATTTGGAGTGGTCATGAGTGGAGAAGAGAGAAAATATTACTCTTCATCAGTAAATTTGGAGGGTTATTGTTCATCCTTTATTATATTTTAATATTTTTTTAAGTAGTTGTGAGTGAAGAAGAGAGAAAAGATAATGATAAATGTATAAAAAATATTATTTAACTAAAAAGAAGAGAGAAAATATAATGTTTTAAGTGTAATTATAAAGATGTAATAGGGAATCGATTGTGAATGCTATTATTTTGTATGTTATGTACATGAGAAATACAATAAAGAATCTAGATGACTTCATGGTTGTTGGATATTTTAGATGCTTAACTAATAATCACCAGTTCCTTATTCTTTAAAATAATTTTACAAAATTCTTTTGAGATAAAAAGAATACTGTAATGTTTTAATACATAATTACAGAACCTTAATCATCAGCATTAAGAATTGGTTCTAATGCTAAATATCGAAAGTAGCCGACATTTATTTCTTTTTCAGGGATGAACCCCACTACAAATTGTCTAATGTTTTTTTGCTTAATTTTATACCAATAAATGTCAAATAAGCATATAATTATGTACATAGGGGAGGGTTCTTTTTGCTTAATTTTATACCAAGAAATGTCAAATAGGCATATAATTATATAGATAGGAAATGGTTCATTGGTGAACACTAAAAACGTAAGAAATCAGGAAACACTCTTAAAATTTCAACTTAACAAATTAAAAATCACTTTTTTTAAAAAAAATCCAACGCTTTTCCTTCTAAATACATGTAGAAGCTTTTTTCAATAAAAATCAAAAACTAAAAATATAAAAAAAATGTTTAAAAACACCCGAACAATCTCAAATACACCCAGATCTAAAAAACACATTTCTTTTCTCTTCAACTCAACCCTACACCACCACCACCACTCCACCACACTATCACCCACCCCCATCGACACCGCCACTCCACCACCACCTCTCCGTCACTGCCACCTTCTAAACCACCGCCTTTTACTGTACCAGAAGCCTTATCGGTGCCCCACGTTCTCTCACACTTGCTTACGCTTCCTCCTCAAATTCAAATTTTAGGTTTATGTTAGAAGATGGCCGATTTACAGAGCTCCAGTCACTAATTAATAGATGCAGGTACGTGATTTTGAAGCTTCCCTGGCTGATGTGAATTTTTTGAAAGTTGTGGCTTCATTGTGTTTTATGGATTTTGATTATGTGCCTTCATTTTGTTTTTATCCTACAATAGAGAGTGAGGGAGATTTGTAGTCAAAGGAATGAACTATGTGGCTCCATTGCATTTTAGGAGGGATTTTTTATTATTAATGATTTTATAGTGTCTACTTTGCATAAATACTTTATTACGTTTTACGGTGCCATCTGTTGCTTTATTGTTTGTTGCAATCTTTGAAAATGTGGCTTTCTATTATTAAAAATTAATTTAATTTTCATTTTGTATATTTAAAAAAAGTAAATTTCTGTTTTCGTCCCTTAGGTTTGTCCGTTTTAAGTAGTCTAGTCCAAAAATTTAATTTATAACAAAACCAGACCTAATGTTTGCATTTCTTAACGTTTTTCATCCAAATGACTAAATTGGTTTGTTTTTTCATTTAATTATTGGCTAATTGACCAAAATACCCTAGGAACTGAAATGGAGGTTAATTCTTACATATAAAAACAAATATATAGGGAAAGGGTAAAATGAGAACCACATTGAGTTGCGAGAACCACGAGAACTTTTTGATCCGGCGGGAGTTTGGTCAATTTTTTTTGCACAAACGTAGATGAAAAAATAATAAACACGTCTGTAAATAAAATAAAAAAATTGTCGAGTCAGTAGTTTTGACTGATACAAGTTTTTTTTACAGCAGACGTAAATTTTGGAAGAAGATAAATATTTTTTACGCCTCATATAAATGTGGGTATGCGACATTTTTATCATTTTTTATGCTAAAACAAGTGATTGTTTTTACGACTTTTGAGAGAAAAATTCAGAAAAACCTTTTGGATGGTCTAGTTCTCGTGGTTCTCGCAACTCGTGGTGGTTCTCATTTGAAACGAATCCCATATATATATACATATATATACACTTAAAAATATATATACATATTTAAATTGTATAACGTTTGATTTATAAATTCTTATATATAAAATATTATATATATTTAAAATTTATATGTAATTATATGTAATTTTTGTTTAATGTTTTAAAATTTTGGGATGTTACAAAGTTTAAATAATCTAAATTCAAAAAAATATTATGCTTAAGGTAAAATAGTTACGCAACTAATATATATAATTACACACAATAATTACGCACTCGTAAAAAATAATTACATATAAAAATTTACAACATATAAAAATATAATTTGCGTGTGGTATTGCTATGGTTTATTTTTTTAATTTAAATAATACGTGATTCTACACTTTACGGTGTTTGTGTTAGTATTTTGTGTTCTCCGTCGTATCGTACCAAATTGATTAATGAGCAATTACACATATTGAAGACACAACTATGATAACCACTCCTTTGAATACAATGTTTGATCATAAACTCATCAAAACTTTTATATCATTTTTGCCATACATGGTATGTTATTTGTTACTGTATATATATAATCTCTATGCGCATGTCTTTTCTTGGTACATCTATGTAGAGGTTAGATTATTTAAATTTTGTAAAATCCTAAAAATCTTAAACATTACACAATAGAGTGTGTATATATATATATATATATATATATATATATATATATATATATATATGTATGTATGTATAGGGGAAGGTTCATTTGAGAAGAAAATTTAATTGAGAAGAAAAAATACAAAGGGTACAATTGTAAAACACTAAATACTTTTCTCGTATCTCATTTATTATTATGTTTGACTAATTAATTACTCATAAATACTATCATCCTCCACACTAAAATGTTTACCTATACACATCAAAAGTTATCCTATACATTTTGAAATTTAGCCTACACATATTGAAATTTATCCTACACAACTCGTAACTTATCCTACACTATAAACGAATTTTTATTTTTATTTTTTTGAGAACATATATATTTAAAATAAGTTACAAATTTAATATAGTTAGTTATTAAAGAGGAAGACTACAGATTAATGATATATGTAAGTTTACCAATTTACCCTTAGAGTAACATTAAATACAAATATTAAATGAAGTCAAATGAAGTATTCCTATTGGTGAAAATCTCTTCTTTTTTCTTCTTATAAAAATTTTCTTCTCATTTGAACCTCCCACTATATTTTATATATATATATATATATATATTATGATAAGGTTCATGTGAGAACTGCGAGAACCACCTTTATTGCAAAATAAAATCTAAAAAAATCAAAAAAGCACTCAATTTTTTTAATATTTTTTTAATAAAAATCGTTATATTTCTTTACCAACAAAAAAACTTCTTTTTCGAGTAACCTACGTTATCCCTAGTAGCAAAATCGCACTTTAATTTACAATACCATCCATAATACACTCAATTTTACATTAAATGCACATATGTATCATTATGTATAACAATCATATACCGTGTTTTGGTACAAAAAGTTTGTGATTTTGAAAGATGAAGTAGGCTCATATATATGTTTTTTGGTTAGTTATATCTAGTGGTTGATGGGTTCATTATAGTTGTCACTTATGATGTAATATGTTGATTGGATGGTATAAACGGTGTTGATATACATGTAATAAAGTGAAAATATTGGTATTGGTATTGTATTATAAATGGTAGGAGGTAACGGTATTGTAATATGGATGGTAGGAGGTAATGGAAGTGTATTATGGATGGTATGATAGATGAAAGAGAAAGTGTATTCAAAGTAGTGTACCAAAACACCTTATTTCATGTTGATACATATAGATGCACATGTGCATTTCTTATATTGGTATGCGTAAAAAATAGTGTATTACATATGGTAGTGTAAATGAAAGTACAATTGTTTAATGTTTGTAATGTATTACGGAATTTGTCAAAGAAATGACGAAAATGCACATGTGCATGGTAGTGTATTATGGATGGTATGATAGATGAAAGAGAAAATGTATTCAAATTAGTGTACCAAAACACCTTATTTCATGTTGATATATATAGATGAACATGTGCATTGCTAATATTGGTAATGTAAAAAGTAGTGTGTTACACATGGTAGTGTAAATGAAAGTACAATTGTGTTTGTAATGTATTACGGAATTTGTCAAAGAAATGACAAAAATGCACATGTGAATGGATAGTTGGTACTCAAATTTATTTATTTTTTTTGAAATTTTTTTTATTGTTGAGTAAATATAGCGACTTTTTCAAAAAAATATTAAAAAAATTGGTATTTTTTTGGATATTTTTAGGTATTAATGTTGTGATCACACTGGTTCTCGGGGTTCTCGCAATAAAGAGTGGTTCCTAACGGATCCTTGTCCTATATATATATATATATATATATATACGTGTGTGTGTATATATATATTTTAAACATATATAATATTTTTCTATATAAGAATTTTAAATGTCTATAACATTATATATATATATATATATATATATATATATATATAATATAAAAATTAAGCAATTTTAAGTGTGTGTATATATATATATAATATTTTTATATAAGAATTAACTTCCATTTCAGTCCCTAGGGTTCTTCTAGTCAATTAGCCAAGAACTAAATGAAAAAAGCAAACCAATTTAACCATTTGGATGAAAAGCGTTAAGAAATGTAAACTTCAGGGATGGATTTGTTATAAATTAGATTTTTGTACTAAAATAGTTAAAATGAACAAACCTCACGGAAAGTTAATAAAAATTTACTCATTTAAAAAAAGTGTTGTTATCATATGTTGATAACGGGCATATGAGATGCTTGTTACACGAATTTTATTTTTATAAGACAATGAAAAATAAGGCATTCTATTCTATTGCATTTTTTAATTGTGTTTTAATTCAATTATAAAATATAACTTATTTGTGTTTTTGGTCGATTACGTTTTAGTAGAAAAAACTATTATTCTTTTGTGTATTTTGTCCATTGCGTTTTAGGAAAAACATTTTTTGTGTGTTTTATTTTTTGTTCATTGTGTTTTAGAAAAGACATTTTTTTTGTGTTTTGGTCCATTATGTTTTAGAAATAACACTTTTTTGTGTTTTTTGTCTATTGCGTTTTACAAAGAATACTTTGTTTTGTGTTTTTATTCATTGCGTTTTAGAAAAAAACATACTTTTATGTTTTTTATCAATTGCGTTTTAGAAAGAACATTTTTTTTGTGTTTTAGTCAATTGCGTTTTAGAAAGAAAACCTTCTTTTGTGTTTTTAATCAATTGCGTTTTAGAATAAAAAATTTTCTTTTGTGTTTTAAAATAAACACTTTATTTTGTGTTTTTAACCTATTGCGTTTTATAATAAACATTTTTTTGTGTTTCTATTTCATTGCGTTTTATATAGAAGACTTGGTATTTTTTTAATCCATTGCGTTTTAGAAAAAAAAAACACTTTATTTTGTGCTTTCTTCCATTGCGTTTTAGAAAAAAAGACATTTTTTGTGTTTTTTATCCGGTGCGTTTTATAAAAAAATCATTTTTATGGTATTTTTGTCCATTGCGTTTTACGCATCTGGGTTACCGATTTTTTTTTCAAAAGTGTAGCAATAGTGTGCTGGTTTAAAGATAAAAAACGCTCGTTTTTATGGTGCAAATTTTATAAAAAAAATAATGTCGTATGAAAGTTATTAAGGTTTTAAAAACTGGGGGAAATTGGAGAAGAAAGAAACTATTGACTTGGTTGGATTAGAATAGCCTTAGACTAACTCACGCGTCTTTTTTTTTCAATCTAACCCATTTAATCTTAGCCTTTGATTATTTAATAGTTGGTTAAGATTACTTCCTAACATTCATATTCAAATAAACTTCCTAGTATATTCTAACCCTTGTTTTATATATTAAATTGGTAAAAACAAGTATATCCTGACCATTCTTTTATATATTACAGTAAAAAACAAATTCCATGATCAAATTAATATAACCATTGTAAATAAATAAATCAAACACCAAACATATTAACCTTAGATGCTTCAAACAAAATTCGATAAACAAGAATTCGAAAATATAATAAGATAAAGAAAAAGTAATGGAATAAAAACGAACAGATAAGAAATTAGAGAATAAAAGTATAACCCTATCCTTTTGCTATATTAATTATATATATCTAGAAAGACAAGAACACACCACCCTACAAATTTGCTTTATGTGTTCATATTTTAAACACTGATATTGAAAATCAAACCAAAATTTTTAAAACTTAACACTGATATTAAAAATCAAACCAAATTAAAATGGCAAAAGATGATTCAAGTCAAATGTCTTTAATCAATCATTTAAACCTAATCTACTTTAACTAACAACCACACAATTGTGTCGATATAATATAAAATAATATATAACAATAGGCAAACGAGTGTCGATAAAATATAAAATAATATATAACAATAGGCAAACGATATCTTAAAATTTACAAACTCGTCTTTACCGTTTATTTAGAGTTAAATGCCATATTGGTTTATGTGGTTTTTGCATTTTGCTAGTTTAGTCCAAAAGTTTAACTTTTCACCTATGGTACAAAAAGATTTTACCGTTGCCATTTTAGTCCACTGGGTTAACTTCAAGCATTTTTTTCTGTTAACGAGAAGGGCAATTCACTCATTTTATATGGCAGAATTGCCCTTCTAGTTAACAGAATTACATATAAAATGACCGTATTGGCATTCTCATTAACAGAAAAAATAGACGAAGTTAACCCAATGGACTAAAATGGCAACGGTGAAACCTTTTTGGACCCACATAGGAAAAATAAACATTTGGACTAAACTGACAAAAGGACCAAAACCACAGAGACTAAAATCGCATTTAACTCTTTTATTTATCTCTAATTAACACTTATTTATTTTAACAACCTTTTACATATAAATACTATCTAATCTTACACTTGTAAGAATTTGAACCCTTACCATTTTGTAAGACACACATTGTCACTAAAGCACTAGGTTATAGGTGTTATAAATATTGTATATTATTATATGTGGTTATCAACTTCTTAAATAGATTAGCTTTTTCTCCAAGATTTCCTCTCCTATATATATCTTATTGTATCTCAATGTTTGATATACCTATCAATGAAACATCTCTCTCTACATATCTTCTATATTGTTTTGCTTTTAGACTAGTTTCACAACACGTTATCAGCACGAATGTCTTTTGGAGTTGGATCGCAGCATCATAAAGTTACATTGCGATTCGTAAGTATGTTTAATTAAACTATCATGTAAGTAAATTTTTACTTCTCGTTCATCTTCTATTAATATCGTATTTATGTATGGGCGATGATCTTGACTATTTGTATGATTATTATTTTGATGTGCTTATTTGTTTTATGGCCTTTGAAACATAATTTTCTTTGCCTTAACGTATTACTTATTCTGACATTAGGATGGCATATAAATTTTATGTTTTTTTAATGGTATTGTTTAAGAATATTAAAAGAAAATATAGTCACATGTCCAGGTTGGTATCTTGTAGGAGTAATTAACCTATCGATTCCCATCTTATTTTTATCGGCTATTTGGGTAGTCATGTTAGTTTGTTTTTCTAATTCACTTTTTTATACAGATTGCACAAATGAATATTGGTGTTTGATTGTTGAATAAGACACTAAAATATCAAATTATATTATAATAATGAATTGCAAAATAGGGGTTTTAGCCATTGTTTGCCCTCTTTTTCGAGAAGAAAATTGTTATTTAGTTACTAATACTACAAATCTTATGTTATGTGTTTACTTGTTTAAAGTGTGATTATGTGATTATATCATGCATGTATATTTTGTGAAAATCAATAGTTTTTTTTTCTTTTATTGAAAAAAATAATATTGTCATGGTTTTCGTAACTATACTTATGGTACTTAAGATGTATAAAATTCGCCTAAGTTTGGAAAATACATAAAATGTTATTTTAGATAAATAAACTAGATCTCTTTATGATAAAGTGTCATAATTAATTGCTAAAGACTATTGTTTATTAAAGAGAGTTTTAAATTTTAATTATGTGGCATGCAATTTCTTATAAGTATTATGCATCTAGAAAATAAGGAACGATTGAATAATTTATCAATGAAAAACTTAGATTCGGGTGTGAGATTCCAACATGTAAAAGAATTTTGAAACTTAAATGGGTATGACTATTGCGTCATATATTGCATATATGTGTTTAGCTGTATATATTTATGACAAGAATAAAATTATGTATTAGTTAAGAGATATTGCTTTCATAATATACACAAATTTTAATATTTATGACAAGAATAAAATTATGTATTAGTTAAGAGATATTGCTCTCATAATATACACAAATTTTAATATTTAAGTGTTATTTTTTTTAGTATATGGAAGGTATAATTTTTATATTTCTAATTATTTTTTTTAGTGTACGTAATTCTTAATATCTCTATATATGGATATGGATGCTATAATTTTTATATTTCTAATTATGGTAATTGAAAAGGGTAGGAAAATAATACCTACAAAAATATATCGATTGTTTACAAATATCGGTTATTGTTTGTTTACGTGATATATGAATATGGGAAATAATATTTTGGGTTGAATTTAATGATTTTGTTTGGTTATGCCTATTTATAGATTCTTTTATATGGATCCCACTAAGTTTTATGGGTTTAATCTTTATTATATGTGTGTTTTGCTTTGATGATAAAATTGAAAACTAACTAGAATTAGTGAGAGTATGGAATGTTTTAATAGTGACATGTTATAACATTCTATATTTTATAACATCATTTTATGGTACGCCTTGTATCTTGTATGCTACCATATACGAAAGTTATGGTTTATTATCACTATCATGAAAGAGAATCAATATACTTAAATGTTATATTCGAAGTGGTATACTCCCTAGATCTCATTATCAATTTATAGAAGGTCATAAGATTTTAGACTGATAAATCTTACATGGTTTGGTCATGTAAATACATATATTCATTTATATCATATGAAAAGAAGATTGCTTATAATGAAAAACTGGATACAAGATTTCCGTTTGTCATATATGAGATACGATATGCTCCTGAAGTAGCAATATCATTAGGAGATTATGAATAGTTTAAATTGATTTATACCGGCCATATGACTGAGTAAAGAATGAAAATTCATGAAAGTTTCCAGACTCTATCTCATTCCTTGAAGTGAATGTGATAAAATGTTGATCATTGTAAAGGTAGTGATTATGGACATAATTGATAAGTTGTAATGATGAAATCGACAATTTAGAATTGTAATGATGGTCATATTATATTAAAGTGAGACCGACCATCAGAAGTGCAACGATGATTATGTAATAATAAGACTGACCCCCATAAGTGGCAAATAAAAAGAGTGATATATGAGAATAATATGTCGAAAGGATGGATATATGTCTTATGTCTTGTGCATAAGTGTAAGTAATACATTACTATCATAAACTACAAGTTTATGGATCATGATATTTGATTGGCATGACCGGTTAGACCATACCGAATCAATGATGATGTGAATTGTATTGAAGAACTAGAAGATTCTTCAAGTTGGTAATTAGCATGCAATATTTTCTCTCAAGGGAAATTCATTATTTACCAACCAAAGTATGGTGAAAATCCCTAAATATTCTGGAAGTGATTAAAGGATATGCATATCCTAACGTTATACCATTTAGTGTTTTAAATCGATGCATCGTCTAAATGGTTATCAAATCCACAACCTGAAGTTTGTGTGATTGTGGCTTAGCTAATGTGATAGCAAACATATTAATCCAGATTGGTATATTTATTTTGGTAATAACGATGAATTCAATTCCCAAGTTATTTTATTGGAATAAATGTTGAATTACATATAGCTTATGTTTATACAATAATTGCTTTGTTTAGACGACCACTAAACGTCTACTATTGATTATAAAGCCAATGATCATGAGAGGAGCAAAAGTTCAGTTAGGTACATGTAATTTTACATATAGTACCATTAATTCACATCAAGTCAATAAGTTATAGTTCTCCCCACATAGTTGGTCTTTAGCCAGGAACCAAATATGTCTCATCAAAGATTTTGGTTGGGCGACATATATTGAAACTCATCCACCACATCGCACCATGATGGGACTTCTAAAAGGTTTGACAATATGTTGGATATAAATAATCGTCTATAATTGACTACTTAAAGCCATTAGTGAGAAATTTGTTTATGGCTCATTGGTTTTTCACTTTAGTGAATGAATGTTCCCAACATTAGGGGGAGATAACAAGCAGTTGGAAAGTGAAAAGTGAAATGAATTATCATGTCATATTGATCCTCAGACTATAAACTATGAACTAGAAGTTTAAAGTATAATTCATTTACCAATATTAAAGAAAAATTTACCAGACGAGTTCACTGACCTAAATAGAGTGACTAAGTAAGTCACATAATCAACTGCTTATGCTCCATTTATGTTTGCATCCTAGAAGGACAACCATATATTTTCTAATGAGTCTATTGCATACCTGAAGCGTGGTAGACTAGTCGATTCCAGTAACAAAATTCCTCAAAAGTTGGAGCAGTAATTAAGATGGTCAAATCGAGGTTATAGTAATAAGATCTCATGAAGAGACAGTAGACATGATGGTTCAAGAAGAACCTCAGGTACCTGAAAATAAAGAAATCTCGATAAGTTGTATCATGTCTAAGATATGTATGGAATCAAAATAAAAATCGACGTCGTTATACTTTTGTATATAATATAAAGCTTGAAACGATTAAATGATGAGGATCAAGATTTGAGATCTGCCTATAAACGTAAACATAGAAATGATTGGCCAAAATGGAAAGACGCAACTAAGACAGAGTTGAATTCTTTGTTGAAATGGAAAGTTTTTGGATCACTAGTCCATGCAACTGAAGTTGTAAGATGTGTTGGATACAAATGGGTCTTTTATACAAGTTATGAATTGAAAATAACATGAAGTTATTTTAAGAAAAATGGTGGCACAAGATTTTTGCAAAGACCCATAATTGATTAATGAGGAGACTCATTCTCTAGTGGTGGATATAATGACTTTCCAATATCTTATTAGTCTGGTAAGATAAAGAGAGAATTGATATGCATTTTATGAATGTATCACTTGATACTAAAAGTTTACATGAAAGTTCTGAAGGATTAAATTATATAAGTCATGTAAAGTGAGTTTTCGAGAATAATGTGATCACTGTATACATATTAGATTTGAATAGGTTATGATTTTTTACATGTTGGATATAATTGGAGCTCCTGATGAGTTTCTAAAGCAATTAAGTGTCTTAAAAGGTTAATTGAAACATCTTAACGATGTAATACTTATGCACCAAGAAACATACATAGAAAACGTATACCCGGTGATTGTGATATCTTAATAAATAGTTTACATGCATGGTACAATATGGATTTTGGAGATAAAAGCAAGTGTTCATGACATTTATGCATATGATACAGATCTCTATGTGTTATATGTGTAAGTTTATGTAACACAACTCATGAAGAGTGAATGCACATGCATATTTGGATAAGATGGGAAGAATTCCCTCGTGGATTGATAATGCTAGAAGCATTGATATAAAAACCTTAAGGACATACTATATGAAGTTGACAAAATATGTATGGACTAAAATAGTCGGGTCGAGTGTTGTACAACTCGAGATATTCGCATAAAGAAGGATATAAGTTTGATTAAATTAGCCATGTTTTATCTACATTATGCTTTTAAAAGCTCAATATAATCACAGTTTACAGTGATGATGTGTAGGCATCATCTAGAGAAACTGTCGAGCTTTTAGATGTAGAATATTTGAATGACCTTGGCACAGTCTAATTATTACTCGAACTCTAGTTCGAGTATGTATGTAATTATATTTTATCAATCCCTCAAGTACATCTAGAAGATGATGTGGGATATTTTAGTATGTACATAGTTGAACCTTAATGTATATTAAAGGTTTTTGAGTCACTTGTTATAAGAAATGCCTATTATCATCTCCTACCAAAGTAGAGATTCTCATTCTAGAAGTACCATCGTTAAATGCATATGTGCATTAATATGTTTTGCTAGCTATGTATGGTTATAATATCTATCACTTCACTTATTGTCATAATATAGCCTTTGTCAAGCGAATATATATTGAATGAGTTTAAAGAAATATTTCAGGTATAAGCGATATTTGAATATATTTTACTAACCCATCAAAACAAGTTTGGTTAGTCTTGTAGATGCATGAATGTAAGAAAACACAGTCGTGGATATATGACATTTTTAGGAGGCACTTAAAGTCTCGTTAGAAGATTATACAACATTGCTCAACATAAAAGATTGCACATTAAGGGATTAAGCGACAAATCATTAGCCAGAAAAGCTTTGATCAACTTTCAAGAAAGATGGACACACGTCACTTAAAGGATACATGTTAAAATGAGGGAGAGATTTGTTCAAGTTGCACTCTTTTTCCTTAACTAAGTTTTATCCCATTGGATTTTCTTAGTAAGGTTTTTAATGAGGCAACATACTGGTCAACAAGTATCAGAATAAGAAAATACGCGCTGCACTCTTTTTCTCTTAGCTGAGGTTTTATCCCACTGGGTTTTCCTAGCAAGATTTTTAACGAGGCAGCATCACAAAGCGTATAAAGTTGATAACCAAGGGGGAGTGTTATAAATATTGTATATTATATGTGGTTATCAATTCCTTAAATAGATTAGTTTTTTCTCCAAGACTTCCTCTCCTATATATATCTTATTGTATCTCAATGTTTGATATACCTATCAATGAAACATCTCTCTACATATCTTCTATATTGTTTTGCTTTTAGGCTAGTTTCACAACAATAGGTTCTTATTAGTTCTTAATAATACATGATTTGTATTCGTTTCCCGATAGAAGTTTTCTTTTGAAATTTACCAACGTACAACATTTCACTGTGATCGTTTTCAATTAACGATGATAATGACTCAAATTACTCAAACAGAAAAAAGAAGAAAATAGGTATGTATTTCTAATTATCATTCACTGCATTTGTAATTATACTTTATGCGTCCGTTACATAAACAAATATTTTTGAAGATGGACAACGGAAAAGTTTTTTGACAAACCCACAAGGCCATAAGAGACTCACCCTAAGCTTGGCCCAAAATCCTGGACTCTTTGTTGTTTACACCAATGCCCTCTAGGTTGCAATTGAGGTCTATTATTCGAATAAAAAAGCCCAATTAGGTTGGAACTTTGTTTTTGTCTCAAACTAGTTTTATGGGCCTAAGCCCAATATTTCTCAAATCCGTACACCTGTGTTTCAGTTACTTGTACATATTACTGAAAACATGGATCTCAATAAAAATTACAATGAGTCAATCAATCAAAACAAAACACTACCATAGTTTTGCATAAAACTAAAATGATGGCAAAAGTGTAATTGTTAATTGCGGGCAAAAATTGTAATTTGTCAGAACCAATTAGCGAGTGCCAGGCAGTTAAGAAAATTACATCAAGTCAACCAATTAAAACAATACATTACCATAGTTTTGCCAAAAAAAATCTATAACGTTAGCAAGACTGTAATTTTTACTGGGGGCAAAATCGTAATTTGTCAAGGCCATTGAGGAAGTGTCGGGGGGCTAAACACGTATGTTAGCAAAGTTAAATGTTTAAAATTAGAATACAAAAAGTCACGACCAATAAGATGGTGCCAGACAATTGCCTGACACTATTCCCTCTCATGGTGGTGATTGTAGTATATAGAAATATGTTTTTATTCATCATGGAACCAATGAAAAAACCGGTTTTGATTTTTTTTCAGGTTTTTGTGCACCACTAATTGGAGTCTTACTTTTTGATTTATTTGTTTAACCTTAAAAAATGTACTAAAACACAAAGTATATTATTTTATTTGTTATTATAATATATGGAATATATAAAAAATATAGGAATTAGGGTCTTCCTAACTAGTTGGGAGCTTGGAACTACCGGAGCGAAGATCTAGTTATAAGTTAAAACTACTAACTCAAACCCCACTTTACATTAGGGGTGGATTCAAGGGTGTTAGGTTCTCAGTTTGGAGAAAAAATAGAAAAAATTAGTGGAAATCTTGTATAATTTAGAAAATTTAGTGAGTATTATTGAGAATTTATCAAAATGAACCCAACAGAAAAATTCTTGAATCTGCCACCGCTTTACATTACCGGTTGATATTGTTGAACTGGTAAAACTAAATCACACAAGACATATATAGTTTGGGTTGGCTCTTCATTAAAATCTGTTATCTATAATAAACATGTTAAATATTGGCTGATGTGACACTTGATAAGGGCATCTAGATTTGGTTTTCTGGCTCCAAAATTTTTCCTCTCCATTCTTTCTCTTCGGTGTCCCGGATATGTTAACTCGACCCATGGATACGGATATTATAAAAACATTACATTCTTAACATATAAACCTAAAAATCTCATATGCTTTATCTCTCTCCGAATCTTTCCTCACGATAACCCAGAAACCCTTTGATCTTTAGTTTATCACAATAGCAATTCAATCTTCAGTCAGTCAAAGTTATGGGTATTCATAATTTATGTTCGTTATATTGTTATATCTTCATGTATTTTGGTATGAGTTTTGTAATCCATTAACGTTTTTCGTTTCCTCTGTTTTAGTTAACAACTTATCATCGTCTATGTATTGACACCATTGTTGATCTTCATTGCCATTTTTTATTTATATTATACCGGAATAAAGCGTTGTTGCTTTTGGGTTTTATTTCTTGATGTTTTTTTGTTTGTTTTTCATAATAACTAGATTTATTCATCGTATTTTTTACCAGTTTCCTATTTTAGGCTTTCTGATGAGTTTTTCATAGTTTTAATCTTTAAACTCGAGAACCGATTTATGTTACCATATGCAGATGGTGATAGTTAGGATCGTCGAAAAAAATGTGAATGGAAGTATGACAGTTGGTTTGTAAGTTTAAAATTAACTTTCGTATTACTTTATTTCAAATATTATATAAATATTTTTGTTTCGGAGTATTGTTTATTTTCATGTTATATACATGTGAACCTAATATTACGTTAAAATTGTTGTTTGTAGCGTCTTATTGTTGATTAGTGTTGATGTTGCTAATGATTCTTGAAGTTACATGACTCGCAAGATGTGTTTTATGAAGTTGGATGGACTTAATACAATTAAGATGAGCATTCCTGAAAGACATGGTAGTGGTTATCGGTATTACGGTTCGCAGTGGGTCACAAAATTTACCAGACATAGTGGTATGAACCATCCGGACAAGTGCACCTTTGTTTACTGTCCAGTTCAAAAGAAGCTGATTTTGAAGAAGATGGTCAATTAGTTCGTTTTGCTGCTTATCTTTTATCTAATTATCATAGGGTCTTTCTTATGTTAGTACAAATTTACTATATTTTGATCATGTCCGGAATAGTTTGGCCTTTTTTATTGTATGTTAAATTTACCAAGTTTTGTTAATGTTTTATTATTTTGTATATGTTATCAATAAAAGGGTGAATGGTATTTCTTATATTTCTTAGATAATGTATGTTCTGCTTATTATGATCACAATATACTCATCCATTACTTCATTTATTTATTTTTTATTAACCTTACTAAAACTATTATATCGCCAGATTGGATATTTTAACTGTTTTTAGAATTTGAATTTTGCCCTTTTATTTAATTAGATTATTTTAATTTTGATGTAATATTATACAATTCCCAATTATGTAACTTGTAAATTTAACTACTTTATGTCTTTACAGTACATTTTTTTTTACCATTTATGAAATTTGATACCCACTAATTTGTTACTCACTTTTTTTTTAACAAAATTTCATACCGACTTTTTTGTTAAGTCAAAGTCATATTTCCTTCCAAAAAAGTAATTCAAATTCTAAATACTTTCCTTTTTAAATTTGAAAAGATCCAGTTAATTAAGATTATAACAATCTTTTTATAAAATTTGTAAACAATGAAACACTTTCAATCGTTTTAAATATTTTAATTATTTTTGGTGAGTCAAATTCATAATTCGTTTCAAAATACTCAATCAAATATTTAATACTTTTCTTTTTTAATTTGAAAACATCCCGTTAATTGATAGATTGTAACAACCTTTGGATAATTTTGGAATCATATGCTCATGAAAATAGTCAAACCTTCTCCAAAACTGCACATATTGTTTTTATTATAAATCAATTATACTTATTTTTCAACCAACCGTATATTATATTTTTTATTTTACACCGTACATTTAATTAAATTATTTATGTTATGGAAAACTCAAAAACGTTAAGGTTTTTTCTTTAGGAAAGTTTATTAAATATCAATTACACATGTACATAATTAAATCAAAGGTTATAAAATGATTATGGTCAACCTAATCAATAACTTTTTTAAATTCAAATATTGTACCCTTTCTGACTATATAAATTCAAAAAATAATTTATAAACAGATACACAGTAGTCGTCTTTTGTACCAATTTGAATCTATTGAACCCGTGGGTAACCTTATCAATTTTAAAACTACAATCAAACTAAAAAAATAAAAAAAGTATTAAAAAGTTATAAAAACACATAATGCATTTTAAGGATAAAAAAAATAGATTGAATAATATAGTGAAAACTAACCCTACAAGATGGGTGAGGTCAGATGGGGCGGTGGTCATAACGGGTGCTATGCAAAATTATTCTGGATCATAATAGGTTCAGGTTGAAGCAAGTCGTTTCAAGAAAAAAAACTCTCAGAATAGGTTCACCGAATATATTTATATGGCGGCAAGTAATGATGTGTGAAAATTAACAAATGTTTTTGTAGGATTATTTGTATATTATGCCACTGTAACCATGTCTAAACACCTCAACCCGTATTACTTTTTTTAAAAATCTTTAAACATTAGATCTGTTAATGATTATGTTACTTTTATTATTTGCTTTAATTTACCAAAACTACTCATTGTTTTTCTAGGAAGAGTATGAAATTACAAGAAATGTTGAAGGATGAACTTGAGCTCAAAATGGCTCTTTCTGGTTGCCTCTCTCTCAATGATATATGGATGTTACTTTGTTTATGATTTATGAAATGACTTCAACGATATCAAATTTTAGGTGTTTGTTAAATAAAGAGGACTTGCATTTATAACGTTGGATGTGGCAAGACATGCTACACCAACTAGATTAAGCTCATGTTGCTTTTATTAAATTGTAAATTTAACATTATTTGTCGTTTTGTTAATGTCTTTATACATAGCTTATAAAAAAAAACTTCATACCTAATGATACAATTCACTTTGTTACTAATTTATGTAATATCACTTTATTTGCATTCCTTTTATTGATACACTTATGATTAATTTAATTTAAATTTTCCTGTCCGGGTTGCCACCCGGTGATAACCTAATGATTATAGATTCTCTATTTAAATAGTGACAAATATTGAGTTTTCTTAAAAAACGTAAGTGCATATAAAATTATTTATAAGAATTATTAAATATTAGAAAAGTTGTGATGGAATTGGAACACGATAAATAAAAACCAAAAACAAACAACATTATCTTGCTATTTCTAAAATAATTCAGAAAGTAGAACCATACAAATATATTAGCCTAACCTTGAATAAACTACTTAAATACTTACCGCCCCGCAATTGTTTTACTAAAATTTAAATCTTTATTTAAATAATATTTTTCATTCTTTATTATGAAAATTTAATTATTTACCAAAAACAATTATTGATGGGTGCTCAACTCACTATAATTACCCGACCCGACTCGTTTTGACCCAACTGAAATTCCATTTGACCCTAGTGAACAATCTTGAAAATGCTTGATGTTAGTATTTTCAAGGTCCTTGAGCTTCGATTCAAGTTCATCGAATTCGTCCCCGCGAGGATCATTCTCATCGAGCGGTCCAAGCATACGAGGGAAATCCTTAAAAATCTCTCTAACACCCTGAATGCCTTTAGAAGACAAAAAGTTACCATTAATGTTTAGCAGCCTAAAGCCTGGTTTACCCACAACTGCCTTAGCCAATGCCACAGCTCCACCTGTTTCAATCCCATTGGTGCTCAGATCGACGACACACAATCGCTCAAACGCGTCTTCAAGTGCTTTGGCAATCACTATAGCACCCGCGTCTTTTATTTCATTTTCAGATAAGTTTATTCGGGTCAGAGAATGTTTGTTTGAGATGATGCAGTCAGCCAATGCTTTGGCTGCTGCTTCTGAAGTGATGTTGTTTGCAGCCATCTCTATGATCTCGAGGGCAGAATTGGATTGTTTTAGTGCATTTGCAAGGGCTATGCTTCCTTCATTTTCCAAGTTCAAGTAACTGAGGTAGATTTCTGTAAGATTTGCGTGAACAGCGTTACCCAATGAAACCCCCGGTTTTGGTCCAAACATGTTGTCGCGTAAGTCCAGTTTCTTCAGAAGGGTACATGTTTTAAGTGCTTCAGCTAGTGCAACCCCCCCTGCTGACCCAATTCTTGTGGAGGAACACCTGAAATTACATTTTTTTTAGGATTTAGCACAATTGTTTTAAAATAAAATAATAGCTTCTTATCCCTTGAATTAGTCAAAATTCGATGAAGTGACATTCAACTGTTTTGTACAAAGATTTTTTATACCATCTTATTTTGACAAATTAGATGTAACGTAACAAGTCCTTATTTCGAATAGTTTTCACGCATATGTACGTTTTAGATAAGTTTGGGGACTTTAATGTAGCAAAACTCGGTTGAGGGACTTTATCGTGGGTTTTTAAGACATTTTAGAGACTCTCATATAAGAAAATTGGGTTGAGGAACTTTTTTTTTGAAAAATAAGGATGTATGTTGACCAGAAAATTGCGTTAACGAAATGAAAATTTTACCTGAAATCCTCTAGATTTTGGAGATCCTTTGACAAGTTGAGCAATGGCGATCGCACCTTCATCTCCCATCATGTTATGATGAAATTGAAGAATCTTAAGTTTACTAGTCGAGGGAATCAACTCGCAAACCGCCTTTGCAGCTTCGTGTGAGATCCCGGCATTCATAAAACTTAGCTCAACAAGATTACCTTGAGACTTCAAAAGAGCCCCAAAAGCCCGAACCCCCTTCTCACCCAAAGCATTATTCGATAAATTTAAAGCACTCAGCTGAGCACCCTCAAGTGCTGATGAAAACATCTGCATAACCCCAATAGCCTCAGGCTCAGGCCTCCTAGAAACAATATCCGATAAGTCAACTTCGGTCAACTGATCTTTAACAGATGACAAGACTGTTGCAGCGACATGGGCTGCAGGTAGCCCAAAAATTCTATTGCTAAAGCGAATTTTTGTGAATTTGTTTCCCGGCTCTTTTAATGGTTTTAGCAGCTCTTTAGCCTCTTCTGCATCAATGAATGCCCGACGACCTCTAGAAATATCAAACACGTGTTCGTTGTTTGATGTAGTTAACTCTGGTATAGTGTCTCGGTCTTCTTTGTGTTTGGGCCCGGTTTTGAGAAACTCTACCATTAGTTTACTGGACTCTTTAGCGTAAACTTGGACCGCAGATCCTCCATCACTTTCGGGCTCCTTTTCAAAGTGTTGGGTTGCAGCCACAAAGGCTGCAGATTCAATTTGTTTAGCATCTTCCTCTGCTTCTTCTTTACTTAAAAGCCCGTATTTTCGTGATAAAATGGAGGGGGTTGTGAGGTTTTTTATGATTCGCTCCACGAGTATTAGCCTCGTGCTGTGGCTGGGAGGCCATAGCTTAACTGAATCCATGTCCATATCGAACTATCCTGCAAATAGAATTTTTGAAAGGTCATATTTCAATGTTTTGTTAAGTTTAAAGCATTCTTGTAATAATGGAAAAACTATGCATTAAGATCACTGTATTGACATCAAAGTTGTGCAGTTCTTGCAAAAAATGAACAAGCATGCTTCAAAGCCGATACACGAAGCGCGTGCATCATGTATGCGTTACTAAAAAAATATGTATCACTAATATCATAACCTGTAACTTTTAAACACTATAATATAAGTTATTATCATCATCTCTTATAAGAAATCGATCTGTCCAATACTCAAACTCATTGCCCAATCAGATTTGAAAAACTTGATCACATCGACCACATGATGCGGATCTCATGTAATGCGCGGATTATGTGCCCGTTTTTAAAAGTAGGATGAAATAATCAATGTGAAGATCTTCCTATTTCAAAATGAATGAATAAACACAACAATGCAAGATCGTGTTGTTCCTGGAAATCAACGATAATGAGAGAAGAAAATCGCGAACAAATTCTTTTCTTATTTCAGATTCAACAAAGATTATCATCTTCAAATGGCGCTAAATTGGGAAATCTGTGAAGAAAATCCAAAGGCGAATAACCACGAAGATGAAGATGGAAATCCTAACG
This sequence comes from Scalesia atractyloides, assembly GCA_947069175.1. NCBI lineage: Eukaryota > Viridiplantae > Streptophyta > Magnoliopsida > Asterales > Asteraceae > Scalesia > Scalesia atractyloides. The sequence continues at coordinate 59,191,562 of CAMTDV010000021.1, forward strand.
TCAATATGCAGGATTCGGATCTTAAAACATGAAAAAGTAGACATAAATGATGATCTTATTGATGCGATTTTAATAGTACCGGTGGTGATGGAGAATAACCGCTGGCAGATGATGCTCGTCGGAAAAAGGTGACGGTGTTAGCTTGAAATTTAGTGAGAGAGAAGTTTAACCAAATTAGCATATGTTTGTTTATTATTTCTTCAACGGTATGAATACACCGTTAACTAACATTTCAAATGTTAGTTAACGTGTTTACAAATTAACCCTTTTACTTTCACAACTGACATTTAAAGCTCTAACTATTTAGACAGTTTTTCCTGTAAAGATAATTTCATGGATTATCTTTGGGTAAGGCCATATTGTGGTTTTGATAAAAAAACAAAAATAAAAAAAATAATGGTTTTAGTCCAGGAGTTTGCTGAGTAAACATGGTTTTTCTTGAGATTAACGATTATTAACTTTGGCATTAGGTTAATCATGTGAGAGTCTTTTATTCCTTGTGTGTCCTGTCTTGTGTGTCCTGTCTAAATTAATGTATTTTTAAATATATACCAGTTAACTTTTCACTCATGAGTCATGATCTTAGTTGCATCGATTTCTCTATGGCATTGTCTTCTTAGTCTCTGTAACTAAAACACTCACCATCAAGAACCATTGTACAATAACGATAACCAAATTAGATGATTTGGCACATCAGGAGAAAGACTAGCTAACCCGAATCAGTATAGGTTTACGATAGGCAAAGTATTTGTTTGTTTTTTAAGAATCTATAAAAATGCACACAAGTTTCTTATGAACCCTAAATTATTTAAATATTGGCCAATTATTAGAGAGAGGTTTTCAAGATTTTACCCAAACCATTTGACTATAGATTCCCAAACCTAACTTAAACTTTTGAAGTTTGTCCATTTTTATATTGTGTTGTTTTTCCAATAAAATCATATAGGGTCGGCCCAAGTCCAAGTATTTTGTGGTTTGGGCTTTAGGTCTGGGCCTCAACTTTTAAAAAAAAATTATATATGATATTTGGGTTGAGCTGAACTTATCTTTACACATACAAAAAATATATAAACATACAAAAAAAAATACAATAAACCTTGTAGTTTATTTTTCCGGTCTCAAGCCCGAGTAAAGGAGATTTTTTTCTCAAATAGTGCTTTTTTAAAGGCCTCGAGTTTTTAATTTGCTTTAGGCCACCAAAACGGTTGACTCGGCCCTCCAATCACACGTCATTTTGTCGTTGCGTTGACATGTATTTCAATGGATGCATATATTGGTGACTTATGATATCGAAATTTAACTTATTTAGTCTGCCCATACATTGCACAACTGTGGATCTTCTGTTAATTGCGTTGTTTTTTCAATTTTCGTTCAGCTCTAATCACGGTTGATCCATCTCTTGGTGTGTTCCTTCTGTTCCTTGATTTTTTGGGAGTTAAAATAGACGGTCTATACACATTACTTTAGACGACCTATGTTATATATCAGGACTAAGTTGGTGACCAAATGGAATTATAATATATATCGAACAAGTTAGGAGGTTTGGGAGTGCACGCTTGTTGGAGTTGTTATAATTCCAAGTATTCGGGCGGAGCCCCGAATAGGGTTCCAAGGGGCGGCAGCCCCTGGGGGGGGGGGGGGGGGGGTTCCAAGGGGCAGAGACTCTGGTTGGGGTCGAGCTAGTTCATTACAAAAAACGTCATAATTTTTAGATAAAAAATAAAGGCATTTTAGAGGCAATTTTGAATTTTAGAAATAATAACCGCCAACAGGCAGTTACTGGGCCTCATCCCCAAATTCGAAATTAGAGTTCTTTGTAACCCTCTGGTTCATTTCGAATTCTCATACAAACATACTGGTGTTCTGTTTCTCGAATTTAGAGTTGCATCCGATTGAATTATTCGGTAGAACCACCGAAATTATTTGATTTGAGAGTGATTACACGCCTCTCTGATTATCCGTGGTATTCAAAATTCCCCAATAGTCTATATGCTTTTTTTAAGTTAAAAGTGTATACAATTGTCTAGTAAAAATGTTCAAACCGGATCCAAAACAAAATCGATGAAATCCCCCACAGGCCACAACATTGAGTCCTAACTTCTAACAATAATGCCTAGGGCTACAAACGAACCGAACGAACACGAACATGGCCTTGTTCATGTTCGTTTGTTAAGAAATATATGCGTTTACGAACTGTTCATGACTGCTTACCGAACGAGATTTTATGTTTGTGTTCATTTGTTAAGGAAATGAACTTGTTCGTGTTCGTTTTTGTTTGTTTGTTATTTGTAGGCAATGAACGAAAATGAACGTTGATTAACACAAATAAGCACAAACTGATTGTTCATGAACACAAATGGAAATAAATGAACACAAACAAACGTTCATGAATATAATATATAATGCGCTAGCACTTATTAAATATTTTGTGTTCGTGTTCATTTGTTTAATAAGCGAACAAACACAAACGAACTTTCCGCCAAACGGTTCACGAACTGTTGGCCGAACGTTTGGTTCGTTTGCAGCCCTACTAATGCCCGTTGAAAGTTCTATTACATTAGGTTGAAATGATGCTTTCATCCTTAATATCTTAAAAACAAAAAAAAATATAAATATTACTATATATCGCAACCCCATTGCACATTCTTCACTTCAGTGCACACCTTGGGTGTTTGTTATTATAGGTCGCGATATCCAAACAGACACAAAACAAAATCTTACTTTAAGCGTATTCACTTTGTTTGGATTGTATGTTTAGGTCAAATTGTTTTAAAAACTATATTTTTGTTAGGAATAGAATTGCTAGTTTACCAATCTTCTTGAATCACCTTAAAAATCTATGTTCTTGGATTGCTGATAAAAATAACATTCACGTAACCTAAACTTAAGGTTCTTAAACTTATGACTAGCGTCGAACCAAAAAATACGATTTAAAAATTAACTCATTTTTGTAATTTATAAAATATGATATTTACAATTTGAAAGTAATTAAACTATGCTGAAGCATTCATTCAATATCTTTAAATCAATTCAAGAAGGTTTTGAAACTGGGATTGTCGAATCCCTAAGCTTCAAGTTGGAAGGTCCAAGTTTCGTCGGCATTTGGCTGGGTCTTCATGATGAACTACAAAACAATAAATCGTTAGCCTCGTCACGGAGGGCCCCGATGGGGGATCCGTGACCAAGCTCCGGCGTGAGAGTAAGTAAACTTGCCGGAGAGTATAAGTGATTCTGGCGATGTGTGATTGTCGGGTACACGGTGTGGATCTCTTAGCGTATTAAATGCTATCCAGAGAATGTCCGGAGTAAATACAAGTGTGTGAGTAAATGCTGGGATATTGAATGCTTACCTTATTGGAGAAAATGAAGAGGTCTTATATCGAGCAAAGTTCCTATCAAACCAGATGTCATTAACGAGACCATCTAACGATTCTCTGATGATCAAAGAGGATCTTTGCAGCGTCGAGTTACGTGACTCGTCCCTACCGGAGAGATGACTGTTGCCATTAATGAAGTTAGTACCAACCGCGTACTTGTCTGACGATCTCCTTCTCGCTCCTCTTGCAGGCAATAAATGCCACTGCAAGGATGAAGACAGTGAGGATCTTTTAGTTCCCACTCAATTGGCCATGTGATTTATTGAGAGTTTAGTAATTGGGCTTGTTAAGGAGCCCAACTGAACAGCCCAAGACGAGGGGCTCGGTTCAGGGACCTCTCGTCGACAAGTCATCCTTAGTCCAGGGCCTGAGCCCTTGCAAATGGGCGTGGACTTAAAGTCGTTCGGCACCGCAACTGTTTATGGTGGGGCCTGATGACGTTTGAGCACCATCCTTGACGATTACCTTAGCCTGCACCGGCTACTTGATCTGACGGTTAGTGTAACATTTGTGGTGATTCGATCATGTAACGATTCCAAACGAGTTATCAATCAATGAAATTTTGGGTTTTGTTTCCGAGATTTGTTTATTTATCATGACAATTGCACATATTCAATTCTTGCACGATAACAAACTTTCAAACGACTTCTAGAAGTGAAATCGTAAACTTTTACGCAAACGTAACCAGTTTAACGTGGCGTATACTCCAGAACAATGACATAAGCTAAACATACCCTAAATACCCTTTACATAACTTAGAAATAAGTTTTGAGGGCTTCGGTATGGTTAAAACATGCTTATGCAATTTTAGGGACCATTTTGCAAATTCAGGGACTATCCATAGCGATCACGCCTACTGATTACCATGTTTACTAGTCGAAGTGACGAGTCAAAGTTTCGGTCAAAAATGCGCATTAAGTGTATTTTACGACGGAACTATTTTCGGGTATCAAAACACTAAGTTTTGATACCAAAACATTTTTATAACTTAGTTAGACATGTTTTGACATGTCTAACTCGTCACTTTTAGTTTAGTGCTTATTTAGGGTCATAAGTCGAGCGGTCTTGACCACCGCTTTGACTTTCGAATCCGACCCGTTTGGTCGATCTTAGGATCCGACCAAACACATATTTGTGACCATAGTTGTATAGGGAATAACCCTCTGAGGTTATACCTTGTGGTCACGTCGTTTGGTTAGTATTTTGTTAAGTCACTTATTATGCCTTTATAAATGACCAAAATGCCCTTTTTACGCATAAATCAACTTTAAGCATATGTGACCAATGTTTTGACACATAAACTCATGTTACAACTTAATCAAACATGTTTTGGCATATAAGACTTATCAGAACACATATCTAACCATCCGAACACATATTTACGCAAATGAACCGTTAAAGTAGCGTAAACTACCTTAACGAGTCATAATGGGTCAAAAGCACTTAGGTTTCATTTCAAATCAGAATGTAGATTTTGTTAAACCATTTCATATGAGTTCCAACACTCATTTGGTTTACAAGACCTCATTTTATCCGATCCGCCGATTAAAGTCCCGACATTTACATAGTTATCTGATTCACGCTTGAATTCTCAGACTTTTGAGCTTGTTTGATCTTTGATTCAAGGTTACTTTGCAATCCCAAGTGAGTACATAGCTCCCCTCTTTTATGTTTTGCAAATATTTTGGGGTGAATCATATGTGCTAAATTGTTTTCAAGTTTTCTAAACAAAAAGTCTATGGTTTATATAAAACATGACGATTTCAATAATGTGAACGAACTTGTTGGTGCGTTGTATCTATAACACGAATGACATTCATTAGCTTTGGCCAAGCCGACCAGTAGTAAGTTATGGCACCAAATCCTGTTACTAGGCTATTGACTTAAATTTGGTGGGTAGTTTGGGGAACGACCGAAACTGTTTATTTTAACAAATCCGTTGGTGGTTTGTTAGTCGATTTGAAGATACCCTTTGGTGGTATAGACGAGTCAACACAGGTTTGAATGTATTCACCAAAACGATCAAAAGTTTTTTCAATTAAAAACAAGGACGATTGAACAATTGGTTTATAACAAGGACGATTGAACGATTGGTTTATAACAAGGACGATTGAACGATTGGTTTACGATAGGGGATTTAGATAACGCGATGGGTGTAATATAATAAAAGCATGGTGGATGCGCCGTTGGTACTTCCCATATATAAGTGCTTTTATTGTATTACATTTCGTGGCCTTATTTTAATCACTTAGACAATGTTTTGAACGATGACACACAATGATTTTCAATTAAAGATATACACCATACAAAGTTTTCTTTTAAATCGATACACTACTCGGTTTTACAAAGAAATGTTTTGGTCAAGTTTCATGGCTACAAGTCTTTTATAAACTATAACCAACTTATTTTAGTTGGTTGATTATTATTGCAATACCAAATACTTTTTGTTAAACGAGGATTTTCAATTATCGACTCTAGTAGCGTGAAAATGTATTGCAATACATATACAAAGCCATGAATTTGACACACTCACAAAACCTATGTAGTCGCCAGCATATTTCTGCTGTCTCGTTTTCACATATGTTTCAGGAGCTTAGGTGCGATGGTTTACAATGCATGGATCACATAGGACTAGACGGGACTTAGTGACAATAAAACAAGAAAGACGATTTAATTATGTTTTGTTTCCGTTTAATTCCCAAGACAATGTAGACAATGTTAATTCAATAATATCAAAACATTATGTACCATGGTTATGTAACAATCTGTTAACGTGACTCCCCGACGTTTCCGCCGCGGTTTGTTGTTTTTACGCGGTCGAGGGGTTACAGATTGGTATCCGAGCCAATGGTTATAGGGAATTAGGTTTTTAGTAAAGCTTTAACCTAGACTATAACCTTCCTAGGACCCTAACGCAAGTTTACCTGCGTTTAGATTTGAAACACGATACCATCATCTATCCATAGGTGATTACCAAAAACAATACAAAAGTCACAAAATCTTTTTCGAAATCTTTTACAAGAAAATATCTATTCTTAGATAAATCATTTTTGGCTTTATGCCTTTGATATTTTCAAAATCTCGTCAAGGTTTGAGTTTTATTAATGTGAACATGTGCAATCTGGAAGGGTGGGTGCCTGTACTATGAGTTTTCTGTCTAAGGCTAGAGTGTTCGTACAAATCCACTTAATCGGACCAATCACTCTTACCTGGGAACTGTTGGGGTGAGTGTCCACTTATAGGTTAAAGCATGTCTTCACGATACATTTTAAAGACCCATTTACTTTGATTAGTCACCTTGTGTCGTTTGTTTGTTTTGAGAAACGAATGAATGACCACCATCCTTATTTCGTCGATATTTTCAATACCTCTCTTGATTTATTTCAATGTGAATCTCATATATCTTCCTTCATGTTTTTCTTTTAGAATGCCTCCTCGACGTGATACAACTCAAAATACCGAAATGACAGCACTTATCGCTCAGCAAATTGCTTTTGTACTCCTGAATCTAGTGACCCAACTAAATCAAGCGAACAACAACAATAACAATAACAATGCACCTGCTCCGTGCAACTATAAACAATTTTGTTCGGCTAAACCACTTTCGTTCACTGGGTCTGAGGGAGCCACTAGGCTTCTGCAATGGTTTGAAAGTATTGAAAGCACATTCCGATTTATTCAATGTCCAAATGAGCGAAAAGTTGAGTTCGCGTCAAGTGTATTCAAGAAAAGAGCTCTTACATGGTTGAATGGTATAATGAGAGACAAAGGTGCCGATGTGGCAATGGCACAAACTTGGGAAGAGCTTCGAGCTCTAATGATGAAGGAATTCTGTCCTCCTCACGAGCAGAGGGCGCTCGAAAACGAATTCCATGATCTCAAGCAAGATAGTGGCGAGAATCGTGCTTATACCGATCGATACGAAGAGTTGAGTCTGTTGTGCCCGACGATGGTAACGCCTTTGGATAAGGCGATCGAGAAATACATGGATGGTCTGCATGATCCTATTTAGGACATTGTTACTGGAAGTCACCCTTCTACTATTCGTCAAGCCGTTGAATTGGCTGCTACTTTGACTGATTCTCAAGTCAGAAAGGGTAAACTTCACCGCAAGGTAAGAAACAGACTGACAAAACCACTCAAGAGAAACAAAAGGGAAACAAAGCCGAGCCTTCCAAGAGATCGAGGAAGGGTAAGGCTTCTCAAAACTTTGTTGTTACTGCACAACCTGCTCAAGCTGCTCCCAACCAACCAGCTCAGCCTCCTGCGAGGAAACCGTATGCTGGTACTGCACCTTGTGTAATAGGTGGAATGGTCACCACCAAGTTCATCTACCATGTCGTCAGTGTACCTCTTGTGGAAAACTTGGTCATTTGGCCAACATTTGTCGATTTGTTCCGAATCCAGCTGTTCAAAAACCCCGTTCAACCCCAAGCCAACCCTGTTAGACCTCCATTCCCACCTGGTTCTTGCTATAACTGTGGCGAGAAGGGTCACTATAGAAACAACTTCCTGAGGCTAGCAAATGCTAATCCCGCCCGTGGACGAGCATTTAACATTAACGCCAATGAGGCTCGTGCTGATAATGAAGCTGTTAACGGTACGTTCCTTGCAACAATCATCCTGTTTCTGTTCTTTTCGATTCGGGTGCCGATAGAAGTTTTGTATCACTAGCCTTTGAACCTTTGCTTTCAATGCCGAGAACTAAACTAGGAAAGCCCTTGTCAATTGAAATAGCTAGTGGTGAACCCCTTAAACTTGATTTTGTTATACCCGATTTCCAGTTGAACCTTAATAACCATCTTTTTGCCATCGACCTCACGCCAATGCAACTCAGGAGTTTCGACATCATTATAGGAATGGATTGGTTAACCAAGCATCATGCCGAAGTTATCTGTTTTGACAAGATAGTTTGAATACCGTTCCCCTTTGGTGAAGTCTTGGAAGTTCGTGGAGAAAAACCCGTTAGTAATCTTAAACTCATGAGTCGTACCCAAGCTCAAAGATACTTGCAAAAGAATTATGTGGCTTTCTTGGCACATATCGTAGAGGAGAAAAGCAAAAGCAAAACTATTCAGGACATCCCCGTTTTCGGGATTATCCTGAGGTCTTTCCTGAGGAACTACCTGGTTTACCCCCTGTGCGTCAAGTTGAGTTCCGTATTGATCTTGTACCCGGCGCCAACCCTATTTCTAAATCTCCTTATCGTCTTGCACCGTCTAAGATGCAAGAATTATCAAAACAACTTTAAGAAATATCTGACAAAGGATTCATTCGTCCGAGCTATTCACCTTGGGGCGCTCCTGTCCTATTTGTGAAAAAGAAGGATGGATCCTTTCGTATGTGTATCGATTATCGTGAACTCAACAAACTCACGATCAAAAGTCGATATCCCCTACCTCGAATTGATGACCTTTTTGATCAACTACAAGGTGCTACCTATTTCTCCAAGATCGATCTGCGTTCTAGGTATCATCAACTTCGTGTACTCGAGGAAGATATTCCCAAGACTACTTTCCGCACACGATATGGTCACTATGAGTTTACTGTCATGCCATTCGGCTTGACAAATGCACCTGCCGTATTCATGGACTTGATGAATCGGGTTTTGTAAACCTTATTTGGACAAATTCATCATTGTTTTCATCGACGACATTCTCATTTATTCCAAGTCGCGAGCCGAACACAAACAACCTCTCCGATTAACAATGGAACTACTAAAGAAGGAACAACTTTATACTAAATTTTCCAAATGCGAGTTTTGGTTGAAAGAAGTACAATTCTTGGGACACATAGTCAATGCACAAGGTATTCATGTGGATCCTTCCAAAGTCACTTCGATTAAGGATTGGAACACGCCCACTACTCCTACAGAAGTTCGCTCATTTCTCGGTCTTGCTGGGCATTACCGTCGTTTTATTGTGATCCCCTCACTACTTTAACTCAAAAGAATAAGCCTTTTCAAGTGGGGACCCAAACAAGAGGAAGCTTTTCAAACATTGAAACAAAAACTCTGCGATGCTCCTATCTTATCTTTACCCGATGGCAACGATGACTTTGTTGTCTATTGTGACGCATCGAATCTAGGCCTTGGTTGCGTTCTCATTCAACGAGATAAAGTCATAGCCTATGCGTCAAGACAATTGAAAACACACGAGAAGAGCTACACGACTCATGATCTTGAGTTAGGTGCTGTAGTTTTTGCTCTTAAAATTTGGAGACATTATCTTTACGGTACGAAGTGTGTGGTTTTCACGGACCACAAAAGTATCCAACACATATTCAATCAGAAGGAGCTGAACATGAGGCAACGACATTGGGTTGAACTTTTAAACGACTACGATTTCGAAATTCGCTACCATCGATGCGCTTAGTCGTAAGGAACGTGTCAAGCTTCATTGTATTCGAATTCAATCTGATATTCAGACACGTATCCTACAATCACAACGTACATGTGCGAACCAAAGCTTGTTGAAAAATGAGCTACCCCCAAATCTTAAACTTCAACTCGAAACGAAAGACAATGGATTACTCTATTATTTGAACCGTTTGTGCGTTCCAAATCAAGATAATATCCACACCTTATTGATGGACAAAGCTCATAAGTCTCGTTATTCAATCCATCCTGGTGCAGACAGAACGTACAAGGATCTCTGTACCCAGTATTGGTGGCCGGGTATGAAAACAGATATTTCCTTGTATGTGTCGAAATGCCTAACTTGTCTTAAATTCAAGGCTGAACATCAACGCCCATCTGGTTTGCTTGAACATCCAGAAATACTGGTATGGAAATGGGAGAACATTGCGATGGATCTCATTGCTAAACTACCACGCACATCTAGAGGTCATGATGTTATTTGGGTAGTCATCGATCGTCTAATAAAGTCAACACACTTTTTGGCAATTCGTGAGGATTTATCTGCTGACAAACTCACCAAAATCTATGTCGATGAGATTGTATCTCGTCATGGTGTTCCTTTGGACATAATATCTGAAAGAGATGCTCGGTTTTCATCTCACTTTTGGAAGACCATGCAATCTGCCATGGGTACCAAACTCAATCTGAGCACTGCTTATCATCCTCAAACGGATGGACAAACCTAAAGAACAATTCAAATATTGGAGGATATGCTTAGAGCATGTGTGATCGACTTTGGTGGTAGTTGGGATTCGCATCTACCGTAGATCGAATTTTCCTACAACAATACTTGCCATGCCAGCATCGACATGGCGCCTTTCAAAGCTTTATACGGTCGAAAATGTCGTTCACCTATCTGTTGGAATGAAGTTGGAGAGTCTCAATTTACTAGACCTGAACTTATTCATGACACAACAGATAAAGTCAAGAAAATACGCGATAACCTTCTGACAGCTAGAAGCCGTCAAAAGAGTTATGCCGACAAGCGACGCAAGCCCTTGGAATTCCAAGTTGGTGATCACGTCCTACTCAAGGTATCCCCTTGGAAAGGAGTGGTCAGATTTGGAAAGAAAGGAAAACTTGCACCACGATACGTTGGACCATTCAAGATCGTTGAGAGAATCGGAAAAGTGGCCTACTGAATTGAGCTACCTTCTGAACTTGGGAACCTTCACCCAACAATCCATGTGTCCAATCTAAAGAAATGTTTAGCCGACGCAAATCTTCACATCCCCCCCGACGAAATTCATGTTGATAACACAATGCACTCTGTCGAGAAACCAGTGGGATTATGGACCGTGAAGTCAAGAAACTTAAGCGAAGACGAATACCGATAGTCAAAGTTCACTGGGAATAGAAAAAATGGCCCAGGATTTACTTGGGAATGAGAGGATCAAATGAAAGCTAAATACCCACACCTGTTTCCACAAGTTCCTCTAATTAAATTTCGGGACAAAATTTCCTAAAGTAGGGAGACTGTAACATTTGTGGTGATTCGATCATGTAATGATTCCAAACGAGTTATCAATCAATGAAATTTGTGTTTTATTTTCGAGATTTGTTTATTTATCATGACAATTGCACATATTCAATTCTTGCACGATAACAAACTTTCAAACGACTTCTGGAAGTGAAATCGCAAACTGTTACGCAAACGAAATCAGTTTAACGTGACGTATACTCCGGAACAATGAAAAAAGCTAAAACATACCCTAAATACCCTTTACATAACTTAGAAATAAGTTTTGAGGGCTTCGGTATGGTAAAAACATGCTTATGCAACTTCAGGGACTATTTTGCAAATTCTGCGAAAGTACGTCGTTTCGCGTATTTCTTAATACGGAACAAATACGTACATCCAAAAATTTTTGTAATCATTAAAATCTTGTATTTTAATGATTGGAATGCAAAAATATCATTCGTTACGCAATTACGGTCGTTTACGAGTTAATTAAAGCGTTCGTCGTAATTAAGCGAAAAACGCCACCGTACAACCGAACGAACCGACATCCATGACATTTCCGGACATACTTATAGTTCCCTAAGCTTTATCGTCCTTATAAAGCTTAAAAATCAGGTTAACGGGTGTTAGAAGTGCCAAAACGCCACAAAACAAGTGCAGGGGCCTGTTCTGCCAATTTTTGAAACTTGGTGCCAGCAAGGGTGGATGCGGACCGCATCCATTGGACCATACGGTCTGCCTAGGGTGCTCAGATCAACTGTTTTGTTGGCAGCTTCTTGTTTACTCCCTTGGACACCAAGCATTCGAATTTGCCAGCCTTGTTCCTGCTTTGGACATGTGTTACGACCCTCCTATGATAATGACACATCAAGGGACACTTGGAATGATGTTGTGGCACTTGAACATCTATATATAGCAACCAAATTCTCCATCATTCCTTGCCCAATTCTTTTCTTTCTCACATTTGCTCTAAGTTGGAGTGCTACCACCTTTCTGGAGGCCTCTCATCTGAGCATTCTTCGTCCTTGAGCTCTTCAAGTGTTCTTCAACACAAGTAAGTGCTCTCTGAGCTTAAAGTCAAACAGTTTGACTTTCTGTTTGACTTTTAGTTCTGACCATTTTGGTCAAAGTCAAAGTTCAATTGAACTTTGCAACGTGATCGTAATCACGAGGGTTATGATCCATAGCGATCACGCCTACTAATTACCACGTTTACTAGTCGAAGTGACGAGTCAAAGTTTCGGTCAAAAATGCGCATTAAGTGCATTTTACGACGGAACTTAGTTAGACATGTTTTGACATGTCTAACTCGTCACTTTTAGTTTAGTGCTTATTTAGGGTCGTAAGTCTTGACCATCGCTTTGACTTTCGAATCCGACCCGTTTGGTCGATCTTAGGATCCGACCAAACACATATTTGTGACCATAGTTGTATAGGGAATAACCCTCTGAGGTTATACCTTGTGGTCACGTCGTTTGGTTAGTGTTTTGTTAAGTCACTTATTATGCCTTTATAAATGACCAAAATGCCCTTTTTGCGCATAAATCAACTTTAAGCATATGTTACCAATGTTTTGACACATAAACTCATGTTACAACTTAATCAAACATGTTTTGGCATATTAGACTTATCATAACACATATCTAACCATCCGAACACATAATTACGCAAATGAACCATTAAAGTAGCGTAAACTACCCTAACGAGTCATAATGGGTCAAAAGCACTTAGGTTTCATTTCAAATCAGAATGTAGATTTTGTTAAACCATTTCATATGAGTTCCAAAATTCATTTGGTTTACAATACCTCATTCTATCCGATCCGCTGATTAAAGTCTCGACATTACATAGTTATCCGATTTTAGGACACGCTTGAATTCTCAGACTTTTGAGCTTGTTTGATCTTTGATTCTCGGTTACTTTGCAATCCCAAGTGTGTACATAGCTCCTCTCTTTTATGTTTTGCAAATATTTTGGGGTGACTCATATGTGCTAAATTCTTTTCAAGATTTCTAAACACAAAGTCTATGGTTTATATAAAACATGACGATTTTAATAATGTGAACGAACTTGATGGTGCGTTGTATTAATAACATGAGTGACATTCATTAGATTTGGCCAAGCCGACCAGTAGTAAGTTATGGTACCATAGGACTGAAAATCCAGTTACGAGGCTATTCACTTGAATTTGGTGGGTAGTTTGGGGAACGACCGAAACTGTTTATTTTAACAAATCCTTTAATGGTTTGTTAGTTGATTTGAAGATACCCTTTGGTGGTATAGACGAGTCAACACAGGTTTGAATGTATTCACCAAAACGACCAAAAGCTTTCACAATTAAAAACAAGGATGATTGAACAATTGGTTTATAACAAGGACGATTGAACGATTTGTTTATAACAAGGACGATTGAACGACTGGTTTATAAAAAGGACGATTGAACGATTGGTTTACGATAGGTGATTTAGATAAGGCAACGGGTGTAATATAATAAAAGCATGGTGGATACGCCATAGGTACTTCATATATATAAGTGCTTTTATTGTACTACATTCCGTGGCCTTATTTTAATCACTTGGACAATGTTTTGAACGGTGACACATAATGAATTTCAATTAAAGATATAAACCATACGAAGTTTTCTTTTAAATCGATTTACTACTCGGTTTTACAAAAGAAATGTTTTGGTCAAGTTTCATGGCTACAAGTCTTTTATAAACTATAACCAAATTATTTTAGTAGTTTGACAATGGTTTGGTCAAGTTTCATGGCTAATTATTATTGCAATACCAAATACTTTTTGTTAAACGAGGATTTTCAATTATCGACTCTAGTAGTTTGACAATGTATTGCAATACATATACAAAGCCATGAATTTGACACACACAAAACCTATGTACTTGCCGGCATATTTTTGCTGACTCGTTTTCACATATGTTTCAGGAGCTTAGGTGCGATGGTTTACAATGCATGGATCACATAGGACTGGATGGGCCTTAGTGTCAATAAAACAAAAAAGATGATTTAATTATGTTTTGTTTCCGTTTAATTCCCAAGACAATGTAAACAATGTTAATTCAATAATATCAAAACATTATGTACCATGGTTATGTAACAATCTGTTAACGTGACTCCCCGACGTTTCTGTCACGGTTTGTTGTTTTTACGCGGTCAGGGTGTTACTGTCAGGGATAAACGTATTTCTCGATCTCTTTTGAAACCACAATGCGATGGTTTCCGCCCACTTGTGGAAGTTATTAAAAACCCCTCAAAACTCCTCATTGCCTCTATCTCTTTCCCTCTTTTCTTTCACATTCTCTTCTCTTTTACTCTGGATTTTCTTATCACTCACATAATGAGCCGAAAGAGTAGAGCCTCAATTCGATCAATCATCAGTCATGACGAGTTGGACTCGTTCGTTGCTTCTTATCGTGTTCCACCTTATCTTTCTCCAAAACTTCCGGGTTTAGACGACTCGGCGACCTGTTCGTCGGAGAAGGTAGTGATTCATACCCTTTCCTTTTCTTTTTGCGGTGTTCGATATCCGTTATCGCCATTCAGGATGAGCCATTTCAATTACATGGTATCCAGTTTTCTCAATTGTAACACCCCAAACACGCCGCAACGGAAATACAAACGTAATGGCGACGGAAGTTGGTGCCCATAAATATCTTGTCGAACGATGCATTGTTAATGTTGGACATTTAACTTAATTAAAACATAGTTTTTAAAACATCAAGTTTAAAAGTACTTCACAACCACACCATAGTTAAGTTGTTTTGATCCTTATGGATCTTATTACATATGTCCCAAAGTTTTAAAAGTTTGTCCAAAATATTCATAAAACAACCATGCATCAACAACCACAAGATACGCCATAATTCCTGAAGCCATGCTAGTGTACCTGAAGAACACGTTAAAATCAAGTATCAACACAAAGGAGGGTGAGCTCACATATTCAAATTTAAAACAAAGAAAACTTTCTAATTATGTGTTTATTATCAAAACATCCAAATAATATTTTCGAAAGTTAATTTATTTCCTTAATAAAATCCACGAGTCAGCCGTCGCAAGCGTTTCCCCGAAACCTCCGATCTAAAGCATCTTCTCAAGTTTTACATATTAAATTGATAGCATCAAATGTTCAGACTCGTATGTTTGCAAGACAATACGAACTATATATTAACAATAAGGGTATAATCAAAACTAGACTATAATAGAATATCAATTCGTCGTTTGACTTGATCGGAGCGACCGATCACGACAGGGTAGTCAACCCAATAGATCTACCAACAATTCCACGTGTTCAATACTTAAATGATTAAACAGCAATACTTGGGCATGCGCCCATATCGGGCCATCTATATCGCTTGCCTCATGAACAATATATATATATATATATATATATATATATATATATATATATATAATATATGTATATATATATATATATCCTACTAGAATGATAAATTTAGTATTTCATGTTGTGCGAATTCCCCGAAGTCCCCACCGAAACGTAAACCATACCCGGTACTTACTCTCTTGAGACCGAGCCAATTCGTCACAACTTTAGATTTAAGCATTTTAAATCTACACGGTCGTTTTCTCTAAAACCCCGTTTCATCCCCGAAACATATTTATTCACAAAACCGTTTCTACCCGAAACATATTGATATCATAAAAATCATATATTTTCCATGAAAATATACATTTTATATAAGAAAAGGTATGTTTTATTCAAAAACATCTTTAATCCTTTTAAGGCGTGTTCTTCCCCAAAAACATATACAAAACCGTAAAAAGAGGGGGTTTAGTGACACTCACCTTTAGATGCGTAATTAAATTAGTGCGATCCCACAATTTGATTCTACAAGTCCTAATATACGTAGGAACAATTTATCAAACAATATTTCACAATATTCCTAAGTTTCTCCAATACTTAGAATTTTCACATAACTTTGAGATTTTCTCGAAAAGTCATTATTTTTTATTATATTGGCATATTAATATATTTATGAGTTCATTATATATATATATATATATATATATATATAAGATTTTTGCGACTTGAACGATTATATTGGTGACCTTTAATGTTATATCCGTTAACACTCCCGTTTATAAGTACCATATATCTACGATTTGCGCGTCGTAATATACATACATAAACGTGCACATATTCACAATATCATAACACGCGAAATTTTGTTGACTTATACAATTTATCCTTTTTAAGGCATGTATACATGAAATAACTTATTAAGTTAACCTATGTATCAATTTTCATGCTCGATAAATAAGTTACACATTTAACGCGATTTTACCGATTCTACCGTTTTAACATATCATCATATACACATATTTAAATCACACAACACATATTTAAATCACATAACACATTTCAACACATAAGGTTCACCCATGAATAATCCATTCTAGTGTACATTGAAAAATGCGTATTTTAGCGATTCGGTAACGTTTCGGGCGTCGGAAGTCAAGTATGACTAACCAAACACCAAATAATCTTAATATAAGTCAAAATACTTATATTTACATCAAAAATATCAGTTTAGTTACTGATCTAAAACAGTTTCGTAAAAACCTCGTAAAAAGCGATTTTTACCGTTTTTACCGCATAGTTTTGCGGCAAACGTTACCATAACCATCCGAACTAGAAACGACTTCATATTTTAACACAATACATGTTATATACTGAATAAACTGATGGTTATAATCAGATTAGTGCAGTTTTTGTGTAAGTTATACAAATCGTGCGATTTAACGTATTTTACAACTTTGTAAGCACTAAGTACTACACGTAAAGCTAGCAAACTTCATGACAAGTTTTATACTATTTTTGCACATGAAATAACCTTATTTTTAATGTTTATAATCTGATTAAAAATCATTTTTATCATAACATAAATTTTATCATCATTTCATGACCAATAATCATCATGCATACTTAAGTACAAGCACTTAATGTACACATATCATATTATCATCAACATGCATGTACTCATATGCATCTAGACATACATTTATTTCATGTTCATATATTCCATGATATTTAAATCTTCATATGATTATCATCTACCATAAATGCAAGACACATAAGTATGTTCTTACACTTTAATGATTTAATCAACCAAAAATGTACATGCATGCTTATATATATATTTATACATACACGACATATATACATACACATACACACGATTTCACATCTTCAACTTTCACATGTCCATTCATAAGACCATAAACCTTTTTAGACTTTCCAAGATCACACACATCACATATTAACATCTTATCAAGCAAGATCAACTCAACATCAAAACTCAAAATCTCTTTTGTATATACATACATATATACATATGACCATATATACATACACACATCCATCCATTTTTATTAAAAACCCATTTGATGTAGTTTTCAAGTTAGTGTTCAAATCCAAGAACATGAGAAACCCCATCTACTATCATCTTTACCAACTAGAATCAAGAATATTTTTAAGGGACATGATTTTATACCTTCAAGATTCTAGTGAGTTTTTGATTAAGATGATGATATGAAGTCTTGTTCTTGCTTGAATCTCCTTGGAATCACCTCCAAACCTTCATATAAGTTTGGAAACACCTTGGAATACCTTTGAATCTTCAAGTATGAGTTTAAACTTTTGAAAGTGGGTGTTGTATGAGTGTGTTCGGCCGAGAGAGAAAGAGAGAGAGAAAGAAAGAGTTGGTGTGTTGTGTGATTTGTTTCTTGGAATTGATAGATTTTATGGAAGATTTGCAAAAGGTAATCATCATGTACATCTTCCAATGTCCACAAGTGTCAAGAGAGAGGAGAGGGAGTGTAGTATATGGCTGCAATATACCCCCTACACACATACCACACGCATACATACATATATAGGCTAAAAAACTGGCATTTTACTGGATACCGGGTGTTTTATCTAGCGTTTTAATCATGTTTTGACACGTTTTAAATTATTTTCAACGCTCTATAAAAATAAACTCACTAAAATATTACTGATCAATATTTTATTTGCCTGGTCCGGCTACGTTGCTGGCGTTTGGCAGTACGCGCTTAAATTCGCCAAAATAGGGATTTTAGGCGTTTTAATTTATATTTGTCATTCTATAAAAATAAACTTGTCAAATTATTACTATAATAATTATTAGTTGCCCTGAACTGGCTGTGTTGACAGTATTTCGTCAGATACGCGCAGTACGCGTTTAAACTCGAAAAATAAAGTTTCTTAGCGTTTTAAATTATTTTTCCTCACGAATATGATTAAATATATTATTTAACTCATAACAAACTATTTTTGGAATTTTAACATTATTCTGCGGTCTCCGACATTCGTTTCACATTTTAACCGTTACGCGATAAGCGTTTATCTTAATATTGCCAACATAATTTTTATCAAACTTTGGATTTACCAACACATCAAATACCATATATAAATATCATAAATAATCAAATACGGCCTTTTATTCATTCATGACACATGTTAGATTTGTACGGTACAGCCTAAATAGCCGAGTGTCACAGTCTCCCCCTGTTTAAGGAATTTCATCCCTGAAATTTTTATATTACAGGTTTCGTTTTGGCACTAGACTTAAAGAGATGCGGATATTTTTGTTGCATCTGGTCCTGTCGTTCCCATGTGAACTTGGGTCCACGTTTAGAATTCCAGCGAACTTTGACCAACTTAATCCGACTCCTTCTAAGCTTCTGAATCTTCTCATCCAGAACTTCTACCGGTTCTTTGATAAATCTCAGTTTATCGTCTACATGAACCTCATCAGGGGGTATAATTAGTGTCTCATTCGACAAACACTATCTCAGGTTGGAAACATGAAACACGTCATGAACTCCATTCAAACCTGTGGCAGCTTAAGCCTATACGCGACTGATCCAACTCGAGAGAGGACTTCGAAAGGACCTATATGACGCGGGCTAAGCTTTCCCCGCTTCCCAAACCTAACAACACCTTTCCAAGGTGACACCTTCAGCAGAACACGATCCCCGACTTGAAACTGTAACGGTTTCCTTCGGTTGTCTGCTTAACTTTTCTGTTGATCGGCGGTAGCTTTCAACCTTTCCTTGATCTGGACAACCTTTTCGGTCGTTTCCTGGACAAGCTCAGGTCCAGTTAATTGCCTTTCGCCTACTTCAGCCCAGCAAAGGGGTGATCGACATTTCCTCCCATACGAAGTTTCAAACGGAGCGGCTTTGATACTAGCGTGGTAACTATTGTTGTAAGAAAACGCTGCCAACAGCAAATGAGTATCCAACTTCCACCGAAATCAATCACACACGCTCTCAACATATCCTCTAACAACTGAATGGTTCTCTTACTCTGACCATCCGTTTGAGGATGATACGCAGTACTCTTGTCCAAACGAGAGCCTAATGACTCTTGAAGAGATCGCCAAAATCTGGAGTTAAATCGTCCATCCCTATTGGAGATAATCGACACTGGCACTCCATGTCGGGCTACAATCTCGTCAAGATACAACTGCGATATCTTCTTTGTCTTGTTTGTCTCCTTAATGGCTAGAAAATGAGCATTGGTGTCATGTCCATGTGACGTACGGGGTAATTTGGTGATAAAGTCCATTGCAAGATGCTCCCATTTCTACATAGGAATCTCTAGTTGCTGCAGAAGCCCAGACGGCCTCTGATGTTCAGCCTTAACCTTCGAGCATGTCAGACATTTACGCACATACACCGCAATATCTCTCTTCATATTCGGCCACCAATACAACTCCTTAATATCCTGATACTTCTTGGTAGAACTTGGGTGAATCGAATATCTAGACTTATGAGCCTCGTTCATAACCAGTTCACGTAGGTTACCTCTAAGCGGAACCCAAACTCGGTTCATGAAGTACATTACTTCATCCGCTTTTGGTATCAGTTCACATTCTAAACCTCTCAAACTTTCTCTACTCAGGTTCTCATCTCTTAAAGCTTCTCGCTGTGCATTACGAATTTGATCGATCAAATTCGTTTGTATGGTCAAACCCAAAGCACGCACACGCAGAGGCTTCTCCCGCTCCTTCCTACTGAGCGCGTCAGCAACAACATTTGCTTTTACCGGTTGATAACGAATATCACACTCGTAATCATTGAGTAACTCTACCCAACGCCGCTGTCGCATGTTGAGTTCCTTCTGATCAAAGATATGCTAGAGGCTCTTATGGTCTGTGTAAATCGTACACTTCGTGCCATACAGATAATGTCTCCAAATCTTCAAAGTGAACACAACAGCTCCCAAATCTAAATCATGAGTTGTGTAGTTCTTCTCATGCGCCTTCAGATGCCTAGATGCATAGGCTATCACTTTGTCCTTTTGCATAAGCACGCAACCAAGGCCCAAACGTGATGCATCGCAGTATACAACAAAACCCTCATTTCCCTCAGGCAGGGATAGAATAAGTGCACTACACAACTTCTCCTTCAACAACTGAAAAGCTTTCTCCTGTTTCTCTGTCCAATCGAACTTCTTATCCTTCTGGGTCAATAGCGTTAATGGCTGCGCTATTCTGGAAACATTCTCAATGAATTTTCTATAATACCCAGCAAGTCCTAAGAATTGTCGCACATCTGAGGGAGTCTTTGGCGCTTTCCAATTCTTAATCGCCTCAATCTTCGACGGGTCTACATGTATACCTTTCTCATTTATGACATGTCCGATAAAATGCTCCTCTCGAATCCAAAATTCACATTTAGAGAACTTGTCATACAACTTCTCTTTCTTCAATAGCCCCAGAATCATCTTCAAATGTTGCTCATGATCTTCTTTGGTTCGCGAATAGATTAGTCTATCATCAATGAATAGTATCACCAATTTGTCCAAATAAGGTTTGCATACCCTGTTCATGAGATCGATGAACACTGCAGGCGCATTAGTCAAAAGGCATGACTAAGAACTCATAATGGTCGTAACGTGTTCTAAAAGTAGTCTTCGAAACGTCTTCCTCAGCAATATTCAACTGGTGATAACCTGAACGCAGGTCTCTCTTCGAGTAGTAGCTTGATCCTTGAAGCTGGTCGAACAAATCGTTGATTCTTGGTAATGGGTACCGATTCTTGATAGTCAGCTTGTTCAACTCTCTGTAATCAATACACATTCTGAAGGAGCCATCTTTCTTCTTCACGAACAACATAGGTGCTCCCCAAGGTGAAAAGCTTGGTCTTATGAAACCTTTGTCCAATAGCTCTTGAAGCTGATTTGATAATTCTTTCATTTCTGACGGTGCTAATCTGTAAGGAGATTTTGCAATCGGTGCAGCACCAGGTACAAGATCGATTTTAAACTCGATTTGTCTCGCAGGGGGTAATCGAGGCAAGTCTTTAGGGAAAATTCTGGATAATCGCGAACTACAGGAATTTCTTCAGTCTTCCTACCTTCTGCCTTCGTATCCACTACGTAACCAAGAACGCAGGATAACCTTTACGCAACATCTTGTGCATCTTCATAATACTAACCACTTCTGATACTCGACTCGATCGGTCACCGTGAACAACTAAAGCTTCACCACCACCAGAACAAGGTATCCTCACTTGTTTCTCCAAACAAATGATCTCAGCTCCGTTCTTGGATAGCCAATCCATCCCAACGACTACATCAAAACTACCCAGCTCCACTGGTAATAAATCGATGCAAAAACTATGATTGCAAAACCGAATTCTACAACCACGAATGACTTCGCTAGTCTCTATCAATTTTCCATTTGCTAATTCTATCGAGTACTTTTTACTTAGTTTACTTGTTTGAGAACACATAAATGGTTCAAAGTTTTTCAAAACAAAACTCAAGTCAGCACCAGTATCAAATAGTACGAATGCAGAATGGTCATTGATTTGGAACGTACCGGTAACAACCGCAGGATCATCATGTGCCTTCCCAACATTCAACTCAAAAGCTCTGCCCCTGGCATTCTGACCCTTCATATTCGGACAGTTCCTCTTGTAGTGTCCCAACTCTCCGCTTTCATAGCATCCCTTGAGCTTAACTCCCTCCGCCGTACTCTTAGCATAGCACTCGCGAGTAACATTTCCAGTTCGACCACATCTGGCACACTTTCCCTGCTCATCTCCGTGAGTCTTCTTCGCTGAACCACTTCCGCCATCCCTGGCATTATCCTTCCTTGAACCACTAAAACTAGCCACATATGCTTTCCCAAATCGCATTTCCTCTCACGCTTCACAACGGAATCCTTTCTCAAGCTCTCAGACTTTTGCTTCCATGAATCCCTAGATCTAGGCTTAGAACACTCTGATCGGTCAGATTTTCCATCTGCCTTGACTTTTCCCGACGACTTCCCAGTCTCCTTCTTCCTGTTAAGGCTACTTTTGCGAGCAACATCATCCGCTAATGATTTCGCTAGAGTAGTAGCTTCCAGATAGGTAGTGGGTTTCGCTGATGTAACCATACTGCGAATTTGTGGCGATAATCCCCAAATATACCTTTCTATCTTAACGTATTCAGGAGTGACCATTCATGGAACCAATCTAGCCAAATCATTGAACCGAGACGTATAAGCTTTGACATTCAGGCCTTCCATGGTCAAATTCCAATAGTCAGTCTCAATCTTCTGCATCTCACTATGCGGGCAGTATTCCTTAAGAAGCATCTCTTTTAGTTCGTTCCAGGTAAGACCGTAAGCCGCGTCTTCGCCCGAAACTTGAACTTGAGTGTTCCACCAGGATAAACTTCATCAAGAAATGAACACAAAGCATACCTAACCTTTGATCAGCAGCACAACCGCTGATGGCCATCACAGACTCCATCCTCTCGATCCATCTAATGATTTCAAGAGGCCCTTCAGCACCGGTAAATGATCGTGGGTTACAGTCCTGAAATGTTTTAACGTACATCCATGCACTGTTCACAAGGTTAATGAAAAATCAAGATTACGCTCTGATTATATCATAACACAGGAACTACTAAAACTTTTCCAATCATTATATTACCTTGCGGGTTTCCAATCTGTATACCACCATCACCATGCCCAGGAGCACCATGTCCTTGCCCAATATTCTGGTTGGCTTCACGCTGTTCCAAGGCAGTATTGACGTGTTCGGGTATGAGTTGTGCCAACTCTTCTGGGGTGGTAGGTAGTCCAGCACCCTGTCTCGCTTTTGGCAGCATCTTGTTGTTTATATTATAGCAATAATAATATCAACATAAGACATTGTTTAAATATTTCAATCATTAAATAATAGTGGACTAAACAATACACATGCATCCAAATAATAATGAGAATAATTTAACCAAAAGAGAACCCATATCATTGATATTTATCATGGAAATTACAATGCTTGTTCATAGTACGATGACCAATCAAAATTTGGTGTGACATAATCAACCACCAATAACAAGTCTAGATGAAATTTCCTCCTAAATATCCAAAAATTTGGCATGCAATCCAATATAATGGTTTATCAAAAGAGACATACAAAACAAACAACACAAACAACAAACTACAATCACTTCTTCAATCCAACAAACTCTAGAAGCTTCCTCACAAGCTCCTCGAACTCTACTATCCTCCAGTGCATCTGATCCATAGCACTGTCATCCAACTCCTTTAGCTCATCAAACCATTCCATTTGCCCCTCTAAGTCCTTCACCTTTCCCTTGGTTGCCTCTAGGTCTCCGCATATAGCCCCCAACTGACAGTCGCAATGAGAGCATCGATAACCCATACTCCTTTCTGCTTCTTCGAAGCAGACTCCATGTCAGCTCTGGAGGTTGAAGCGATGTCTCCAAAAGGTCGAGTCCTCTTCCTACGTCGAAAATATAATAGTGTAGGTGCAATGGAGACTCGTGACTCGGGCAGCTGAACAGACGACTCAGACGTAACGGGTGGAGGGATCTCAGGTACGGGCTCAAGAGTGACAGTGGGTGGAGCTACTATAGGCTCTAAGGGTAGAACCGTAACAGTAGTGTCGTCCACCACTAGTGTAATCCCGAACGGTCCTTCAATCAAAGGGATACCTCTACCCAGCTCATCAACTATAGGTGCAGTGTCGGATGACTGTCCGATCTCGAAAACCGAGGGTGGAACAAAATCATCATCGTCTATCCATCCATTCCTAGTATGCGCGTAACGGGGGTCAACCTGGCTGGAGAATGCTGTTAATGAATAATGCCTATGTCTTAGTCTTGGATCGAGTCTGTATAGTTTTGGCTAGATTAGACTAAAATGAAGGGTATTTATGTAAAAGATACACAAGTTCGCCCGGAATCTATATGTAAGATCAAGTTCGGCTGAACTTGATCAAGACAAGTTCGCCCGAACTTGATCTCCCACCAGCGAACTTGTGTGTCTATATATAGGAGCTTTGATTTCTTCATTTGTAACTTCTGCAACTTTGTCACTCTGACGGTAAAGCTCTGCTGGATCTGGATCTGAATTTATTGAACTATTATGATCAATAAAACAACGCTTAAACAGTAAATCTTGCATATTCGGTTAATTTGTCATATAATTTCCGCTTGTATGGACAATAGAAACAATTTAGGTTCCTAATCTAAATGGGAGACGATCTAACAAGTGGTATCAGAGCCACGGTACCTGAATTGGTGCAATCATTGCAAGATCTACTCTTATTCTACCTCTTTCTACCATTTTTTCTTCATTTTTCAAAGGAAACATTGAATTCACAGATAAAAGTTGCTGATTTTTTAATATGTCATGTAAAATGCACTTGTGATAAACCCCTGAGAGTTTGGACATCAAATTCAAACGAATTGATATCAAAAAGTTCAAAAAACCATGTTTTGCAAACAAGCTTTGGCTGAACTTAACATCAAGTTCGACCGGACTTGATTAAAATTCTCTGATTTTTAATCAAGTTCGCCCGAACTTGACTGTTATTTCAAGATTTTTCATAGAAGTCCGCTCGAACTTGTCATTTTCAATTAAATTTACATCAAGTTCGCCCGAACTTGATTAAATTTGTTGAATTTTGTTTACAAGTTCGCCTGAACTTATAAAATCTCTTGAAAATCAAACATAAGTTTGCCCGAACTTAATCAGGGAGAATTTTCAAAAGTTAAACACAAGTTTGCCCGAACTTGTGTAAATCAAAATCTGATTTTTCCCATACTGCAAGTTCGCCCAAACTTGTCAGTGTCCTGATTATTTTTCAAAGTTTATGAACGTGTGTTTTTCAGTGTAATTCGTCAATTTTTCAAGATGGAAGATTTGCACAGTGCATTCATGACTGCTTTAGCTTCAAACGCTCAAATGGTGAATCAAGTGAACATCAACAACGAGATGGGCACGTCTGTAAAGCCTCCAAAACTCATGTGTATGGACGAATATGAGGGATGGAAAGAGAAGTTTATGAATTGGGTCCAAGCTACATATTTCCACAGCTGGGTGGCAATAGATACTGGTTATACATGGCCAAGAGATGAGAATGACAATGTTATCGACATCAGATTCTCAACTTTATAGAAAGATGCTTACGTTGCCGAGAAGAAGATGATAAGCTTGATCCAACAGTCAGTGAAAGAAGATATTTTAGTGCTTCTACCGTAATTCAAAACTGCACAGGAGTTATGGAAATCATTGAAGAAAAAATACCAGGGAAGTGTAGAAATGGTCAAAAGCAAGAAAGCATTAATTATGAAAGAATTTGACATATTTACGATGATTAAAGGGGAAACGATGAAACAGATGATCGAAAGATTTTGTCATCTGAAAGTGATCAGGAGGAGACACGGGCTTGAGAAAACAGAAGAAGAATACATTGATAAGCTAGCTGACGCTTTACCTGAGGGTGAGTGGACGACTTATCTCATGGTGCTCAAAGAAAGTGCAAGTTAGGAGTTCTTCAAATTGTCCACATTCATTGATAAACTGGAAGGGCAAGAGATGGAGTTGTTAAAGATAGTAAAATCAAAGAACGCAAATGTGACTCAAGATGTATGCTGTACTACAAGGCAGGAGCTCAAGATAATATACTGGACCGAAGATCCAAACTGCTTTTAGCGCGAATCTGAATTCTTCAAATCATTCGCCGCAGAGTCAAAATCAATCATATCCTAAATATGATCAAAGTCCGTAGAGTTCTTCATATTCAAGCGCGGGTTCAAATTCTTCATATCAGAATCAAGCAAATCAGGATCAAGCAAATCAGAATAATCAATCAAATTCGGATTCAAATATGTACAAATGCAACAATGCTGTTAATCTAAACAATGTCGTTTCTGAACAAGTTGCAAAACAACACATGGCACTTCTCGCCACAGTGTTAGAATCATATGAAAGCTTGGTGGCCGGGAAGATTGGTAATCCGGAAATGACCGCCGAAGACTACAATCAAGTAGATGAAGAAGAACTTGAGCTGATGGACATCAAATGGTCTTTAGCATCGATCATTCGGAGGGTTACGAAGTTTGTTGCTCTTACTGGTAGAGATATCGGGAATTCAACCAACAAGTTGGGGTTTGACAAAACAAAGGTTACTTGCTTCAGATGCCGACAGAAAGGGCACTTCAAAAGAGAATGCAAGAACCCAGAAGCAACGGGCAACCAAAGTCCATTTGGAGGTGGCAACGAATACTACAAGAAGTCACTTCAGTACAAGCCATTCCCAAAGAAGACTCAAGTCGAAATCCAAGAGAAACCAAACAACAACAACACTGAAAAGGCAATGGTCGCTTTAAATGAAGATGACGGTTTTGATTGGAACTCATATATTGCCAAAAAGACCGGTGTTGCTATTATGGCCGAGATCGTAGAGGATACATCTGCTGAGGATGCAGCCATGGAGAGTGCATTACTAGAAGAATACATGCAGCAAGCTAAAGAGGAGGAAATCTATCACCAAACAAAGGTGCAGAATATCCTTTCACCTAACTTATCTACTAGTTTTGCAGGTTGTTTGGTAATACAACAACTACGGAGCATGTTGCTGAGGAAAAACCGGTGATTGAAGAAGTCATTAACATGACCAAAGAGATGAATGAAGAAAACCTCACAGAGATCGCCAACAAGGCTATGATGGAAAATCTTACAAAGGTAGGTCTAGAGGTAAAGGTTGTAGAGAAGGAAGTGGTTAAAGTACAAGTCGTCGAGGTTGAGAAACCATGTACGAAATGTGCTAAACCGTGTGTTCAATGTGCTGAAAAGTCTCAGATCATAACCGAACTCAATGTGCATAATAACAGTTTCAAATATGATTATCGCACAATGAAGGAGGCATATGAAATTATAGTAGGCTTGATAGAAATAACATTGAACAAGGTGATACTATCAGAATGTTAAAAGCTACTTTAATGGAAAAACAAAAAGCTATTAACGTTTACATCAATAACATTGCTGAAGTAAAACAAGATCTTGTTGGTGTAGAATGTCTATGTCTTAGTCTTATATCGAGTCTGTATAGATTAGATGTGAATAGGCTAGCAAAATCAAGTATTTATAGTGTTAGAGGTCAAGTTCGCTTGATAATGTGTGTGTGAAGTCAAGTTTGGCCGAACTTGACTATGTCAAGTTCGGGCGAACTTCCTCCTACTCTAGCGAACTTGAGACCCTATATATAGCTAGCGTGTGATTATCATTTGTAACTTTGCGCACTTTGAGGCGGAGCTCTGTCAAATTGGAGACTTGATTTTATATCAATAAAATTGACGTTTAACTGATTAATCTTGTTGTTTGGTAATCGTGTCGTAATATTTCTGCTATTATGGACATTAGATATCAAATCTAGGTTCCTATGCTATCAGGATCGGTCCTACAAGTGGTATCAGAGCTAGAATAGCCTGATTTGATTGATATCAAGACAAGAACACTTCGAATTCTACTCCATTATTCTATTTTTCTTAACTTTTACACTAAAATGAAGAATTTACGGTCAAATTCTATCCAATTTTGAATAGGACATGTTAAATACATTATAGATAAACCCCTGAGAGTTTGGAGACTAAAATCAAACGAATTGGTGTCAAATTGTTGCAAAAACCATGTTTTTTCAAACTCACTAAGATCGAACTTGTAACCCAAGTTTGGCCGAACTTGCTTTAGAAACTCTCTTTTTGAGTGAATTTCTATCAAGTTCGCTCGAACTTGAGGGATTTTGAGAGAAATTCGTGTGGGATTTTGAGAGAAATTTGTGTGAAGTTCGACCAAACTTGTTATATATTTCTTGTTTTTTCTTCAAGTTCGACCGAACTTGAGAAAGTTCATTGAAATCCTATAGTAATTTCGCCCGAACTTGCAAGTTTTACTTAATCATTTGTAAGTTCGCTCGAGGTTGTCTCAGGGATATTTCAAATCAAAATCACTAAGTTCGACCGAACGTAAGTGTGAAAATCTGAAATTCTTCATTCAACTACAAGTTCGACCGGACTTGTAGTAAATCTAACAATTTTCAAAGTTTTAACGTGTTTTCAGCGTACGTGTCTCGATATTCGTGATGGATGATCTTTAGAGAGCGTTTATGACAATGGTGGGAATATCCAATGCCAATGTGATTCAGCAAGTCAATTTAGACAACGAGATGGGCACGTCCGTTAAACCACCAAAATTAATGAGCATGGACGAATATGAAGGATGGAAGGAGAAGTTTAGTTACTGGGTTCAGGCCTTGCATTTCCAAAGCTGGGTAGCTATCGAGAGAGGTTATACTGTTCCGTTGGACAAAAATCAGCAAGTTCTGGAGAAGTACAAGTACTCCACAATTCAAAAAGATGAGTTCATTGCTGAGAAAAAGATGATAAGCCTCATTCAGTAATCTGTTAAAGAGGATATTCTGGTCTTATTGCCAGAATACACGACTGCGAGAGAACTCTAGCTATCACTGCAAAAGAAATACCAAGGAAGCGCAGAGATGATCAAGAGTAAGAAAGCTCTCATGATGAAGGAGTTCGACATTTTTAACATGTTGAAGGGCGAGATAATGAAACAGATGATTGAACGTTTTTGTCATCTGAAAGTCCAAATGAGAAGACATGGTCTCAAGAAGACAGAAACAGCGTACATCGATAAGCTTGCAGATGCGTTACCTGACGGAGAGTGGACTACGTACCCCATGGTCTTGAAAGAAAGTCATAATTGGGAATTCTTTAAGCTGTCTACATTCATCGACAAACTCGAAGGACATGAGATGGAACTTCTAAAGATCGCAAAGTCGAAAAATGCTAACATTGTTCAAGATGTTGGTCTGTATTACAAGAACGGGATGCAAGACAACATTTCAAGTCCAAAGATTCAAACAACATTTAATGCAAATATAACTTCTTCGCCACAGAATCAACCACAATATGACATGTGACATATGTGCTTTCCAATCTTTGTATTTTTTCCGACAATGTTATATTTAATGAAATTTGGTATTACATTTGTGAGATTTGTATATTTACTTATGACATTTGTGCAATTTTAATCCTTGTTCAAATCCGATCTTTTAAACCTTTTCTAGAAGTGTAATCGCGAAACGAAATCAGTTAAACGCAACGTATAGTCCAGAATAGTGACATAAGCTAAACATACCCTAAATACCCTTTATATAACTTAGAAATAAGTTTTGAACGGTTTGGTATGCCAAAACAAGCTTATTCGATCACAGGGACCATTTATGACAAACTATAAAAGTCTAGCGATTCTTGTAGCAACGTACACTCTAGAACACTTACACAAGCTTAACATACCTTAAATAACCTTTACATAACTTAGAATTAAGTTTTGAAGGCTTCGGTATGGTAAAATCACACTTTTGCAACTTCAGGGGCTATTTTGCAAATTCTGCGAAACTATGCCTTTTTGCGTATATCGCTATCCGGAACATTTATAGACATCAAAAATTTTTATAATCATTGAAATATCTTACTTTAGTGATTGGAATGCAAAAATATCATTCGTTACACATGTACGGTCATTTGCGCGTTCATTACGATTTTCATCGTAATTAACCGAAAACCGCAACCGTACGACCAAATGAACCGACATACGGATTATTTTTGAGCACATTTCAAGTTCCCTATGTTATTTCATCCTTATGAAGCTTGAAAATCAGGTTAATGGGTGTTAAAAGTGCCAAAACGCGTCAAAAACAAGTTCAGGGGCCTGTTTTGCCAAATTTTGAAAGTTTCTGCCAGCTAAAGGCTTACGGACCGTAAGCCCAAAGTCCTTATGGTCCGTAAGGGACCCCCAGCTCACCAGAAATGTGGCAGCAGCTGAATAACTTCATTTTTGACTCATGAATCCGACTTTTCCACCCTTAATTCTGCAGTTGACGCTTATGGGACACTAATCAAACTTGTGGGTGAGTGATGGGACACTTGTTAATCATCTACAACATCAACAAAACTATAAATATCATAGTGTTCTTTTCATTTGAACTCTTGCATCCATTGTTCTTGCTATAACCTGCCACAAATCCAAATTTGCAACCTCCTTGGAGCTATTCTCTGGTTCTTGAATCATTCCTTGGTGTTTGTAAGTATTCCACTCTTGCTATTATAGCTTAATTTGACTAAAAATCAAACAGTTTGACTAATGTTTGACTTTTAGTTTTGTTCTTGAATTGATCAAGATAAAGCTCAATTGAATCTTGCAATATGATGGTAATCAAGGTGGTTATGATCCCTAAAAATCATGCCTACTGATTTCCACCATTTCTAGTTATTTTGGCAAGTCAAAGTTCCGGTCAAAATGCAAATTTTTGCGCATTTTGCATCAGATCTGTTTTCGAGTATCAAATCAGGTTGTTTTGATGCAAAAATTCTTTAATAAACTTATTAATACATGTCAAGAAATGTCAAATTCGTCACTCTTGTTACAGTGCTTGTTTATAGTCAAAAGTCTAGCGGTTTGACCACCACTTTGACTTTTCAATCTGACCGTATGGTCAATTTTTAGACCCGACCAAATACGTATTTATGACCATAAATATATAGGGAATAACCCTCTGAGGTTATACCTTATGGTCATGTCTTTCGGATAGTGTTATGTTAATCAATGGTAATATCCCTTAAACATGACCTAAATGCCCTTTTCGCAAGAAAACCAATTAAACACATAGGTAACATAAATTTTGACCTTTAATCTGATCAAACAACATTTTAACCATGTTTAAGCATTTAAAACTTATCATAACACGTATCTAACCACCCGAAGGCGTAGTTACGCAAATGACGCGTTAACGTAGCTTAAACTACCTTAACGGGTCATAACGGGTCAAAAGCACTTAAAAACCTTTTCAACTCAGAATGTTAACTTTGTTAAACAATTTCATATGAGTTCCAACACTCATTTGGTTTACAAGACCACATTCTATCCGATCCTCCGATTTCAAGTTCCGATATTTACATAGTTAGCCGTTTATAGGACACGCTTGATTTCCCGGACTCCTGATCTTGGTTTATCTTCTTGAACAAGGATACTTTTGCAACCACAAGTGAGTATGTAGTCCCCTGTTTTACGCTTTCAAATGTTTTGGGGGGAAACATATTGTGCCTATGATTACTTTCGTGTTTTCTTGACATATTACATGCTTTGATTACTAGTACATTTACTACATGACTATTATTGCACTTGATTTACATGTTGATTAGCATATTTAACACATTATTTTTTTCAAAGACATTTTTGCTATGTATGTTGACCTAGTATACTAACTAGTACATGGTTTTCAAAGACATTTTCAAAGACATTTTCAAGACATGCTTACATTTTTATTGACATTTTGGTACTTTGAACTTGACAATGATACATTCATTAACATTGGTCACGCCGACCGGTAGTATGTAATGGTACCATAGGATTGACAATCATGTTCCCACTTCCTAGGTATGTTTGGAAGCGACCTTAGGGAATGACAGAATTCGATGAACATTGATAAACCCTTGACCGGATAGAGGTTTATCCGACAGTCAACAAGGCTTGAATGTATTTGCCAACAACCCATAATATATGTTTTAACAATAAAGGCAATGGTTTATAAAACAAGACATTGGTTTACATGACATTTGTTTACTCGACATTGGTTTACATGAAAATTATTTACTCGACATTGGTTTACTCGACATTGGTTTACATGACATTTGTTTACTCGACATTGTTTACATGACATTTGTTTACTCGACATTGGTTTACATGACATTGTTTACTCGACATTTGATTATTGGTTTATGGTGAGTGATTTAATAATGTGATGTATGTAATTTGATAAAAGCATGGCGGATATGCCGATGGTACTTCCTATATATAAGTGCTTTTATTATCTTACATATCGTGACGTTATCTAAATCAGTTTAAGCAAAATACAATACATAACAGTTTTACACAAGACGAAACTTACTTTTAGTTATCCATTTTACCAAGCTTTATTTCTTTTATATCATATTGATATTCATATGATTTTTATTAAAAGAAACTATTTATGGTTCATGGAGACTTTTGCACTACTTTAAACTTTTCTTACTATAATCAAAGCCATGAAGCATCTACACAAAATCCTATGTACTCGCCGACATTTTTTTTGCTGACTTTATTTTCACATATGTTTCAGGGGCGATTGCTTGAGGTTGATCGTGCTACACATAGGGCAGACTTTGGGCCTTAGTGACAATAAAAGCAAGAAGAACAGTTTAACTTATGTTGTACTTTCCGTTTTATTTAAGACATGTATACAATTATAATAAATAAAACTTAACTTTATGTGCTATGGTTATTGAAACAATAGTTCTGTCACGACACACCCTGACGTTTCTGCCACGGTTTTTTGTTTTATGCGGTCGGGGTGTGACAGAAAGATTGGTATCAGAGCCAATGGTTTTAGGAATTAGGTTATTAGTAAAGCTTTGACCTAGACTATAACCTTCTTAGGACCCTAACGCGAGTTTTTCTTGCGTTTAGAATTAAAACACGATACAATCACCTATCCTTAGGTTATTACCAAAACATAACACAATTTTCAAAACGATTTTGAAAATCAATCGTCTGTTCTTGGATGATTCGTTTTTGGCTTAATGCCTTGTAAGTTTTCAAAATCTCATCAATGTTTGGGTCTTAATAATATGAACACGTGCAATCTGGAAGGGTGGGTGCCTGTACCCTGAGTTTTCTATCTAAGGCTAGAGTGTACGTACAAATCCACTTAATCGGACCAGTCACTCTTACCTGGGAACTCTTGGGGTGAGTGTCCACTTGTAGGCTAAAGCATGTCTTCGCGATACATTATAAAGACCCATTTACTTTGATTAGTCACTATGTGTCCTTTGTTTGTTTTGAGTAAACGAACGAATGACCCCCATCCTTACATTTGTTGATGTTTTGTCATCTCATTTTGATTATTCAACATTCATCTCACTCATTTTCTCTCATGTTTTTCTCTCTTATAGAATGCCTCCTCGACGAAACGTAAATACGGACGCCGACATGGCGGCTCTAATCGCTCAGCAGTTTGCTGCTGTGCTTCCAAATCTCCTAACTCAGATAAACCAAGCTAACAATAACAACAATGCACCAGCTGCGTGCAACTTTAAACAGTTCAATTCGGCTAAAACCGCTCAAGTTTAGTGGTTCTGAGGGAGCAACCGGGCTCCTACAGTGGTTTGAGAGTCTTGAGAATACATTTCGCCATGCTCAATGTCCAAATGAGCGGAAAGTTGAGTTTGATTCTAGTGTGTTTGAAAAGAGAGCGCTCACGTGGTGGAACAGAGTGATGAGAGATAGGGGTGCTGATGTTGCTATGGGTCAGACTTGGGAGGAACTCAGGGCTTTGATGATGAAAGAGTTATGCCCCCGACATGAAAAGAGGGCACTTGAAAATGAGTTCCATGACCTGAAGCAAGACAGTGGTGAGCACGTGCGTATACTGACATGTATGAGGAGTTGAGTTTGTTATGTCCTGAGATGGTGACACCTTTAGATAAGGCAATCGAGAAATACATAGATGGTCTTCCAGACCCGGTTCAGGATATTGTCACCGACAACAACCTCACTACTTTCAGGTAAGCCATTGAGCTATCTGCGACTCTGACTGAATCACAGATAAAAAAGGGTAAGCTCCATCGTAAGGGTGACAAGAAACCGTCTGACAAGTATGAGAAACCAAAGGGTAAGAAAAGTGAGTCTTTGAAGAAGTCTAGGAAGCGAAAGGCTTCCAAGAATTTTGCAGTCACTACACAGCCCAATCAAGCCGCTCCTAACCAGCCTGCTCAGCCTCCCGCCAAGAAACAGTACGTCGGCACTGCACCTTTATGCAACAGGTGCAACAACCATCACCAGCCTCATCTTCCATGCCGTATTTATACAAACTGTGGTAGATCTGGTCATCTGGCCAATGTTTGTCGTTCTCCTCCTAACCCGAACAATGTGGCTCAAAACCATGTTCAGCAGCCAGCCAATCCTGCAGGACCATATTACCCACCAGGATCTTGCTACAACTGTGGGGATCTCACCCACTCCCGTAACAATTGCCCAAGATTGGCAAATGCGAACCAGATTCGTGGACGAGCTTTCAATATAAATGCGAATGAGGCACGAGCAGATAACAAGGTGGTGAACGGTACGTCTTTGTTAACAACCATCCTGCTTCTATACTATTTGATTCGGGTGCTGATAGAAGTTTTGTGTCATTAACATTTGAGCCTTTACTTGCGAAACCAAGAACCAAATTAGGAAAACCCTTGACAGTAGAAATAGCCAGTGGAGAACCACTTAAACTTGATTCTGTCATTCCTAGTTGCCAATTAAACCTTAATAACCATCTTTTTCCCATTAACCTCACGCCAATGCAACTCAGGAGTTTTGATATTATAGTGGGAATGGATTGGTTAACCAAATATCATGCTGAGGTGGTTTGTTTTGATAAGATTGTTCGTATACCTCTTTCGTCTGGTGAAACTTTGGAGGTTCGTGGAGAAAAACCGGTTAGTAGCCTCAAACTCATGACTTGTACTCAAACCCAAAAACACCTACGCAAAAATTATGTGGCTTTCTTAGCACGTATCGTAGAGGAGAAAGGCAAGGGCAAAACTATTCAAGACATACCCGTTGTTCGGGATTATCCTAAGGTGTTTCCAGATGAGCTACCGAGTTTACCTCCTGCTCGTCAAGTTGAGTTTCGTATATATCTTGTACCCGGTGCCAACCCTATTGCTAAATCTCCATACCGTCTTGCACCATCTGAGATGCAAGAATTGTCAAAACAGCTTCAGGAGTTATCTGACAAAGGATTCATTCGACCGAGCTTTTCACCTTGGGGTGCTCCTGTGTTATTTGTGAAAAAGAAGGATGGGTGTTATCGTATGTGTATCGATTACCGTGAGCTCAACAAGCTCACAATCAAAAATTGATATCCCCTACCTCGCATTGATGATCTTTTTGACCAACTACAGGGTGCAACTTGTTTTTCGAAGATTGATCTACGTTCTGGGTATTATCAGCTTCGTGTACTCGAGGAAGATATTCCCAAGACAGCTTTCCGTACTCGATATGGTCATTATGAGTTCACTGTTATGCCTTTCGGTTTAACGAATGCTCCTGCTGTCTTCATGGACTTGATGAATAGGGTTTGTAAGCCTTATTTGGACAAGTTCATTATTGTTTTTATTGATGACATCTTGATTTATTCCAAGACACGAGCTGATCATGAACAACATCTTCGTCTAACAATGGAACTCCTAAAGAAGGAACAACTTTACGCCAAATTCTCCAAGTGTGAATTTTGGCTTAAGGAAATTCAGTTTTTGGGTCACATTGTCAACGAACAAGGTATACATGTAGATCCCGCCAAGATCAGTGCAATCAGGGATTGGAATACACCTACTACTCCTACTGAAGTTCGTTCACTTTTGGGTCTTGCGGGTTATTATCGTTGCTTCATTGCTATTACACCCCGACCCGCAGCGGAATAAGAGTCGGGGCATAATTGGTTTATCACCAAAGCTCATGATATTTACTAATATGTTTCATATTTATTAAAGTCAAAATTACATTCCAAATAATCCAAACATGTCCATACAATACAAAGAAAATAACCATACAAAATAATTCCAAGCTCTAAATCATTTTATTCTTCTAGTCCAATCCTATGTGTTTCTGGCTGCAGCTGGTTCACCTGTATCATGTGTAAAAATGGGGGTTTTTGGGTCAACATAAGTTGGCGAGTGAACCTTGTTAGACAAACATTTATTATTGATTTACTTGTTAGTTTATCAATGAAAAATTGTGCAATATCATAAATGAGCAAATGTAAATAATCAAGCAGTAGCAATACTAATCACAACTATAACATACAATAACATATGATAGCATACATTAACATACCAACATCATACGATAAATAACATGAATGAAACTGTGCGATCAAGGCTCAATCAAACGGAGCCGATCGTATTGCATGTACTGAAAATGATAAATGTCTGTGCGATCAAGGCTCAATCACACGGAGCCGATCGTATGTTGGCACGCCAGGTTCACGCTCATAATGTAATGGGGAACTTGCTCAACGCTCATAATGTAATGGGGAGCGGCGGCCTATGAAATTGCATGTACTGAAAATAATAAATTGAATCTAACAATAACCACACAAACAGTTGAAACAAGCTCAATACACATGTTCATGATATGATGTATGCACAATGATTTAAATATAATATATATAGCAAGACACATGATACACCCCAAAACGTGATTAAAACGGGGAATTTGTAAAGATTCACTCACATTGGGTGCGTTTGATTGGAGATGATGAGATGCGCACGAGTTGGGAGAGTTGAACAACGAGAATTACTAACCTAAATAATAACGGAAAAATATAGTAAATGAGTGGATTTTATTAAGGATTTTAATGAAATTTTTAGATATATTTTTGTGAGTTTAAGGCTATTTTCTATCTTTAAAAATATTATTTTTAAGTATTTTTAATTGATTTTTAAATTAAATTAAATAAATAAAAAATATAAAAAAAATTGTTTATTTTTGCGTTGACCGTTGACCGTTGACTTGTTGACCTGTTGACCGGTTTATTGTGTAATCGAAATGCGCTGGGTGAGGCTCGAACCCGAGACCTCCCGTACCGTGCACGCAGCTCTACCAACTGAGCTACGTGTCTAACCCGAAATAATTCTGTTTTTAATTATACTTATATATTAATTCAATTTAACCAAAATTCTTTTAATTTCAAAAACATTTTAATTCATCAAACTGGTGCCAGTAACAGGTTTCGAACCCGGGACTTGTGCTTTAACATCACACACAGTCCACCGCTGGACTGTGTGTCTAACTTGGTTAATATACCAATTTTTATTATACTTAACAACTAACGAGGATTAACCCGGTTCAGTTTTAAACAAAAAGGCATTTTATTACATAGAGGGTGCGTGTATCAAAATCGAACTCGGGACGTATGCGTGTTTTATTTGCACACAGTCCACCGCTGGACTGTGTGTCTAACCTGTTCAAAATACCAGTTTTAATTATTCTTATAATGTTATCGCAGTTCATCTAGATTTTACAGGCAGAAGATTACACCGTTATATCTTGTTTAGTTCGATAGATAAACATTGTACAAACTAATATGAAATGGCAGAAACGATAATTAGAGGTAAACATACCGGTGAACGATTTATTACAGAGTTCCGGCAAAGCGTCGGTCTCTGTTTTTAAGAACTTCAACTGAGCAAATCAATTAATCGTTTTGATTAGCTAATCATGAAATTGAAGTGCTAAACAAACGTTAACAGTGTGTTTGAAGGTCCTTACCGACTCACAGATGAAAATAGAGATTTCCAGAACTTTTCCGGCGAACAGAAATTATCCGATGACGACGTCTGAATTTGATTTCAATTGGAAGGTTTGAGTCAGAAATAGCTTAACAATCGATAGACCACGAAGGTATTGAAAGACTTACTGTTTTGATGAAGAATACGGTTTTCCGGCGACTTGCAGAATTTTTCTGGCGAGTTGATTTAAGCTTTCTGATGGACTGAATGTATGATGAAAGTGAAATGGAAAGTTTGTATGATGTTTCTGAGTCGCGAGAGGGGTCTTGATTGAAGTAATTCAGACATTGATTATTTTCGGTTATAAAAACCGATCATGATCAAAATTGAAGTTCATTCAAATCCGAATTGATTGGGATCGTCGGTGCACCGGTTTTGTTCAGGAATTCGCGAGTAATCAATCGTCTTTGGACGATTGGTGACCGATTTCGGTTATGGTTTGGCATTCAGGTTGTTTTCTGTTTGAATATAAGTTTCATTTGTTGCCTAGTGATAACAGAAAACAACAAGTGGCGGAGTGGTGATGTGTGTGTGTGTTATGTCTTTGGATTTCAATTTCCGGCTGACCCGGGTTCGAGCCCCGGCAGCAACATTTTATTTTTATTTATTTTGTTTTCACTTTTTATCAAATACAATTTTTATAGTTTAGTTTGTTTATTAATTATGTATCATTAAAAATCAAAATAACCATAAATACACAACGTGACATTTATAACTTGATATTCGATTACAAAACGGTGCGGGTTTTGGAAACCCATTTTTGACAAATGTTACAGTATCCCCTACTTTTAGGAATTTTGTCCCGAAATTTAAGTAGTAATAGGAAAAAGATGTGGGTATTTTTCGCGCATTGAGTCTTCACGTTCCCAAGTAAACTCAGGTCCCCGTTTCGACTCCCAGCGTACCCTAACAATTGGAATGCGACTCCGTCGTAGACGTTTCTCTCCGAAGTCCATGATCTCTACTGGTCTTTCAATAAAATGCATAGATTCATCAATCTGAATATCTTCCAGAGGAATGTGGAGGTTTTCATCAGCGAGGCACTTCTTCAAGTTTGATACGTGGAATGTGGAATGAATCCTGTTGAGTTCTTCTGGTAGATCAAGCTTGTATGCTACAGGTCCTACTCTTTCGAGTATCTTGAAAGGTCCTACGTAGCATGGTGCTAGCTTGCCCTTTTGACCAAAACGAACTACTCCCTTCCACGGTGATACTTTTAGAAGTACATGATCACCAATGTTAAACTCTAAAGGCTTCCGTCGTTTATCTGCATAACTCTTTTGACG
Organism: Scalesia atractyloides; assembly: GCA_947069175.1. NCBI lineage: Eukaryota > Viridiplantae > Streptophyta > Magnoliopsida > Asterales > Asteraceae > Scalesia > Scalesia atractyloides. The sequence continues at coordinate 59,230,875 of CAMTDV010000021.1, forward strand.
ACTTTGGGCCGCTAGAAGATTGTTTCGGATTTGATGGATCTTGTCTGTGGTTTCTTGGATCAATTCTGGACCAGTGATTTGAGCTTCCCCAATTTCGTGCCAACATACAGGAGATCGGCACTTACGACCATATAAGGCTTCAAAAGGTGCCATGTCGATGCTTGAATGATAACTGTTGTTGTACGAAAATTCAACTAATGGGAGATGAGCGTCCCAATTTCCCTTGAAGTCTATGACACATGCTCGAAGCATATCTTCAAGAGTTTGAATGGTGCGTTCAGATTGACCATCAGTTTGTGGGTGATAGGCGGTACTGAGATCTAATCGCGTACCCATAGCGGCTTGTACTGCTTGCCATGTTCGTGAAGTGAAACGACCATCACGATCAGAAATAATGCTTAACGATACTCCATGTCGGCTTACGATTTCGCTGATATAAATACGAGCTAGCTTTTCGTTCTTGAAATCTTCGCGGATAGGAATAAAGTGAGCTGATTTTGTAAGTCGGTCAATTATTACCCATATAGTGTCATACCCACCAGAAGTGCGAGGTAACCCGGTAATGAAGTCCATGGTTATATTTTCCCACTTCCATACAGGTATTTCAGGTTGGATCAGAAGTCCTGAGGGTCTTTGGTGTTCAGCTTTCACCTTGGAACATGTAAGGCACTTAGAAACAAAAACAGCAATATCCTTCTTCATTCCAGGCAACCAATAGGTATATCGTAGGTCTTGATACATCTTATCGGCTCCTGGGTGTATAGAGTATCGCGTTTTGTGAGCCTCATTCATAAGAATTTCACAAAGATTGTTGTGGTCAGGAATCCAGATACGATCTAGGTAGTATAGAATACCGTCAGATTTAGTTTCAATTTTAAGTTCAGCTCCACAGGACATCTCCTTTCGTACATCATCTTCCGTTACTGAAATGTGTTGGGCTTCTCGAATTTGATCTTTAATGTCGGTTATAATTTGCGAACATAGAAGACGAATGGAGTTCGCATAACCCTTTCGACTAAGTGCATCAGCCACCACATTTGCTTTGCCAGGGTGGTATCGAATTTCACAGTCGTAGTCATTTAGAAGTTCGACCCATCTTCGTTGCCTCATGTTTAACTCCTTTTGATTGAAGATATGTTGAAGACTCTTGTGGTCAGTGTATATTTCACACTTAGTACCATAGAGATAATGTCTCCATATCTTAAGAGCGAACACAACGGCTCCAAGTTCTAGGTCATGGGTGGTGTAGTTCTTCTCATGCGTCTTGAGTTGTCTCAAAGCATAAGCGATAACTTTTCCTCTTTGCATTAGAACGCAGCCTAATCCTTGCCCTGACGCGTCGCAATAGACCACGAAATCATCACAACCTTCAGGAAGAGTGAGGATTGGTGCATCACAGAGTTTTTGTTTAAGGGTTTGGAAGGCTTCTTCTTGCTTGGGTCCCCATATGAAAGGTTTTCCCTTATGAGTTAAAGCCGTGAGTGGTACAGCAATGCGAGAGAAGTTTGAAATGAAACGACGATAATAACCAGCCAAACCAAGAAAAGATCTTACTTCAGTTGGTGTACGTGGAGCTTGCCATTCTTGTACCGCTTTGATCTTTGAGGGGTCGACATGTATTCCCTTGTCATTGACTACATGTCCAAGGAATTGCACCTCTTTTAACCAGAATTCGCATTTAGAGAATTTGGCGTAAAGCTTTTCATTCTGTAGAAGTGTAAGGATGAGTCGAAGATGACGCTCATGATCAGACTTAGACTTTGAATAAATAAGAATGTCGTCGATGAAAACTATAACAAATCGATCAAGATAAGGTTTGCAGACTCTGTTCATTAGGTCCATGAAGACTGCTGGAGCGTTGGTTAAACCAAATGGCATGACCATGAATTCATAATGGCCATAACGAGTTCGAAATGCGGTCTTTGGGACGTCTTCTTCATGTACTCTAAGCTGATGATAACCAGATCGAAGGTCGATTTTGGAAAAGTTGCTGGCACCTTGAAGTTGGTCAAGAAGATCATCAATGCGAGGTAATGGATAGCGATTCTTGATTGTTAACTTGTTAAGCTCTCTGTAGTCGATGCACATACGAAACGATCCATCTTTCTTCTTTACAAAAAGGACAGGTGCACCCCAAGGCGATGAGCTAGGATGTATGAATCCCTTGTCAGTCAACTCTTGTAATTGACTGGCTAGCTCTTGCATTTTAGAGGGGGTAACCTATAAGGAGACTTTGCAACTGGTGTAGCACCAGGTATAAGATCAATACGGAATTCGACTTCTCTAACTGGAGGAAGTCCTGAAATGTCGTCAGGAAATACTTGCGGGAAATCTTTTACTACTGGAATGTCTTCAAGTTTCTTCTCCATGGTTCCCTTTTTGATGATATGAGCTAAAAACGCGACATAATTCTTGCGAAGACATTTTTGAGCTTGAAGACAAGACATTAAGCTGAGCCCTTTCGACGAGGTTTCTCCAAAGATTCGAAGAGTCTGACCGTTTGAAAGAGGAATACGTATAAACTTTTCGCGACATACAACTTCTGCCTGATGTTGACTGAGCCAGTCCATACCAATTATGATATCAAAACTTCCCAGCTTCATAGGAATAAGGTCAACTGAGAAGTCATGGTCGTTTAAGGTGAGTGTACAGTTGCGTAAAATAGAGTTTAATGTGACCGGTTTCCCGTCTGCAACTTCCACTGTTATGGATTCCATGAGCTTAACACGATTTTGGTTTAGGATAGGTTCAAATTCTAAGGATACAAAACTTCTATCCGCACCAGTATCAAACAACATGGATGCATATCTACCATTTATAAGGAACGTACCGTTAACCACATTGCCGTCAGCTCTGGCCTGATTAGCATTGATATTGAAAGCCCTTCCTCTTGCAGGTGGAGGAGCTTGGTTCGCTTGATTCACCGGGTTGGCTTGGGCCTGAGCATGAATAATGTTTACCAACCTTGGACACGTGTTTCTGAAATGGCTTGGGTCTCCGCAATTGTAGCAAGCCCGCATAGGTTGAACCATAGGATAATTGGGTTGGTAATATGTTTGGGCTAAATGTTGGGTGGGTGGTAATAGTAGGGGTTGTTGGGCTTGACCCATTATTTGTTGGTGGGTTTGGGTTGAAGGCTGGTGGCGGTTCGTTCGCTGAGGCATGCAGCAGGTTTGAACAGTATGACCTGCGCGACCACAGCCGGTGCAATGTTGGCAAGGATAATCAGGAGAATGGTGTTATTGGCAACGGTTGCATTTTGGTAACGGGCCAGAGTATGGTCTTTTGTATGGTGCAGGTGAAGGGCAACTTGGGTAATGGGTGCAGTAGGAATAGGGAGGTTGGTTTGTGTAACGGCGAAGTTTCTGGTGTTGCGCTTCCTCTTGTTAGCAAACTTAGAGGAGGAGATGGAATGGTTTGAAGTTTGACCCTCAACAGGGGCTTTCTTTTTCTCTTCTTTAAACTTCCCGTTGCGAATTCGATTCTCGGTCAGCTCAGTCGCTAGCTCCATAGCAGCTTCAAGTGTTACCGGTGAAATGCTGAGAACTGAATCTTGAATTTTCGAGGGAAGTCCTCGAATATAATGCTCGATCAGACGATAAGTTGGGGTGAACAAATTTGGAACCATTTGGTTCAACTCTAAGAACCTCTTGTTATAGGTGGTATGATCACCCTCCTTCTGCTTTAAAGAATGAAATTCGTCCTCCAACTTTTTAATTTCACTCCTAGGACAGAAACGCCTAGTCATGATTTCCCTTAATTCCTCCCAAGTTAAGGCCATTGCATCATCAATTCCCCTCTTCCCCTTTTCAGTATTCCACCAGGTGAGAGCGACCCCAAATAGTCTCCCGGTGGCGTATCGAACCTTGCGATCCTCAGGACAATCGCAGTTGAGGAAGGTGTTTTCCATTTCCTCAAACCAATGGAGGAGAGCAGTGACACCTTCGGTCCCTTCAAATTTAGGAGGATCACAAGACTTAAAATGTTTGTATGAGCACTTGCTGGTAGGAGGGTTGCCGATGTTCTGGTCATGTTGTTGGGGAGGATTAGTGGGATTTGTGGCGAGGGCTTGTTGTACTTGAACCACAATGTCGGGCAGTATCGTGGCCATTTGTTTCGCGATTTGTGTGGCCAAACGTTCGTGAGACCGTCCTGATCTTTTACCCCCTCGCTGTTGTCTGGACGACATCTACAGGAACATACATAAGAGGATTGTGAGTTTATGGAGTCTTTTTAGGTGTCATGTGTCTTTAAGAAAATGAAAATAACATAAATATCAATAATGCAACTACATCCATAGGATGTCTTGGGTTTGCTCATGTTGGGCCTCAAATGTCCCCCATACCTTCACCTGTATAGTCATGTGGGCCCCCATGGCTATTGGCTTGGTAGGAGTCACATTAGTATTGGCGATTTAACACTCGCATCACCCGAATGCAAACCACAAAATATGTTTACGAGATGTATGGTCGGAATGTGTCCAGGTGTTGACACAATGACAACTCAAAGTGGGGTTAGCTCACACGACGTTTGGTATAGCATGCTTTGGCCTAATAGGTACTTCGTACTCTCATCGTTAGTCCCCAGGTAGGCAAACTGGTCCATTATTTTGGATTTATACGAATGCCAGCCTAGACAGGACGTTCCGACTACCGGTACTGGTACCCTTCCAGTTACTACATGCCCGTCATGAGAACTCACTTTGATGAGATTTGAAAATACAAAAATCGTTGTAAAAGCAATCATGAAAATGATGTGATGTGTGTTTTCATGGATATGATATGTTATGAGAATATGATTCATGATAGGCATTATATGATAGTATGTACTTATGAACATGCATGCATAATATTGAATGTAACATTAAACATAAAACATATAAACATCATGAAGTTTGGCTTGTAACACACAAAAATCTTAAAAATTTCTAATCAACTATAGTATAGGCTTCTAAGGGTCTAAGAACCTATCCTATATCCCTATAGTCATGGCTCTGATACCAATCTGTCACACCCCGACCCGCAGCGGAATAAGAGTCGGGGCATAATTGGGTTATCACCAAAGCTCATGATATTTATTAATATGTTTCATATTTATTAAAGTCAAAATTACATTCCAAATAATCCAAACATGTCCATACAATACAAAGAAAATAACCAAACAAAATAATTCCAAGCTCTAAATCATTTTATTCTTCTAGTCCAATCCTATGTGTTTCTGGCTGCAGCTGGTTCACCTGTATCATGTGTAAAAATGGGGGTTTTTGGGTCAACATAAGTTGGCGAGTGAACCTTGTTAGACAAACATTTATTATTGATTTACTTGTTAGTTTATCAATGAAAAATTGTGCAATATCATAAATGAGCAAATGTAAATAATCAAGCAGTAGCAATACTAATCACAACTATAACATACAATAACATATGATAGCATACATTAACATACCAACATCATACGATAAATAACATGAATGAAACTGTGCGATCAAGGCTCAATCAAACGGAGCCGATCGTATTGCATGTACTGAAAATGATAAATGTCTGTGCGATCAAGGCTCAATCAAACGGAGCCGATCGTATGTTGGCACGCCAGGTTCACGCTCATAATGTAATGGGGAACTTGCTCAACGCTCATAATGTAATGGGGAGCGGCGGCCTATGAAATTGCATGTACTGAAAATAATAAATTGAATCTAACAATAACCACACAAACAGTTGAAACAAGCTCAATACACATGTTCATGATATGATGTATGCACAATGATTTAAATATAATATATATAGCAAGACACATGATACACCCCAAAACGTGATTAAAACGGGGAATTTGTAAAGATTCACTCACATTGGGTGCGTTTGATTGGAGATGATGAGATGCGCACGAGTCGGGAGAGTTGAACAACGAGAATTACTAACCTAAATAATAATGGAAAAATATAGTAAATGAGTGGATTTTATTAAGGATTTTAATGAAATTTTTAGATATATTTTTGTGAGTTTAAGGCTATTTTCTATCTTTAAAAATATTATTTTTAAGTATTTTTAATTGATTTTTAAATTAAATTAAATAAATAAAAAATATAAAAAAAATTGTTTATTTTTGCGTTGACCGTTGACCGTTGACTTGTTGACCTGTTGACCGGTTTATTGTGTAATCGAAATGCGCTGGGTGAGGCTCGAACCCGAGACCTCCCGTACGCGTGCACGCAGCTCTACCAACTGAGCTACGTGTCTAACCCGAAATAATTCTGTTTTTAATTATACTTATATATTAATTCAATTTAACCAAAATTCTTTTAATTTCAAAAACATTTTAATTCATCAAACTGGTGCCAGTAACAGGTTTCGAACCCGGGACTTGTGCTTTAACATCACACACAGTCCACCGCTGGACTGTGTGTCTAACTTGGTTAATATACCAATTTTTATTATACTTAATAACTAACGAGGATTAACCCGGTTCAGTTTTAAACAAAAAGGCATTTTATTACATAGAGGGTGCGTGTATCAAGAATCGAACTCGGGACGTATGCGTGTTTTATTTGCACACAGTCCACCGCTGGACTGTGTGTCTAACCCGTTCAAAATACCAGTTTTAATTATTCTTATAATGTTATCGCAGTTCATCTAGATTTTACAGGCAGAAGATTACACCGTTATATCTTGTTTAGTTCGATAGATAAACATTGTACAAACTAATATGAAATGGCAGAAACGATAAATTAGAGGTAAACATACCGGTGAACGATTTATTACAGAGTTCCGGCAAAGCGTCGGTCTCTGTTTTTAAGGACTTCAACTGAGCAAATCAATTAATCGTTTTGATTAGCTAATCATGAAATTGAAGTGCTAAACAAACGTTAACAGTGTGTTTGAAGGTCCTTACCGACTCACAGATGAAAATAGAGATTTCCAGAACTTTTCCGGCGAACAGAAATTATCCGATGACGACCTCTGAATTTGATTTCAATTGGAAGGTTTGAGTCAGAAATAGCTTAACAATCGATAGACCACGAAGGTATTGAAAGACTTACTGTTTTGATGAAGAATACGGTTTTCCGGCGACTTGCAGAATTTTTCCGGCGAGTTGATTTAAGCTTTCTGATGGACTGAATGTATGACGAAAGTGAAATGGAAAGTTTGTATGATGTTTCTGAGTCGCGAGAGGGGTCTTGATTGAAGTAATTCAGACATTGATTATTTTCGGTTATAAAAACCGATCATGATCAAAATTGAAGTTCATTCAAATCCGAATTGATTGGGATCGTCGGTGCACCGGTTTTGTTCAGTAATTCGCGAGTAATCAATCGTCTTTGGACGATTGGTGACCGATTTCGGTTATGGTTTGGCATTCAGGTTGTTTTCTGTTTGAATATAAGTATCATTTGTTGCCTACTGATAACAGAAAACAACAAGTGGCGGAGTGGTGATGTGTGTGTGTTAAGTCTTTGGATTTCAATTTCCGGCTGACCCGGGTTCGAGCCCCGGCAGCAACATTTTATTTTTATTTATTTTGTTTTCACTTTTTATCAAATATAATTTTTATAGTTTAGTTTGTTTATTAATTATGTATCATTAAAAATCAAAATAACCATAAATACACAACGTGACATTTATAACTTGATATTCGATTACAAAATGGAGCGGGTTTTGGAAACCCGTTTTTGACAAATGTTACAATTGCAAACTTCTCCAAGATTGCGGTTCCTCTCAATGCTTTAACTCAAAAGAATAAACCTTTTGAGTGGGGACCCAAACAGGAAGAAGCTTTCCAGACTTAGAAGCAGAAGCTTTGTGATGCTCCTATTTTATCTCTACCCGTGGGTAACGACAACTTCGTTGTATATTGTGATGCGTCTAACTTAGGCCTCGGATGTGTCCTTATGCAAAGAGACAAAGTTATAGCTCATGCATCAAGACAACTGAAAGTTCACGAAAAGAATTACACCACTCATGATCTTGAGTTGGGTGCTGTTGTTTTCGCCCTCAAAATTTGGAGACATTATCTTTATGGTATAAAATGTGTGGTTTTCATGGACCACAAAAGTCTTCAACACATTTTCAATCAGAAAGAACTAAACATGAGGCAACGACGATGGGTTGAACTTCTGAACGACTACGACTGCGAAATTCGCTACTATCCTGGTAAGGCGAATGTCGTAGCCGATTCACTAAGTCGTAAAGAACGTGTCAAGCTGCATTTTGTACATGTTCGATCTGATATCCAGACATGTATTCTTGAGGCTCAACGAACTTGTGTCACGCAAGACAAACTAGGTGATGAATTGCCACATCATCTCGAGCTTCAGCTGGAAACAAAAGACAATGGGTTATCTTATTATCTGAACCGTTTGTGGGTTCCAAGTCTAGACAATCTCTGCACCTTGATAATGAATGAAGCTCACAAGTCTCGTTATTCAATTCATCCAGGTACAGACAAAATGTACAAGGATCTTTGTACCTAGTATTGGTGGTCGGGTATGAAGAAAGACATAGCTTTGTACGTCTCCAAATGCCTTACTTGTCTCAAAGTTAAGGCGGAACATCAATGTCCTTCTGGTTTGCTTGAACAACCAGAGATTCCGGTTTGGAAATGCGAAAACATTTCAATGGATCTCATTACCAAATTGCCGCGCACTTCTAGAGGTCACGATATCATTTGGGTAGTTGTTGATCGTCTAACAAAGTCAGCACATTTTATAGCCATTCGTGAAGACTTCTCTGCTGACAAACTTGCTAAGATCTATGTGGATGAAATATTATCTCGTCATGGTGTCCCTTTGGAAATCATATATGATCGTGATGCTCGATTCACATCTCATTTTTGGAGAACCATGCAGTCTGCCATGGGATCCACGCTTAACTTGAGTACTGCTTATCATCCTCAAGCGGATGGACAAACTGAAAGAACGATCCAAACATTGGAGGATATGCTTAGAGCCTGTGTGATCAACTTTGGTTGTAGTTGGGATTCACATCTACCATTGATCGAATTCTCCTACAACAACAATTATCACTCCAGCATTAACATGGCACCTTTTGAAGCTCTTTATGGTCAAAAATGTCGTTCACCTGTCTGTTGGAATGAGATCGGTGAATCTCAATTCACTGGACCTGAACCTATTCAAGACACAACGGACAAAATCAAGTTAATTCGCGAAAACCTTCTGACAGATAGAAGCCGTCAAAAGAGTTGCGCGGATAAACGACGCAAGCCCTTAGAATTTCAAGTCGGTGATCACGTCCTACTCAAGGTATCCCCTTGGAAGGGAGTGATTAGATTTGGGAAGAAAGGAAAACTTTATGTTAGACCATTTAAGATCATTGAGAGAATCAGAAAAGTTGCCTACAAACTTGAGCTACCTCCTGAGCTTGGAAATGTTCACCCAACCTTCCACGTGTCCAATTTAAAGAAGTGTTTGGCTTATGAAAACCTCCACATTCCTCTTGATGAAATTCGTGTTGATGACACGTTACACTTTGTTGAGAAGCCTGTGGAAATATTGGAACGTGAAGTAAAAAAGCTAAAGCGCAGACGTATACCGATCGTTAAAGTTTGCTGGGAATCCAAATGTGGCCTAGAGTTTACTTGGGAACGAGAGGATCAAATGAAGGCGAAATATCCATATCTTTTCTCACAAGTTTCCTCAAGTTAAATTTCGGGACGAAATTTCCTAAAGTAGGGAGACTGTGACATATGTGCTTTCGAATCTTTGTATTTTGTCCGACAATGTTATATTTAATGAAATTTGGTATTACATTTATGAGATATGTATATTTACTTATGACATTTGTGCATTTTTAATCCTTGTTCAAATCCTATCTTTTAAACCTTTTCTAGAAGTGTAATCGCAAAACGAAATCAGTTAAACGCAACGTATAGTCCAGAATAGTGACATAAGCTAAACATACCTTAAATACCCTTTATATAACTTAGAAATAAGTTTTGAAGGGTTTGGTATGTCAAAAACAAACTTATTCGATCACAGGGACTATTTACGACAAACTATAAAAGTCTGTCGATTCTTGTAGCGACGTACACTCTAGAATACTTACACAAGCATAAAATACCTTAAATAACCTTTACATAACTTAAATTAAGTTTTGAAGGCTTCGGTATGGCAAAATCTCACTTTTGCAACTTTAGGGCTATTTTGCAAATTCTGCGAAACTATGCCTTTTTGCGTATATCGCTATCTAGAATATCTACGGACATCCAAAAATTTTTGTAATCATTGAAATATCATATTTTAGTGATTGGAATGCAAAAATATCATTCGTTACGCATGTACGGTCATTTGCGCGTTCGTTACGATTTCGTCATAATTAACCGAAAACCATAACCGTACGACCAAACGAACCGACATCTGGAATATTTTTGAGCACATTTCAAGTTCCTATGTTATTTCATCCTTATGAAGCTTGAAAATCAGGTAAACGGTGTTAAAAGTGCCAAAACGCGTCAAAAACAAGTTCAGGGGCCTGTTTTGCCAATTTTTGAAAGTTTCTGCCAGCTAAAGGGCTTACGGACCGTATGCCCAAAGTCCTTACGGTCCGTAAGGGACCCCAGCTCACTAGAAACGTGGCAGCAGCTGAATAACTTCATTTTTGACTCATGAATCCGACTTTGCCACCCTTAATTCTGCAGTTGACGCATATGGGACACTAATCAAACTTGTGGGTGTGTCATGGGACACTTGTCAATCACCTACAACATCACCAAAACTATAAATATCATAGTGTTCTTTTCATTTGAACTCTTGCATCCATTGTTCTTGCTATAACCTGCCACAAATCCGAATTTGCAACCTCCTTGGATCTATTCTCTGGTTCTTGAATCATTCCTTGGTGTTTGAAAGTATTCCACTCTTGCTATGTTCAATTATTATAGCTTAATTTGACTAAAAATCAAACAGTTTGACTTCTGTTTGACTTTTAGTCTTGATCTTGAATTGATCAAGATAAAGCTCAATTGAATCTTTCAATATGATGGTAATCAAAGTGGTTATGATCCCTAAAAATCATGCCTACTGATTTCCACCATTTCTAGTTATTTTGGCAAGTCAAAGTTTCGGTCAAAATGTGAATTTTTGCGCATTTTGCATCGGATCTGTTTTTTATTATCAAAACAGGTTGTTGGATGCTAAAAATCTTTTATGAACTTATTAAAACATGTCAAGAAATGTCAAATTCGTCACTCTTGTTATAGTGCTTGTTTAGAGTCAAAAGTCTAGCGGTTTGACCACCACTTTGACTTTTGAATCTGACCCGTTTGGTCAATTTTTAGACCCGACCAAATACGTATTTATGACCATAAATATATAGGGAATAACCCCCTGAGGTTATACCTTATGGTCATGTCTTTCGGATAGTGTTATGTTAATCAATGGTAATATCCCTTAAAAATGACCTAAATGACCTTTTCACAAGAAAACCAATTAAAACACATAGGTAACATAAATTTTGACCTATAATCAGATCAAACAACATTTTAACCATGTTTAAGCATTTAAAACTTATCATAACACGTATCTAACCATCCGGGTCAAAAGCACTTAAAAACTACCTTTGCGGGTCATAACGGGTCAAAAGCACTTAAAAACCTTTTCAACTCAGAACGTTAACTTTGTTAAACCATTTCATACGAGTTCCAACTCTCATTTGTTTTACAAGACCTCATTCTATCCGATCCTCCGATTTCAAGTACCGATATTTACATAGTTAGCCGTTTATAGGACACACTTGATTTCCCGGACTCTTGATCTTGGTTTATCTTCTTGAACAAGGATACTTTTGCAACCACAAGTGAGTACATAGTCCCCTGTTTTACGCTTTCAAATGTTTTGGGGGAAACATATTGTGCTTATGATTACTTTCGTGTTTTCATGACATATTACATGCTTTGATTACTAGTACATATATTACATGACTTTTATTGCACTTGATTTACATGTTGATTTGCATATTTAACACATTGTTTTTTTTTTCAAAGACATTTTTGCTATGTATGTTGACCTAGCATACTAGTACATGGTTTTCAAAGACATTTTCAAAGACATTTTCAAGACATGCTTACATTGTTATTGACATTTTGGTACGTTGAACTCAGCAATGATACATTCATTAACATTGATCACGCTGACTGGTAGTATGTAATGGTACCATAGGATTGACAATCCCGTTCCCATTTCCTAGGTATGTTTGCAAGCGACCTTAGGGAATGACAAAATCCGATGAACATTGATAAACCCTTGACCGGATAGGGGTTTATCCGACAGTCAACAAGGCTTGAATGTATTCACCAACAACCCATAATATATGTTTTAACAATAAAGGCAATGGTTTATAAAACATGACATTGGTTTACATGACATTTGTTTACTCGACATTGGTTTACATGACAATTGTTTACTCGACATTGGTTTACTCGACATTGGTTTATATGACATTTGTTTACTCAACATTGGTTTACTCGACATTGGTTTACATGACATTTGTTTACTCGACATTGGTTTACTTGACATTGTTTATTCGACATTTGATTATTGGTTTATGGTGAGTGATTTAATAACGTTACGTATGTAATGTGATAAAAGCATGGTGGATACGCCGATGGTACTTCCTATATATAAGTGCTTGCATTATCTTACATATCATGACGTTATCTAAATCATTTTAAGCAAAATACAAGACATAACAGTTTTACACAAGACGAAACTTACTTTTGGTTATCCATTTTACCAAGCTTTATTTCTTTTACATCATATTGATTTTCATATGATTTTTATTAAAAGAAACTATTTATGGTTCATGGCGACTTTTGTACTACTTTAAACTTTTTTTTTACTATAATCAAAGCCATGAAGCATCTACACAAAATTCTATGTACTCGCCGGCTTTTTTTTGCTAACTTTATTTTCACATATGTTTCAGGGGCGATTGCTTGGGGTTGATCGTGCTACACATAGGGCAGACTTTGGGCCTTAGTGACAATAAAAGCAAGAAGAACAGTTTACTTATGTTGTATTTTCCGTTTTATCTAAGACATGTATACAATTATAATAAATAAAACTTAACTTTATGTGCCATGGTTATTGAAACAATAGTTCTGTTACGACACTCCCTGACGTTTCTGCCGCGGTTTGTTGTTTTACGCGGTCGGGGTGTGACATGACGAAAGTCCACAAAGCTCTTCTTATCAGAGTCAAACAAATCAGAATCAACAAACGAATTCTGATCCAAATGTGTACAAATGTAACATTGCTGTCAATCTAAACAATGTTGTTTCTGAGCAAGTTGCAAAACAGCACATGGCACTTATCGCCACCGTTCTAGAATCATATGAAAGTCTTGTGGCTGGAAAGATTGGCAATCCTGAAATGACCATCGAAGACAACTATCAGGTGGACGAAGAAGAGCTTGAACTGATGGACATTAAGTGGTCATTAGCTTCTATCATTCAAAGAGTGACAAAGTTTCTTGCACTCACAGGCCGAGATATCGGAAATTCAAGCAACAAGCTAGGGTTTGACAAATCAAAGGTCACTTGTTTCAGATGCCGACAGAAAGGGCATTTTAAGAGAGAATGCAAAAATCCTGAAGCAACGGGCAATCAGAGTCCATTTGGAGGTGGAAACGAATACTACAAGAAGTCGCTTCAGTATAAACCATTTCCGAAAAAGACTCAAGTTGAGATTCAAGAGAAATCATCCAACAATACCAAGAGGCAATGGTTTCTACCAACAAAGATGATGGTTTCGATTGGACTTCTTACATTGGAAAGAAGACAGGAGTTGCATTGATGGCAGAGATCGTTGAAGATACTTCTGCCGAAGAAGCAGCAGCGATGGAAAATGCTCTAGTGGAACAGTATCTGCAACAACAACAAGAAGAAGAGATGTATCTTCACATGAAGACATGGGGTATTTTAACGCCTAATTCAACTTCTAGTTTTGCAGGTAACTTTGATGGAAGTTCTTAGGAGCAAGTGGTCGAGGAAAAACCGATTGATAAAGTTATCATTGATATTGCTCAAGAAGTGAATGCTGAAAATCTCAAGGATATTGCCAATAAAGCGATGATGGCAAATCTTACCAAGGTAGGTCCAGGGGTAAAGGAAGTTGTCAAAGTGCAAGTTGTAGAGGTTGTAAAACCTTGTACAAAATGCACCGAGCCAAGTGCAAAATGCGCCAAAAAATCACAAATCATCGCTGAACTCAATGTACATAATGAACATTTCAAATACGATTATCATACAATGAAGGAAGCGTATGAAAAAATGAAAGATGATTATGGCAGGCTCGATAGAAATAATATTGAACAACATGATACTGTGAGGATGTTAAAAGGAACGGTGATGGATAAACAGAAAGCAATAAACATTTACATTAACACCATTGCCGAAACTAAACAACAACTCCAGGACATGAAAATTGAAACAGAACATGTTCAACAACTTTTAAGAAGTTATACAACTAACGCATATGTCATTGATCATATTCTTCCTACGATCTCGTCGGAAGAAAATGATAAGAGGTCTAAAAAGAAAAATGGTAAAGAATACAGCAATGTTCCTCCACCCCTATGCAAGAAGTATTGTCGCAAAGCTGCTGATGGGATGGATAAGGCACTTAACATTGAGTTGTTATCTGAAAAGAAAAATGAGTTGCCGGAGAACATTGATGTAGTCTATACTAAAACAGACGATGATAATGCGGTGGTAAAAAGTGTGGTTGAAAATGTTCTGAATGATTCTGATGATGGCAGCTTTGAAAGCACAACCTCGAGTTTGAACACTTCTGACACAAATTCTGAAGATGACGATACATCATCGGAAGATGATCTATGTGATGATCCTAACGTTGTCATTTACAAGGTTAAGGAATCTGATAGATTATACTTTGATGACAGTTTTCCGATTCGGAATGTCAAAGAGGATTAATTGGATAAACTGTTCAAATTGGTTGAAGTTTCATCAGAAGACCTGGAGAAAAATGAAAATAAATTCTATTCTAAACCCAAAAGAAATTACAATAACTACCAGAGAAAGGGTGGTGATCATCCGGAAAACCAGAGAGCTGGGTTGGGTCTAGATGAGGAAGAAGAACTGGTTAAGAAAATGTCACCATTTCACGAGTACAAAGATAAAAACATGAAATTCGTTTATGGGACGAACACGGTTCATGAGGGAAATTTGATTGGGAAGCAATCAAACGACGAGTTTAAGAAACAGAAAGAAATTCGAGATAAGACGAAAGCCACAAGTGGTGTAAAATCCACTAGTAGTCATTCACATGATAATCGGATTTGCTTCAAGTGCAACGAAGTTGGTCATATTGCACGGAAGTGTCCAAAATCTAAGCCGGCCTATCTTCGAAGAAAAGAAAGTTTAGATGTTGTGAGACCAAAGCAACCAGAGTTTGTAAAACTTGTACAATTTTGAAACGAAATGAATCGAAACCTGAAGTTAAACCTAAAATTGAAAAGAAATTTGAAAACTCAACTTTCGAAAAAGGTGAAACTTCTAGGGCAAATGAAACAAGTTTTACAGCAAAAAGGCAAACATTAGATCACAAGCCTGGATTGCTAAGAAACAAATAACTGCATTTGATGTTATCAAGTCTGAGCTTGTTAAGACTGATAACAAGAAAGAATTAAAGTCTGAGACCAAATCAGAAACTGCCAAATCTACAATTGGTAATAATTCAAAAGGTAAAAAGAAAGTAAATTTTGAAAATGTAAACGATAGTGGAGGCTTAGATGGAGATGATGAAGATGATTACCAAGCTTTCTATCCAAAACCCAAGACCAAAAAGGCTTGGGTCGCGCTCTTTAACTAGATTTTAATATGTGCAGGGGCTCCAAAGATCCATTCTTTCAAAGTGGATTTTGGATAGTGGAGCATCCAGGCATATGACGGGAATGAAAGCTCTCTTGTTCGACATAAAAGCTATCAATGGCGGATATGTTGGATTTGCTGGTAACCACGGTGGAAGGATCGTCGCCGAGGGAAAACTCTCCAACGGCGTTGTATTGTTTGATCGCGTGAATTACATTGCAGAACTAGAGAATAATCTTCTGAGCATATTGCAGATTTGTGACAAACAGTTCACGGTACATTTCAACGACAAAGAATGTATTATACTGAAGCCTGGTTTCAAAATACCTGATGAGCGGATTCTGATGCGAGCTCCGAGCGAGAATGATTTTTATGTTTTAGATATGGGCGTCGCTACCACTTCATCAAAATCAGCACAATGTTTTGTGACGAAGGCTACTGAGAAAGATTCTATTCTTTGGCATCGGAAAATGGGGCATATTCATTTGCAAAAAGGAATTTCTTGGTTCATAATGATCTGGTTGAGGGTGTAAATCTTTGGAGCTTTCATATGTCTGATCACTGCCTAGAATGTAAAAAGGGAAAGCAGATCAAGAAATCAAATTCGAAGAAAATTCTGAACTCAATCAAGTTGCTGCTTGAACGGCTCCACATGGATTTATTTGGTCCTGTCAACATTCGAAGTATTTTAGGAGACTTATACTGCTTGGTCGTTACAGATGACTATTCGCGTTACTCATGGGTTTTCTTCCAAGAAACAAAAGATGAAACATTCGAAAACTTGGTAATTCTTTTCAAGAAGCTTGAAAACCTTTATCATCTCCCTGTACGACGCATTCGCAGTGACAATGGCACAGAGTTCAAGAATACTAAGATGAGAGAATTTTGCAACGCTAAAGGGATTTTGCATGAGTTTAGTGCACCTTATACTCCGCAACAAAACGGTGTCGCTGAAAGGAAGAACAGAACTTTAATTGAAACAGCAAGAACCATGCTTGCAGACTCAAAGCTTCCGGCCAGCTTCTGGAGTGAAGCAATTGCAGCGGCTTGCTACACACTATACAGAGTTCTAACTGTCAAACCAACGAAGAAGACCTGTTTTGAAATGATTAACCGACGAAGCCAAATTTGAAGTTTCTGGAGCCATTTGGTGCGCCATGTACTGTAATAGATCAAGATGGTAAATTCGGAGCCAAATTGCTTGAAGGTTTCTATGTCGGGTATGCGAGTCCGCTAAGACGTGTATATATTCCCTCGTTGAGAAAGGTTATTGAAGCACAACATGTGAATTGCTTTAACTACACGGATCCTATTCAAAGGAGAGGCGACGCATGGTTTCAGATACCGACAGAAAGGGCATTTTAAGAGAGAATGCAAAAATCCTAAAGCAATGGGCAATCAGAGTCCATTTGGAGGTGGAAACGAATACTACAAGAAGTCGCTTCAGTATAAACCATTTTCGAAAAGACTTAAGTTGAGATTCAAGAGAAATAATCCAACAATACCGAGAAGGCAATGGTTTACCAACAAAGATGATGGTTTCGATTGGAATTCTTACATTGGAAAGAAGACAGGAGTTGCATTGATGGCTGAGATCGTTGAAGATACTTCTGCCGAAGAAGCAGCGGCGATGGAAAATGCTCTAGTGGAACAGTATCTGCAACAACAACAAGAAGAAGAGATGTATCTTCACATGAAGACACGGGTATTTTAACGCCTAATTCAACTTCTAGTTTTGCAGGTAACTTTGATGGAAGTTCTCAGGAGCAAGTGGTCCGGGAAAAACCGATTGATGAAGTTATCATTGATATTGCTCAAGAAGTGAATGCTGAAAATCTCAAGGATATTGCCAATAAAGCGATGATGGCAAATCTTACCAAGGTAGGTCCAGAGGTAAAGGAAGTTGTCAAAGTGCTAGTTGTAGAGGTTGTAAAACCTTGTACAAAATGCACCAAGCCAAGTGCAAAATGCGCCGAAAAATCACAAATCATCGTTGAACTCATTGTACATAATGAACATTTCAAATACGATTATCGTACAATGAAGGAAGCGTATGACAAAATGAAAGATGATTATGGCAGGTTCGATAGAAATAATATTGAACAACATGATACTGTGAGGATGTTAAAAGGAACGGTGATGCATAAACAGAAAGCAATAAGCATTTTCATTAACACCATTGCCGAAACTAAACAACAACTCTAGGACATGAAAATTGAAACAGAACGTGTTCAACAACTTTTAAGAAGTTATGCAACTAACCATATGTCATTGATCATATTCTTGCTACGATCTCGTCGGAAGAAAATGATAAGAGGTCTAAAAAGAAAAATGGTAAAGAATACAGCAATGTTCCTCCACCCCTATGCGAGAAGTATTGTCGCAAAGCTGCTGATGGATGGATAAGGCACTTAACATTGAGTTGTTATCTGAAAAGAAAAATGAGTTGCCGGAGAATATTGATGTAGTCTATACTAAAATAGACGATGACAATGTGGTGGTAAAAAATGTGGTTGAAAATGTTCTGAATGATTCTGATGATGGCAGCTTTGAAAGCGCCACCTTGAGTTTGAACAGTTCTGATACAAATTCTGAAGATGACGATACATCATCGGAAGATGATCTATGTGATGATCCTAACGTTGTCATGTACAAGGTTAAGGAATCTGATAGATTATACTTTGATGACAGTTTTCCGATTCGGAATGTCAAAGAGGATCAATTGGATAAACTGTTCAAATTGGTTGAAGTTTCATCAGAAGACCTCGAGAAAAATGAAAAGAAATTCTATTCTAAACCCAAAAGAAATTACAATAACTACCGGAGAAAGGGTGGTGATCATCCGGAAAACCGGAGAGCTGGGTTGGGTCTAGATGAGGAAGAAGAACCGGTTAAGAAAATGTCACCATTTCACGAGTACAAAGATAAAAACATGAAATTCGTTTATGGGACGAACACGGTTCATGAGAAAAATTTGATTGGGAAGCAATCAAACAACGAGTTTAAGAAACAGAAAGAACTTCGAGATAGGGCGAAAGCCACAAGTGGTGTAAAATCCACTAGTAGTCATTCACATGATAATCAGATTTGCTTCAAGTGCAACGAAGTTGGTCATATTGCACGGAAGTGTCCAAAATCTAAGCCGGCCTATCTTCGAAGAAAAGAAAGTTTAGATGTTGTGAGACCAAAGCAACCAGAGTTTGTAAAACCTGTAACAATTTTGAAATAAAACGAATCGAGACCTGAAGTTAAACCTAAAATTGAAAAGAAATTTGAAAACTCAACTGTCAAAAAAGGTGAAACTTCTAGGGCAAATGAAAAGAAGTTTTACATTAAAAAGGCAAACATTAAATCACAAGCCTGGATTGCTAAGAAAAAGACAACTTCATCTGATGTTATCAAGTCTGAGCTTGTTAAGACTGATAACAAGAAAGAATTAAAGTCTGAGACCAAATCCAAAACTATCAAATCTACAATTGGTAATAATTCAAAAGGTAAAAATAAAGTAAATTTTTAAAATGTAAACGACAGTGGAGGCTCAAATGGAGATTATGAAGATAATTACCAAGCTTTCTATCCAAAACCCAAGACCAAAAAGGCTTGGGTCGCGCTCTTTAACTAGATTTTAATATGTGCAGGGGCTCCAAAGATCCATTCTTTCAAGTGGATTTTGGATAGTGGAGCATCCAGACATATGACGGGAATGAAAGCTCTCTTGTTCGACATAAAAGCTATCAATGGCGGATATGTTGGATTTGCTGGTAACCACGGTGGAAGGATCGTCGCCGAGGGAAAACTCTCCAACGGCGTTGTATTGTTTGATCGCGTGAATTACATTGCAGAACTAGAGAATAATCTTCTGAGCATATTGCAGATTTGTGACAAACAGTTCACGGTGCATTTCAACGACAAAGAATGTATTATACTGAAGCCTGGTTTCAAAATACCTGATGAGTGGATTCTGATGCGAGCTCCGAGCGAGAATGATTTTTATGCTTTAGATATGGGCGTCGCTACCACTTCATCAAAATCAGCACAATGTTTTGTGACGAAGGCTACTGAGAAAGATTCTATTCTTTGGCATCGGAAAATGGGGCATATTCATTTGCGAAAAGGAATTTCTTGGTTCATAATGATCTGGTTGACGGTGTAAATCTTCGGAGCTTTCATATGTCTGATCACTGCCTAGAATGTAAAAAGGGAAAGCTGATCAAGAAATCACATCCGAAGAAAATTCTGAACTCAATCAAGTTGCTGCTTGAACGTCTCCACATGGATTATTTGGTCCTGTCAACATTCGAAGTATTTCAGGAGATTTATATACTGCTTGGTCGATACAGATGACTATTCGCGTTACTCATGGGTTTTCTTCCAAGAAACAAAAGATGAAACATTCAAAAACTTGGTAATTCTTTTCAAGAAGCTAAAAAGCCTTTATCATCTCCCTGTACGACGCATTCGCAGTGACAATGGCACAAAGTTCAAGAATACTAAGATGAGAGAATTTTGCAACGCTAAAGGGATTTTGCACGAGTTTAGTGCACCTTATACTCCGCAACAAAACGATGTCACTGAAAGGAAGAACAGAACTTTAATTGGAACGGCAAGAACCATGCTTGCAGACTCAAAGCTTCCGGTCAGCTTCTGGAGTGAAGCAGTTGCAGCGGCTTGCTACACACTAAACAGAGTTCTAACTGTCAAACCAACGAAGAAGACCTGTTTTGAAATGATTAACCAATGGAAGCCAAATTTGAAGTTTCTAGAGCCATTTGGTGCGCCATGTACTGTATAGATCAAGATGGTAAATTCAGAGCCAAATCGCTTGAAGGTTTTTTTGTCGGGTATGCGAGTCCGCTAAGACGTGTATATATCCCTCGTTGAGAAAGGTTATTGAAGCACAACATGTGGATTGCTTTAACTACACGGATCCTATTCAAAGGAGAGGCGACGCATGGTTGTTCAACTATCATGACCTTTGGAAGTCATTCGACTTGCCGGAAGAACCTTCTGAAGAAAAAATTGCAGCGCTATATTATCTTCAACAGTCATCGAATCAAGAACAAATCATTAGACCAATTGTGGTTAATCAACCCACGTTTGATTCTACATCTTCCGAAGCAGATCCTAGCAATAGCGGTGTTCAATTTGAAAATGTTTCTGAAACAGAAGTAACACCTGCTACAACTCCATCGAATGATTCTTCAGAAGTAGGAAATGCAACAACAGTGCCACGCATGCCTCAGAATCAGAATTCTGACTCGGATGAAGCGCCGACATTTGATGCTGATGGTGAAACCTCATCGGATGAAGAAGTTGAGCATATATCTAATATGTTGAATCAATCTGCGAACCCAGGCAATCAGAACGAAGCATCATCTAGCGCTCTTAACGTTGAAGTGACCGTTGAGCAGAACATCTCAAATCAGCAAAGCTCAGTTGATGTTCCTACCGAAGAAATGCCACGATCATATTCTTACCATCCTTCAACGAATATCATTGGTGAATTACAAACTGGTGTGCGTACACGAAACCAAATCAATAAAGCACTTAGCTGTTTCTACACCCGAGTTGCTCCAACTCAAAACTACTGCTACTATTCATGTTTCATTTCTCAAATAGAGCAAAAAACTGTGTTGATGCATATGTCTGTTGCCTACGTCATCGTATAATATCGAGTCTGTATTTAGGAGCGAAATGTCAAATTTAAGTATGTTATGAGTCAAGTTCGCTCGAACTTGTAGTGGGAAGGACATGTTCGCTCGAACTTGTCATGGCTATGACAAGTTCGGCCGAACTTGACCTAACCACATTTGGAGCAAACTTGTTCAAGTATAAATATGTGTGTTATCATTTCATTTGTAACTTTAAGAGATTTTGGCACAGAGACGGCGAAGCTCTGTCCAAGTGTTTCCAGGATCTGTTACGTTGAATATTAATGAAACGGTGATTAAATAGAAACAAATGAGTGTATCCAATGTCGCCTAAGCAAACGGATTCCGCACGTTTACCTTAGGTTTGTCAGATTAGTGCCCGAACGATCCGTATAACGGACCTACAGGTGGTATCAGAGCAGGATTGGCCTAATTTGAAGACATTGGACTGAAATCATCTCATCTTCTACTCATTTCTTTCATTTTTAACTTTTCATGGACGATTCACAGATAAAATGGACTGATTTTCAAGTATAATACGTAAAATCCATAATAGATAAACCCTTGAAAAGATCAGAGCTTAAAACAAACGAATTCATGCCGAAAAATTGAAAAAACCATGTTTGAAAACACATGTTCGCTCGAACTTAACATCAAGTTCGCTCGAACTTGACTGAAAAATTCACATTTTTCATCATGTTCGCTCGAACTTAACATCAACGCTCGAACTTGACTGAAAAATTCACATTTTTCATCAAGTTCGCCCGAACTTGATTGATTTTTTCAAGTTTTTAGGTTAAGTTCACTCGAACTTGCTTACTTTTCAATCAAATTTTATCAAGTTCGCCCGAACTTGATTAAAATTTGTTGAAAATCTAGTACAAGTTCGCCCGAACTTGCTTGTTTCTCTTCAAACTTATACAAGTTCGCCCAAACTTGCTTGTTTCTCTTAAAACTTATACAAGTTCGCCTGAACTTGTTAAATAATAGAGTTTCACACGCTGTGACAAGTTCGACCGAACTTTTCCAAGGTTTCTAAAAAAAAGTTTTCCGAAAAATCCCGAAAAACGTCTCGGACATTGTATATCGTTAGATTCGTATTGTCGAGACGAGTTTAAAGCTCTAATCTGGTAAAAAAAGTTTTCCGAAAAATTTTAAACGTTTTTAGCAAACCGATACGTTGATATTGTTGGTTAAAAAGTCAATTTTTCTAAAAGTTGTCTGTTTGCTAATCATTTTTCAAGTGTTTTGAACGACAGATTAGTTTGGAAAACGAAATGGAGTCCATGAAGCCTCCTATGTTGATGAATATAGATGAATATGATGTTTGGAAAGGAAAATTTGAGAGTTAGGTCAAAGCTACGCATTTACGTAGTTAGGTCGTGATTGAGACAGGTTATGTCATTCCTAGAGATGAAAATCAGCAAATTCTGGAGAAGTGCAAATATTCTACTCAACAACAAGATGATTATTTTGCTAAAAAGAAAATGATTAATCTGATACAGCAGTTGGTGAAAGGAAATATCTTGAATCTGCTACCAGAATGTGATACGGCACAAAAGCTATGGAATGTTCTACGTGCTAAATATCTGGAGCGTGCTGAGATGATTAAAAGCAAGAAGGTAAAGTCAGAGGTAAAAATTGTTGATAAAGAAGTGGTAAAGGTACAAATTGTGGAGGTCGAAAAACCTTGCACAAAGTGTACTGAATCTGAGTGCTTAAATTGTCAAAAATTCAAATATATTAATGTCAAACTTTTGAAAGATTTGGAATGTTTGTCATTAGAAAATAAAAAGTTAAAAGAAAATGAAAAGAATTTTGAAAATCAAATAAAAATTTTAGAAAATAAAAAATTACAAAATGTGAAACACTTTCAAAATAGTATAAAATTTTTAGAAAATGATAAATCTCTTTTGAATAAAAATGTTATTGAAAAACAAAATATAATAAACTTGCATCTTAAAAAAATTAGAAAACTTGAACAAGATGTTGAGATTGCAAAAAATAAAATTGATGATTTAGAAAAACAATTGAAAGGTTTTGTGACTTCATCTGTAATGTTAGATCAGATATGTCCTAAACCGTTCAATAAGAATAAAAAGGAAATTCCAATAAGTGACAATGTCACAAATTATGACGATGTCATAATTAAGGATTGTGATGATAATACCGATGATGAAAATGATAAAAAGAAATATTTTTGAAACTAAAAGAAAAATTTCAAGAAGCTGTTCTACAATCTGCTAAAAAAGGTGAATGCTCGTTGCAAAAACTTTCTAAGCAGAATGGAGAACAAAAACAACATGAAAAACAAAATTATAAAAATTTTCAAAACAAAAATAAAAGCTCATCGGTACGGTCATCCAATCATTATAAAAACTCACAAAAATTTTAGAATAAGTGGTGCAGGTCGAATCACAGTGCTTCAAAGTCAAATCAATTTTATAGAAGAAGCAGAAAAGATGACTACTACATGTCAAATCAATGTGTTGATTTGGGTGTTTGGTCTGAATGGAGAGATTGGTACGATAACAGAGTGTGTTACAACTGTGGATTTAGTGGACACATTGCTGTTAACTGGCTGAAAAAGAGATTTGATACAAGAAGATGCTATAAATGTCAAATCAAAGGTCATATTTCCAGGGATTGTCCGACTAATCTGAAAAGAAGATCGGTTAAATCTCATGGGGAGAAAAGACCAGAAGAGAAGAAACCAGAGAAGAAAAATAAGAAAATTGTAGAGAAGCCCAAAGAACAAAAACTCAAGTTATCACAAGGGCAAAAAGACAGATTGACAAAAAAGAGAAAAAAAGATAGAGAGTATCTGCAAAAGATTTTGTCCTCGGATACGTCTAAAAAATCAGATAAAAGTTCTAATGAATCATTTTACTCAGAGTCAAGTAAAACAAATTCATCAGATACAAATTTGAGGATAAAAGAGAGAGCAGTGGAGAAAATTTAATAATTCAAATAGTTAAAAAATAAAATAAAATAAAATTTTCAAATAAAGTTTCTATCAAACTGTTTGAATATCAAAAAGAGTGTATATGTTTGTTTACTTCAGATGTTAATGATTTTGGTAAACCTAAATCCAGAATAGATTGGGTTCCAATTCAAAACTGATTAAAGTTTGTTTGAATGTGCAGGATAACCAAGCTTCAAGCCAAAGGTCATTTCAGAAGCAGTGGTTGTTCATACAGAGAGATAAGAGACAGGAGTGATATTCCACACAAACAAAATGGTAGTCTCGCGTTCACATTAGTAAAAAGTCGTTAAATGGTTAAAATGGAATATTCTTATTTTCAATTTTAGGGGGAGAAAAAATTTTAAAAAATTGCAAAAAAATCTTGTAAAATTGAAAAACATCGTTTTGAAATCATACAGATAAAATGATTGAAAAAGCCAAAAACAATAGAAAATCATAAAATATCAAAAACATTGAAAAATGAAAAATGAGATTACTTGTGCGAATAATGGAAATGATAGTACATCAGTGGACTATTACAGTATGCTAAAGAAATGTAAAGTTTAAAAGTGACAAAAATGTCTTACTGTGGATGTGTCGATAGGCTTAACACGTTCAGTAAATTGTTTCCGGGATATAAACTAAATTTTACAACTGCTTAATCTTGTGGATTAACACATCTTGGATATATGGACTTAGTACTCCGAAATTTCGTTTGAGATATTACCTGATTCTGAGATACGAGGTCTATAGATAGTTGATATCTAGGGTATTATACAAGTTCTTCTGATTTTGCTGAAGCAATAGCCTAGAACTTCTATAGTACTTTCGCTGTAAACCCCTAAACTGCATGCAATCATGAAAAGTAACGAAAGATCTAATCATTTGCAGTGTTGAAAAGATTCCTTAATTGGAACACATCTTAAAGTCGAGCCTTCATCTCTTTGTCTGTACGGTAGTACCAACCTGAGCTCTAAATGTCTCGCATAACCTAGATACAGATATCAATTACGCTATATTCACCTGTAAGATGAAATCTAGGGAATCTTGATACGGGAGTATATTCAAGAAGTGGGAACCGCAAATAAGTCAAGTTTCCTAAATCATACCTTAAACATATCTTGGAACAATTGAGAAATGTGGTAAAGTTTAAATGGACAAACATATCGACAATCTAGGTAAACGAGTTTAAAACTTAATTCATCTAAAGGTCAACGGTACTGGTGATATATCTCAATCAACTGATATGATCCTTAGACACGAATTCACAAAATATGTATGTAAATAGGTTTGTACATAGTTTCCATTGTTCTGTACATAGTTTATCTGCTTTACAGATTACATCCAAAAAGATTTTCAGTGTGTTTTAGCATAAACTTACAAAATACAAAAATATTTTGTTTCTACATTGTTTTGAGCAAACGAATGTTGGAGAACGGATCTTCGAAGTCTGGTAAGGTGCTAAACTGGTGGGAATCTCATTGACAACAGGGTGGGAGCTAATCTGTAAAATCTGATAAGCCAAAACGAGGAAAAGTTCATTAATTTGAAACTTTAATTTTTGAAAATATCAACAGTTTGTTCATAACGGGTCAAACCGGGGTCATTAACTTAGACTCGGCAGACAAATCGGTTAACCAAGGTCATTAGCTTGGACTTGGTCAATTGAGTTGATTTTCAGAACTGGTAAAAAGTGAAAAGTTCAGGGACTAAATTGCAAAAATCTTGAAAATTTGAAATGGGATTTAGGCAAGTCCGGCCGAACTTGCTTAATGTTCATAGTTTTCTGTTTAAAGCAAGTTCAACCGAACTTGTTTGGTTTTGATGTGTTTTTGTGGAAGTTCGCCCGGACTTGATATGGGCTTCACTTAATGGGCTCTCAAGTTCGCCGAACTTGCTAGGGTATAAATACCTTGCAAGTTCGGCCGAACTTCACATCTGAAACTCTCTTCTCTCTAAGCGAACTTAGTACCTTTGAGAGATTTGAGAAAATTGTCAAGAATTAGCCGTTACTTTGCCGAAATTTCGTTTGATTGTGGTGATTAGCACACCATTCTCAATGGCTGAGGTGTGTAATTGATCTTTGAACCGTTAATTGGACCTTAAGCGTTTAACTCAGATCCGAAACTAATAAAATTGATAGATCTAGGGTACATCTGGACAAGTTGATCTTAAAATTTTAATAACAAACATAAATCGACCATGTTCATGATTTGAATTTGATTAATTTGGTCATTACAGATTGTTGCATGTCATGTTGAAGAAGATGACAAGTTCGCCCGAACTTGTTTTGACAAGTCCGGCTGAACTTGCATCCTAAAACAACAAGACTCATAATTCTAAACACTAAGTTCGACCGAACTCAATATAAAAATCTGAAAGTTTGTTTTTGAATGAAAGTTCGCTCGAACTTATAAAATGAATTGAAAGTGTGTTGAATGTAAGTTCGCCCGAACTTATGAATAAATTAATGGACATGTTTGTATAGCATGTTCGGGCGAACTTGACAAAACTGTTTGCAATACCAACATCAAGTTCGCCTGAACTTGATGTTAATGTGTTGAAAAATTTTTGTAACTTTTTCTCGTAATGCGTGCTAAGTGTTTTGCGTTGATTTTCAGGTTCAAGAACCAGCGCGAGTGATCACGATGGATTTCTCAAAGTTCCACAACACCTGTATCACGCTTGACAAGGCGTTGTGTCCGTCACTAAAGGAATACGAAAGCATCTTGAAGTTTCTAAAGGAATGCCCTATTCATAGAGCTATCACGGAGCGTACAGTGTCTTACAGATCACATACTTATCAATTTTGGATGAACGCAAGTCTAAGTACAGACAAGAAGACTATTACGTCGTCTGTACAAGTTGGAGACGAGAACAAAGCGATCATTGTCCCTGAGGATGATATACGCAAGATCTTACAATTCAATGACGACAAAGATGATCCTATTTTCTTGGACGAGAAGATGGCACGAGGTTGTTTTTATCGTACGGGCTACAAAGGAAGTGTTAACAAGCCAACGTTGAAGAAAAGGGAAGTTCCTAACCCCTATAAGCTTCTCATGCATGCAATTATTCACACTTTTAGCCACAGAAAGGCAGGTCTTGACGATGTTCAGGATTATATAGCCTGCATGGCAACGACGTTGATTCTGAAGAAGCCGTATAACTATTCGAAGCTCGTATTCACTCACATGTTGAAGAATATGGAAGACACGAGATTGTGTTTATATCCGAGGTTCGTGTAGATGCTTATAGATGAAAAGTTTACAAACATTGCACGTGATCCAAATGACATTTTATACTTCAGTCACCTCGATGAAACGACTATGAAGAAGTTGTTAAAGTTCCAGAAACATGATTCAGCACCTATTGCGCAACCAATATTTGGGACGATAAAAGATGAAAATTATGTTGCGCCGCCAGAAAACAAATGGAGAAACGACGGTAGTGGTGATGAACAGGAATTGAATGCTGAAAAGGAATGGTTTAAGATGTTTAAGCCTAAAGCTCGTACTGAATGGTTTGTCAAAGCTGAGGTTGAGAAGAAAAAGAAGCGTGTGGTTAAAAAGATTGATACTATGCTTATAGACGATGATGAGTCTGGTAATGTGCAAACTGAGGCTGGATCGAGTGCAGCCGTTGTTATTGAGAGTCAGGAAGTTGAAAAGACTAAGCAGGAAGACGATGTTATTTCAGCTACTTCCGAGAACGATGATGACAATGATGATTCGATTGAGAAATCTACAAAAAGGTCAATAGCAGAAACAGAGGCTGAAAAGATCAAAGAAACTGATGCTGACTTTGATCCGAATCTTGAAAAAGAGTCCGACGAGGAGAGTCCTAAGAAAAGAACTAAGTGTGTAAAGTCTGCAGTGGTTTCATCAACAAAGACTACAGGGTCTCCATCGGCAAAAGGCAAAAAGACAAAGAAAGCTCAGAAACCAGCTAGCAGGAGATACAAGGGAAAGCTTAAAAGCACAGAAGTCACACAAGAACCTTCTGGTGCACATGAGAGAGGTCTGGTGCACAAGAACCTCCTGTTGTTATTTCATCTGAAGCTGAATGTCCAGGAGTTACACAAGAACCTCCTGTTATCATTTCTTTTGAAGCAGAAAGGCCAGGAGTTACCCAAGAACCTCCTGAGTCTAATTTACTTGAAGTACCGGTGATACAATCTCCTTATCCTAAATGTGTTCAACATGAAAGCTCAACTCCAAAGAAATGTACACCAAAGGCTGCTACTCCGAAATCAACATCAAAAACTCCAAAGACGAATATATTTGGTGATATTCCGAATGTGCCGGTGGATCTTCAATATCTGGATGATTCTTTCCAGAATCTGATGTAGATGTTCTCGAAAAGCGTGTCAAGATTTTAGAGGATAAAGTACAAAAGAATGAAGAAGAGAAAGCTGAGCTAATCAAGAAGGTGAATCAAAGTTCAGTAGAGAAAGAAATGATGGATGATAAGATCAAGGTATTGGAAAGTGGGCCAGAATTCTTCAAGGCATTGATTGAGAGTTTGCAAGATGCGAATGAAAAGCTGCAGACAGAAATTGCTGATCTGAAAAAGATACAAGCCCTAAATGATCTAAGATTTACAAGGATGCAGAAAGTGTTATCTAATACACTTGGTATTGATTTTATTGCTGAGTATGATCGCCTAGATAGACAAGAAGCAAAAGAAAGATCTGAGAAAGAGCTTGCAGCTAGTGGCAAAGGCAAAGGTGTTGAAGGTGAAGCACCTAAATCTTCTGAAGCTGCTGAAAAGCCTGTTGATGAGAATATTGAGCATGTTGAAAAAGCTTCTGAGTCCGAGATTGCTAAGGTTGACGAATCTGTCAAGCCTTCTGATGCTGCAATTGTTTCTGAAGAAAAGGACGATGATGAAGCAGAAGATGATGATAAGGATGATGAACCACCAGTTGATGATACAAAGGAGGATTCTGACCACGATGGGGGTAATGATGATGATCTGAGTGGTACAGGAATAAAGGTGGTTGATGGGACAATGAATGAAAACTTCGATTTCTCAAGTCTTATGAATGATGAGGCGAATGCTATGAATGAACAGAAAGAGGGGGAGTCAGAGCAAACAGGGCCATGAAATGGAGCTTCTAAAGATTGCAAAGTCGAAGAATGCTAACATTGTTCAAGATGTTGGTCTGTATTACAAGAACGTAATGCAAGACAACATTTCAAGCCCAAAGATTCAAACAACATTTAATGCAAATATAACTTCTTCACCACAGAATCAACCACAATATGACCAAAGTCCACAAAGCTCTTCTTATCAGAGTCAAACAAATCAGAATCAGCAAACGAATTCTGATCCAAATGTGTACAAGTGTAACATTGCAGTCAATTTAAACAATGTTGTTTCTAAGCAAGTTGCAAAACAACACATGGCACTTCTCGCCATAGTTCTAGAATCGTATGAAAGTCTTGCGGCCAGAAAGGTTGGCAATCCCGAGGTGACTGCTGAAGACTACGATCAGGTGGACGAAGAAGAGCTTGAACTGATGGACATTAAATGGTCCTTGGCTTCTATCATTCGAAGGGTCACTAAGTTTGTTGCACTCAAAGGCCGAGATATCGAAAATTTAAGCAACAGGCTAGGGTTCGACAAATCAAAGGTCACTTGTTTTAGATGCCGACAGAAAGGGCATTTAAAGAGAGAATGCAAAATCCTGAAACAACGGGCAATCAGAGTCCATTTGGAGGTGGAAACGAATATTACAAGAAGTCACTTCAGTATAAACCATATCCAAAAAAGACTCAAGTTGAGATTCAAGAGAAATCATCCAACAATACCGAGAAGGCAATGGTTGCTACCAACGAAGATGATGGTTTCGATTTGAATTCTTACATTAGAAAGAAGACAGGAGTTGCATTGATGGCTGAGATCGTTGAAGATACTTCTGCCGAAGAAGCAACAGCGATGGAAAATGCTCTACTGGAACGATATCTGCAACAAGAAGAAGAAGAAGTGATGTATCTTCACAAGAAGACACGGGGTATTTTAATGCCTAATTCAACTTCTAGTTTTGTAGGTAACTTTGATGGAAGTTCTCAGGAGCAAGTGGTCGGGGAAAAAACCGATTGATGAAGTTATCATTGATGTTGCTCAAGAAGTGAATGCTGAAAATCTCAAGGATATTGCCAATAAAGCGATGATGGCAAATCTTACCAAGGTAGGTCCAGAGGTAAAGGAAGTTGTCAAAGTGCAAGTTGTAGAGGTTGTAAAACCTTGTACAAAATGCACCAAACCAAGTGCAAAATGCGCCGAAAATCACAAATCATCGCTGAACTCAATGTACATAATGAACATTTCAAATACGATTATCGTACAATGAAGGAAGCGTATGACAAAATGAAAGATGTTATGGCAGGCTCGACAGAAATAATATTGAACAACATGATACTGTGAGGATGTTAAAAGGAACGGTGATGCATAAACAGAAAGCAATAAGCATTTACATTAACACCATTGCCGAAACTAAACAACAACTCTAGGACATGAAAATTGAAACAAAACATGTTCAACAACTTTTAAGAAGTTATACAACTAACGCATATGTCATTGATCATATTCTTGCTACGATCTCGTCGGAAGAAAATGATAAGAGGTCTAAAAAGAAAAATGGTAAAGAATACAACAATGTTCCTCCACCCCTATGCGAGAAGTATTGTCGCAAAACCACTGATGGGATGGATAAGGCACTTAACATTGAGTTGTTATCTGAAAAGAAAAATGAGTTGCCGGAGAACATTGATGTAGTCTATACTAAATCAGACGATGAGAATGCGGTGGTAAAAAAATGTGGTTGAAAATGTTCTGAATGATTCTTATGATGGTAGCTTTGTAAGCGCCACCTCGAGTTTGAACAGTTCTGACACAAATTCTGAAGATGACGATACATCATCAGAAGATGATATATGTGATGATCCAACGTTGTCATGTACAAGGTTAAGGAATCTGATAGATTATACTTTGATGACAGTTTTCCGATTTGGAATGTCAAAGAGGATCAATTGGATAAACTGTTCAAACTGGTTGAAGTTACATCAGAGGACCTAGAGAAAAATGAAAAGAAATTCTATTCTAAACCCAAAAGAAATTACAATAACTACCGGAGAAATGGTGGTGATCATCCGGAAGACCGGAGAGCTGGGCTGGGTTTAGATGTGGATGAAGAACCGGTAAAGAAAATGTCACCATTTCATGAGTACAAAGATAAAAACATGAAATTCGTTTATGGGACAAACATGGTTCATGAGGAAAGTTTGATCAAAAAACAATCAAATGACAAGTTTAAGAAACAGAAAAAACTTCGAGATAAGGCGAAAGCCACAAGTGGTGTAGAATCCACTAGTGGACATTCACATGATAATCGGACTTGCTTTAAGTGCAACGAAGTTGGTCATATTGCACGGAAGTGTCTGAAAGCTAAGCCGGCTTATCTTTGAAGAAAAGAAACTTCAGATGTTGTGAAACCAAAGCAACCACAGTTTGTAAAACCTGTAATGATTTTGAAACAAAACGAATCAAAACCTGAAGTTAAACCTAAAATTGAAAAGAAATTTGATAACTCAAAAAGGTGAAACTTCTAGGGCAAATGAAAACAAGTTTTACATCAAAAAGCAAACATTAAATCACAAGCCCGGATTGCTAAGAAGAAATCAACAACATCCGAGGTTATTAAGTCTGAGCCTGTAAAGACTAATAACACGAAAGAATCAAAATCTGAGACCAAATCCGAAACTGTCAAAACTACAAGTGGTAATAATTCAAAAGGTAAAAAGAAAGTGAATTTTGAAAATGTAACTGACAGTGGAGGTTCAAATGGAGATTATGAAGATGATTACCAAGCTTTCTATCCAAAACCCAAGACCAAAAAGGCTTGGGTCGCGCTCTTTAACTAGACTTTACCATGTGCAGGGGCTCCAAAGATCCGTTCTTTCAAAGTGGATTTTGGATAGTGGAGCGTCCAGGCATATCACGGGAATGAAAGCTCTTCTGTTCGACATAAAAGCTATCAACGGTGGATATGTTGGATTTGCTGGTAATCAGGGTGGAAGGATAGTAGCCGAGGGAAAACTCTCCAACGGCGTTGTATCATTTGCTCGCGTGAACTACATTGCAGAGCTGGAAAATAGTCTTCTGAGCATATCGCAGATTTGTGACAAACAATTCACGGTGCAATTCAATGACAAAGAATGTATTATTCTGAAGCCTGGTTTCAAAGTACCTGATGAGTGGATTCTGATTAGAGCTGCGCGCGAGAATGATCTATATGTCTTAGATATGGGCGTCGCTACCACTTCCTCGAAATTAGCACAATGTTTCATGCAAAGGCTACTAAAAAAGATTCTATTCTTTGGCATCGTAAAATGGGGCATATTCATTTACGGAAAGTGAATTTCTTGGTTCAAAATGATCTGGTTGACGGTGTAAATCTTCGGAGCTTTCATATGCCTGATCATTGCCTAGAATGTAAAAAGGAAAGCAGATCAAGAAATCAAATCCGAAGAAAATTCTGAACTCAATCAAGTTGCTGCTTAAACGTCTCCACATGGATTTATTTGGTCCTGTCAACATTCGAAGTATTTCAGGAGACTTATACTGCTTGGTCGTTACAGATGATTATTCGCGTTACTCATGGGTTTTCTTCCAAGAATCAAAAGATGAAACATTCGAAAACTTTGTGATTCTTTTCAAGAAGCTAGAAAACCTTTATCATCTCCCTGTATGACGAATTCGCAGTGACAATGGAACAGAGTTCAAGAATAATAAGATGAGAGAATTTTGCAACGATAAAGGGATTCTTCACGAGTTTAGTGCGCCCTATACTCCGCAACAAAACGGTGTTGCTGAAAGGAAGAACAGAACATTAATCGAAACTGCAAGAACCATGCTTGTAGACTCAAAGCTTCCAGTCAGTTTCTACAGTGAAGCAGTTGCTGCGGCTTACTACACACTAAACAGAGTTCTAACTGTCAAACCAACGAAGAAGCCATGTTTTGAAATGATTAATCGATGGAAACCAAACTTGAATTTCTTAAAGCCATTTGGTGCGCCATGTACTGTAATAGATTAAGATGGTAATTTGGAGCCAAATCGCTTGAAGGTTTCTTTGTCGGGTATGCGAGTCCGCTACGAAGAGTGTATATTCCTTCACTGAGAAAGGTAATTGAAGCACAACATGTTGATTGTTTCAACTATACGGATCCTATTCAAAGAAAAGGCGACGCATGGCTGTTTAACTAACAAGACCTTTGGAAGTCATTCGACTTGCCGGAAGAACCGTATGAAGAAGAAATCGTAGCGTTATACTATCTTCAACAGTCGGTGAATCAAGAACAAATCATTAGACCAATTGTGGTTAATCAACCCACGTTGGATACTTCATCTTCCGAAGCAGGTCCGAGTAATCGCGGTGTTCAAGTTGAAAACATTTCTGAAGCAGAAGTAACACCTGCTACAACTCCATCGAGTGATTCTTCAGAACCAGGAAATACAACAATAGTGCCAAGTATGCCTCAGAATCAGAATTCTGACTCGGATGAAGCGCCAACATTTGATGCTGATGGTGAAACCTCATCGGATGAAGAATTGAGCAGATATCTAATATGTTGAATCAATCTACTAGTCTGAGAAATCAGAACGTAGCTTCATCAAGTGCTCTTAATGTTGAAATAAACAGTGATCGAATGTCTCGAATCAGCAAAGCTCAGTTGATGTTCCTACAGAAGAAATGCCGCGATCATATTCTTACCATCCTTCAACGAATATCATTGGTGAATTACAAACTGGTGTGCGTACACGAAGCCAAATCAACAAAGCACTTAGTTGTTTCTACACCCGAGTTGCTCCAACTCAAAACTACTGCTACTATTGATGTTTTATTTCTCAAATAGAGCCAAAAATTGTTAATGAAGCTCTGGGGGACGAGAACTGGGTGATAGCAATGCAAGAGGAACTGTTACAGTTTAAGAAATTGGGTGTTTGGAGGCTTATAGACTTACCACCAAAGAAAAAGCTATAGATACGAAGTGGGTCTTCAAGTGTAAAAGAGACGATCGGGGTGTAATAGTTAGAAACAAAGCTCGGTTGGTTGTCAAAGGATTCCACCAGCAAGAGGGTATTGATTACACAGAACACGCACCGGTTGCACGATTAGAGTCTATCCGCATTTTCCTCGCGTTCACAGCTTGGAAAGGATTTAAGGTGTACCCGTTGGATGTAAAATCTGCGTTTCTCTACGGTAAACTTCGCGAACAAGTGTACGTCGGCCAACCACCAGGGTTTGTCGATCCGCTGAACAAGAACAAAGCTTACATCCTAGACAAAGTCTTATACGGATTACACCAAGCCCCGAGAGCTTGGTACGAGACGTTATCGCAACATCTCATTAGAAACGGCTTTACAAGAGGCACAGTGGATAGTACATTGTTTACCAAAGAAGTCGGATCTCATCTAATCATTGTACAAATCTATGTGGATGATATCATTTTCGGTTCTACGGATGATAGTCTTTGCAAAGAGTTCGAAAAAGATCATGAAGAAGAAATTCGAGATATCCTCCATGGGTGAAATGAAATTCTTCCTCAGATTATAGGTCGATCAGTTACCAGACGGCATATTCATTCATCAGACAAAGTATGTTCATGACATTCTCAAGAAGTTTGAAATGGATAGCTCGAAGCCGCTTTCGACTCCGCTGGCACTGAATCATGGGATTTGCATTGACGAGACGGGAACCAAAGTTGATAACACGCTCTATAGATCGATGATAGGATCTTTGATGTATCTGACGGCATCTCGCCCAGACATCATGTATCCTACCTGCTTATGTGCGAGATATCAGTCTAGTCCTCGAGTATCACACATGCAGATAGTCAAGCGAATCTTCCGTTACTTGAAAGGATGTCCAAGCACCAGCTTGTGGTATCCAAAGAACGACAATTTTGATCTAATGGGATACGCTGACTCAGACTTCGGAGTGGACAGGCTGAACTTTAAATCTACAAAGGCAGGATGCCAGTTCTTCGGAACACGTTTGGTAACGTGGCAGTGCAAGAAACAGACCACGGTCTCTCTCTCTACCTGTGAGGCAGAATACATTTCTGCTTCCAGCTGTTGTTCTTAAATCCTCTAGATTCAACAACAGATGAGGGATTATGGTCTGTAGTTTCTTAATACGCCTTTATTCGTAGATAACAAAGATGCCATCGATATAACCAAAATCCGGTTCATCACTCACGTACTAAACACATTGAAATTCGTTATCACTTCATTCGTGATTGCTACGAAAAGAAGTTGGTGCGAATAGAAAAAATCCACACCGACGAACAAAAAGCTGATTTTTATACCAAAGCATTTCCTTTAACAAGATATAATATCTAATAAGGCTTAATGGTATTAAAAATTTGCTGACAGGTGCGGAAGCTAAAGTTGAATACGGATCGGACGACGAGTTCACGTGATCCACATTGGTTTGTCTATCTTTTAGCTTAGTATTTCTTAAAATCTAAAATCCAAAAATATGTTTTTGATTTTAGGGGGTGAAATATTTGATAAAATACAAAAACATATGAAAAATTTAAAAAATGTACAAAAACATTGAAAAAAGACAAAGAATACGGTGTCACAAAAAGGAAATGATTGTACATCAGTGGACTATCACAGTATGCTAAAGAAATGTAAAGTTTAAAAAGTGATAAGCAAGTCTTACTGTAGATGTGTCGATAGACTTAACACGTTCAGTAAATTGTTTCCGGGATATAAACTAAATTTTACAACTGCTTAATCTTGTGGATTAACACATCTTGATATATGGACTTAGTACTCCGAAATTTCGTTTGAGAGATTGCCTGATTCTGAGATACGAGGTCTTTATAGATAGTTGATATCTGGGGTATTATACATGTTCTTCTGATTTTGCGGAAGCAATGGCCTAGAACTTCTATAATACTTTCGCTATAAACCCCCAAACTGCATGCAATCTTGAAAAGCATCGAAAGATCTTATCATTTGCAGTGCTGAAAAGATTACTTAAATGGAACACACCTTAAAGTCGAGCCTTCATCTCTTTGTGTGTACGGTAGTACTAACCTGAGCTCTCAAGGCCTCGCAATAACCCAGATACAGATATCAATTACGCTATATTCACCTGTAAGATGAAATCTAGGGAATCTCGATACGGGAGTATATTCAAGAAGTGGGAACCATAGATAAGTCAAGTTTCATAAATCATACTATGACAACCAGTATTTTCGACCATGGTTAACTGTAGAAATACTATTGATTATTATTTAGTAAATAATAATAACGTATAGTAGCGTGCAACGTGTCGTTTAACCGACAACTTTGGCCAAGCAATACGGATTCAACATATATATTATATAATTTGTATATAACATATATATTCCATATACTCGTTTCAATCGGATTAATATATATAACTACTTGATTTTGTTATTTTATAATCTTATGAGCATTTATAAGCGAGATACGAGACGTTAAGCGGTCATCTCAATCATGCGGTCTGATATTATCACATATCATTGTACCATCTTATGCCTTGATGCCCTTTAACAATGAACTTTCAATAATATCCTAAAATATCATAATCTAAATTTTCGGGACAAAAATTCTTTCAACAAGGGGATGATGTGACACCCGGCCTTTTTAGGTTAACACAAACTCCGTTATCTTAAACATCCATCCATGCATATAACTTGGTTAGAGTAATTTAAGTATGTCAGTTACTTCACAAACACTCACGTAACGGTAATTCGGGGAATTTCGGAAACACGCATGGATTGTACCTGAACATCGATAAACAACCGGAACAATATCCCTAAACAAATAAATAAATATAAATTTTGTGAATTTATATGTTATGAGATCCTATATGATATGTGATTTATATGTGATTTAGTGAAACTTCATGAAATCGTATTTATTTCCATGTCACAACGTGTTATTAGAATCCATACCTAAAGCGCATAGTATATCTTAGCCTGAATTTCGAGGACGAAATTCTTGTAAAATGGGGAGAATGTGACAACCAGTATTTCGACCCTGGTTAACTGTAGAAATACTATGGATTATTATTTAGTAAATAATAATAACGTATAGTAGCGTGCAACTTGTCGTTTAACCGACACCTTTGGCCAAGCAATACGGATTCAATATACATATTATATAATTTGTATATAACATATACATTCCATATACTCGTTTCAATCGGATTAATATATATAACTACTTGATTTTGTTATTTTATAATCTTATGAGCATTTATAAGCGAGATACGAGACGTTAAGCGAGTTCTTACACGCGGTGTACGCCTACCTGACCCACCCACTTTTAAACCCTCTCTAACCCTAACTATTTATTCATCTCTTTCACTTTTCCCTTTCTTTTTCTCTAAAACCCTAGCCCCCATAACCCTTTCATTTCTCTTTACACAACGACACCTATATTTCATATTTTACACAAACACATACCCATCTTCAGATTCTAGAGAGAGAAAGTCACGAGGATGAGAGAAAGACGACCAGCCGCCCGCCACCATGGGCGGCAGTTGGTGGTGTTGTTATGGTGGCGGACGTGGTGGTGTTAGGTGATGTAGTGGCTGGGTTGTTAAGGGACTCGAAGCAAGTGGCATATGGTGGAGGTGTGGGTCGAGTGGTGATGGTTCAGATAGAGCAGGAGGGGGGGCGGCGCTGCTGTAGTGGTGGCGTCGTGGCGGCGCCGAGATGGAGGTGGTGCTAGGTAGCGGCAGTTCGAGTAATGGTTACACCTCCAACAATCTTGTGTTTCAACAAGCCTTAATTTTCATGCTTCGATAAGGTTCCAGTAAATCTGATCGGGTAAGACCTTATGTATTTGTCGTTGCTGTTTATTTTAATCATCATTTTATTTGTTCTAAAACCCTGTTTCACATTCTTTACTAAACCATCATATAGTGTTGGCAGTCCTTTGGGTTGAATCAGATAGTTGTTGGAGGGTTGTAGCCATTGTAACGATGGAGGTAGTCGGGGTATCGAGTGGCGGGTTCGGCTACGACGGCGGGGACCACTAGGCAGTGGTGGTTAGCGGTGAAGATGGGCACGGTGGTATATTTAATGGTGTTAGGGGACACAATTAATGATTTTAGTTGTTCTGGCTCAAGCCAAGCGGGTCAAGATGCTGGTTAAACTGTCGGGTCTCGGTCTACAGTCAGGTCTTGGACAAATATGATCAGCGGTTTAGACTTGGTCAACACATTCTTTGAGGATATTTATGTGTCGGTTATTAGGCGAATATCACGTTAAGGTAATGGCATGCACTAAGTATATTTGTGTAAATTTAATTTGTAATTCTGTAAATATAATTTGTATCTGTATAATAACTGTATACATAACTCCATGTACGTATAAGGAGATATGAGAAGTGGATGTGACGAACCGACTTGGTATGGGTTAATGTTAACGATGGTTGGACGCATGGAAAAGAATAACTAATATAATGCTATACACATGACTTTCGGATATATGGGACTAAGATGATTATTGAAGGATTGTTATTTTATAATTAAAACCGTGTGTCGGTATTTCACATGTTTGGATTTTTGGGAAAACTGTTGACATCTTGTGTTGTCTAGCTTGTGTAAAAACTAAGGAAACTCTGCCTAATTTTTTATAAAACTATACCATAACATATGTTGTGTGTATGATGTGTCACAAAAGCATCAAAGACCTTTTAAAAATGTTTTAAGATGGGAATCTCATCTGAACTGGTATTTCACAAACTATCTATTATGTAGTGTGTATATATATATATATATATATAAATATATATATATATATGATCATTAATTATATTACCTCTAAACAAATACCTAAGCTACATAAATTTTTCCATACTTAAAAGACGAGTTATCACTACCATTTAAACATTCTACTTTGCTTATCCAAAATGATTTTCATGTGATAGTTTTATATACTCAATTCAAACATTTAGTTATAATTATATATTTATATTTATACAAATATATTCACAAGAAAACCATACTAAACCCCTATCGGTTCGTCGACTTAAACCATCCAAATCGAGTAGTGTTTCGATCTAGACTAGGTAGTTGAATAAACTATCTTTACAACCAAGTTGTGAAACTAGGAATTATTTCCAATAGACTTTAGGATGTCCTTTATTTGTAGTAGGGCATAGGAAAGTTGGATATGTCAAGCTTCAATGCTCGTCTTTATTTGCTATATGGAGTTTTATGCTTGCACATCAGGTGAGTTCACGGCCCCTACTCTTTTAAATGTTTTAAAACACAGGGGGAGAAAGCATGCACTACATTACGGTAAAGTAATGTCATAACGTTACGGTAAGGTAATGTCACAACTGTTAGAGTTTTTGTTATATTAGTTATGGTCACAAAGTAGCATTTGTCACATGTCAGTCCTCTTAAAACTTACGATGTCGTTAGTATTGGATTATAGCGAGCGAATTTTTAGTAGTACTACTGGGCCCGACAAGCCCCACTTAAGCTGGTCGCGCCAGCTAGACCGAACGTTGATGGTCACGGGTGTAGAATTTTCCTAACACTTAGCCATGGTTGGTTCGATCCGAAGCTGACGTTACTGCCCCTGTTGATGGTCACGGGTGTAGAATTTGCCTAACACTTAGCCATGGTTGGTGATAGACCTGGCACAACAGGGGCAGTAAACGTCAGCTTCGGATCGAACTCTTTGTTGACATGACTTAGGTTAGCTACCCACAAATATAACAAGTAACTGCTAAACACTGCAACTTATTGTTTCTGGTTTGAAACAGTGGAAAATGCTTGAGAAACAACTTACTTTATATCTGTAACTTAAAACCTGTGAACTCACTCATCATTATGTGTTGACACTTGTTCTTGGATGTCTTTCTCAGGTTGCTAAGGTAGCACACACATCAGGACTAGGATGCATTTCGGAGTCGCATTGGTTTCACCAAACTTTTAGAATTAATTTTAATTACATTAGCTATTTTAGTTTTGTAATTATTTATGCTTCCGCTATTAAATACATATAAACCCTATTTTCTCATGAATGAGCAAACATGAATTTTTTTAAACTCATATAGTGGTCGTTCATTATGACTAATGGCTGAGATCCTGGTTTGTCACGCGCCTCACGGCAGAACCCCGTATGTGAAATTTGAGGGTGTGACAGATTGGTATCAGAGCCGATGGTTATAGTGAACTAGGTTTGCATTAGAGAGTAGACTTAGTCTATAGCCTTAGACACTGCATTAGTCATACACCAACACAGACACTCATACTTGACATACAAGTACACTCATGATATGCCTACGCACATGGCATCAAAAATTACATTGAAATTGCGGGCATGTCGACATCATCCACTTACCCTCTATTGACGAGGAACACACTAAACCCTTTGTATCTTCATCCCTAGTGGCGACGTTCGTGTGATCGCCAACAACCAGTATCTACTCCTATCCGAGGGCCGTGAGACGGAGCCTCTTGAGGAGTTTCTCACATCACAATCATATTTACCTCTTCCTACACCACATAACTGAACAAAACACGGCTTGAGCCTACCGGTGGTACTATCGGGTATGGTGAGCTTCCTCCATTCCATGATTGGGACGATAACCAACATTGACACATATCTCTTGGAAGTTGGGTTCATCGAAAACGAGTCCTTCCACCACCTAACAACGACAATACCCTGGCCCCACTAGTTTTACTTTCTTTCAACCTGAGCACGTGGGCCTCGGGTGAGGCAGTCTGCGTTAGGGTAGACCTTGCACACATTATTGCCTAAATCCGTTGACACTGAGATGTTGTTATTTTTATTTTCCCGAACCCTGATTCACATCTTTGGTTGATATATATATATATATATATATTGGAAGATGGATCGACCATGAAGTCGGAGCGCCTTGCTCATTGCATACTCGAACTCTCTTCTAACTCAG
Source organism: Scalesia atractyloides (assembly GCA_947069175.1). Lineage (NCBI taxonomy): Eukaryota > Viridiplantae > Streptophyta > Magnoliopsida > Asterales > Asteraceae > Scalesia > Scalesia atractyloides. The sequence goes on from CAMTDV010000021.1 coordinate 59,272,320, forward strand.
ACGGCTTAACAACTAATTTGCTTTTTTTCCAGTAACATATGTTAATGAATCAGTTTCATCTCTCGAAGTCATAATTTATGTACATGTTTGTTCAATGCGCACTTTTACATCTATAATCCATTGGATTTGATTTACATGGTGTGTTTTAACTTAAGTGAGTTCTCAGATCAATCGATTCCAGACTGCTCTTTCTGATATAACTCCTAGTTGATCAACATTTGGTTGATTAACTAAGCTTTTGATGACCTTGTCATTTTGACAATTCTCATAACTCGACAATTTAATCCGAGGGAAATTTTGACACAAGATAGGTCGAACTCGGGTGAGCATGCAAATCAACTTATCATTACGGGTGCACACGTAATAGTAATTTGCGACGCATGTGAATCCTTGTGAAACCTGGTGTGTGGATAAATTGTCCTAACCTATGATTTCATGCTTAAAATTTCCACTACATGGAGTAGTTCTCGTAAACCACTCATCGACTAACAGGTACCATTAAACCCATTCAGTAATTGACAAACGCAACTATCAGGCTGAAGGTGTTCTCGAACACATTAAGCTTTCATCAATGAAATCCCCCATTATTACTATTATTATTATTATTATATTATTATTATTATTATTATTTTACTAATGTAAGTGCCTTAGTGAAACTAAGATTCTCATCAGAACTTGCCATCTTGATTGAAACCTTATCTGAATCGCAAGGCAAGCCCTTCAACATCAGCATACTGAAATATGAAGAACCTCTCGTACGCTTACACTTTATCCCTTATACTCACCTATAAATTTTTTTTCCTCTCCTTGACTTCATTACTCTGTCATGTGGCTAATTCTCATTCTAACTGGAATTACATCCCAACATATTCAACTTTGCAAGTTTTTTTTTCCCAAAACGGTTCCATCATCTCAAGAACTTTGGAAGACGGAGACACATGTTAGTCAACATCCATACAAACGCGATGACTTACATAATATTTTACCTTCTATATTGCTAAAGTCGTTATTTCATAAGTGAGCCTATTCCCTATCTTTTTCACTCGTCGATGCATACCGTTTAATGAGGTAGCTAGTTACTATTGTCGACGTAGACAAATCTCTCACTCCATTGTCATTGACACACTACATCTTTGAAACTTTACGCATAAACTCCTGTCAAATTGTGCTTTAATTTAAAATGAACTCAGTAAACCTGCTATTTTTGATCCTTAGTGATCACTTTTTGGAACTCTAAAGATAGTGATGTATTGTTATTATGACCATACCATTTTGAACATACTTTTCGCATCCTTGTAATGAAACCTCTTGGCGACGTATAGAGTGATGTTCCTAATACACATGTTTTAGTTTAACCTTTCAACTTGGTTGCACCATGTTCGACTAATTTCACACTCAATTTCATACATAGATTTTGTGAATCCATTCTTATCGCATACGGGAAAGTTCGACGACTGTGGAGAACGCTATAATGAACCAGAGCACTACGAATTCGACCAACCATTACTTTTCTACATAATTCTTAGTACGTCAACGCCTTCAATGTAACGCTTCCATCGACCGATAGCGTTACTATATTTCTATTTAAACCGCTTGTGTGCGACCAACTACATCTTGATCATCAGATTTATTATCATTATTATTTAATTTTTTTTTACTAGTTATTCTAAAACAATTTTGTGGAACATATTGATGACAACCACGTCTTGGTATGTTCTTTGCGTCTTATCTAGTTGTGCTAAATGAATATCATAGTTCTTGTCTAACCCTATTATACGCTATTCCTCGCTTGACTAAATCGCATTCCACGAATATTACACGAGGAACAACAAACCAACGTAAGTTCATCAAGTGAAGGAGTACGAAATAAAATTTATAGTACCGTGAGGTATGCCGAGGTCAACACCCTTTTCTTGTGAAAGCACCATAATTATGATTAACTTTATCAACCTCCTTGTTCTGTACTTACTCCTCTTTGACCGAAAGCTAGTCATCTACTTCAACCAACTGCGACCAAAATATCATGATCATTAGCAGCCGAAAATATACCTTCCCAATGTATGAACGCGTCAAGACGCTACCATTTTGAAGTAAAGACTTAACTCCTGACTTGAGTTATCATCATGTCGGTTGATAAATTTACCTAAATCACTTGTTCCAAGCAATCATTGTTAATATTATATTGTTTTTCTTTCTTGAATTCTTGCGCCTGATGGCATCATCACTTTAATTACTTTCGCGTCAGTTACTTTGAGTGAATTCTCGGTGGTGCACCCAACTCACGTGATCCCAGGATTTGAGTAATTTGGCCTTAGCAAATTCCCTTAACACAATTCAAGTTTGGTTATTTCGTCAACCCTTCGTTTATGACGTATGACATTCGTGCCCATTCGAGCAATCTCGAATTATACACTAGATATACTTACTCCGTTAACCGTGTCTACTTAACATTCAGATCATCCAATGATAACAAAATACTGTCTTTTACAAGTTACTCAAATTCAAACGCATAGAGCTCATTTAAGCTATATATTGTGCAACAACCCCCCCCCCCACCCGCCTTACATGTTAAATATATTAGTCAATGTCATACCGATGCATGACACACTGGTATTCCAACTCATGGGAGCTTCTCAGTGCTTAACATATGTTGTTAAAGCATTCTTTATTATTGAACCCGTTAACGTGATTTATAATTCTATTTAAGAACAAGTACAAATTAACATGTATCAATATTTTTTCGCTCTCTTATTAGCCTAACTTAATCTCCATTTGAAATCCCTATGCACGACATTAATCTGGTATGTTATGAACTTCTTCTTGCCGGTGAAAGGAAATTGAACCACTAGAATTCAATACCATGGTACCATCTTGAAACTTGCGGTTATTCTTTACTTACGTATATACTTACATTGTAAGCAACTCCCTATAACTTTTGATAGTCGCACGTATGTGCACCTACTATTACTGATATCGATTAGTTGCTTCGATAATTGACTACTCTGCACCTCTATAATCCATTGTAACTTGTTCGGATGAACCAGTGAATCTCATTTGTCATTAACGGTCATCTCAATCATGCGGTCTGATATTATCACATATCATTGTACCGTCTTATGCCTTGATGCCCTTTAACAATGAACTTTCAATAATATCCTAAAATATCATAATCTAAATTTTCGGGACAAAATTCTTTCAACAAAGGGATGATGTGACACCCGGCCTTTTTAGGTTAACACCGTTAACACAAACTCCGTTATCTTAAACATCCATCCATGCATATAACTTGGTTAGAGTAATTTAAGTATGTCAGTTACTTCACAAACACTCACGTAACGGTAATTCGGGGAATTTCGGAAACACGCATGGATTGTACCTGAACATCGATAAACAACCGGAACAATATCCCTGAACAAATAAATAAATATAAATTTTGTGAATTTATATTTATGTGATTCTATATGATATGTGATTTATATGTGATTTAGTGAAACTTCATGAAAGCGTATTTATTGCCATGTCACAACGTGTTATTAACGAATCCATACCTAAAGCGCATAGTATATCTTAGCCTGAATTTCGAGGACGAAATTCTTGTAACATGGGGAGAATGTGACAACCAGTATTTCGACCCTGGTTAACTGTAGAAATACTATGGATTATTATTTAGTAAATAATAATAATGTATAGTAGCGTGCAACTTGTCGTTTAACCGACAGCTTTGGCCAAGCAATAAGGATTCAATATATATATTATATAATTTCTATATAACATATATATTCCATATACTCGTTTCAATCGGATTAATATATATAACTACTTGATTTAGTTATTTTATAACGTTACGAGCGTTTATAAGCGAGATACGAGACGTTAAGCGAGTTCTTACACGCGGTGTACACCTACCTGACCCACCCACTTTTAAACCCTCTCTAACCCTAACTATTTATTCATCTATTTCCTTTTTCCCTTTCATTTTCTCTAAAACCCTAGCCCCCACAATCCTTTCATTTCTCTCTGCACAACCACACCTACATTTCATATTTTACACAAACACATACCCATCTTCAGATTCTAGAGAGAGAAAGTCACGAGGATGAGAGAAAGACGACCAGCCGGCTGCCACCATGGGCGGCGGAGCCATGGTGGACAGCGGCGGCAGTTGGTGGTGTTGTTATGGTGGCTGATGTGGTGGTGTTAGGTGATGTAGTGGCTGGGTTGTTAAGGGAATCGAAGCAAGTGGCATATGGTGGAGGTGTGGGTCGAGTGGTGATGTTTCAGATGGAGCAGGAGGGGGCGGCGCTGCTGTAGTGGTGGCGTCGTGGCAGCGCCGAGATGGAGGTGGTGCTAGGTAGCGGCGGTTCGAGTAATGGTTACACCTCCAACAATCTTGTGTTTCAACAAGCCTTAATTTTCATGCTTCGATAAGGTTCCAGTAAATCTGATCGGGTAAGACCTTATGTATTCGTCGTTGCTGTTTGTTTTAATCATCATTTTATTTGTTCTGAAACCCTGTTTCACATTCTTTACTAAACCATCATATAGTGTTGGCAGTCCTTTGGGTTGAATCAGATAGTTGTTGGAGGGTTGTAGCCATTGTAACGATGGAGGTAGTCGGGGTATCGAGTGGCGGGTTCGGCTGCGACGGCGAGGACCACTAGGCAGTGGTGGTTAGCGGTGAACATGGGCGCGGTGGTATATTGAATGGTGTTAGGGGACGCAATTAATGATTTTAGTTGTTATGACTCAAGCCAAGCGGGTTAAGATGCTGGTCAAACTGCCGGGTCTCGGTCAACAGTCAGATCTTGGACAAATGTGATCAGCGGGTTAGACTTGGTCAACACGTTCTTTGAGGATATTTATGTGTCGGTTATTAGGCGAATATCACGTTAAGGTAATGGCGCGCAGTAAGTGTATTTGTGTAAATTTAATTTGTAATTGTGTAAATATAATTTGCATCTGTATAATAATTGTATACATAACTCCATGTACGTATAAGGAGATATGAGAAGCGGATGTGACGAACCGACTTGGTATGGGTTAATGTTAACGATGGTTGGACGCATGGAAAAGAATAACTTATATAATGCTATACACATGACTTTCGGATATATGGGACTAAGTAAATAAATAATTATATATATATGCTATATATATTATCCGAAATGTCTAACAAGATGATTATTGAAGGATTTTTGGGAAAATTGTTGACATCTTGTGTTGTCTAGCTTGTGTAAAAAACAAAGCAAACTCTGCCTATTTTTTTATAAAACTATACCATAACGTATGTTGTGTGTATGATGTGTCACAAAAGCATCAAAGACCTTTTAAAAATGTTTTAAGATGGGAATCTCATCTGAACTGGTATTTCACAAACTATCTATTATGTAGTGTGTGTCTGTATATATATATATAGATGATCGTTAAATATATTACCTCAAAACAAATACCTAAGCTACATATATTTTTCCATACTTAAAAGACGACTTATCACTACCATTTAAACATTCTGCTTTGCTTATCCAAAATGATTTTCATGTGATAAGTTTTATATACTCAAATCAAACATTTAGTTATAATTATATATTTATATTTATACAAATATATTCACAAGAAAACCATACTAAACCCCTATCGGTTCGTAGACTTAAACCATCCAAATCGAATAGTGTTTCGATCTAGACTAGGTAGTTGAATAAACTATCTTTACAACCAAGTTGTGAAACTAGGGATTATTTCCAATAGACTTTAAGGTATCCTTATTTGTAGTAGGACACGGAAAAGTTGGATATGTCAAGCTTCAAGATTTGCTTGTCTTTATTTGCTATATGGAGTTTTATGCTTGCACATCAGGTGAGTTCACAGCCCCTACTCTTTTAATGTTTTAAAACACAGGGGGAGAAAGCATGCACTACATTACGGTAAAGTAATGTTATAACGTTACGGTAAGGTAACGTCACATCTGTTAGAGTATTTTCTATATTAGTTATGGTCACAAAGTAGCATTTATCACATGTTAGTCCCCTTAAAACTTACGATGCCGTTAGTATTGGATTATAGCGAGCGAACTTTTAGTAGTACTACTGGGCCCGACAAGCCCCACTCGAGCTGGTCGCGCCACCTAGACCGAACGTTGATGGTCACAGGTGTAGAATTTGCCTAACACTTAGCCATGGTTGGTGATAGACCTGGCACAATAGGAGCAGTAACGTCAGCTTCGGATCGAACTCTTTGTTGACATGACTTAGGTTGGCTACCCACAAATATAACAAGTAACTGCTAAACACTGCAACTTACTGTTTCGGGCTTGAAACAGTGGAAAACGCTTGAGAAACAACTTACTTTATATCTGTAACTTAAAACCGGTGAACTCACTCATCATTATGTCTTGACACTTGTTCTTGGATGTCTTTCTCAGGTTGCTAAGGTAGCACACACATCAGGACTAGGATGCATTTCGGAGTCACATTGGTTTCACCAAACTTTTAGAATTAATTTTAATTACATTAGCTATTTTAATTTTGTAATTATTTACGCTTCCGCTACTCAATTGTATAAACCCTATTTTCTTATGAATGAGCAAACATGATTTTTTATTTAAACTCATATAGTGGTCGTTCAATATGACTAATGGCTGAGATCCTGGTTTGTCATGCGCCTCGTGGCAGAACCCCGCATGTGAAATTTGAGGGTGTGACACATACGCTAACATATCTGAGAACAGTTGAGAAACGTGGTAAAGTTTAAGTGGACAAACATATCGACAATCTAGGTAAACGAGTTTAAAACTTAAAGTCATCTAAAGGTCAACGGTACAGGTGATATGTCTTAATAAACTGATATGATCCTTAGACACGAATTCACAAAAATATGTCTGTAAATATGTTTGTACATAGTTTATCTGCTTTACAGATTAAAACCAAAAAGATTTTCAATGTGTTTTAGCATAAACTTACAAAAATACAAAAAGATTTTGTTTCTACATTGTTTTCAGCAAACCAATGTTGGAGAACGGATCTTCGAAGTCTGGTAAGATGCTAAACTGGTGGGAATCTAATTGACAACGGGCTGGGAGATAATCTGTAAAAACTGAAAAGCCAAAATGATGAAAAGTTCATTAATTTGAAACTTTGATTTTGAAAATATCAACAGTTTGTTCGTAACGGGTCAAACCGGGGTCATTAACTTGGACTCGGCAGATAAATCGGTTAATCAAGGTCAATAACTTGGACTTGGTCAACTGAGTGGATTTTCAGAAATGGTAAAATGTGAAAAGTTCAGGATCTTAATTACAAAATCTTGAAAAATTGAAATTAAGTTTAGGCAAGTTCGCCCGGACTTGCTTAACATATTAAAAGTTTCATTTTCTGGCAAGTTCCACCGAACTTATCTAAAGATTATTGAGAAGTATCAAGTTCGATCGAACTGGGCATGGGCTTTTAGAACTTGGGTTTACAAGTTCGCCCAAACTTGCTAGGGTATTTATACCTTGCAAGTTCGGCCGAACTTCATAATCTGCAAACTATTCTCTCTGAGCGAACTTGAGACTTGTGAGCGATTTTTCAAGTTTGTCATTCTACGTCGAATTGCTGCCAAAATTTATATTGATTGTGGTGATTAGCACACCATCTTCAATGGCCGAGGTGTGTAACTGAGATTTGAACCGTTAATTGAACGAGAATGCTTAACTCCGATCTAAAATTGATAAAATTGATAGATCTAAGGAAGGTTGGGAAAATTGAACTTAAAATCACGTTAATCAACATAAATCGACCGTGAAATTGTTCGTAATTTGATCAAATTGTCATAGGATGTTAGTTGCAGTTGTGTTGAAGAAGATAACAAGTTCGGCCGAACTTGTTATCATGTTCGACCGAACTTGCATCTGGCAACATTATAATTCTTTCTTGATCCATAAGTTCGACTGAACTCTGTGTAGAATCTGTTTTGATAAAAAATTGGAAGTTCGCCCGAACTTAGCAATGAATAAAATCTGATCAGAACTCAAGCTCGACCGAACTTAGGTTTTTTAGAAATTTGAAATGTGTAAGTTCGCCCGAACTTACAAAGTGTTGATTGAACATGTTATTGAGCATGTTCGGGCGAACTTGGCAAAATCTATTTGTTATACCAACATCAAGTTCACCCGAACATGATGGAAATGGTTAAAAAAATTTTAACTTTTCTCGTAATGCGTGCTAAGTAGTTTGCATCGATTTTCAGGTTCAAGAACCAGTGCGAGTGATCACGATGGATTTCTCAAAGTTCCATAACACCAGTATCACGCTTGACAAGGTGTTGTGTCTGTCGCTGAAGGAATACGAAAGCATCTTGAAGTTTCTAAAGGATTTCCCTATTCATAGAGCTATCATGGAGCGTACAATGTCTTATAGATTGCATACTTATCATTTCGGATGAACGCAAGTCTAAGTACAGACAAGAAAACTATTACGTCGTCTGTATAAGTTGGAGACGAGAACAAAGCGATCACTGTCACTGAGGATGATATGCGCAGGATCTTATAATTTAACGACGACAAAGATGATCCTATTTTCTTGGACGAGAAGTTGGTACGAGGTTGTTTTTACCGTATGGGCTACAAGGGAAGTTTAAACAAGCCGACATTGAAAAAAGGGGAAGTTCCTAACCCCTACAAGCTCCTCATGCACGCAATTATTCACACTTTTAGCCACAGAAAGGCAGGTCTCGACGATGTTCAGGATTATATGGCTTGCATGGCAACGGCGTTATTCTGAAGAAGCCGTATAACTATTCGAAGCTCGTATCACTCACATGTCGAAGAATATGGAAGACACAAGATTATGTTTATATCCGAGGTTCGTGCAGATGCTTATAGATGAGAAGTTTTCAAATATTGCACGTGATCCAAACGACATTTTATACTTCAGTCACCTCGATGAGACTACAGTGAAGAAATTGTTAAAGTTCCAGAAGCAGGATTCAACACCTGTTGCGAAACCAATACTTGGGGTGATAAAAGATGAAAATTATGTTGCGCCGCCAAAAAACAAGTGGAGGAACGATGGTAGTGGTGACGAGAAAGAGTTTAATGCTGAAAAAGAGTGGTTTGCGACGTTTAAGCCTAAAGCTCGCAGTGAATGGTTTGTCAAAGCTGAAGTCGAAAATAAAAAGAAGCATGGTGCTAAGAAAGTTGATACTATGCTGATAGACGAAGATGAGCCTGTTAATGTACAAACAAAGGCTGGTTCAAGTGCAGCGGTTGTTGAGGGTCAGGAAACTGAAAAGACTAATTCCGAGAACGATGATGATTCTGATGATTCTCTCGAGAAGGAAACAAAGAAGGCTATGGCTGAAAAGGAAGCTGAAAAGATCGAAGAAACTGATGCTGACTTTGATCCGAATCTAGAAAAAGAGTCTGATGAGGAGAGACCTAAGAAAAGAATGAAACGTGTAAAGTCTGCAGTAGTTTCAACAACTAAGACTACAGGGTCTCCATCGGCAGAAGGCAAAAAGACAAAGAAAGCTCAGAAACCAGCTAGCAGGAGATACAAAGGAAAGCCTAAAAGCACAGAAGTTACACAAGAACCTTCTGGTGCACAGGAGAGAGGAGTTACACAAGAACCTCCTACACAAGAACCTCCTGTTGTTATTTCATTTGAAGCTGAACGTCCTGGAGTTACACAAGAACCTCCTGTTACCATTCCATCTGAACCATAAAGGCCAGGAGTAACACAAGAACCTCCTGAGTCTAATTTACTTGAAGTGCCAGTGATTAAATCTCCTGATCCTAAAGGTGTTCATTCTGAAAGCTCAACTCCGAGGAAAGCAACTCAAAGATGTCTACTCTAAAAGTTGCTACACCTAAGTCAACACCAAAGAAGTCACAGTCAAATCTATTTGGTGATATTCCAAATGAACCAATGGATTTGCAGGATTTAGATGATTTCTTTCCTGAAACAGACGTAGATGTTCTTGAAAAGTGTGTCAAGATTTTGGAAGATAGAGTTGCAAAGAATGAATCAGAAAAGGCTGAGTTGGAAAAGTTGCTGAAACAGAGTGAATCAGAGAAAGAAATGTTATCTGATAAGGTGAAATTTCTTGAAGGAGATAGAGGTTATTTGAAAGCACTTGTTGAAAGTCTGAAAGAAGCGAATGAAAGATTAAACAAAGAGAGTGCAGAGCTTCAATCTGAAAAAGATATGAATAATAAGAGATTCGACAGACTACAGAAGGTTTTATCTAACAGTCTGGGAATTAATTTCAAAGAAGAATATGCTCGGTTAGATATTCAAGAAGCGAAAGAGAAAACTGAAAGAGAGTTAGCTGAACAGGGTAAGGGAAAGAATGTGATCGAAAGTATGCCGGAGATCTCTGAACCTATTAAAGAGATTGATTCTGCGAAAGCTTCTAAGTCCGAGATTGTTAAGGTTGACGAATCTGTCAAGCCTTCTGATGCTGCAATTGTTTCTGAAGAAAAGGACGATGATGAAGCAGAAGATGATGATAAGGATGATGAACCACCAGTTGATGATACAAAGGATGATTCTGACCACGATGGGGGTAATGATGATGATCCGAGTGGTAGAGGAATAAAAGTGGTTGATGCGACAATGAATGAACACTTCGATTTCTCAAGTCTTATGAATGATGAGGCGAATGCTATGAATGAACAGAATGATGGGGAGTCAGAGCAAACACGGCCAACTGATGATATAGCTATGACTAATGTTGATATGTCTACAAAGCCTGTTGCTGCAGTTCCGACAAAGCCTCTGATTCTTATGCTTGAACACAATGTAGATGAAGGCGAGTTCGTACACAACTACACTAAAGAAGATCTGGCCAAGTTGATTGAAGTTGATGCTAAATCATTAGATTTTGATTTTGAAGAGCAAGTTCTGAACGTGAATGCATTTAAACGTAATGAGTATCATTATCGACGAAGATATGAGGCAGATGATTATAACAAGGTTGTAGTGGAAGATTGGTCTTCTGATGACGAGAAAGACGAAGATGTGAAGTATGTTGGTCAAAACACATATAGTTTTCCTACGTTCGAGGAGATGTATAAGCAATTAAACGAGGATATGCTTAAAGAAAAGATTGAAGAATCTATTCGTGAAGGTAAAGTTCCGAAGCCGATGACAAAGGAGAAAATAGCTCAAGCTAAGAAATCCTGGTTTAAAGAGATGACGCGTGAACGTAAGTTTCGACGTCCTCTAGCATTCTTTACCAGAGATAAAGATGTGTCATTGGGAGATATCCTAAGTTGGGGGTGGTTTAAAGAGTTGAATGTGTATGCCATTAAACGGGAATATGGAGTTCAATACTTCAAGTATCTGGCAGATTTCAAAACACTACCTTTCTAGGATGTTGAGGAGCTTCTTCAGACAAGGAACGTAACATACCACATGAAGTTTATTGATCAATTACTGTGGAAAATGATCAAGTATGAAGCAACAAAGGGTTTTGAACACTGGAAGCCTTTCATTCCAGGTTGTCTCATCAAAACGAACAAGAAGACAGGGGAAAATGATATAACGTTAATCATGAAACGACCGAGAGCAATGAGAAACATGCCTTTGACGCCGATCGGACAAAACTTTTATCCATTGTTCAAGTGGTGGTAGATTGATCCGAATACATGTGAAGCAGTGATTGTACTTCAATTTTAGGATCATCTGGATATTACGAAGGAGAAGGTTGGAATGTTTGGGGTGCAAGGTATGAGAGGACTTTGGAGAACGATCAGATCCTATGTGGTTGGTAAACTACTCGAGAGAAGATATAAAATGCTTGTTTTACAGCAAGATAGTGTTTGAAGAAGGTGAAAAAGAACAAGCCATGCAATATCAAAGGGTTGTTAATGTATGTATGCTTGAGAAGTTAACTCTGGAAGATGTGGAAAACGAGCTGGAGGGATTTAGAACGGGTTGAATTTCTGAAAGAAGAAAAGTGTCTTGAAGAGATATATGAAAGAGGTAGGGCAGAAAGGCTCAGAAGGTTTCAGTATATGACTAAAGTGCCTCCTATTGACCAGACGCCAGATCCGAAACAAGAAAAACGAAAGAAGCCATTCAAGAACTTCTACGGTCATACATGTTAAAGTTTTATTTGAAGACAGAGTTTTGAAGACTGATAAAAGACGAAGACGATATCCAAGGGGGAGTCTGTTGGTGCAGAATGTCTATGTCTTAGTCTTATATCGAGTCTGTATAGATTAGATGTGAACAGGCTAGAAAAATGAAGTATTTATGTTATGTTGTGTCAAGTTCGCTGGTAAGGTTTGTGTGATGTCAAGTTCGCCTGAACTCAGGTGATCACCAGCGAACTTACTCCACTATATATAGCTAGCTTGTGTCTTGTCATTTGTAACTTTGCACACTTAGAAGCGGAGCTCTGTCAAACTGGAGACTTGATGTTATATCAATAAAATTGATGTTTAACTGATTAATTCTTGTTATTTGGTAATCGTGTCGTAATATTTCCGCTATTATGGACATTAGATATCAAATCTAGGTTCCTATGCTATCAGGATCATTCCTACAAACTTTGAGAATGTAAATGACAGTTGAGGCTCAGATGGAGATTATGAGGATGATTATGAAGCTTTTTATCCCAAACCCAAGACCAAGAAGGCTTGGGTCGCACTTTTTAGCTGAACTTTAATATGTGTAGGGGCTCAGAGATCCGTTCTTTCAAAGTGGATTCTGGATAGTGGAGCGTCAAGGCACATGACAGGGATGAAAGCTCTTCTCTTCGACATCAAAGCTATAAACGGTGGTTATATTGGCTTTGCCGGTGACCAAGGTGGAAAGATCATCGCTGAGGGAAAACTTTCCAACGGAGTGGTATCGTTTGATCGTGTGAATTACATTGCTGAGCTAGAGAACAATCTTCTAAGCATCTCGCAGATTTGCGACAAACAGTTCACAGTTCACTTCAACAACAAAGAGTGCATGATATTAAAGCCGGGTTTCAAAATTCCGGATGATTGGATTCTCATGCGTGCTACGCGCGAAAATGATCTCTATGTTTTAGATATGGGCACTGCTACAACATCATCGAAATCGGCTCAATGTTTCGTCACTAAAGCCACGGAGAAAGATTCTATTCTATGGCATAGGAAAATGGGGCACATTCATCTAAGAAAAATGAATTTTCTAGTTCATAACGATTTAGTCGAGGGGGTTAATCTTCGAAGCTTTCCCATGACCGATCACTATTTGGAGTGTAAGAAAGGAAAGCAAAAGAAGAAATCACATCCTAAGAAGATTCTGAATTCTATCAAGTTGCCGCTTGAACGTCTTCATATGGATCTTTTCGGTCCGGTGAACGTTCGAAGTATTTCAGGAGATCTATACTGCTTGGTCGTCACAGACGATAATTCTCGATATTCATGGTTTTCTTTCAAGAGTCAAAGGATGAAACGTTCGATAATCTGGTGACTCTCTTCAAGCAACTCGAAAATCTATATCATCTGCCTGTCAGACGTATTTGCAGTGACAACGGCATGGAATTCAAGAACAACAAGATGAAAGAGTATTGCAACGCCAAAGGTATTCTGCACGAATTCAGTGCACCTTATACTCCACAACAAAATGGCGTAGCTGAGAGGAAGAATAGAACTTTGATCGAAACAGCAAGAACCACGCTTGCAGACTCGAAACTTCCTGTTAGCTTCTTGAGTGAGGCGGTTGCAGCGGCTTGCTATACACTAAACAAGGCCTTAACTGTCAAACCGACTAAAAAGACATGTTTTGAAATGATCAACCGAAGGAAACCAAATTTGAAATATCTAGAGCCATTTGGTGCACCATGTACAGTAATTGATCAAGATGGTAAGTTCGGTGCCAAATCGCTTAAAAGTTTCTTTGTCGGGTATGCTAGTCCGCTTAGAAGAGTGTATGTTCCTGCTCTAAGAAAAGTTATTGAAGCACAACACGTGGATTTCTTTAGATATACAACTCCTATTCAGAGGAAAGGCGACACGTGGTTGTTCAACTATCAGGACTTGTGGAAGTCATTCAACTTGCGGAAGAACCGTCTGAAGAAGAACTTGCAGCGCTTTATTATCTTCAACAGTCGCTAACCAGGAAACAGATTCTCAGGCCAATTGTGGTTAATCAACCCACGTTGGATACATCTTCTTCTGGTGCAGGTCCAAGTAATAGTATGTTCCGGTTTGAACAAGGTTCCGAAGTGAAGTAGAACCTACTACTACTCCAGCAAATGTTTCCACTGAACCAGGAAATACATCTACAGAGCCCAATAATGCTGAAATCAGAATTCTGACTCCGATGTAGCTCCGACTTTTGATGGTGATGAAGAATCGGAGCAGATAACCAATTGTTAATCAATCTTCTGGCCCGAGCAATCAAACGAAGCTACATCTAGTGCTCCCTAACGTTGAAGTGAATGTTATCTGAATGTCTCAAATCAGAATATCTCAGTTGATGTTCCTAATGAAGAAATGCCACGATCTTATTCTTATCATCCATCAACAAAGAAATCCATATCATCTGCCTGTCAGACGTATTTGCAGTGACAACGGCATGGAATTCAAGAACAACAAGATGAAAGAGTATTGCAACGCCAAAGGTATTCTGCACGAATTCAGTGCACCTTATACTCCACAGCAAAATGGCGTAGCTAAGAGGAAGAATAGAACTTTGATCGAAACAGCAAGAACCACGCTTGCAGACTCGAAACTTCCTGTTAGCTTCTGGAGTGAGGCGGTTGCAGCGGCTTGCTATACACTAAACAGGCCTTAACTATCAAACCGACTAAAAAGACATGTTTTGAAATGATCAACCGAAGGAAACCAAATTTGAAATATCTAGAGCCATTTGGTGCACCATGTATAGTAATTGATCAAGATGGTAAGTTCGGTGCCAAATCGCTTGAAAGTTTCTTTGTCGGGTATGCTAGTCCGCTTAGAAGAGTGTATGTTCCTGCTCTAAGAAAAGTTATTGAAGCACAACACGTGGATTTCTTTAGGTATACAACTCCTATTCAGAGGAAAGGCGACACGTGGTTGTTCAACTATCAGGACTTGTGGAAGTCATTCAACTTGCCGGAAGAACCGTCTGAAGAAGAACTTGCAGCGCTTTATTTCTTCAACAGTCGGCTAACCAGGAACAGATTCTAGGCCAATTGTGGTTAATCAACCCACGTTGGATACATCTTCTTCTGGTGCGGTCCAAGTAATAGTAGTGTTCCGGTTGAACAAGGTTCCAAGTTGAAGTAGAACCTACTACTACTAACTTGCAAAGTTTTAACGTCATCTACAAGTCCGCTATAAGGAGATCGATTCTGCTCGAGAGCCAATTGATGGTGAATCACAACCATTGTATCATCTTTAGGTGGCATCAATCACTATGAATAGTGCTCCTGTTGAACAGATGGAAGTTTCATCGAAGTCTGAAGATAGAATTCTCAGGCTTTCCTAATCTGAGAATACAGTCTATCTATACCAGGAAATATTCTGAGCCAATGTGAATCAACACTGGATAATCTTGGTGATGAATATCGGTGTATCATCACGAATTAATGGTGATTCAATGTTGTCGAACAAGAAGCAAAATCAACAAAGCAATAAGTGTTTCTATACCGAGTTGCTCCTACTCAAGACTACTGCTACTATTCATGTTTCATATCTCAAATAGAGCCAAAGACTGTTAATGAAGCTCTAGGTGATGAGAATTGGGTTATAGCAATACAAGAGGAACTGTTACAGTTCGAGAAATTGGGAGTTTGGAAGCTTGTAGACTTACCACCAAAGTAGAAAGCAATAAATACGAAGTGGGTCTTCAAGTGTAAAAGGGATGATCGGGGTGTGATTGTCAGAAACAAAGCTCGGTTGGTTGTCAAGGGTTCCCACCAGCAAGAAGGAATTGACTATATGTAAGTTTATGCACCTGTTGCACGTTTAGAGTTAATCTGCATTTTCCTTACATTCGCAGCTTGGAAAGGTTTTAAGGTGTACCAGTTAGATGTGAAATACACATTTCTCTATGGTAAGCTACGTGAACAAGTGTATGTCGGCCAACCACCGGGTTTCGTCGATCTGCTGAACAAGAACAAAGCTTATCTCCTAGACAAAGCCTTATACTGGTTACACTAAGCCCCGAGAGCTTGGTACGAGATGTTATCTCAACATCTCGTTGGAAACGGCTTTACAAGAGGCAGAGTGGATAGTACATTGTTTACCAAGGAAGTCGGAAATCATCTAATCATTATACAAATCTATGTGGATGATATTATCTTTGGTTCAATGGATGATAGTCTTTGCAAAGAGTTTGAAAAGATCCTGATAAAGAAATTTGAGATGTCTTCTATGGGCGAAATGAAATTCTTCCTCGGATAACAAGTCGATCAGTTACCAGACGGCATATTCATTCATCAAACCAAGTACGTTCACGATATTTTGAAGAAGTTTGAAATGGATAGCTCGAAGCCGCTTTCGACTCTGTTGGCACTGAATCATGGGATTTGCATTAACGAAACTGGAACCAAAGTGGATGATACACTCTATCGGTCGATGATAGGATCTCTGATGTATCTGATGGCATCTCGCCCATATATAATGTATCCTACCTGCCTTTGCACGAGATATCAGTCCAGTCCTCGAGTGTCACACATGCAGATAGTCAAAAGAATATTTCATTACTTGAAAGGATGTCCAAGTACCGGCTTGTGGAATCCAAAGAATGATAATTTTAATCTAACGGGATACGCTGATTCGGACTTCGGGGTGGACAAGTTGAATTCTAAATATACAGTGGCCGGTAGCCAGTTCTTTGGAACACGCTTAGTAACGTGGCAATGCAAGAAACAAACCACGGTCTCTCTCTCTAGCTGTGAGGCAGAATACATTTCTGCTTCCATCTGTTGTTCATAAATCCTATGGGTTCAACAACAGATGAGGGACAATGGATTGCAATTTCTTGATACGCCTTTATATGTAGATAATAAGGCAGCAATCGACATCACTAAAAATCCTGTTCATCACTCTCCTACTAAACACATTGAAATTCTTTATCACTTCATTCGTGACTGATACGAAAAGAAGTTGGTGAGAATAGAAAAATCCACACCGATGAACAAAAGCTGATTTTTATACCAAAGCATTTCCTTTAACAAGATTTAAATATCTCATGAGGCTTAACGGTATTAAAAATTTGCTGACATGTGTGGAAGCAGAAGTTGAATACGGATCGGACGACGAGTTCACGTGATCCACATTGGTTTGTTTATATCTTTTAGATTAGCATTTCTTAAAAACTAAAATACAAAAATATGTTTTTGATTTTAGGGGGAGAAATATTTGAGAAAATTCAAAAACATGTGAAAATTTTCAAAAAGTAAAAAACATTGAAAAAGACAAAAAGAAGTTGTTGTCACAAAGGAAATGATAGTACATCAGTGGACTATCACAGTATGCTAAAGAAATGTAAAGTTTAAAAGTGATAAACGAGTCTTACTGTGGATGTGTCGATAGGCTTTACACATTCGGTAAATTGTTTCTGAGATATAAACTAAATTTTACAGCTGCTTAATCTTGTGGATTAACATCTCTCGGATATATGGACTGAGTACTCCGAAATTTCGTTTGAGAGATTGCCTGATTCTGAGATAAGAGGTCTTTATAGATAGTTGATATCTGGGGTATTATACAAGTTCTTCTGATTTTGCGGAAGAATAGTGCAGAACTTCTATAATGCTTTTGCTATAAACCCCTAAACTACATGCAAAGCTGAAAAGAACCGAAAGATCTAATCATTTGCAGTGCTTAAAAGATTACTTAAATGGAACACACTTATAAGTCGAGTCTTCATCTCTTTGTCGATACGGTGGTATTAGCCTGAGCTCTCAAGGCCTCGCATTAACCCAGATACTGATATCAATTACGCTATATTCACCTGTGAGATGAAATCTAGGGAATCTTGATACGGGAGTATATTCAAGAGGTTGGAACCATAGTTAAGTCAAGTTTCATAATTCATACCTAACATATCTTGGAACAATTGAGAAATGTGTTGAAGTTTAAGTGGACAAACATATCGACAATCTAAGTAAACGAGTTTAAAACTTAAAGTCATCAAAAGGTCAATGGTACTAGTGATATGTGTCAATCAACTGATATGATCCTTAGACACGAATTCACAAAAAAATATGTCTGTAAATATGTTTGTACATAGTTTATTTTGTTCTCTACATAGTTTATCTGCTTTACAGATTAAAACAAAAAAGCTTTTCTGTGTGTTTTAGCATAAACTTACAAAAATACAAAAAGATTTTGTTTCTACATTGTTTTCAGCAAGCCAATGTTTGAAAACGGATCTCCGAAGTCTGGTAAGGTGCTAAACTGGTGGAGATCTAATTGACAACGGGCTGGGAGCTAATCTGTAAAATTTGATAAGCCAAAACGATGAAAAGTTCATTTATTTGAAACTTGATTTTGAAAAAATTCAACAGTTTGTTCATAATGGAATAAACCGAGGTCATTAACTTGGACTCGGCAGATAAATTGGTTAACCAAGGTCATTAGCTTGGACTTGGTCAATTAAGTGGATTGTTAAAACTGGTAAAATTTGAAAAGTTCAAGGTCTAAATTGAAAATTTTGAAAATTAGGAATTGAAGTTACTCAAGTTCGCCCGGACTTGTGATTAAGTTTGACCGAACTTGTGTCTTGCTCAAAATGTTTGATCAGTTAACAAGTTCGTCCGAACTTATGACTGATCTTAATTGATTGGTTTCATAAGTTCGCCCGAACTTGTCATCTATAAATAGAAGACAAGTTCGCCCAAACTTGTCATCTATAAATAGAAGACAAGTTCGCCCAAACTTCATTTATTGGTTTTTCATTGTACTGAGCGAACTTGATAACGAAATTGGCGATTTGTGAAATTGGCAATCAATCGTCAAAGTGTTGCCCGGTTGTTCCTTGATTAGTGGTGATTTACACATCACTCGTCATGGCATGGTGAGCAATCATGATTTGGACTACGAATTGAACGAGTTTGAATAGTTTTAGATCTGAGAATGCTGGTTGGACATGATTAAGGACTTTAATGAACTAATTGGAACTTAAAACATGATTAACAATCCAAATCGACCACAATATTGTCATTAAATTGATCAGAAGATCATGAATTGATTGTTGCAGGATAAGTTGGGACGATGACAAGTTCGCCCGAACTTGTCTATAAGTTCGTCCGAACTTGTCCTAAGGAGTTTCAAAATGATAATATATAAGTTTGCCCGAATTTCCTGAGAAAATTCAAAAATGTTTTTTATTACAAGTTCGCCCGGACTTGTATAAATGAAATTTGATAAACTTTAAATAAGTTCGCCCGAACTTGTGTGAAAATATTTAAAACAGATTGACAAGTTCGCCCGGACTTGAGGATTGTTAATGTTGTATATATAACAAGTCCGCCCGAACTTAGTTAAATGAAATTTTCAAATTGCCAATAAAGTTCGCCCGAACTTGATGGAAATTTATGAAAAATGTAAAATCTCGACTAATTTTTGTCTCGATTGAGCTTTCGTTTAATAAGTTTCACAACACGTGCATCACGCTGGATAAAGCTATCTGTCCATCGCTCGGAGCATTTGATGATATTCTTGCATTTATGGAGCGGATTCTGATACATAAAGCTATTACAGGGAAAACGGTGGTCTATCGATCGCATGTCAACAGATTTTGGATATATGCAGCAATGAATGAAGATGATACTGCGATAAAGTCGGTGGTTCGAGTTGGTGAAGAAGATAAAGAGATTTCTGTGACAGAGGCTGATATTCGTAAGGTTCTAAACTTCAACGACGACAAAGATGATCCTATGATGCTAGACGAACGAATTAGAGGATGTTTTTGCCGAATGGGATATAAGGGGCACGTGAATGAATCTACATTGAAGAAAGGACCAGTCCCTAATCCTTACAAATTCTTGATGCATGCAATTATCCACGCTTTCAGTCATAGAAAGGCCGGTTTGGACGACGTACAAGATTATATGGCATGTATGGCCACGGCGTTGATTTTGAACAAGGGATTCAATTATTCAAAGCTGGTTTTCACTCATATGAAGAACAACATGGGGTCAAAGAGACTTGTGTTGTACCCGAGGTTTGTACAAATGTTGATAGATGAAAAGTTCAAGAAGATTGAGAAAGATCACAATGATATTGTGTATTTGAGCCATCTGGATGATACGACTGTCAAGAAGCTGATTACTTTCCAAAAGCAATCATCTGCACCTGTTGCTAAACCTTTATTTGGTGCAATTGCCTCTGAGAACTATGTTGTGCCACCAGAGTATAAGTGGAGGAAAGACGACAACTTTGACGAGAAGGAACGTAATGCTGAGTTGGAATGGCTATCTACTTTCAGAGAGAAGCGAAGTGATTGGTTCCTCAAGAAGGTTGTTGTTCATGAGAAGAAGAAAGCTTCGCGAAAGATCAAGAAAGTTGATACAATGTTAGTTGATGAAGACGAGCCTGTCAATGTTCAACCTGAAGCTGGTCCTAGTACTGCAACAGCTGAGATTGAAAGTCAAAAGAAAACAACGCAGGAAGATGATGTGATCTCTGCGACATCTGAAAAAGATGAAGAAACTGATAGTGATGATTCTCTGGAAATTCAAACAAAGATGGCTATTGCTGAATCGGTTGCAGAGAAAATAAAAGAAACTGATGCAGATTATGAGCCTGAACAAGAAAAAGATTCAGAAGAGGAAAGACCAAAGAAGAAAACGAAACGAGTAAAGTCTTGAGCAACTGATGTATCTATGAAGACTACAGGGTCTCCCAAGACGAAAGGAAAGAAAGTTCAAAAGGCAAAGAGCAGCGTTATGTTGGAAAGCCAAAGAGCACAGAAGTCCCACAAGAACCTTCTGGTGCAAAATCTTCAGGAGCTACACAAGAACCTCCTACGGCTGAAAAGGTTCAAACTACTACTGTTGAAGAAACTATAGTCCATACAGGAGTTACACAAGAACCTCCTTAGTCTGAATTACTCGAGATTCCAATTATTCAATCTCCAGATCCTCCAAAAGCTTCTCAACCTGAAGGATCAACACCTAAAGCGTCTACACCGAGGAGCACTCCAAAATCTACACCGAAAGTTACTCCGAAATCAAAGTTATTTGGAGATATTCCTAATGAGCCAATTGATATTCAGGATTTAAATGATTTCTTTCCAGAATCAGATGTTGATGTACTAGAGAAATGTGTGAAAATTCTGGAAGATAAAGTCGCAAAGAACGAGACAGAGAAAGCTGAGTTAGAGAAGCTGGAAAACAGAGTGAAGTAGAAAAAAAGATTATGTCTGATAAAGTCAAATTCTTAGAAGGCGATCGAGGGTATCTAAAGGCCCTAATTGAAAGCTTACAAGATGCAAACGAAAGATTGATGAAAGAATTAGCAGAATTACAATCGGAAAAAGAGTTGAATGATAGAATATTTTCCAGACTGCATAAAGTTCTAACAAATAGTCTTGGTATTGATTTTGATGCTGAATACGCCCGTATAGATCTGCAGGAAGCCAAAGATAAAGCAGAAAAGAAATGACTGAATAGGGCAAGGGAAAGAATGTTATAGAAGGTATGCCTGAGATTACTGAGCCAATAGCTGAGTCTGCTAACGCTTCGGAGTCTATAATTGCTCCAGAAATAGAAACAGAAACAAAAGACGATGATGAAGCTGAAGATAAAAATGACGATGATGATCAAGCAGACAATACAAAAGACGACTCTGACAATGATGGTGGTAATGAGATGATGATCAGGGTGGAGTCGGTATGAAAATAGTTGATGCTAAAATTACTGAAGAGTTTGATTTTACTTCGTTGCTGAATGATGAATCAAATCAAATGGAAGATCAAACTCAGGAGGAGCAAACAGAGGGGCAAAAAGATGATGTTGATATGTCAGGTGCTATTACTTCTGCCATGCCTGTTGCTGCGGTCCCTACAAAGCCGTTAATATTGATGCTTGAACATAACGTTGAAGAAGGAGAATTTGTGCATAACTATTCGAAGGAAGATTTAGCGAAGCTGATTGATGTTGATACTGAATCATTTGATTTTTATTTTGAAGAGCAAGTTCTGAATGTGAATACGTTTGAGCCGAATGAGTATCATTACAAACGTAGTTATGATGCTGACGAATACAACAGGGTTATTGTTGAGGATTGGTCTTCTGATGATGAAAAAAGATGAAGCTGAGAAGTACACATGTCAGAACACAGATAGTTTTCCAACTTTTGAAGAGATGTACGAACAGCTAAATGAAGACATGTTGAAAGAAAAGATCGAAGAGTCTGTACAACAAGGAAAGATCCCTAAACCGATGACAAATGAGGAGATTGCGCAAGCTAAGAAGTCTTGGTTTAAAGAAATGCCACGTGAATGAAAGTTTCGACGTCCATTAGCATTCTTTACCAGAGATAATGATGTGTCATTGGGAGATATTCTTAGTTGGGGTTGGTTCAAAGAGTTGAATGTGTACGCCATCAAAAGGGAATTTGGAGTTCAATACTTCAGATAACTAGCAGCTTTCAAGACACTTCCTTACTGGGATGTTGAGGAGCTAGTAGAGACACGTAACGTCACATATCACATGAAGTTTATTGATCAGTTGCTGTGGAAAATGATGAAATTCGAAGCAACAAAAGGGTTCAGATAATGGAAGTCAATTCATTCCTAAACGTAGAATCAAAACAGATAAAAAGACTGGGGTTAAAGATATCACGTTGATAACGAAGCGTCCGCGAGCAATGCGAAATATACCCCGGATGCCGATCGAACAGAATTTCATCCGTTATTCAAGTGGTGACAAGTGGATCCGACAACTTGTGAAGTAGTGATTGTTCTAAGATTTGAGGATCATTTGGGTATCACTCAGGAAATTGGTTGAAATGTTTGGAGCTGAAGGTTTGAGAGGGCTGTGGAGAACAATTTGTATACTAGTCCCGATGTGGCTAGTGAATTGCTCAAAGGAGGATATCAAGTGTTTATTCTATAGCAAGATTTGTTTTGAAGAACGTGAAAAAGAGAAAGCGATGCACTATCAGAGGGTCGTAAATGTCTGCTATGCACACGAGGTTAACTCTGGTAGAATGTGGGAATCGAGCTGGAGGGAACTTGAACGCAAAGAGTTTTTGAAGGAAGAAGCGCATATTGAACGAATACATGAAATGGGTAGGGAGGTGAGAATTAGAAGGTTTCAATTCATGACAAAAGTGCCACCTGCAGATCAAACGCCGATTCCAGAGCAAGAACGTCGTAAAAAGCCAATCAAGAACTTCTTTGGACGTGTCAGACAAAAGTAGAGCTTTGAAGACTGATCAAGACGAAGACGGTATCCAAAGGGGAGTCTGTTAGTGCATAATGTCTATGTCTTAGTTTTGGATCGAGTCTGTATAGTTTTGGCTAGATTAGACTATTATGAAGGGTATTTATGTAAAAGATACACAAGTTCGCCCGCAATCTATATGTAAGATCAAGTTCGGCCGAACTTGATCAAGACAAGTTCGCCCGAACTTGATCTCCCACCAGCGAACTTGTGTGTCTATATATAGGAGCTTTGTTTTCTTCATTTGTAACTTCTGCAACTTTGTCACTCTGACGGTGAAGCTCTGCTAGATCTGGATCTGAATGTATTGAACTATTATGATCAATAAAAAACGTTTAAACAGTAAATCTTGCATATTCGGTTAATCTTGTCATATAATTTCTGCTTGTATGGACAATAGAAACAATTTAGGTTCTAAGCTAAACGGGAGACGATCTAACAAATGCAGCAGGTCCATCATAGAACGACGAGGCAAATTCGGCCATGTTGACGATCTGAGGGGTGACGGGGGTATCTCTAGCAAAACGGATCTAGGTGAAGTCTCAAATTCTGGCTCGCTATCCGATTCAGGAATCTCGATGATCTCGTGCTCGTGCGACATCTGTGACATATATAACCGTACAAAGTAAGTGTGTGTTCAAATGAAAAATTACACATAAGGCCCAAATAAACAGATTAACACGCATGCACAATAACACACAATGGTTCTCATACATGATAAAAATCCATGTTTATTTAAAATTTTTGGCTTCGCGAATTTTGGACTTAAATCTCAAAATTTCGTCGGTTGAAGTTTAGAGTTTTCCCCCGAAAACATCTAGTTCGCTACAACCATTGGCTCTGATACCAACTTTTGTAACACCCTAAAAACGTCGCAGCGGAAATACAAACGTAATGGTGACGGAAGTTGGTGCCCATAAATATCTTTTCGAACGATGCATTGTTAATGTTGGACATTTAACTTAATTAAAACATAGTTTTTAAAACATCAAGTTTAAAAGTACTTCACAACCACACTATAGTTAAGTTGTTTTGATCCTTATGGATCTTATTACATAGGTCCCAAAGCTTTAAAAGTTTGTACAAAACATTCATAAAACAACCATGCATCAACAACCAAAAGATACGCCATAATTCCCGAAGCCATGCTCAAGTACCTGAAGAACACGTTAAAATCAAGTGTCAACACAAAGGTGGGTGAGCTCATATATTCAAATTTAAAACAAGGAAAACTTTCTAATTATGTGTTTATTATCAAAACATCCAAATAATATTTTCGAAAGTTAATTTATTTCATTAATCAAATCCATGAGTCAGCCGTCGCAAGCGTTTCCCCGAAACCTCCGATCTAAAGCATCTTCTCAGGTCTTACATATTAAATTGATAGCATCAAATGTCCAGACTCGTATGTTTGCAAGACAATACGAACTATATATTAACAATAAGGGTATAATCAAGACTAGACTATAATAGAATATCAATTCGTCGTTTGACTTGATCGGAGCGACCGATCACGACGGGGTAGTCAACCCGATAGATCTACCAACAATTCCACGTGTTAAATACTTAAATGATTAAACAGCAATACTTGCGCATGCACCCATATCAGGCCATCTATATTGCTTGCCTCATGAACAATATATATATATATATATATTATATATTATATATATATATATATATATATATATATATATATATATATATATATCCTACTAAAATGATAAATTTAATATTTCATGTTGTACGAATTCCCCGAAGTCCCCACTGAAACATAAACCATACCTGGTACTTACTCTCTTGAGACCAAGCCAATTCGTCACAACTTTAGATTTAAGCATTTTTAAATCTACACGGTCGTTTTCTCTAAAACACCGTTTCATCCCCGAAACATATTTATTCACAAAACCGTTTCTACCCGAAACATATTGATATCATCAAAATCATATATTTTCCATGAAAATATACATTTTATATAAGCAAAGGTATGTTTTATTCAAAAACATCTTTAATCCTTTTAAGGCGTGTTTTTCCCCCAAAACATATATAAAACCGTAAAAAGAGGGGGTTTAGTGACACTCACCTTTGGGTGCGTAATTAAATTAGTGCGATCCCACAATTTGATTCTACAAGTCCTAATATACGTAGGAACGATTTATCAAACAATATTTCACAATATTCCTAAGTTTCTCCAATACTTAGAATTTTCACATAACTTTGAGAATTTCTCGA
The DNA here is from genome assembly GCA_947069175.1 of Scalesia atractyloides. Taxonomy (NCBI): domain Eukaryota; kingdom Viridiplantae; phylum Streptophyta; class Magnoliopsida; order Asterales; family Asteraceae; genus Scalesia; species Scalesia atractyloides. Next base: position 59,297,898 of record CAMTDV010000021.1, read on the forward strand.
AAAGTCATTATTTTTTATTATATTGGCATATTAATATATATATATATATATATGAGTTCATATATATATATATATATATATATATATATATATAAGATTTTTGCGACTTGAACAATTTTATTGGTGACCTTTAATGTTATATTCGTTAACACTCTCGTTTATAAGAACCATATATCTACGATTTGCGCGTCGTAATATACATACATGTGCACATATTCACAATATCATAACACGCGAAATTTCGTTAACTTAGACAATTTATCCTTTTTAAGGCATGTATACATGAAATAACTTATTAAGTTAACCTATATATCAATTTTCATGCTCGATAAATAAGTTACACATTTAACGTGATTTTACCGATTCTACCATTTTAAACATACAAGCGTACATGCATAGACTTAATTCCCGCTATGATGTCATCACTTAACATATCATCATATACACATATTTAAATCACATAAGACATTTAAACACATAAGGTTCACCCATGAACAACTCATTCTAGTGTACATTGAAAAATGCGTATTTTAGCGATTCGGTAACGTTTTCGGGCGTCGGAAGTAACGTATGACTAACCAAACACCAAATAATCTAAATATAAGTCAAAATACTTATATTTATATCAAAATTATCAGTTTAGTTGCTGATCTAAAACAGTTTCGTAAAAACCTCGTAAAAAGGCGATTTTTACCGTTTTTACTGCATAGTTTTGCGTCAAACGTTACCATAACCATCCGAACTAGAAAAGACTTCATATTTTAACACAATACATGTTATATACTGAATAAAATGATGGTTATAATCAGATAAATGCAGTTTTTGTGTAAGTCATACAAATCATGCGATTTCACGTATTTTACAACTTTGTAAGCACTAAGTACTACACGTAAAGCTAGTAAACTTCATGACAAGTTTTATACTATTTTTGCACATGATATAACCTTATTTTAAGGTTTAAAATCTTATTAAAAATCATTTTATCATAACATAAATTTTACCATCATTTCATGACCACTAATCATCATGCATGCTTAAGTACAGCACACATATCATATTATCATCAACATGCATGTACTAATATGCATCTAGATATACATTTATTTCATGTTCATATATTTCATGACATTTAAATCTTCATATGATTATCATCTACCATAAATGCAAGACACATAAGTATGTTTTTACACTTTAATGATTTAATCAACCAAAAATGTACATGCATGCTTATATATATACATGCACGACATATATATATGTATACACACACATACACATGATTTCACATCTTCAACTTTCACATGTCCATTCATAAGACCATAAACCTTTTTAGACTTTCCAACATCACACACATCACATATTAACATCTTATCAAGCAAGATCAACTCAACATCAAAACTCAAAATCTCTTTTGTATATACATACATATATACATACGGCCACATATACATACACACATCCATCCATTTTTATTTTTATTAAAAACCCATTTGACATAGTTTTCAAGTTAGTGTTCAAATCCAAGAACATGAGAAACCCCATCTACTATCATCTTTACCAACAAGAATCAAGAACATTTTTAAGGGACATGATTTTATACCTTCAAGATTCTAGTGGGCTTTTTATTAAGATGATGATATGAAGTTTTGTTCTTGCTTGAATCTCCTTGGAATCACCTCCAAACCTTCATACAAGTTTGGAAACACCTTGAAATGCCTTAGAATCTTCATGAATGAGTTTAAAATTTTGAAAGTGGGTATTGTATGAGTGTGTTCGGCCGAGAGAGAGAGAGATAAAGAAAGAGTTGGTGTGTTGTGTGATTTGTTTCTTGGAATTGATAGATTTTATGGAAGATTTGCAAAAGGTAATCATCATGTACATCTTCCAATGTCCACAAGTGTCAAGAGAGAGGAGAGAGAGTGTAGTATATGGCTTCCATATACCCCCGCACACACATACCACACGCATACATACATACATACATACATATATATTCATATGTAGGCTAAAAACTGGCATTTTACTGGTTACCAGGTGTTTTATCTAGCGTTTAATCACGTTTTGACATGTTTTAAATTATTTTCAACGCTCTATAAAAATAAAGTCACTAAAATATTACTAATCAATATTTTATTTGCCTGGTCAGGCTACGTTGTCGGTATTTGGCAGTATGCACGCTGTGTTGCGTAGTACGCGCTTAAATTCGCAAAAATAGGGATTTTAAGCGTTTTAATTTATTTTTATCATTCTATAAAAATAAACTTGTCAAATTATTACTATAATAATTATTAGTTACCCTGAACTGGCTGTGTTGACAGTACTTCATCAGATACGCGTAGTATCGTGTAGTACGCGTTTAAACTCGATAAATAGAGTTTCTTAGCGTTTTAAATTATTTTTCCTCACGAATATGATTAAATATATTATTTAACTCAGAACAGACTATTTTTGGGATTTTAACATTATCCGGCGGTCACCGACGTTCGTTTCGCATTTTAACCGTTACGCGATAAGCGTTTATCTTAATATGGCCAACATAATTTTTATCAAACTTTGGATTTACCAACACATCAAATACCATATATCAATATTATAAATAATCAAATACGGCCTTTTATTCATTCATGACACGTGTTACATCTGTACGGTACAGCCTAAATAGACGGGTGTCACATCAACTGCACCCCCTTGCTCTTCTAAGAGTTGTTCACTTTGAACTATCCTGTTCCGCTTTTGCCGGAGAGCCATCAGTGCCCTTGTTCCGGCGATTTTAACGTTTACGCTTCGATGGGGACTGGTTTACCTTTGAGAAAAGGAAAGATAGCATCTCTTCTCCTTGTTACTCTTTTATGCCCACTTCCACATGTACCAAATAATGGAAGAATCGTTTCATCTTCATCTCTTCCATGTTTCTATCTAACCCCTTTTGATTAGGGATCTGGCTGCCCCCGTGGAAGATGATGTTCCTTCCTTATATGTTGCCGAGGACGTCCTATGGAAGAAAATGTACGAAAATTCTACACGTGCTTTTAACTTTCCCGAGGGTATTCTGGCCATGGGGGTTTGAGCCCTTTTTATTAAACCCGTCCTAAGGATATTCTGGACGGTGTTGGTAAGTTTTTTCTTGGAATGTGTTTTAGTTGTGCTTAGGCCTTGATATGTGACTTTCGTGTTGTTTGTTGTTGCTCCTGTGTTTTTGTATAGCGATGTCATTGTGGAATCTACTTCAGGCAGATGTGAAGGGTGTGTCTTTTGTGGTTGAAGGAGTCGAAAATCAGGAGATGTGCGTTGTTCTTAGAGGGGAGGTCCCTGCGGTGGAGGGTTTAGATGTTGAAGAATTTGTTGGGGAGGGGACTCCTTCCCCTGAGGGAGCTTCTCTTGATAAATCTGAGGGTTCCCATAATTCTCCTCAGGTTGAGAATTTGAGCAGTGATGATGAAGACTTGGACACCCGGTTGGTCCGGAAATGGAAACTTGGCTTGGAGGGGAGCACCAGTGTTGTGTGCCAGAGACCCAGAACATTCGCTCCAGACTACTAAGTGCCAGTAGTCAGAGACTTCCTCCTCGTTCTCGAGCCGTATCCGAGGTCCCCCCCTGTTGCCACCAAGGGTTCTCTATCCAAACACTTGAGGGTTCTCCGACCTACCACAAGCCTTGTCTCAGGAGCTTTTCCAATAAGTCACCCGTCAAACTTGTTATATTTTTTTATATTTGCATTTCTCTTTGAGTTCCTTATTCTTCTTCTTCCCCCTTCCCTCCTTTTTTTATAAACGCATGGAAGTTCTGTAGCCCCGATCACCATACTGGCCTCTACTTCTCCCCTGAAGCTAAAGAAAAAGGTGCCCGAAGCTCCATAATGCGGGTTAAGGTTGCCACTCATACTTCCCCTACACAAGGTTCCAGCCAGAGCAGGATCCTGTAGGACCATTTTCCTCCTTAGCAAAGGTTCTTAGATTTGTTTCTAGTCCATATATGCAGAATTTATATGAAATAGTGACAATACACAAGAATTACTGTTTAAACATTGATTTCATTCATTAGGTAAGTTCACAATCAGTCTGAAATCCTGCAGAGCTTCGTCGTCTGCTTCACAAAGAACTATTACAATGAAAGACCCAACAAACCTATATATAGACTCACCACTTCATACCAAGCTACCAATTCGTACGAAGTGTTCACTTCGTACGAATTGGACAGTTCGTACAAAGTTGACTTGCAATCACAACATAACTTTAACATTTGACTTTTCTAGCCCTGTACAATCAGACTAGACCTAAGACGCAGACAATAGACATCATGCATCAACAGACTCCCCCTTAGATGTTGTCGCAGTCTTGATCAGTCTTCAAAAACTTCAAATGTAACATTATCGTCCAAAGAAATTCTTATACGGCTACTTACGTCTTTCTTGTGATGGTATCAGTGTTTGATCAATTGGAGGTGCCCACTTCATGAATTGAAACCTCTTGAGACGCGCCTCTTTTCCCTTTTCTTTAATATCTTCCAATCGCTTCTCTTCCTTTAGAAATTCTTCATGTTCAAGCTCTCTCCACTTTGATTCCCACCTAGATATTGATTACAACTAGATATTACTTAGCTTGTGTCTCCTCTAGCTTGTCGTAGCAAATTTTGTTGAAGAATAAACATTTCACATTTCTTTCGAGCAATTTACTGGCCACATTGGGTCTAGTATCCTGATAGTTCTCCACAATCCCCAGATTCTCTTTCTTTCAATCATTTCTGGAGTCATTTCAGTTGTGATATCCCAATTATCTTCAGCTCGTAATACTATCACTGCTTCACACATTTCAGGATCTACTTGCCACCATTGAAAACATGTATGAAAATCCTGTTCAATTCGCTATAGAGGCATGTTCTTCATAGCTTTTGGACGTTTCATTACTAAAGTAACACCCCTTTCTTTCGTCACCTTGTTTATCTTGATTCTGCGCTTCGGAATGAAAGGTTTCCGTTGATTAAAACCATAAGTTGCTTCATACTTGTTCACTTTCCATGGCCTTTGATCGTGGAATTTCATCTGATAACTAATGTTCTTTGTTTGTACTAACTCTTCCACATCCCAGAATGGTAAGCTCTTCAGATCATTCAAGTATCGGAATTATTGAACTCCGAATTCACGCTTGATAGCATACACATTCAGCTCTCTAATCCATCCCCAGCTCAAGATATCACCAAAAGATTTGTCTTTATCTCGTGTGAAAAACGCCAATGGTCGTTTGAACTTCCTTTCCTTTGGCAACTCCCTGAACCATGCCTTCTTTGCTTCAGCAGTTTCTTCCTTGGACATACGCCTTGGAATACTTCCATCTTTAACCACTTCATCTATCTTTCTTTTTAAAAAAATCTTGGTTTGCCTGGCTTATTATCTCTTCAAAATTGGAAAACTATCTGTGTCGGCACCAGAATATTTCTCAACATCCTCTCCATCATCTAAAGCATCTTCGATTATCACCTGATCGTAGTTATCTGCTTCAGGTACATGTTTATAGATATAATTGTTTGGCTCAAACGTACTTATGTTCACCAATTCTTCTTCAAAATCAAACTCGAACGAATCATCATCAATTCCTAACAGAATAGCCAATTCTTCTTTCGTATAATTGTGAACATATTCTCCTTCCTCCACATTGTGTTCTAGCATTTGTACCATCGGCTTGTAGCTATCAGGAACAGCTGTATAAGGAGTAGCTGTGAAGATTCCTGATGCTTGTTCAGTCTGTGTTGGCTCTTTCTGCTCCCCTTGAGCTTGAACATCTTCTAGATTAACTTTATCATTTAGAATCGCATCATAATCAAACTCACCAGTAAACTTTGCAGTTTCTACTATAATACCAACTCCTCCCTGATTATCATCATCATCGTCTTTCTTTTCTGAATCATCCTTTTTGTCATCGTCATTATTTGATTCATCATCATCGTTTTCTTCCTCTGCTTCTTTAGCTCGTTCAACTCTTAAACGTCATAGCTCAGCAATCCTTTGTAACGCAGGATTATCAGCAATTTCAACTAGTTGGCCTACCGCAATCATTCCCATCATAGGTTCTTCATTAATCTTTGAACCTTCACCAGTTGGTAATGGATCAATCGTTAACGGTTCAATGATTCCTTCAGATACACCTTTACCTTTGCCTTGCGCTGTTGAATCTGCTGCAGCCTTTCTTTATCTTTCTTCAACTCTTTCTTTCGCTTCTTGTACTTCCAAACGGTTGTACTCAACGACAAAATCTATTCCCAGGTTGTTTGCAAGCACACGTTGTAGCATATCAAACCTTCCGTTGCTTTGCGCTCGTTCATTTTTCAAATCGTTAACAACCTTCCTTAATCTTTCGTTACATGTACCCAAGCTCTCAATAACAGTTTTCATGTATTCCTGATCATTCTCAATAAACTTGATTCTTGCCTCTAACACCTCATATTCAGCATTGTTCACTTTAATCTGATCTTCTAATATTTTGATTCGATTTTCCAACTCAACAAGCTTGGATTCGTTAAACATATCTGCAAATTCATCAGTAGACATCCCTTCTGCAAAATTAGCTGGTGGTAAGGGAATGTTTCCAAACGCTTCATGAAATTCTCGTTCTGAAGTTTGGTTTTGAGGTGTATTTTGTTTAGGTGTATACTTGGGAGTTGATCGTTTTGGGTTGATTTAGGTGTTGTTTGTTTTAGGATAGATTGTGATTGAGGAGATATAGGCAATTGTGACGTAGTGGGTGGAGGTTGTAGGTGAGTGGGAGAAACAGGTGGTGTAGTGTGTATGGGTGAGGTTGGTGGAGTAGACACAATTATTCCAGACATTGGTTTCGCCTTTTTCATCAACTTCCTTCTAGCTTTAGCAGCTGGCGACACTGTAGTCTTTTTTACCTCCCCTGCTTTTATCTTAACACGTCTTGTTTTCTTTTTCGGCCTTTCTTCTTCAGATTCAGGCTCAGACGGTATATAAACATCATCTCCCCTCTTTTTCAACTTCTCCTGTTCTAATTCTTCTCTAATCTGCCTTTCACGCACATCTATCGAATCTTCAGACTCATCTTTATCAGAAGTTGCAGAGAAAACACCATGATCTTCGGTTTCAACATTCTCAGCTTCAGCCTTCTCGGTTTCAACATTCTCAGTATCAACATTTGCCTCTAGTGTCTCTTTAACAATATTCTCTGGCTCATCTTCTGGTTCGTTTATCATAATAATCTTAGGAGTTTTCTTCACAGAATGTTTGCATTTCTTTTCTGGTTCATCTTAAGTATACCAACGACTCCTCTTTTCGAAAAACCCTACCAAACACTCTATTTCATCCTTTTCATCTCCACTAGTAGCTTTTCGCCATTTGCCTTCTTCAGGTACGACATAATCTTTATTAGCAATGGCACCAAACATCGCCTTTGGATTGGCTCTGTAGTTTGCCTCAAGTACTGATTCAGTTTTAATAACGTATCATCATCCATGTGATGCAAATACAAGATATCACTATCAACCTTCTTCAAATTCTTGAATTTATCATCAAGCAGCATTTGCACAAATCTTGGATACTGCAGAAATTTGTCAACACCAGTATTCTTCGTCGTGTAATCAAAAATGATATGTGAAAAGTTGAACGGCAAATTCAAAACTAATGTCGTGGCCATGCACATCTGATAATCTTGAATGTCATCGAAACTACCTTTTCTATGACTCAATGCGTTGTACTAGAGAATGAATGAAAAATTTGTACGGACGCCCAAGATTTCCTTTCTTCCATGTAGTAGCATTAACGTATCCTCAATATCCCATACGGTAAAAACATCCTTTCACCATTCGTTCAGGATAACCGATTGGATCTGATTCATCTTTGAATTCCAAAACTCTACGGATATCAGCTTCAGTTATCTTGACTTCAAAATATTTATCATCAATCTTTACTGCAGAATATAATGTCTTTTCAGCTTCTATATACTTTGCAGCATACCAAAAGTATTCTACGTGTACGCAGTATGATGATGTGTCAAAGCTTTAGTGACCCGAATACGTCCCATGAAATCCAGAATATCAGCAAATGGTGCTAATCTTGGAAATTTCTTCTTGTCTAACACACAGCATGTGTTGTTAAACTTTGAAAAGATCAATTTCTTTTCCTGCACGACACAAACATACACTTAGAAATCTGTCAAAATTTTTCAAACTTTTTGCAAAAGCAGTTCTTATGAATTGGATTAAATCAATCGTACGAATTGATCTAAACAATTATACGTCATTCACATGAACACTTCGTACGAATTAAAGTTTCCAGTTTCAACCAACCAGTTCGTACGAATTGAACATGTAAAATTATTATTCATGCACTTCGTACGAATTGACACTACGTACGAAGTGTCCATCGTCCCCAATCAAACCTGCAACTTATCAAACCTCACCATTTTTATCAATTGATCGTTCTATAACATCCTAAACATGCCGATTTACACTTATCTAGGTCCAATTTTAGATTTTGTCTTTTAAATCAACCTACATCTAAGTTTTAAAGTCCGACAGTTCAAAATCCTCAAAATCTATGGTTAATCCAGGATCTATTACCTTGCCCATTGAATAGAGTGTGCCAATCAACCCTATCAATTAAAATTTGGTAGAGTAACGACGTCTAGATTGAAATTTAGCTTAGTTCGCACAAAGGCTCTCTCAAGTTCAAACAGTGATCAATGAGCAATTCGTACGAATTGCTTCTATTTATACCCACTTTTGATCAGTTCGTACGAAGTATCGTACGAATTGTGTACTTCATACGAATTGGATTTTCAAATTTTCAATCTTTTTCAGTTTTTATTCTTTAAACAGTTTTATCAACCCACTCAGATAACCAAGTCCAAGTTAATGACCCTAGCCAACTGATTTGTCTACCAAGTCCAAGTTAATGACATTGGTTGACCTTTTTGAGATCAAACTGATGTTTTCGGCAGTGTTAAGTTTCAAATTAATGAACTTTGTAGTCTTTTCAAAAAATTTCTATAACATCATATTAGCTCCCAACCCGTTGTCTCATGATTTTCATCAGCATACAACATCTCTGGATTTTGAAGATCCGTTTTCCATCATCTATAGTCGAAACTAAGATAGAAATAAAATCTTTTTGAATTTTCCAAAGATTTATGCTAAAACACACTAAAAACCTTTTTGGGTTTTCTGAAAATGAAATGAAATGTAAGACACTGTGTACAAACATATTTACACACATACTTTTGTGAGTTTGTGTTAGAGGATCATATTAGTTTTTGAGACATATCACCAGTACCATTGACCTTTATTTTTTACTTTAAGTTTCAAAACAAATTCACTTAGATTTTTAGTGTTTAGGTCCATTTAAACTTCAACACATTTCTCAATTGATTCGAGATACCTTAGGTATTCTTAGGAGCTTTACTTAATTGTTTTTCCCACCTCAGAATTTACTTCCGTATCAAGATTCCCTAGATTTCATCTTACAGGTGGATATAGATAACTGATATCATGTAAACTGGGTAGTGCGAGACCTTGAGAGCTTAGGTTAGTACCACCGTACCGACAAAGAGATGAAGGCTCGTCTTAAAGGTGTGTTCCACTTAGGAATCTTTTGAATGGCTTATTGTGATATCTTTCGATACTTTCAATATTTTTAGCAGTTGTTTGGGTTTATAGCAAAAGTATTCTACAAGTTCTAGGTTATTGCTTTCGCAAAGTCAGAAGAATTTGTATAATACCCCATCTATCACTTCACTATAAAGATCTAGTATCTCAGAATCAGGCAATCTCTCAAACGAAATTTCGGAGTACCAAGTCCATATATCCGATAGATGTTACCCACAAATAAGAAGCTATTTCTTTATGTTTATATCTCAGAATCAATCTACTGAATGTGCTTAGCCTACTGGCACATCATTAGTGAGACTTGTTTTTAACTTTTTAACCTTTACAAATCTTTAGCATACCATGATAGTCTACTGATGTACTATCATTTCCTCTTTTCACATGAAAACTCATTTTTGTCTTTTTCATGTTTTTGTATTTTTAGATTTTATAATGTTTTTGTATTTTCCCAAACTTTCTCCCCCTAAAATCAAAAACATATTTTTTGGAATTTTATTTTTAAAGAAAGAAATTTTAAAAAGTTAATAAAAGTGACAAAACGAGGAGGATCACGAAAACTCGTCATCCGATCATATTCAACCTCATCTTCCGCATCTGATGTGAGATTTTTTATACCATTAATTCTTAAAAGATATTTAAATCTGTCTCTTGGAAAAGCTTTGGTATAAAAATCTGCCTTTTGATCATCGGTGTGGATTTTTTCAATTCGAATCAACTTTTTCTCGTGGCAATCACAGATAAAGTGATGTCGAATCTCTAAATGTTTAGTCTCTGAGTGTTGAACCGGGTTTTTAGTTATATCAATAGCTGCCTTATTGTCTACATATATCGGAGTGTCAAGAAATTGCAGACCAAAGTCTCTCATCTGTTGTTGTATCCACAATATCTGGGAACAACAACTGGAAGCCAAAACGTATTCAGCCTCGCAAGTAGAGAGCGACCGTGGTTTGCTTCTTGCACTACCACGTTACTAATCGTGTTCCCAAGAACTGGCAACCCATCGTTGTAGACTTTGCGTTAAGTTTGTCGCAACCGAAATCAGAATCAACATATCCTGTGAGATAAAAGTTGTCGTTCTCTGGATACCACTATCAATGGTGTTAAAAGTGATTTAGTACTAGTCATCTCAAACTTCTGCAAACTGTCATGAACATATTTAGTTTGATGAATAAAAATACCATCAGGCAGTTGATCAACCTGTAATCCCAAAGAAAAATTTTATTTTCTCCCATCGAACTCATTTGGAACTTTTTCTTCATGATTTCTTCAAATTATTTGCATAGCTCATCATTTGTGGAACCAAAAATGATGTCATCCACATAGATTTGTACTATCAGCAAGTGACTACCAACTTCTCGAGTGAAGAGCATGCTATCCATTGTTCCTCTAGTAAAACCATTGTCTAACAGGTGCTGAGATAAAGTCTCATACCAGGCTCTCAGGGCCTGATACAACCCATATAGAGCTTTATCAAGTAGATAAACCTTGTCCTTGTTCAGTGGATCGACAAACCCCGGTGGTTGTTCGACATACACTAGTTCCTTCACCTTTCCGTACAGAAAAGCTGATTTGACATCTAGCTGGTACACCTTGAAGCCCTTCCATGACGCAAATGCCAGGAATATGCGGATGGCTTCCAGTCTTACAACTGGAGCATAGACTTCTGTGTAATCAATTCCTTCTTGTTGATGAAATCCTTTGACAATGAGCCGAGCTTTGTTCCGAACAATCACTCCTCGATCGTCCCGCTTGCACTTGAAGACCCATTTAGTATCTATGGCTTGTTGATTTGCTGGAGATCTACAAGTTAACAAACTCCTAATTTCTCAAATTGTTGCGGTTCTTCCTGCATAGCGTTGACCCAGCTTTCATCAATTATTGCATCTTTTACACTCTTTGATTCGATGTGCGAGATAAAACAACGATATGGACAATATTCTTGAACAGAAGCTATTCTAGTATAGAAACAACTAAGAGCTTTGTTAATTTGATTTCTTGTTTTAACTCCAGTTCTTAGCTCTCCTATAATATTGTCAGATGGATGGTACGACAAGTTCCTCAGTACTACTTCACTAGGAACATTCACTGAGCTTTCCAGGTTAGTAATGTTCTGTTCAGCGACAACTTTATCAGCAACTGTTGTGCTAGTTGAAGCTTCATTTTGATTCACAGGAGTAGCAGATTGATTTAAAAGACTTGTTATCTGCTCAGATTCATCATCGGAGCTTATATCACCTTCATCATATATGGCTCAGCATCTGAAACATGATCATTTTGTTGTTCTGCTATAGGCTGCTCATTCACCATTTGCTCGGTATTTGTCTCGATAACCCGGTTCTTGGACAATGTTACTCGAACCTGCCTCAGAATCGTGTATGCCAACAAGTGTTCAGTCACCACTATTGGTCTAGAAACCTGCTCTTGACTAGACACTTGTTGTTGCTGAAAGAGCAACATAGGTTCCTCTTCACTAGGCTCCTCTAGGAGATCGAATGAGTTCCAAAAACTTTCGTAGTTAAACATCCAAGATTCACCGGGCTTCTGTGTTGGAATAGTAATATTTTTTACAGTCAACATGTTGTGCAAGAATCACCTTGTTTAGACTGGGCAAAAATACGCGTCGTAGTGGACTTGCATAACCAACGAAGAATCCCTCAAAGGATTTAGCACCAAATTTCCCATCAGGATCGATAACTATGCGTGGTGATCCGGAAGGTTCTAAATACTCCAAGTTCGGCTTTCGTCGATTTAACAATTCAAAGGAAGTTTTCTTGAATTTCTTTACAGTTAGAACCATGTTTAAGGTATAGCATGCCGAGGCGACCGCTTAACTCCAAAGGCTAACTGGTAGTTTGGAATCTGCAAGCATTGTTCTGGCCGTCTTGATAAGTGTGCAATTCTTCCTCTCGGCTACTCCATTTTGTTGTGGAGTGTATGGAGCACTAAATTCATGAAGAATGCCTTTTTCATTGCAAAACTCTAGCATGCGACTGTTTTTTAAACTCCGTTCATCGCTTCTGATTCTCCAAATGGATAGATGATAAAGATTTCTAACTTCTTAAAGAGTATCAAAAAGGTTTTCAAACGTCTCATCCTTGCTCTCTTGAAAGAAGACCCACGAGAATCGAGAATAATCATCAGTTACAACAAGACAGTATAGATCCCCGGATATACTTTTCACATTGACTGGTCCGAAGGGATCCATATGCAGTCTTTCTAGCGGTAATTTGATGGAATGCAATAATTTCTTCGGGTGTGACTTTTTCTGCTGCTTGCTCTTCTTGCAACTTACAAAGTGGTCATTCATATGAAAACTTTTCAGATTAACACCCTCCACTAGATCTTTCTCGGGTGAATGTGCCCCATCTTTCTATGCCACATAATTGACTCTTTCTCAGTAGCTTTAGTCATGAAACATTGTGTCGTCTTTGATGTGGTGGATGCAATGCTCATATCTAACACGTACAAATCATTTTCTCTCAGACTACGCATTAGAATCCACTCCTCCGGAATCTGAAATCCTGATCTCAAAATTAAGCATTCTTTATTGTTGAAGTGTGTCATGAATTTCTTATCACATATCTGCGAGATACTCAGTAAGTTGTTCTATAGCTCTGCAATATAATTCACTTTATCAAAACAAACCACTCCATTTGACAATTTCCCTTCCCCGACAATCCTTCCGCCTTAGTTTCCGACAAAACCAACATAACCACCACGGATAGATTTGACGTCGTATAGCAAGGCTAGCATCCTTGTCATATGCCGGGAAGCTCCACTATCCATTATCCATTTAGAAATTATCAATCTCGGGAGCCTCTACATAAAAGATCAAAATTTTATTTAAACAGAGAGACCTAATCCTTTGTGGTCTTGGGGGGATTTGGAACAACAACCTTTGGAATTTAACCTCAATTTTTTGTTTAACAACCTTTTTAACTCCTGAAGATGTTATAACAGTTGTTTCTTTTTCCTTAGATGGTGATTTAGATTTTGCCACCCAAGTTTGTGTAGCAGTGGCTTTCTTGATGTAAAACTTTGAATCTTTTTGTTCATTACCTTTGGATGTTTCACCAATTTCTGTTTTTGATTCTTTGAAAACTGGTGGTTTAACATATAAAGTATATTCTGTACCTCTTTTTAAAATCTGATACTGCACACACTTAGTGGTTTTTCCCTTTTCATCATCCGAAGATCTTGAAGCATGGTGAACAGGTTTATGTTTCGGAGAGTTGCGAGCAATGTGTCCTACTTCGTTGCATTTAAAACATGTCCTACTATCAGTGATAGTGGATTTATTTGCCTGTTCTCTATGCTTCTTTTCAGCAAAAACTCTTTGTTTGATTGTTCTTTACCCAACCTTTCCTTCTCACTTACCGTGTTTGATCCAAAAACAAAGTTTACTTCCTTTTGAAATTGGGTTTTTGGTATCGATCATTCTTCTTCTTCTCATATCCCAAACCCTTACGCTTGTTTTCCAGATATGTTTTACCTTTGTTATTATTATTAGTTGTGCGTTTGGGTTTAGAATAGTATGATTCACTCAGATTTTCAATTTCTGACTCACTAGGTTCTGTCATTTTGAACGCTTGATCAATTTTTTTTTTAAATTCACGTTCTGAATCGGAAACTCTTGATTAGAATATAGTTTGTCCGATCCTTTCATTGTATATGCTACCAATGATGAATCATCCTCCAAACTACAACTTGATTTTTCAAGATACTTCTTGTGAAAGCTCTCCTCATTTTCAGAACTTGAACTTGTTTTCAAATTAGATTCATTTGACTCAGCACTTTCAAATTCATTGCTATCACTTTCACTTTTCAAAACAGTTTCAACCACAGTTTTTACCACTTCCGATTCACAATCATCATCGGTTTTTTTGTGAAACTTACATCAATGTTCTCAGGCAACTCGTTTGTCTTTTCAATTTTTTATTTTAAATTGAGTGTTTTTTCCACCCCATTTGGTTTTCGTTTACTATAACTTTCCCACATTGGTGGAGGAACTTTGTTGTAACTGATACCTTTTGATTTTCCTTTTTTATCACTTTCTCGCTTTTCAATTTTTGGAAGAATGTGATCCATGACATATGAACTGGTAGAGTAACTAATAAGTAGTTTGTTTACCATTTAGTTTTGATTTGGGTCTTCTCAAGCTCATTTTTTAGCTCAGCAATGGTATTCAAATGGATGTTTATGGCCATTTGCATGTCCATACGTGTTGCCTTGAGCATTGAAAGTGTTGCAGCATCTTCTCTTACAACTTTTTCATATTGTTTAATTGATCTTGATAGTGTGTCATATGCCTCTTTTACTTCGTTATATTCAAATGAAACATGATTACAAGCACGTCTTAATTCATCAAATTTTAAGTCTTTTATGATACACTCCTTGCAAGATTCCTCACATTTCTTGCAAGGTTTTTCAACCTCAATTATTATTTCTTTTACCACTTGCCTGACATTATCACCATTCATTGACTCATCAGGTTTCTTGCCATCTTCAGAAACTACCTCTTTCAAATTTGCCATCAAATCTTGATCAGCAATTTCTTTCAAGTTTTCAGCAGTCACTTCAATTTCCTTGGGCTTTACCTCTTCCTCAGGTTTAGCTTGATAACTTTGATCAAAATATCCTTCAAAAGAAGAAAACATATCAGCAAGAACTAAGTTTCTAAAAGCACTATGTAAGATATTCTCTTCCTCTGCACAGTTCTCCAAGTATTGAGCTAAAACTGCTTCTTCCGAACCATCATCAAATACAGCTTCAGAGTATTCTTCAGTTTCTGGTTCTGGTTCTTCAATAATATCTGCAAGCAATGCCAGACCTTCTTCTTTTGAGATATACTTGCTCCAGTTGAATCCCTCATCCTCTTATGCCACCATTAGTGCCTTATTTTTCGTGGTCTTTGTTGAACTACCATCTTCAATTTGCACCATTTTTGTATTTGGCTGAGGTGGTGATTGACGATGATAAATTGCCTTCTTGTAGTAGTCTTCCTTGAAAGGATTCTGGTTAGTGTAGACAGGTTGATTTGTGCATTCACGCTTAAAGTGCCCCTTTTCTTTACATCAAAAACAGGTGACGTTTGATTTATCAAAACCAAGTTTACCATCCAGCCCTCCGAGACTATCTCTTCCTGTAATCTCCATAAATCTTCGCGCTCTATGAACAATTGACGCCATGCACCACTTAATGTCTATCAATTCAAGTTCTTCTAGGTCAATTTGATCACAATCTTCTTTCGTCATGTCCGTATTGCCGATCTTCCCAGAAACTAAACTTCATAAGATTCTAGAATTGAAGCAAATAGTTCCATGTGTTGTTTAGAAGTATGTTCATTAAAATCCTGAGCATTCTCAAGATTCACTGCTATGTTGCACTGTAAGATTCTCTGATTCGAATTAGCTTGATTCAACTGAGTATTAGGAAAACTTGATCCTTGAGATGATCCCTGAGATGTATTTGAAGCTTGTGGTGTATTCGGTTCATAGCTTGGAAAAGATTGAAGCCACTTGGTGTTGTTGAAGAGCTTGCTGAAGTATTTGCACTAAACGCCATCTGAACTTTCGGGCTTTGTGTATTAGCAGAATGGTTCTTGTAATATAGACTGACATCTTGTTGCACTAAAACACTCTTCATTTTTTTCCTTTTTCTGCATTTCTAATTCATGGCTTTCCAACTTCTCGATGAATCTTAATAGAGAGAAACCACTGTATTCGTTGTTGTTTTTCAGAATAGTTAGATATGTGGTCCATTCTCCATCTGGTAATGCGTCTGCTAGTTTATCAACAAGTTCCTCGTCTATCTTTAGAATTCTCATTCTCTTTTACTGAACGACCAAATGACAATAGCGTTCAATTTATTGTTTCATTGATTCTCCTTTCAATGGTCCAAAAATATCAAACTCCTTTCGCAGTAATTCCTTCTTTCTCTTCCTCATCTCTGCGCTTACTTCATATTTTACTCGAAGTGCATTCCATAATGATTGTGCATCATCATCATGATGTAACAAAACCAAGATGTCTTCTTTCACTAATTGTTGCAAAATGCTAATCATTTTCTTTTCTGCTACAAACTTGTCTCTTTCTGGTATTGGTTGCCAAGGTCTTCTCCAAACCATTCTCTCCAACGGGTGTTGAATACTTTTCCTCTACCGCACACCAACATAGAAAATGATTCGCTTGTACCCAGTTTTTGAACTTTTCACTCCAGCTATCATACTCTTCCAGATTGAATAGTTTTGGTGCCTTCACCATCATACCCATCTCGTTTTCCATTTTAATGTTCTGGGCTGCTTCAGCTGGATTGTTCACCGCTGATGTAGCAAAAGCGTTGTAAAAATTGTTGTCAATCGTTCTTGTTGTTGTTGAAATTACACGAAACTTGAAAAACAATTAGTCACCTTCCACTTCGTACGAATTGATCTAGGTCAGTTCGTATGAACCGGTGCTTGAGTTTAATCCGAATTGAATATAGCAATTCGTACGGATTGTACGTGCACTTCGTATAAAGTGTCTTCAACAGTTCGTGCGAATTGTGTTCACAATTTGATGAATTTTGCCATTTTTGACATGATTTTTTTTGTTTTTAGATCTGAAACTTTCAAGGGTTTATCTTTACATTATTTTACATGACATATTTGAAAATTAGTCCATTAGTTCATTTTAAAAGTGAAAAAGAAGAAGAATGGAGTAGAAATAAAAGTCTTTTGTGTTAATGTCCACCAATAAGGCTCCTTGAGCTCTGATACCACTTGTAGGACCGTTTTCCTCCTTAGCAAAGGTTCCTAGATTTGTTTCTAGTCCATACATGCGGAATTTATATGAAATAGTGACAATACACAAGAATTACTGTTTAAACATTGATTTCATTCATTAGGTAAACGTTTACAATCAGTCTGAAATCCGGCAAAGCTTCGTCGTCTGCTTCGCAAAAACTATTACAATGAAAGACCCAACAAACCTATATATAGACTCACCACTTTGTACCAAGCTCCCAGTTCGTAAGAAGTGTTCACTTCGTATGAATTGGACAGTTCGTACGAAGTGACTTACAATCACAACATAACTTTAACATTTGACTTTACTAGCCCTATACAATCAGACTAGACCTATGATGCAGACAATAGACATCCTGCATAAACAGATCCAGCTTCCTCCTTGGCTTCAGACCTGGTCCCTTTTGGCACCCTTATTTGCTGAAGGGTGTCCCCCTCCTTATGATCCTAACTGGAAGATAACTTCTTCATTAGTTGTTAACATCAGGGAGACCGCCCTGGACTTCATGGTGCATGCTCTTCCCCTTTCTCACCATTCATGAACTCTGCCTTGGACCCCAAAATTTTTGAAGACCAATATTGCATGGCCGTGTGTGAAAGTTTCTCCGAGGTGTGGGCATGTTGCACCATGTTCAAAGGTTGAAGGATGAGAACTGAGACTTTGAGGGACATCTGAAGACTTCACAGACTATTGCTGCAGAGCTTCAATGCCGTGTGGTGAACACTAGAGGAACCTTCTAGAGAAGGAGGTACGCTTCTCTTATGTTCCCTGTTTTTCTCTGTGTTTGGCTTCTGACTCTTTCTTTCGGTTCTTTTTCTTTTAGCATTCCGGGGTTGTGTTGAAGGAAAAAGAGAGGGCTTGGGCCAAAGAGCGTGAAGAGTTGCTACAAGAGCGAGACCAGCTAGTTGCTGAACTTAAGCATCACAAGGAGGTTGCTTCAGTGTCTGGTGCTGATGTGGACACTTTGTACACTGAGTTAGGAATCGTTCAGGAAGACCATCAAAAACTGGTCGCAGAGCACCATTGGCTGTTATCTCAAGGTTTTAGATACTTTCTTTCTGCCTTCTCCCAATCTTCAGAATTCAAGGGTTCATTGGAAAGGATCTATAAGACTTACCGGAATGTGCTACCAAGCTCGGTTGAAAGACGGGTACTCTTTTTCTTCCCAAGGTATGAAGATGTCACATCCCAACAGATGGCAGAAACATCGGGATGAGACGAACAAATTGCTCAAAACGTCATAAAACTACTTTGCGACAATATTTAACAACTCAAATTTCATTGATACTAAAGGGAAATACATTGTTTCGAGAATAAAATTACAACAAGTTCCAAATAACAATTTCAACATAAACGAAGTACATAATCAAAATTGGGCGTGTATCTAATCCACCCTAGTTGTGTTTCTTGCATGTCATCAACTTAATTTCCTGCAACATGTATTAAAATGATATATATCAACAAAAATGTTGGCGAGCATACAAGTTTGATACATAGCATAATAAAGAATAATTTTGTCTCATATCCAACATGGCAACTTGTACATAAATGGTGATTGCATACTAGAATATGTGAAATTATATGTCAAACCAAAGTCTAACGCAATTGTGATTACCCAACATTGTCATAAACGGGTGTTTAATAGTTTACTTAACAATACCACAAGCATACGAGCGGGCGTTACTCCTATAGCGCTATATTTTTTAAGGTTGGCTAGCAAAGTTAATGATCATATATCACAAGTCTAACATAGCATGCGTTAATTGAGTATATAAACAAGTATCATGCTATAATGGATAGAGCAAATTGTAAACTAGTTTTATGGTTTTTGTACATGTTGCACTCAAAATAAAAATAGGAAAACGGGATCGAGTATACTCACGGTTTTGCAAGCTAAATCTGACTTGAATTCCGAGAGTGTGGTAGGTTGATTATCTTGGAGCACCTTGACCTTCTACAAGAAGTAACGAAGGTGTATGAGTATTGGGAGTTAACGGAGGATTATGGATTCGGAGTATAAATAATGCGAAAATAGTATTATGAAAATAATCATCTTGGGACTCATGACACTTGTTCTTGACACTATAGAAACCTCAAGGGTTTGGTGTGTTTTCATGGATTCGAAGATCCATTAGAATCGTGACAAGTTGTATGGTCCTTAGATGATGTAACTAGTTTCTTAACAATAAATATTTAGTCATCATTAAGTCTTTGTTACTTAGTTATAGGTACATATTTAGATTATATATATAAAATGCATAACTTATAAGTCAAGTAGGAGGTAGGAGATCAAGGTCTCCATTTTGGTACCTCTAGTGTCATGGATTTCATGCATGAGGTAGGAAGAACAAGCTTCCATTTAGGTACCTCTAATGTTCACCACTACACTTGTGTTATAAACACAAGGAGGGTCATGAACTAATTAATAACAACTAATCTAATATAAAACATCAAGTAGTGTGTGGACTCAAGATGGGTTGCCAAGGCTAGACCATCATCACACATGCACAAGTTGAACTTGGACACTACTTGTGGGTGTAAACCCAAGTTGAAAACATAAAGTTTGTGAGGTTTTCACCTCTAGTTTGACATGTCTCAACCTTTTTTAAGCCTAACCAACCACTAATAGTGTTGTAAGCATTAGGACATAGGTTTGAGATGAGATAACTCAAGTTTGAACAAGTCTAAACAAGTTTAGATGAAAACAGAAACAAACAGTCCACTTTGGAGCCTTTTTCTGGATATTCCAGAGCCTGGTTTTCCATGGAAAACTAATGAAAATGTTCCTAAGGTTAATCCAAGCAAGTGGTAAAAAGAATGGAGTGATTTTGTTAAGAATTGAGTGAGTTATGCTCACTTTTGTGAAAGATGAACTTTCTGCTCAAACTTGTAATTAGCAGCTGATTAAGGATGATTTGAGAGTGATATGGAGGATTAGAAAAGTGTGAAATGCTTGGAATAGGTGTGGGATTTATAGGGAAGTGGTTAGGGTTGAGTTAGGTGAGTTTTAATGGGGTTTGGAGGCCATTGGAGGAGAAGAAAGTGTGTGGATTCGTGCAAAATTGCGGCTGATTCAAAAGTTCCCCCGTCAGGTCCCCTTATAGACCGTAAGGGGGGATCCTTGCGGACCGTATTCAAAATTTCCTCATTAGGTCCCCTTACGGACCGTAAGGGGGGATCCTTGCGGCCCGTAAGGCTTGGTCAGAAGCCAAACCTCATTTTTTATTTTTTTTGTTTGATAACATACTTAAAGGTTATAACTTGCTATTTTATGAACAATTAAAGGTTTCTAAGCATAAATAACAAGTGTCAAAGGTTCCATATGTATAAATTGAATAAGATTAAGTATGAATATCACGTATAGTCTCCGTATCAAACATGTATGTTACATATCGCAAGTATATCAATTGTTTATGCGTATTTGTGGATCAAGTAGCATATATGAAAAATATAAACGAGTTTGACATGACAAAATAGGACACGTGTTTCACTACGATTCAAGTCTCGAAATAAAGATTACAACTGAAAGATGAGTGCCACGATTACAAAGTTTCCAAAAATAGAATACAACAAAAACTTTCCAAATATAGATACTTCGAAATAGCAGGGCGTTACAGAAAAGGAATGAGACTCCTCACTATAATTCTAACGAATAAAAAACAATTGACCAAGCTAGATGAGGAGTTCCGTGATCACATCTCTTCCCTCCTTGTGAAGATTGCTGATAACCCTCAGATGTCTCTTGACGAGCTTAAGTCTCTTCTTGCTTCTACCGATCCTGCTTCTGGTGATTCACCCTCGGGATGTGACTCTCCTTGAAGGGTTTTTAAACAATGCTTCGATATGGTTGTAATAATCTAACACTTACTTTCTATTCTTCTTTTGTTTGTGTTGGGGCCTCCTGGACGTTTATTTGGTTTTCTAACTCTTGCTCTATGGGACTATGTTCCCCGGTTTACGTCTATGACATATGTTTGTTGCTTTAAACGCCTTGTATCGTTCTGTATTATTTTTTTGTGTTGCTTTTTGCAGGAATCGTTTTCCTGTCCAGGAACCTGTGCGTCAAGGAGTCCTTGAAGTTTCTGGTGTTCTGGAGTCCTTCGGACCCAGTTGTCCTTCATTTGTAACCTTGGCCATTAGTTGTAAATTATTTTAAGTTGGATGTGTCTATCCTTGTATAGATTTTTGTAACTATGTTTAATTTGTAGTTGGTATAAAAAAAGACAATTTACATAATTTGTGTTGCTTCTTGTTGCAGTAAATTGTGTTTGTCATATTATGGACTAGTCAACCTTGTCCTTGCCCCACGGTCGGGCTTTTTGACATGCTTGCTATGTCTATGCGTGTGTTTCATTTTTGTAAGGTTTAGAACCATTGGACACGTCTGTCCCGGTGATCCCCTTGCTATTAGGTCATCCTATAGTAAGCTTTTTCGGGTGTTTGAACAATTGGAAACAAGTCATTCATTACCAATAAGATAGGAGGTATCCCAGTAAATGTTTTTGTCTTAAGAAAAAGTACAACAGAAACAGAAGGAATTGTTTTTCCATTGTTAGCATTACAAAATGGGCATCTATGCTCCATACTTGTTCCTTCATCCCCGTTTATTGGGGTGGCGTTCCTGCACGTAGTACTTTCAGAGCTACATCAAGTTCCACATTCCGGGAATTTCTTTTCCTTGGAGTGTTTCCAACTTGCATGTTCCCTTTCCATTTGCCCACTTAACCCTGTAAGGTCCTTCCCATTTTGGTCCCAACTTCTCAGTGCTTTCTTGCAAACTTGCCTCGTTGTCCCATAACACCAAATCACCCGGGAGCACGTTCAACTTTTTCATATTGTCATTGTAATATCTTTCCATATGTTTCTTATATCCTGCTTCTCGCATTGCGGCAATCTCTCTCCTTTCTTCAAGCAGGTTGAGGCTCATCTTGAGATCATGTTCGTTTTCGGCCTCCCTTAGCTTCATCCTTGCAGTTGGGGAGCCGATCTCAGCCAGGATGACTGCCTCAGTACCATACGTTAGGCTAAAGTGCGTCTCCCTATTGGACGCTTTAGGAATTGTTCTGTATGCCCATAAGACATAAGGTAACTCCTCCAGCCAACCATTTTGTTTCCGGCCCAATCTTCCCTTCATTCCTATGATCAAGCTTTGATTTGCTCTTTCCACCAACCCGTTACTTTGGGCATGAGTGACAGACATGAAGATCTGTTGTATGTGCATCTATTGGCACCAGGGCCTGAAGGGCTTTCCTGCAAACTAGACATCGTTGTCACTGACTAATTTTGGGGTATCCCGAACCGGCAAACAATATTATCCAGGACAAACCTTTTCATTTGTTCACCCGTGATTATTGCTAAGGGCTTGGCCTCCACCCATTTTGTGAAATAGTCTATGGCGACCACCATATACTTAACTCCTCCTGGGCCTTCTGGGAACGGTCCAATAATATCAATGGTCCATTTCCTGAAGGGCCAGGACGTAGAGACCGGAATCATGGGGTGTTTGTGCTTGTGGGTGTGTGGAGCGTGCACTTGGCAGTTGTCACATTTCTTAATCTCTTCTAAGGTGCTATTGTACATGTGATTCCAATAAAACCCGACGTCCATGGCCTTGGCTACGACCATTTTTCGGCCCTGAGTGCATCCCGCAGATTCTCTCGTGAATTTCCTGGATCACATATTTGGCCTCTTCTTCGTCCAGACACTTCAATGAAGGGCCCACGTATGACCTCCTGAAGAGTTCGTCGTCAATCATTTCATATTGGAGTGCCTTTACTCTTATCCTTCTTGCGGATGCTTCATCTTCAGGGAGTGTCCCCTCCTCTAGGAACTTGATAATTGGGGTCATCCAGGATTCCTTTACTCCCTCGACCGAGGACACTTCCTTGTTTGTGATGGAAGGTGAGGTAAGGACTTCCACCTTTATTTCTTTAGCTAAATGATCGAAGGCTACAGATACTAGTTTGCTCAAGGTGTCCGCCTTTCTGTTCCTTCCCCGTGGCACATATTCCAGTTTGAAGAAGGTGAAGGCTCCGGCAAGCTCCTTCACCCGAGCGACATACTAGGCCATGGTTTCATCCTTGGTGTCATACTCTCCGTTATATTGTTTCACCACTAGTTGTGAACCCGTGTAGGCCTCTATGTTTTTTGTTTTCATTTCTTTGGCCAGCCTTAATCCTGCTAGAAGAGCTTCATATTCAGACGTGTTATTTGTGTTCTCAAAGTCTAACCTAATGGCATTGGTTAGCTCGATTCCTACAGGGCTGATAATGGTGATCCCTGCCCCGTTGCCCTCTTCACTGGATGCGCCGTTAGTATGTAACTTCCACATTGCCATTTCCTCTTCCTTTTTTTCTTTTTCTTCTAGCTCATTCCATTTGAAAAGCTCTCATTCATCCGCTTCTGGGACTTTAGCAAGGAAGTCTGCGAGGACTTGTCCCTTCACGGTTGTTCTTGCCCTATACTCGATGGCATGTTCCCCCAACTTTACTGCCACTTATCTAGTCGGCCGGAGAGTTCAGGTCTCCTCAGCACTTTCTGAAGGGGTTGATCAGTAAGAAGGACTATCTTGTGTGCCTGGAAGTATCTTCTCAGTCTTCTTGAAGCAAAAACCAGCGACAATGTTAGCTTCTCCATTGGTAAGTACCTTTCTTCAGGTCCTTTAAGTGTTCTGGTAATGAAATATATTGAAAATTTTGCTTGTCTTGCCTCTCTACCATCATGACGGCACTGACTGTAGTCTTCGATGCAGACAAATACAACAAAAGCTCTTCCCCAGGGACGGGGGTGGTCAAAGTAGGTAAATTGTACATGAGCTTTTTCATTTATTGGAAGGTCTTCTCAACCTCCGGGCTCCAGCAGAACTTGTTAGTTTGTAAACAGTCCTTCAGGACCTTCATGAATGGAATTGTTCTATCGGCCACTTTGGATAAGAATCGATTAAGTGCTATTAGTCTTCTGTTTAATCGTTGAACGTCCTTGAGGGATCTTGGGATCTCATCTGCACAACAGCTTGTGTTTTTTCTGGATTGGCCTTGATCCCTCCCTTGGTTATGACTACTCCCAAGAATTTTCCTTCTTCTACTCTAAAGTAGCATTTTCCTGGGTTTAGTCTCATGTTTACCTCTTGCATGGTTCTGAGGGTCTCTGCTATGTTCTCCAACATCCGGGTTTCTGTCAAACTCTTGATTACAACGTCATCTACGTACACTTCCAAGTTCCGTTTCAGCTAGTCCTAGAACAATGTATTCATGAATCTTTGGTAAGTGGCCCCTACATTCTTGAGTCCAAATGGTATTTTAGTGTAACAGAAATTCCCTTTGTCTATTACAAATGTCGTCTTTTCTTCGTCCTCTAGGGACTCTGATTTGATGGTACCCCTTGTATGCGTCCAGAAAGCATCTTAAAGGGTACTGGGCCAGGGAGTCCACTTGGACGTTGATTTCCGGTAGAGGGTAACAGTCTTTTGGACAGGCTCTGTTGAGGTCCTTGAAGTTTATGCACATTCTCCAGCCTCCATCTTTCTTTTCAACCATCACCGGGTTCGAGATCCAAGCGGGGTATCTAACTTCCCTCACTATACCAGCTCTAAGGAGTTTCCTGGTCTCTTCACATGTTGCTCTTCTTTTATGTGGCCCCATGCTTCGTTTCTTTTGCTTAACTGGCTTTACCCAGCTATGGGTGTTGAGTCGGTGCTCCGTAAGGCTTTGCGGGATACCACACATGTCTCCATGTTGGAAGGCGAGCAATAACTCTTTCAAAGCGCTCTTACATTTGTCACTCATGTGTGCTCCTACTCGTATAGTCTGCTCTGGGAATCTTTCATTCAGGACCCATTCCTCTATCCCTTCTTCTTTGGTTTTCTTTTCAACGTTTCTTTCTGAAACTGACGATACCACTTCATAGGAGGACATTACCCAGGCTAGTACTTTGGGTGTTTGAAATACCAGAGCCCTATGGGCAGTCGATGCTTGTGCTTTAAGGTCTCCAATGCCTGGTCTTCCTAGTATGGCATTGTACTTTGAAGGAGACCTTATCACTGTGAATGTTAACTCAATGGTTCTTACCCTATCCCCAACACCAACCGTGAATGGGAGTTTAATCTTTCTAAGAGGATGTGAAACACAGTTATTGAATCCCACCAAAGGTATGGAGTCATCCCCCAATCTGTCCCTTATATCCCTGTCAAATCTTAAGAAGTAATGTTCGTATATCAATTCTACTCCACTCCCCCCGTCAACGTGTATACGTGCCACCTTGTGCCCCGCTATTTTTGCTGAGATATTGAGGGGAAGCTTCTGAGTCTCATGGTCCTCCAGGTGGGGCATGAGTATGGGCGCTCTCATACAATTCGGGGGTCCCAACACTCTGGCTTTGACACTCCGGGTTAAACTATGTTCGTCCCTTCTCCTGATCATGTCCATGAAACCTCTCTCTTGTTCTCCTACCTTTGTGCCCTTCCCCTTTCTATCCCCCCTTCTTTTATTTCTTTTACCAAATGGGATAATTTTCCCGTTTTGACCGCTAGTTCAATCTCTCTTTTTAAGTACATGCAATCGTCTGTTTTGTGCCCACACCCCATGTGGAATTCACAGTACTCATTTGGATAAGCTTTTGGTCCCGGCTTTAGCGGGGGGATGAGTTTTTTACTCTTTCAGTTGCTAGTATTTCACTGGGGGTTTTAGTTAGAGGGGTGAATCTGTCATAGTAAGGAGCTGGTCCCCTCCCCCTGGGCTTGTAAGGGGAGAAGGTGGGTCTTGGTCTGCCATTATGCACTTTATCATAAAGGGGTTTCTTGGAATAAAGGTTACCTTTTTCCTGTGTTCGAGGGCGGAGCTAACCCTCCTAGGGCGGACGTCGAGTTCCTTAGCCTTGCTACTGGTGTCTTTTACTCTGACAAAGCTCTGACCTTATCCATGAGAGCATCGAATGTCTCCGGGAACTCTTCCCCCTAGCTTCTCGCATAGCTGAGTGTGTTTTAACCCATTGATGAGGTTACTGATCTTCATCACTTTAGGGACCCCTTTTATGTTCATACTCTCCTTTATGAACCTTTCCATACACCGATTCACTCGTTCATTGTCCCTCTGGCGGATGTGCATGATTTCATTGGGATTTTTCACCACTTTCTTCTGCTGGTTGAAGTTTCTAAGGAACTTCTCACATAGGTCCTCATAGCTGTCTATACTTCCAGCTGGGAGGCTATCAAACCATATCCGAGCTCCTTCGGTCAAAGTTTGCACAAACATGTGACACCAAGTAGACATGGACCACCAACCAACTTGTCCTGCTCCTCTGAAAGCGTGAAGATGATCCTCGGGATCCTTAGTCCCATCATACCTATCCAGGTTACCGGGTGGCTTGAGTTAGTAGGTAGCGGCGCTTCTACTATTCATTTGGTGAACTTGGAGACTTCTGCCAGATCCTAAGGAAAGTAAGGTTTGTCCAAGTCGTCACCATCCTTGTTTTTGCTATCCTTCTGCCTCTCCTTTTCTTTGTCACCTCACTTTTCTTCCATCACCATGGCCCTTTCATCGGGGGTCATCTGTTTGAGTACTGCCATGAAGGTGGCTAAAGGGTCTGGAGTGGTATCCTTGCTGTTGGAAAAAGTATTGCCTTCATTATTCTGGGGTGTTTCAAAATTGAGCCTTGAACGTAGGCTCTCCAAACTTTCTATTTTTACAGATCGTTGAGTTGTCTTCGTAACTCATTCTTGTTTTTCAACACGAACTCCAGAGTGATATCACTTTTCTTAGGAGATGGTTCTCTGTTGTTCAAGGCATCAAGCTCGTTGTCAACATCTTCGACGACGACCTGCTTTTCAACTGTCGGCGTCACCTTCGAGATCATGGAACAGTGGGAGGTGGCGTCGCCATTACTTGTACCTTTTCTTGTGTGTGGGAAAGAACCCTTCCAAATGCTAATGTTATTACTGGGATGTCTCTGATGACAGAGGACCCACAGATGGCGCCAATGTCGAATCCCTAAGCTTCAAGTTGGAAGGTCCAAGTGATCCGTCGATGTTTGGCTGGGTCTTCTTGATGAACTACAAAACAATAAACCGTTAGCCTCGTCACGGAGGGCCCCGATGGGGGATCTGTGACCAAGCTCCGGTGTGAGAGTAAGTAAACTTGCTGGATAGAATAAGTGATTCCGACGATGTGTGATCGTCAGGGTATACAGTGTGGATCTCATTATCCAGAGAATGTCCGGAGTAAATACAAGTGTGTGAGTAAATGTTTAGATATTGAATGCTTATTTTATTGGAGAAAATGAAGATGTCTTATATCGAGCAAACTGCCTATCAACTGGGTGTCATTAACGAGACCATCTAAAGGTTCTCTGATGATCAAAGAGGATCTTTGCAGCGCCGGGTTACGTGGCTCGTCCCTACCGGAAAGATGAATGTTGTCGTCAATGAAATTAGTACCAACCTCGTACTTGTCCATCGATCTCCTCTCTCTCCTCTTGCAGGCATTAACTACCACTGCAGGGGTGAAGACAGCGAGGATCTTCTGGTTCCCGCTCAATTAGCCATGTGATTTATTGAAAGTTTAGTAATTGGGCCTTGTAAGCAGCCCAACTGAACGACCCAAGATGAGGGGCCGGTTCAGGGACTTCTCGTCAACAAGGATGACAATGGGTCATATATCAGGAATAAAAATGTTTCTTATATCTATCAAGTGTCAAGACATGCTACTTAATATCCATCAATTTCGAGGAGATATACACAGGTATTGTGTTTACACGTTTATAGGTATTGTGTCTACACATTTAGGAATGCATGTTGGCCAGAATCCAATCTTAAACCCATCTCAAAAACCCAACTTGAAATAAAAAAAAATTATCAAATACATATACACTAATTATATAATTTTAATAATTTATTAACAAATTCAATATACTAATCACATACTTGACCCACATCTATGAAAATCGCTAAAACTAGTCGCATAACCAAATAACTATCTCACTACACGTCTTGGTCGTTTCAGGAATTTCTAGTGGGTTTAGGTTTTATGTCATTCCTAGTTTGACATTGAGTTAAAATGAGGAGAATCCTAACGAGTTCGAGACGTAGGATAAAGTCTAGGGACTTTAAAAGGCGTATAAATTTGTCTTAGTTTTGTCTTGATGTCTTGGCTTGTCGTACTCTTTTGTTTGCCTTTCTTTCTTAGTGTGAGTACTAGTTACTTTCTAGGTGCTTTGTGATCCTTTCTCCAACTCATTTTTCTTCTCTTTCCTACGATTTTCATTAGTATTCCTAGTTTTGTTTTTCTTATTCTTATATAGTTATTGGTACTTATAATTTTTATAGCGTTACATAGAAAAACAAGAAAATAGAGGCACTTGAGTCAAGGTTCATGTACTCATGTTAGTAGCATGAGCAATATGTATGTCTAGAACTAAGGTTTACCTTGTACTCATCCTCCCCAAACTCTACTTTATGACTGAGATTTTACTAGACACGTTTGTTTGTTTCTAAGAAGCAGTCCATCGGGTTTTTGTCATGCCTGCAAAAAAACGCTCAAAAACCAAATGGTTAATGAGTAATCATGTATTTGACGAGGATGCATTAGACATGAGATACGATTTTACATCATATAGAACAACAAAACATACCCATCTAGCATCTCACTTTCAAGGTTAACCTATGTAGTTAATATCCCGATATATCACCGATATATCAGTGATATATCATTTATATATCGATCCTCCGCCGAGATATGGGTGCAAAGTATCAGTCAGAATATTGGTACTGATAATATCTGTGATACTGACCGATATTTGACTGATATATCACCGATTTTCCTGATATTTGTACCTTTCTTCTTAGTTCTACCATCTGTCTTTCTTCTTATTGCTCTTATTAGTGTTTTAAGTCTTATTTGTTAGTTGTTAGTGTTTTAAGTCTTAGTTGTTAGTTGTTAGTGTTTTAAGTCTTGGTCAGTTCCTACTTGATACAATGTGTTTTGCAAGTTGCAAAAGGTGAATTTGTTAATAGTAGGAGAGCATACTGAATTGTTAGTGTTAAATTGCAATATATATAAATTTAGCATGCTATTAAAATTACCGATATCCCACCTCGATAACTGATATCTCAAATATCAGTCCTTGACCGATATTCGATATTTTACCATATTAACTACCTAGAGGTTAACTAAGCTAAATTATATATTTTTTTTGCTGATATAAAAGATAGGAAAGGAGAGAAGAATAAGATAAGTGATAGTTGATACACGAATTGATACTTCCAACAACAAACTGCCAACAAATTATGAAACATTCTAACTGTTGAAGAATATCAAACCTAAATCATTTTATGTAGAACATTCAGCCTACTCTTTCTAGTTTGGTTAAATGAGTTAACAAAAATGTTAACCTTCACTATATATTGTGCCATGTCAACTTCCGCTAGCCTCTCGAGTGTCCTCACAAAATAACTACGCATCTCTGGCAGTACACGCTTGATCAGATCACTATACCTAGAAATTTGATGATCATGAGAACCCGAGTTTTTAACTTTCTATAACTTGGAGAAAATGATAATTTGTTAAAAAGACGTAAACATGTAAACTTACCATGATTTTGCATGTAACTTGTCGAAGTTCTTGAGAATGAATAGCATGCAAGCATTCTTTAGTGACATGACATTGAAGGCTTCTGAGAAGTCATACATAAGTGATACATTGTTCACGGATATATCCTAATGCAAGAATGGAGCATCTTCGTTACAGGGTGTTTGGATGTGCATTTTGAAACTAAATATTTGATAATAGTGTTTGGATATCTTTATGGTGTTTGAAATGTAACAATAAGATAATAACATGTTTAAATTAATAGATAAAAATGACAAAAAAATCACATTTTTGTGAAGCAAATAAAAAATCCCGGCTCACATGCGCAATGTTGTACTCACAAACACGCTTTAGCCCTCAAGAAGATATTTATCTGCGGCTAGAAGAAGATCTAGAGCAATTTCCAAATTCACATCTATGGAACCGGTGTATATATATCTGGAGTTAAATACCATATTAGTTTATGATTTTTTCCTTATGAGTGTAAATGAGCCAAGGCACGCGAGATTGGCTTGATAAAAGCTAAAACGAGCCACGCTTACACCAACCAAAGTTCAAGGCTAAATAAGCCTATTATATACCGAGCTCGACTAGGCTCGCGAGCCAAAATAAGCCTATCATTTAAATATATATATTATTTTTATTAATATAAAATAACACTCAATATATATATATATATATATATATATATATATATATATATATATAAAACATGATAAAATGACAAGATAATATATAGAATGTAAAATTTATAAAGTTATAACTATAAACACACATATAACAATTATACACGTATATAAATAAAACATATAATAAATAATACACAAGTCGAGCTCAAACTTAAAAACTTTCTCACGAGCAAAGCTTGAACTGGGTGTTAAGACTTTTCGGATTCAACACCCTCCTAAGAATTAGACCCGGGATACAAATCACCACCACATCGTTTCTCTATGTTAGTTGAAACAAATGAAACGGAATATAGAAACATAAATAGGAACGAACTTGACTTCAATTGATAATGATTTTGAATGTTCAAACCGTTCTTGACACACCCTAGATATACTTACTGAAACGTCACAAGGAAACTGTTGACACCGGTTCACCAATCGGTTTTTGATAACTGTTCACACACACACACATATATATATATATATATGATTCCCATGCAACGTTTTCATAACCTACTATACACCAAGAATTCACCCACTAAAACATTGTTTGACCCAATACTAATTAACTTAAACATGAACAAGCCCAACTTGATTAGACCCGATTTGTATGATTACATCGATATCATTTAACCCCTTAATTATCAAACCGGTCTTGATCTTTCATCTTCAATGATTTCCATCTTTGGTGTCAACTACGATGATCATCAAGTCTTATTCTGGGTCATCCTCGCTATCTGAATCTTGAGTTTCTTATGCATCCTTGCTTCCTGCAGACTGTATCCTCTAGGCCAACTTCTTTTTCACTAACGCTTCGCCTTGCCCATACTATAGATCTTGATGTGGAAGCAAGCTCTATGTGTCGAGTTCTAGATATTGACATCATACTATAGAAGATGTTGGTCTTAGTTGTGTTATGACATGTGATGTTATAGGTCATGCTTGTTAGACAAGCGTGTTGGGGTTAAAGAGGCAATGGGACTGGTAGTGCGGTGGGATGATTGTAGACCTTAAAACATGTGATTTTCTAAAATGGGGATGGTATTCCAACATTGATTTTTATGGGTCTAGATTGGATTTTTGAAAATAAAGAATCAGTAATTTCGTTTTTTACCTTCAAACTTACTATTATAACTCACTCGGCAAAGTTGACTTTTTGCATGTATGTTAGACTGATTACAGGTGCGTAGATGAGGTCCGACACTCTTGGCTAGGGAGAGCTACTCGTGATTTGGAGGTTGTGGCATCCGTTTGACTTGTTTAGATGTTTTTAACTAGTTGTTTTCGAACATTGACATTGATTTACTCAAATTTACAATGCGTTATTTTTGGGAATACGTACAGCCCTTTGAGCTATTTGTGTGATGATATCCAACTGTGAGGTGCTCGATTTGGGTTCTTACAACAAACGTGTATATCTTTAACAAATTAACTTTCTCACCCAACGAAACACGTGGAGGATACCACGATAGTCTTGCACAAACCATTTTACCAATTTGGTGAAACTCCATCTTGAACCAATTTGGTGCCTCACCAACCTTTCATGAAACTTCACCAATTCGAGGAAATCCATATAACTTTCCATAGTTGCATCTTCATTTTGGTTCTCACAAATTTTACCTTCACTCATGAAGTCCCAAACCATATTTCCTAAGTCCTCATGCACCACACTTGGATTGTTATAAATTTCTTCCAAGTAACACATTAAAGTCGTTTTCTCCCTTTTAAAGTAAACAGTTCCAACATCTTCAGGTGGAAGCATTCAAATTTCCATAAAACTTGTCAAGTACGTTTGTTCCAATCGACCTCAGATTTGCTACCAAAGATGTCTAAACCTTATGACCCATTAAACCAATTTTTTTAAACTACAACCCCTTCCATCCATTATAACCTCTATTCCTTGGTAAAGTAGTTGTTCTAGACATAGAACATTACGTTTCATTGTTGGAACATAACTTATGCAAGGAATAGTTGTCAACGTTCCATCAACCGGCACCTTGGTGTTTTTGTTGGTAGTAATACCAAAGTGTCTTTTAGAAACTTTGAAAATTGTTTTATTACCTGTCATGTGTCTTTTAAAGGATGGATCAACAACCCACATATTATCCCAGTCCCCCCTTTAGTACCTTTAACAAGATAATCAATTTCTTATAGTAAAGAGGTATGATTTATGTACTTACTATGGCAAATTGATGCGATATGTCCCTTATCTTGACAAATGTCACATTGCACTCTTTTTCTAGGTCTTCTAGTCGGTACCTTTCCCTTTGTGTTGATCTTCCTCCAATACTGCTTTGGAACCTTCTTCATTGCAAACCTAAAAACCGGTGTTAGTTTTATAGAACAAGATGATAAGGTTGTGCAACATGCTTCCCTTTGTTACTACCCCAATTATACTTTCCTTCTCCAAACCCAAAATCACCCATGATCTCATCCCTATCTACAAACTATTTGGGTACAAACCCTAACGGGTTCGTGTTCATTGTTGCACTCTTGTGTTTCCCGTAACCACCATCACTATGAACATCTTCCTATAAATGCTCTGATACCACTGTTATACTTTTCAGGTTCAACGTCCTCCTAAAAACCAGACTCGAGATACAAATCACAATGGCCTCGTCGTTTCTCCATGTTAATCGAAACAAATTAAAACAAAATGTAATAACAAAGAAACGAACGAACTTAACTTCAACTGATAATAATTTTGAATGTTTAAACCATTCTTGACACACCCTAGATATACATACTGAAATGTTACAACGAAACTTTGACACCGATTCACCAATCAGTTTTTTATAACCATTAACGTATACGGTTCCCATTCAACATTTTGTTAACCTAATGAAATGCTAGACTTGACTCGTTAACGAGTATGTGGTTTATGGCCCAATTACAAATATAAAACATAAAGTATTGTTTGACCCAATACTAATATTTAACATAAACAAGCACAACATGATTAAACCCGGTTTGTATGATTGGAGTGATATTACTTTGGACATAGTAGTCGAGCTCAACTCAGCTCGTAAACACCCCTAGTTTTCCTTCTAAAAACATAGGGAATTATTGATGCCATACCTCATCATCAACTCAAAGACATCCCATCTGATATTTGGAATCTCAATGTCTTTAGCATCTTTCTCCTGCAACTTACACATTCAAAAAGTAAAATAAAAACACAATTTCCCGAGTCTAGTTAGGGAGAAGAAGAAATATGGAATAGATAGTTTAATTGACTTACCTTTTTAAGGGATCGCCATTATTTGTATAATTTGAATTTAAATATTCTTGTTTTGATTAGTCAATCCTATAATGAATTAGATTAGATTGATTATCTCCACCAATCTTTCTATGTTTGTCTATTTATTTTGTATCTTCTTCCTTTTGCAATATATAGCAAAAACTTTAACCCTGATCTTCAAGTTCTTTGAACCATTCATATAGTATCAGAGCTTGGTTCACAAACATCCTCTCTACACTCAAAATCCTCATCGTCATCTTCATCTCATTTTCCCGCAACAGACTCACAACCCTACCAAAAATATGTCTGGAATATCTCTCTTCATGTCAACCTATCTATGAAAAACCTCATTGTAGTCACCTTCCCTACCACTATAAAACTCACATCATCCAACTATCTTGCCTGGAAAATACAAGTCGAGGCTCTACTCTATGGGCTTGACTTATACAAATTTATTAATGGGTCAAACTCGACTCCCCTACTTGTCGTAGCAGCTGACGGAACCATAACCCCTCACCAAGATTACTCTTAGCGGTTTCGTCAGGAGCATTTTCTATCTGGTGCACCCATGGGAGGCCTTTCACCCCAAATGTCCCATTAATCACTGGTGTTTCATCCTCATTCGAAGCCTGGGAAACGTTAGCCAAAACAACTTAAACATAGATTCAAGCAAACCGCAAAAACCCTACCTAATCTATCACAGAGTACATGCAAAGCATCAAGAGAATTGTTGATGAACTTGCTATCTTGGAAAAGAAAATGGATGATGAAGATGTGGTGACACTTTTCTGAAAGACCTCGATCAAAGCTCTTACAAACCTATCTTGGATGCGGTACATGCTAGAGATAACCCCATCTCCTACACTGAACTACATGAGAAATTCAAACACCATGTGTTATCTCTTTCACCACAAGTGGGGACAAATGTAATTCACCAACCGCCATCGGTACTTTATGCATAAATTGATCTCACGCCAAGAAAATGGAAAACAGACATGGAAATGGGTCAAACTATCAGCCACATCAAAACTGTCAAAGAGGTATAAGTACTAGGTTATTTCTCACACCAACATCCAATACTAATGCTAAGCGCTTCCTTGGTATGTGTCAATGGTGCCACCGAAGAGATCATTCTTTGACAAATTGTACAACATTTAAAAAGGTACATCCTACTATTATTATTCCAGCTTTTACAGTGGACAAATATGAGTTGTGCTCCTCATGTTACAGATGACTTGAACAACTTGTCCCTCCATTCCCCATATAATGGAACGGAAGAACTCATTATATTTGTGCCTTAAAATTACTCACATTGTTCTCTTATTATCTACACTTATCAACTTATATATTCTTAAAAATGTTCTTTGCATTCCTAGATTATCTAAAAATGTATTTTCTATATCTTCCTTACGTCAAGATAATTATTTTCTTATTCAATTATATGACTTAATTTTGTCATTAAGGATCGGGCGTCCAACATCCCACTACTCCAAGGCAAGTAAACATGGGACATATATGAGTTGCGCTCTTCCTTATCCACCTGCCATCTATTTTCACTCTTAATAAAACCGACTCGATTACTTAGCATCATAAACTTGGACATCTGCATCAACAAGTTTTCAAGATTTTATCGTCCTTTGCTTCATGTTATTCCAGTTTCCAAAATAATTGCAATTCATGTCAAATCAAGAAAAGTCATTGCTTACCTATCGCTAATTCTTCTCTTGTATTTAACGCACCACTTGATCGAATATTTTCTATGTTTGGTGCTCACCAATAACTTCTTATGATAATTATAAATATTATTATCTTTGTTGATCACTTAACAAAATACATTTGGCTATACCCACTTGAACGGAAATCCGATTCACTTTCGACATTTATGCATTTTCAAAAGCTTGTTGAGAATTTCTTCAATCGGAAAATCAAACAATTATTTTCACGGTGGATAATATATTAAACTTTCCTCTCACCTCCACCAAATACATCGGAACACAATGGATATGTCGAACGACGTCATTATCATATTGTTGAAGATGATTTAACTCTCTATCCCATGTCAAATTACCTACTAACTTTTGCCCCTTTACTTTCACCACCACTACCTACCTCATAAATCGTCTTCCTACATCCACTCTTCAAAACACCTCACCTTTCTATCGGTTGTTTCAAAAACAACCAAACTATCACAAACTTCATAGCTTTGATTGTCTATGCTACCATGGCTTAGACCTTATTCCCATCACAAACTACATAACATATCCACTCCATGCATTTTCGTTGGTTATTCCTCTACTCAAAGTGCATACTATGCTCTTGACCCATCTACATACAAACTTTACTCTTATAGACATGTAATTTTTGTTGAGAAGAAATTTCCTTTTAAACAACTTACTCCCACTAAATGCACATCCATTAACCTTTCTGATTGGGTCCCTTTACTATACCCATTGCTACCACATCCCTCACTTCTAACCCACACAACAACTCCTAAAACACCTCAATATCACACCAATCCACGATATCACAATTCTGACTACCACCTATAACCCGCCACCTCCTCAATTTTCACTCAACCTCACACCATTTCTCACGCCCTTAAACACCCCTCTTCGTGTCATACCATGCAACTTGAACTTGAAGCCCGTACGAGCTGAAAAATAGCCCGTAGGCCCTAAGGAGTTATATAAACTAACTTTTTTTAAACGTTGATTAATGCATAACAATAAACATAACAAACTCATATATTAGAATTACATACCATAGTTATGGAACCGGAGCTTTTCATATGGGGGTCATCATAGTTATTTTACTTTTACATTTAACATATATACAAATTAAATTTTTATCAATCAAATCAATTTACAACAAGCTTAAAATAACTATTAATCCGTTGACTGTTTTTACTTGATAAAAACACCTATCTAATACGATACACCAATGAGTAAATCCTAATAAGTTATTTTATGTTTATTTTTATTTATTTAAAAAAACAAGAAACGAAAATAAGTTTTAGGGCAAATAATATAACAATACAATATATACACACTCATACTATATAACAAATCAAAAATATTCTTAAAAATTAAATCAAATAAACTAATAAAAATAATAATAGATAAAAGACTAATATTTACTTGATAATGTTTCTCATATTTATCTATTTCCAATAAGTCTAGTAATCATGATGGTTTGCGCACGCTTTTAACCCACCCCACACTAGTCATGGAAAAACCAATAAAATAAAATATTTTACGCAGTTAGGTTAAAATACAAAAAAAGAGTCATCTTCATGCTATTCTTTTTCATAGCTCCTGTCACTGAGTTTTGAGCCACTTGTCACCGCCACTGATATTACAGATATCGGAAAAATGTTCCTGTCATGTTTTTACTCCTCTTTCTTCACTATATATATAGGGCAGTGGAAAAAATGGATCTCGGTCGGGGGTGTGGCTTGCTAGCATGGGCGACCCTGAAGGGGGTGGGGAGGACCATCGGCCAGGACCAGATATTTCGAAGGGCACGTTATTTAGAAAACAATTCGATACGTATATGTAAAAAAAAAATTAATAAGGTATACCCATACAAACACTAACATAGATCCACTTACAAAACTATTTTTGTAGTTTAGATTAGTTAATCATTAGCAAATTAGCATTAGGTTTAGACCTTTAGTGAGCCCAAAACCAAATTTCGTTAAGGTCTAAGGACACGTTTTTCAAGTTCGAACAAAGTACACGAATTCTTAGGGCCGGCCCTACCCTTGTTCTGGCTGCCTTATCTCAAAATCTTGTTCGATCGAAATGGGTATATCGTACAAAATATAAACCAGATGGGTTCGTTGATCGTCTTAAAGCTCGATTACTCAAAGACCCGACATTGATCATATCTTCAATACTCCTGCCATTTTCATTCATGATCACTAACCCCTCCACTTCTCTCATAAATCGGTTCATCAATCTCTTATCCATAAAATTATTTCTCAAAGACCTTGCTTGGTCCCTATCATACTTCCTTGGTGTCAAAGTTGTTAGAAAGGAAAGTCAAACCTTGGAGGTAATCGCAGCTAATCAACAGCCGGACATCCTTCAGCAGCTAATCAACAGCCGGACATCCAGCTAATCAACAGCAAATCACTGCAATGTTAAAACAGCTAGTAATCAGCAGCTGTCTTCTATGTATAGATTACGGTTTTGTGTATAAAATCAATACCTTTCTTTGTAATGAAAATACGAAAAATACACACATCAATTCAGTGTTTATGAATCAACCTTTTAACATGGTATCAGAGCAGTGTCGTTCTTGACCTGTTCATCATTTACCTTGCCACCCAAACCAAATCATCCTCTCAACCAAGCTGCCATGGCCGAAGCCGGTAACTTGGGAGAAGATCTATCAATTCAAATCGCCAACCTGCTCAAGAATGGCCTAAACCCACAAAACCGAAACCCAAAACTGTCCGATAACCTTCAAATAAACCTCAAGCTCAACAGCCAGAATTATGCCTTATGGACCCGGATGATGAGGGTAGCCATAGGCGGTAAATCAAAAGCCTTTCTAAACCATTTATCAACCAACCCGCCGAACCAAACCAGCGAGGAATATGAGCAATGGGAACAAGACGACCTAGTCGTCTTCTCATGGCTCATACAAAACATCGAACCAACCCTCGCCAGCAATCTAACCGAATTCCCGACAGCAAAATCGCTGTGGGATGCCCTAGCTATAACATATAGCAGTGGGCGTGACAAGCTCCAAACCTTCAACCTACATGTCAAGGCGAATGAAATCAAGCAGAACAATCTCTCCCTAGAACAAACAGAGGAGTTCCTCCGAAACGGTATTCTCCTGGAAAGGAACCAAGAAGATCCAGTTATCCTATAGCTAGTGTGGCCGATGGAAATTTCACTAAGGAAGCCAAAGCATTTATCTCATCTGTGTATTCCGAAGAAACTCCTACAAACGTGGATCAAGCCTTAAAATCTAAACATTGAAAGGAAGCAATGAAAACGGAAATGGAAGCCCTAATCAAGAACAATACTTGGGAAAAGTGTACTCTCCCATTGGGAGAGAAATCCGTGGGGTGTCGTTGGGTCTATACGGTTAAGTATAAACCAGATGGTACAATTGAAAGATATAAAGCCCGACTGGTAGCAAAAGGGTATACCCAGACACATGGGATTGACTATGCTGAAACATTCTCCCCAGTTACAAAAATGAACACAATTAGGGTCCTTTTTTCGATAGCTGCAAATGAAGGGTGGCCGCTTCAACAGTTTGATGTAAAAAATGCCTTTTTACACGGGGACCTAGATGAAGAGGTATTTATGGACGCTCCTCTAGGATTCACAGAAGATTTCAAAACTGGAGAAGTTTGCCGTCTGAAGAAGTCTCTTTATGGTTTGAAGCAATCTCCCCGGGCTTGGTTTGGCAGATTCACGGTAGCTATGAAAAAGTTTGGATATAAACAGAGTAATGCTGATCATACTTTGTTTCTCAAAAAAAGAGGAAAATTCGTAACCTGCCTAATTATCTATGTAGATGATATGATCATTACGGGGAACGATAAAGAAGAAATGGTAAGACTCAAAGAAAACTTGTTTGCTGAATTTGAAATGAAAGATTTGGGCAGACTTAAGTATTTCCTCGGAATCGAAGTACTAAGGTCAAAACAAGGAATTTTCATTAGCCAGAAGAAGTATGTCTTAGACTTGTTGGCAGAGATCGGAATGATCGATTGCAAACCAGCAGACACTCCTATGAGTGTAAACCAAAAGCTTTATATGGAGGAAGGAGCAAAGTTAGCAAACAAAGAAAGATACCAACGGCTGGTGGGAAAGCTAATATATCTCTCACATACTCGTCCAGACATTGCCTATGCTGTAGAGGTAGTAAGCCAGTTCATGCACCAACCTCAACAGTCACATATGGAAGCAGTTTGGAGAATTATTAGATATCTCAAAGGAACAGTGGGTCATGGAGTCCTGTTTCAATCACATGGACACCTAAATGTTCAAATCTATACCGATGCAGACTGGGCAGGAGATAAGGGAAGTCGGAGATCAACAACAGGCTATTTCACTTTAGTTGGAGGAAATCTTGTTACTTGGAGAAGTAAAAAACAAAAGGTGGTTGCTCTTTCAAGTGCAGAAGCTGAATTTAGAGGTATAGCTCGAGGTTTAACAGAAGCCATGTGGATGCGAAGACTCTTAGCTGAGATTGGTTTTCCGTCAAAAGAAACAAGTAAGATTATGTGTGATAATAAAGCTGCAATTCAGATTTCAGAAAACCCAGTGCAACATGATCGAACAAAACACGTGGAAATTGATAGGAACTTCATCAAAGAAAAATTGGAAGATGGTACGATCGAACTACCATTCGTTCGATCAAAGGATCAACTTGCTGACATTCTAACAAAAGCAGTTAACGGGAAAATTCTCAACGATTGTTTGGGCAAGTTGAATTTTGGAAATCCAACTATTCAACTTGAGGGGGAGTGTTAGAAAGGAAAGTCAAACCTTGGAGGTAATCGCAGCTAATCAACAGCCGGACATCCTTCAGCAGCTAATCAACAGCCGGACATCCAGCTAATCAACAGCAAATCACTGCAATGTTAAAACAGCTAGTAATCAGCAGCTGTCTTCTATGTGTAGATTACGGTTTTGTGTATAAATTCAATACCTTTCTTTGTAATGAAAATACGAAAAATACACACATCAATTCAGTGTTTATGAATCAACCTTTTAACAAAAGTTCTTCCACACCCTCATGGTATTATTGTAACACAATTATATATATATATATATATATATATATATATATGACATCCTTACTAAAGCCAATATGAGTAATTGAGGGGCTACCTCCACACCTATTAACAACCGCTTACATTAATTGGAGTGCAGATCACCTTCAGTTCCAGTCATCTACTGTCACAACGTATTCTGGTTTTTCATTCTCGTATAAAGCATTAGATATCCTTTTTGTACGTGAGAAAGTTTCAAGATGGATCCCTCATAACTAACTCTGGTGAATGATGACCAACTAGCTGATGATATTCTCACCAAACCATTATTTGATCACGTTTTCAGCTTCTATATTGGTCTTTGTTGGGGAATTTTGTAAACAGAGAGGCGTGTGATCACTCTCAGATTAAATTATTTCGGTGGGTGTCTCGATTAACTCAATCGGATACAACTCTGATTGAGAAATCGAACAACCATACGTGTATGTGAAATTTCGTAATGAACCAGAGAATGTGAAATCCTAATTTCGAATTTGGAGATGAAAGGCTGTTGTTGGCGGTTATTAATCTTTAAAATTAAAATGCCTCAAAAAATGGCCTTATTTCTCAATACGAAATTGTCCTAATTTCTAAGCCATTTTTAATAAAGCAATTTAATGGACAGTTAGGGGCTACCACCCCTTGGACCCTGCTCCTGGTGGCACTGCCCCTGGTACCCCATTCGGGAGTCCGTCTGAACACTTGGAATTAAAACAACTAGAACAAGCGTGTACTCTCGCAACTCCTAACTTGTTCGATGTGTACTATAATTCCCTTTGATCACCAAATTAATCCTGATTATACTAAATATCTAACAATCCTCCCCCATGGACCGTCGGGGGGATGTTAAGGAATCGCTCCTAGTTATTTGTATAATCTGAATTTAAATACTTTTGTTTAGATTTGTCAATAGTCAATCCTGTAATTAATTAGATTAGCTTTATTATCTCCTATAATCTTTATCTTTGCATATTTCTTTTGTATCTTCTTCCTTTTGCAATAGACATAAAATACTTTAATCTTCAAGTTAACTGAATCATTCATACCTTGTAGCCACCGTCAAACATCGCCCGGAACACATCGGATGAAGCGTGGAGACAAATTCTGTGAGCATAGAAGCGTTTGCCTAGGACCCACCCAAACATATATATATATATATATATATATATATGATGTTTGTTTAAGGTTCAACAGACATTAAAAGAAACATGGGAAAAAAGGTGGCACCTTCAATTAAGAAAGTTACATCAGAAAATGTAGGGTTGTTTACATACTGCTTGCCCAAGTTTACCTGCAATAGAAAGTATCACTTGCATCATAAATACAAAGACAGATTCATATGTGTACAACTTGTTTAGGTATTTATTGCAAGTAGAATATATAATATTTGAGATAATTATTTGTAACCCGAGCCGCCAGGTTTACACAAACTTGGCTAAGCAAATATATAAACAATATCTTGCATTTTTTTTCAAAAAAACAAAAACGTAAGAAGAAAACCTGAGATGTTGGAGATGGTGGTCCTACATCGACGGGAGACAGTGAACTCGCCTTTTCAGCTAACTTGCACAAGGCTACACAACTATATCGTTGGTGATTCAAATTTCTTGATTCCAAAAGCTCTAAGAGTATCGATAATCCTGCAAATTTGCATACAATATTAAAGTAAAATATGAGATTTATATACCAAGGTGATTAATCAAAATTACCATTGGCATCAACCAAGATTGTTAAGTCTGGTATAGTTTCTCGGTCTTCTTTGTGTTTGGGCCCGGCTTTGACAAACTCTACCATTAGTTCACTGGATTTTTTAGCGTAAACTTGGGCCGCGGATCCTCCATTTCTTTCGGGCTCTTTTCTAAAGTGTTGGGTTGCAGCCACAAAGGCTGCATATTCAATTTGTTTAGCATCTTCTCTGCTTCTTCAATACTTAAAGTCCGTATTTTTGGGATAAGATGGATGGGGTTGTGAGGTTTTTTACGATTTGCTCCACGAGTATTCGCCTCATGCTATGGCTAAGAGGCCATAGTTTAACTGAATGCATGGTTATATCCTGCAAAGTGCAAATACAGTTAATTGAAAGATCATATATATTTCAATGGTTATTTTAACTTTTAAGCATAAAGTAATCCTCAGAATATTGGAAGAACTATGCATTAAAATCATTGTATTGACATCAAAATTGTTGCAGAAAAAATGAACAAAAATGCTTTTGCGAGGTGTTTGTTAATTAAACAATACTAAAAAAACTATTCACAGATGATATTTTAAC
This sequence comes from Scalesia atractyloides, assembly GCA_947069175.1. Lineage (NCBI taxonomy): Eukaryota > Viridiplantae > Streptophyta > Magnoliopsida > Asterales > Asteraceae > Scalesia > Scalesia atractyloides. The sequence continues at coordinate 59,340,837 of CAMTDV010000021.1, forward strand.
TTGTTAACTTATACGCAATAATACATAAAATATTCTCATCATCTCTAGTCAGATTTGTTCATCGATGGTCTTATTTGTTCAGCTACTCAAACCTTTTGCTTAATTGATAGTCAGATTTGTTCAATATGAATTGAAAAACTTGGTCCCAATGCGGTCTAATTTGTTCAAGTAATGGTCAACTGCATAAGGGGCACATCATGCAGCGAGCGCATTTTAAAACCAAGCTTCTAATGATGAAATAGGGTTATCTTGAAACAATCACAAGCCAACGAAGACGATTGATTACAAGGTCGGGCTTTCATTCAATGTGAAATCTTCCTATTTTAAATTGAATAAAAACAACATTGCAAGATCATAATTGATGAATAGACGAGCTATAATTGGAATTCAAACCCTAGGAATCACTAATAAACGAAAATAAGAGAACAATTCCACAAATTAACAAAGATTATCATCTTTAACCTTTAGAATATTATCAAATCCGTAGAGAAAATTTGAAGGGGAATAATCACGTAGACGAAGATCATTAACACATAAATGATGATTTGATAAATGAGTTGTAGTGGTTAAAAAGCCGAGAGAGGATTTTAATTTAACCAGAGCATCTGTTTATTTATTTCTTCAACGGTATTAATACACCATTAACTAACATTTCAAATGTTAGTTAACGTGTTTATAGAGTTTACAAACTAGCCCTTTTACTTTCACAATTGACATTTAAAGCACTAACTATATATATTACATGTAGGAAATACCAAAGTGGTGGGTGGTAACAATAGAGGCAACAGTGGCTGGAATTACAGTGGTGATCAGTCTGTCAAAAGATCAAGTCTAAATTGGAGTTAATGAAGATATAACGAGTTTGATTAGGCTTACATACCAAACCAAACTTTTCTATCTACTATACTAAAAGAATTCACTTTGGCCACATGGCATGCTGATGTGGACATCCTCTTAATCAAGAGAATGTAATTTTGGGCGGCAGTTTTCTCACATTCGTTCCTTCTCTCATAAGCTATTTCCTAAACCTAGAGGCATTAAAAAATGAATGTTCAATTTTCTTTTTCGCGTACGCTCCTCTTTTTCTCATCTGTTCTTTCAAACACAAACCCTAATACTCATCTACCACTACATTCGTTCCTCCTCTCATAAGCTATTTCCTAATCCTAGATTACTTCTACGTTGCTCAACACTGCCACTACATTTATCGATCTCTAATCTAATCAAGGTAAGATTTTTTTTTATGATTATGTTTCTGATGTTGATGGTAGAGGAGTGGCGACGGCAATGTCGTTTATGACCGACGAGACGATTTTCACAAAGCCTAGGGTTTTGCGGCGAACTCATTTTTCATGAGCAGATCGTCCCTGATATGTCATTGGTTAACCTGGGTTGATATCCTAAATTCGATGAACCCTAAATCAATAATCAGTCTAATATAAGGTGCGGGTTTTAGGGTTTCTGATTTAAGGTTTTTTGGAAGATTCTCCTCACATAATCGAAGGTTTAATTTTTGTTCCTATTGTGTTCTCGATTATACTGATGTTTTTGCATTGATCTTTTATGGTTGTGATTGTCTTTCTTTTTAAAGTTTGCATGTCTATAGAGGAGATGTATGTCCATATACCGAATATAATAACTGATGTGACAAGGGAAGTGGTAGATCGAGTAAAAAAACCCTAAAAAGGGTTGTCTATATAGCATCATATGAACTTTGCATTTGAAAATGGTAAATTGCTTGGATTCGTAGGTTTTTTTTAATTTTAATTTGGATCTAATTTGAATTTGCTTCAATTGGATAGGGAGGCTTTTGGGGAGAGGTGCATTGAGCTATGTGTTCAAGGAAAGAATAATTTAATTGGTATAGTTATTAGATTGGTATAGTTATTAGAGAGAGACTAAACTGTTAAAATGGTCTCTGAGGTTTGGTAATTTTTATCACTTATTTTAAAACTTAAACCTTTTGAATCTGGGTCTCTGTGGTTTCAATTTTGTTGCTATTCACATCCAAAATCAAAATCTGGTAAGATTTTTCAGTTAACATACACCTTTTTTGTCTTTTTTCTCTTTTTTAATGAAGCGCAAAATAGTCTTTTAACATTTTATTATAACAAATTAAAAAAATCTGACAATTTTGTCATTCATTAAAAGGGAGGAAAAAACAAAAAAAAAACTAGATACTAACTGAAAAATCTAACTAGATTTTGTTTTTGAATAAAAATGACAATAAAATTGAAATCACAGGAACTCAAATTCAAAAGATTTAAGTTTTGAATTTTAGTGATAAAAGTGATCAAACCTCAAAGACCATTTTTGCAGTTTAGTCTCTCTCTAACAACTATACCAATTAAATTATTTGTACCAATTGATTGGATCTGAAGGCAAAGAGGAAGAGACATGATATAAATACTTTATGATAAGCAGTTTACTCTCTCTCTCTAATTCTCTCTCTAATAACTATACCAATTAAATTATTTATATCAAATTGATTGGATCTAGAGGAAGAGACATGATATAAATACTTTATGATAGTTGATTAATTTATAAATATTAAAAATAACCCAAGACAGATTATTAAATATAAGTAAATAATTAGTAGGTAACTTTTACATGATTTTAGTTTTACCAAAGGGAACTCGCATGACGCATACAATTTCACTATGATAACAAAATTTTCATTGGTCAAGGGCAATCACTTTCTAGAGTTAGTTTGTACTTGAAACGACCCGTCTCCTCTTATGGTCAATTGTTTGTTGCTTTATCAAGGGTAAAAACACGAGATGGAGTCAAACTACTAATACTTAACAACAATGGCAAACCTACAGATAAAACAACTAATCTGGTTTATAAAGAGATTTTCAACGAATTGTGATCGTTGCATATTCATGTATTTCAATTTGTCGTAATCTAATATATTCGTTTGTGTTTTAACGTGTATAAAATCACAATATTTATATCAATGGTGACAATGAAAATATTTTCTTTTAGCAACCCGTGAAATTCACGGGTTCTTAAACTAGTTACTTGTATAAATAAAGTAAGATCAAGGATGATTATTGCGGTTTTGATAATTGCTTCTTAAAGAAAAACTATAATTTTTCTTTGTATTCCTACATCATTGTTTTCTTCGGTCTCGATAATCAACACAATTACCAACAAGAATCCCTGTACAATAACGATAACCAAAACAAATTTACAAAGATAGTTTGGTACATTAGGGGAAGGCTAGTCAACTCGAACCAGAATCGGTAAGCAAAATATTTTGTTTCTTTCCAAAGAAGCTATAAAATGTACGTAATATAACTTAATTTGGCCTTTTTTGTTTATTAGAGGTTTTACCCAAATCATTTGACTAAAGATTGTCATCGAGGGATGCATAAACCATTTGACTAAAGATTCCCAAACCTAATACTAAATTTTAAAGTTTGGCCATTTTTATGTTGTGTTGAGTATCCAATATACCCACATGTCATTTTGACATCACGTTGACATGTCTTGTATATCGATGGAGGATGCATGTGCTCTTTGACTTCAGATAACCATATTTAACTTATTTAGTTTACTCATACATGGGACAACTGTAGATCTTATGTTGCTTTGTTTTTACATTTCGTTCTGCTCTATGCACGGTCAATCCATCTATTCTTCTTTTTTTAGTTAAAAGTGTATACTTTAGGCGGTCTATACACAATACCTTTTTCAAGTAACGAATATGAAGCCCTTGTCCAACAAAAATGTTCCAACTGAGAAAATCCAAAACAAAATCGATGAACACCCTCACAACAATATAGATTTTAACGCTAATGCCCGTTGCACTTTAGTGCACACCTTGGGTTGTTATGTTATTATAGATCACGATTTTTAACCAACGACAAAAAATAATCTCATTTTACGCACGATTTTTAACCAGCGACAAAAAAAATCTCATTTTAAGCACACGCACTTTGTTTGGATTATGTTGATATCTAACTGTCTAAAAAAACTATATTTTTGTTCGGAATTACAGGATTGCTAGTTTACCAATCTTCTTGTATTAACTTAAAAAAATCTATGTCCTTGGATTGGTTAAAGAAAATAAAAATCACGTAACACAAACACTATTTTTTTAAACTTAAAAGGTGTGACTGGCTTCACTATTTGAAATTTAGCTCACTTTTATAATATCTGTGTTTATATGGGTTTATAGTTAATCATGTATTAGGTTTATACGTTTAAGCCTATCTCAAAATGTGTTTATAATTAGGATGACAATGTGTTTCATACCTCCTATATATACTTGACGAGTCAATATCCTGGATGTATCCATAGGCATTATTTAAGTCCATCTGAAAAACTAACTTGAAATATAAAAATAATGATTAAGTGTAGGTGGTCCCACACCCACGGTGAAAACTTCTAAAACTAATTGCATACGCGTTAGACTATGGGATATAGGGCTTGGGTTTCAGCGTGGGTTGGGTACAAACGTTCAAGTCACCACCTTGGGTGGGCTTGGGTTTCGGCGTGGCCCCTTTGGCGGGGGTTTCAGGCCGGGCGTTGGGCGGGCCTAGCAGTCCACTGTGGCGGTTTCTTATTGGCTGGCTTGGCTAGGCCGCTGACAAGGATTTGAATTTTAAATTTATAACCGTTTTGCCAAGCCAAACAGTCACCCGGACTAGTATAAAACCCCCACCTACATCCTTGTTCGCCATCCCTGTTCGCCACCCTCACCCGACACTCGAAATCATGGCCTCATGGACGAACAAGGAAGAGATAGCACTAGTAACGAGCGTCGTGGAGGCTATGAAGGCCCGCCGACCCGGTAATACACGTTACTGGCCGGAAGCTTTCGCGAGCTACCGACACAACGTAGGGAACGACCGGCACAATCTAAACGCATGCCAACACAAGTGGCGCGAATTTCGACCGAAGCTCGACCGGTTTAAAGCGTACTACGACAGCGTGCCCGGCGGTGACATAAGTCACGACGACCGGGTGGCGGTGGCCACCATCGAGTACCGGGGCAAGGAGCGGAGACCGTTTGAGAAGTTGGCCCTCATCGAAATCTACCTAACGCTTTAGGGGTTTTTTTATGCTTAGTTATGTTTTTTTTTAGATTTGTAATTTAGGGTTTTTTTTAGATTCGTAAATATGTTTTTTTTAGATTTGTAATTTTAAGGAAATTTTAATAATATTTTTAGGTTTGTTTTATTTTGGTTTTTTTATTTATAAAAAAATTGAAAAAAAATTACACGTGGCCTAGCCACGCCCAACCATACCTACCGATAATGACACTGACTAGCGGTGCCCCTCCAAATCCACGATGCCCTAAAGTCCCGTCCCACCATACCCCATGGTCTTATCCGACTTAACTTTGTCATACCGTTTTGATGTTGTTTCTAGTATATTCCTTTCTCTGTCATCCCCTTTTCTCTCGTCTAACACTATTATTAGTGTTTCTGGTTTTGTCTCTCTTTTTCTGATGGTACTTGTATTTTTTATACACTTACAAAGAGAAAACAAAAAAAGAGCTTCTTAAATGGGAGGACGAGCAACCTATCTTCTCGTATAGAGGTAAGATTTGTCTTGATCTTACCATCCCGACCCTACTTTATGATTGAAATTTATACTAGGAACATCAAAACCTGCAAAAAAAACTCTTTAAATGAACGGTTAACGAGTAATCATGTATCCCACACAGATGACACGAGACATGAGATAAGCTTTACATAATACACGAGACTAGACATCAAGACCTATCTCTCTACCATCAAAATGCTTTACACAAAACATGAAGAGACGGACCGACCTTTTTGCTCATATTAATGATGGGAATGAAGAGAAGAATAAGACAAGTGACACAAGCATTGATACTTCCAACAACTACAAAAAACTGCCACCACAATATAAAAATTCTAACCGTTGGACAAATCAAACCTGAACCACTTTCTGTACATCATTTTTTCTGCTCTTCTTTGCCACATGTTCTCTCACATCACCTTCTGTTGGCCTCGACACTCGAGAGCGTCCTCACAAAGTAACTGCACATTTCCGGCAATACATGCTTGATCAAATCATTCGATGATCACAAGAATCCGAGTTTTTAGTTTTTTTATAACTTGAAGAAAATTGGTGATTTGTTAAAAAAATATGAACATACCATGATTTCGAATGTAATTTGTCAAAGTTCTCGAGAACGAATAGAATGCAAGCATTCTTTAGTGACACGGCATGGAAGGCCTCCGATAAGTCATACATAAGTGATACATTGTCCACCCGTATATCCTAACGCAAGAACGAAACATCATCGTTACAGACAAACCAAACTAAAAGGGTGTTTGGATGTGTGGTTTAAAACTGATTATTTGATGATAGTAAGGCTTATGGTGCTTAAAATGTAACAATCAGATGATAACTAGGTTATCACCCGGGTGCTACCCGGGTTGGAGAAAATTATTTAAATAAATATTAAGTGTATAAATAAAATAAAATACAACCAAAGTGTCATGTTACATAAATTGATGACAAAGTGGAAATACAATTCAAAGATAGTTGAGTCCCTTTGAAGATGCATATCTCAAGTTCCTTCTACCTGGTGAAATCCCTGAACATCGGTCATCTGGGCCAGACAGTTAAAAAACACACATTGAACCCTCATGTTGGACCTTTAGCATACATTCAAAGTTCTTATGTTGTCAAGAGTTTCAGTTGATAGCGACAACCCACCATAAAGGCAAAATGGCAACTTGTAGTTGACATACCTGTTGTTGAAGTCGATTTCCAATTAGATTGGTAAACAACAGTTATTGCGAACCTATTCATGCAAATAGAAGTTACAGAAGAGAAATTGAGCACGAACGAATCCTTTTAAACAATTCTTATCAGCTACCAGGTCTCTCGCACACTCAAGTCTGCATATATAAAAATACTTTAGTATACTTTAGTATGTACTTTAGCATGTATGTATATACAAACCCATGTATGTATAATCTGCAATAAAAAAGATCCATCTTTTTTTTTTCATTCTAAAAACAAACCCAGGTCAAAAGGCATAAACTTTAGTACTTGAATGATGGTACCAATATTACACGATTCCTTGTCGATTATGACTCGAGGCGGGTTCATTATCAGGATAAACTTCTGATACTCATCTTCCATGTGTGGAGAGTAACTCCTACCTATGGTTTCTAAATGAATTAAAAAAATAATCCGAAAGCCATAATATTCACAAACATTTCACAAAATTCATCATGAAATAGAGGATTTCCACGCAACAAACGACATACCAATTGCAAATATTTATGCGTATGAATCATGTGCAACCTAGAACGAACAACGAAACCACAACCATCATTTTCTAATGATGACCTATCGTATCACAAACAAAAATAAAGAAAAATTAAGAATCGCAAAAATCATGTACCATCGATCCTCTCTCGATCAAATGAACGTGAGGAGCAAATTAAGTTCATATGCAAATTGTAACACCCCAAAAACGTCGCAGCGGAAATACAAACGTAATGGTGACGGAATTTGGTGCCCATAAATATCTTGTCGATCGATGCACTGTTAATGTTGGACATTCAACTTAATTAAAACATAGTTTTTAAAACATAAAGTTTAAAGTACGTCACATCAACACCATAGTTAAGTTGTTTTTGATCCATATGGATCTTATTACATAAGTCACAAAGTTTTAAAAGTTTGTCCAAAACATTATTAAAGAAAAACATGCATCAAGACCACAAGACACGCCATAATTCCCGAAGCCATACTCAAGTACATGAAGAACACGTTAAAAATGAAGTGTCAACACAAAGGTTACATATTCAAAATTTAAAATAATTTGATCCAAGAAAAAACTTTCTAATTATGTGTTTATTATCAAAACATCCAAATAATATTTTCAAAAGTTTATTTAATTTCCTTAATAAAATCCATGAGTCAGCCGTCGCAAGCGTTTCCCCGAAACCTCCGAACTAAGCATCTTCGCAAGTTTCACATATTAAATTTATTTTTAACATCCATTTGTTCAGAAAGTTTGCAAGTCATTACGAGCTATATATTAACATTAAGGGTATAATCAACGCTAGACAATAACATAATATAAATTCGTCGCTTGACATGACACGGAGCTACCGGTCGCAACGGGGTTGTCAACCCGATAGATCTATCAACAATCCATATTAATGATTAAATGGCTAAGTTCGCGCAAAGTGCCCGCAATGGGTCACCGAAGGTGCCAACCTTGTGAACAATATATATATCCTACTAAAATGATAAAATTTAATATAACACGTTGTACGAATCCCCGACGTCCCCACCGAAACGTAAGCCTAATCCTGATACTCACTCTCTTGAGACCGGACCAATTCGTTACAACTTTGGATTTAAACATTTTAAATCCACACGGTCGTTCTATCTCATAACACCGTAAAATCTCCGTTTCATCCCCGAAACGCATATATCATTATTCCAAAATCCGTTTTATCCCGAAATAATTTATATCCAAAACCATGTTTTTCTCCAAAAACATATCATATAATTTCCAAATCATATTTTCCACGAAAATATATTTATAGTTTAATTAAAGGCATATTTTATACGAAAACGTATACTTATCCTTTTAAGGCGTGTTCTTCCCCCAAAACATATACTAAAACAGTAAAAAGTGGTGTTTAGTGACACTCACCTTTGGGTGCGTATTTAAAATAGCGCGATCTACACGTCCTTACATACGTAGGCACGATTTAATAATCAATATATTACAAAATTCCTAAGTTTCTCCAATACTTAGAATTTTCACATAACTTTGAGATTTTCTCGAAAAATTATTATTTTTGATTATGTTGGCATATGAATATATATATACATAAACGTGCACATATTCACAACATCATAACACGCGAAATCTCGTTAACTCATACAATTTATCATTTTTAAAGCATGCATACATGAAATAACTAATTAAGTTAACCTATGTATCAAATTTTCATGCTCGATAAATAAGTTACACATTTAACGCGATTTTACCGTTCTAAACATACGAGCGTACATTCATAGACTTAATTTCCGCTATCATGTCAACACTTAACATATTATCATATTCACATATTTAAATCACATAACACATTTAAACACACAAGGTTCACCCATGAACAACCCATTCTAGTGTATGTTGAAAAATGCGTAGTTTAACGATTCGGTAACGTTTTCGGGCGTCGGAAGTCATGTATGGCCAACCAAACACCAAATAATCTTAATATAAGTTAATATACTTATATTTATAGCAAAAATATCAGTTTATTTACTGATCTAAAACAGTTTCATAAAAACCCCTTAAAAGGCGATTTTTACCGTTTTTACCCGCATAGTTTTGCGTCAAACGTTACCCTAACCGTCCGAACTCGAAACGATTTCATATTTTAACACAATACATGTTAAATACTGAATAAAATGATGGTTATAACCATATTAGTGCCGTTTTTGTGTAAGGCACATAAATCATACGATTTCATGTATTTTACAACACTTTTAAGCACATAGTACAACATGCAAAGCTAGTAAACTTTATGTTAAAGTTCCATACCATTTTACACTTCACATAACACTATTTTTATGCTTTATAATCTGATGTAAACTTATTTTTATCAAACACACTTTGATCATCATTTCATGGCCATATGTTCACATGCATGCTTATGTACAAGCACCCATTGCATCAATAACATATTATTTTCAACTTGCTACTCATATGCATCTAGACATGCATTTATTTTCATGTTCATATTATCCATGACATTCAAATCTTCATGTCATTATCATCATCTAATCATTTCACATAAATGCAAGTATCACCTTCTTCACATTTATGAACTAACAACAAAATATTGTATGCATGCATATACATATATATATACATGGCACACATACATACATATACAAGATTACAAAGTTCAACTTTTCATATACATCTTTTCAAATCACCATAACCCTTTTAGAACATTCTAAAGTTACATGCATTCACCTTTTAACATCTTATCAATCAAGAATCAATCTATATCAAAAACTCAAACTCTAACATACACACACTCACACACACGACCACATATACACACACACTTACATCCATTTTTATTTTGTTCAAAAGTCCGTTTAGTATAGTTTTCAAGTTAGTGTTTAAATCCAAGAACAAGATAAACCTTCATCTTCATCAAAACTCATCAAGAATTAAGAACAAAGTTTTTAAAATAATTTTATACCTTCTTGTTTTTAATGGGTTTTTAGCTAAGTAGGATGGTATGGAGCTTGATTCTTGCTTGGAAACACCTTTGAACCTTCAAAACTACTTGAAAACACCTTGAAGGATCTTGAATCTTCAAGAACTTGATTGGAAAAATGAAAATGTGTGTGTATATGGGGGTGTTCGGCCGAGCTTTTTGATGAGAGAGAGAGTGGAGGTTTTGTTTGATCTTTTCAAGTTTAAATGGAGTGTGTTAGTATCAAATATGATTGCTTTGGCTTTCCAATGCATACACATGGCCATCTAGAAGAAAAATGCAAAAGGTGGGCAGCCATGGTGCCGCCACCTTGCCCCCTCTCACATATATTTCATATACATACACATATATATGCTATTTACTGGTATTTAACTGGATACCGGGTGTTTTATCTAGCGTTTTAAGTGCGTTCCAACGCTCTACAAAAATAAACAATTCAAAATATTACTAATCAATATTTTATTTATCTGGACCAGTTACGTTGTCGGTATTTGGCAGTACGCGCTTAAATTCGTAAAAATAGGGATTTTAAGCATTTTAATTTATTTTTATCATTCTATAAAAATAAACTTGTCAAATTATTACTATAATAATTATTGGTTGCCCTGAACTGGCTGTGTTGACAGTATTTTGTCACATATGCGCAGTATCGCCCAGTACGCGCTTAAACTCGAAAAATAGAGTTTCTTAGTGTTTTAAATTATTTTTCCTCACGATTATGATAAAATATATTATTTAACTCATAACGGATTCGGCGGTCACCGACGTTCGTTTCGCATTTTAACCGTTACGCGATAAGCCGTTTATCTTAATATTGCCAACGTAATTTTTATCAACTTTGGATTTACCAACACATCAAATACCATATATAAACATCATAAATAATCAAATACGGCCTTTTTATCCATTCATGACACGTGTTACATTTGTACGGGACAGCCTAAATAGCTGGGTGTCATACAAATGAACTTGTCATGCTCGGATAGATTAAGAGACAACTCTTCCATTTCCAGTTGACCCATTGTCGATCTGCACAGTTGTTCTTTACATCAGAAAAACTCTAGTATCGAAATCAAAATCAAAGCTTTGAAGAAGGTTTAAGCGGTCTAAATTTATGGATGGTTGAACTGGATGAAAAGTAAAAATCATAAAAATGTCTCTTAGTTGATTGTGTTCACGTGAAGATTGTTCTTATCTTTTTCGTATGTTAATGTTTCCAAATACAATAAAAACAAAATTAATAGTTTGGTTTAAACCCTTTTCATAATCTATTAGTTAGCCCATCCTGGCCCAAACCTTATCTTGACCCAACCCATTTTGACCCACTTTCAAAATGGACACTGATTTCATATAATTATACAAAAAAAAATCAAGCATACCTGAATGAGAAGATTAGATAGCAGATGTTGATCAACTTGATTAGACGCACGCCAAATGCTATAAACATGCAAAATGGAGCCATCTTGCCATTACAGCACCTCCGGCATCACCAGCAGGTCCTGCATTACCTTCTGCAGGTTAATCATACAGAGAAGTTGCAGAAGCATTTCTCTGCTGCATCAGGCCATCCATGTGGCGCTGCGATCAACGTTGGGAAGCCAACTTTTCTTCCCAAATTTAATCACCAAAATACTTCAACCACAAAACAAACAAACTTTATCCGATCAGAAACACTAAGAAACATTACCTATAAAAACATATTAATCAGATATATTTGGTCCAGTTAGACACATTTCTAATTCAGCCTTCAGTTTTTGTTTAGGTCCAAAAAAAACTAAATAAACATATATCGATCACAACTTAAAGTCAAAATTGACTCATTCTCATAAGTAGATGGGTCAAGACTGCAACCTTTAGTTATGGAACATAATGATGTTGGTCTGAAAGTATATATAAGGACCCGCTTATCTATTATATATATATATAAGCTTATTTAATTAAAATAGTGGATGTATTACATGGCTGAAGGTACCATTCTCGTTTTTGCATTCACATTATTAGAAAGAGGATACGGTGATATGGTGATAGAATATATATTGTAAAAGAATCATGACTTATGTTTTACGAGTATAATATAATTGAGAAATAGTAAGCTTATGACTTTATGGTATCCGGATCATAATATTATGTGATCTAAGTATAAAGTAAGGCAATTTAAATCAAAACACATACAGGGAATCATAACATATACACAAAACAATTAGAAACAACAATACTTACAATCTGTAAGATGCCACCGAAATTGCAAACTACAATTAAACAAACATCTCTTCTACTTCATCACCCGGGGTCTTGTTGCAGCTTAAATGATGACGCCTAAAAGAGTAGCGATTTTATAAGTAAGCAAAACAGAAAATATACCAAGCGGGTTGTCCCTCTAAACAATACTATAAAATACCATCAGACCATGAAAAGAAGAACCCATATATTAAAAGATGAGTAAACCTACCAAATTAGTTCAACTCTTAGAAGCACATAACGGTTTCCGACAATGATTGAGATGCTATGGGTAAAAAGCTTTCGGATTAATGTGTAAAGGGTATATTATAATAAACACAGATTGATATAGCATAACTTGGAAAGGATTATTTGCCAAAAATACACGTTTTGCAAATAAAATGAGATGGTGGATTGATTTGGGCTTAAAAGCAAAGATAATATTAAGTTTGGAAAATGAAGAGACCATATAAAATTCTAGTTTATATTTAGAAAAACATTATTTTTTTCCGAAGGGTTGTTTGTTTTTGAAATTAATATTATTATAATATATATATTTAGTATATAATTAATTCAGCTGCTTAACTCATTTTTCTCTCATAACTCCAAAAATATAACGTTTTAAAGAAATACGAATATATAGTTGGGATGAGCTTATTTTTCTCTCTCTCATGACCTAAGTTACATAAAAATCAGAGTAGGGTCAAATATAATACATTTTATTTAGGGGTTTTTACATATTTCCCCCTCCTAAGCTGGCTTATTACGTATTTCCCAAAAAAAAAACAATTACATATTTTCGCTCCCTAACCCATATATATTACATATTTCCCCTTTTCATTAAAATTACTCTTAATGAATGACTATTTTGCCCTTAATGAACTAATAAATGAATATTTACATATTTTCCCTTTCTAACATCATCAATCAATTACATATTTCCCTAAATTGTGTAGTATTTTCTCAATTCTTCTATGATCAAGAATGAAGCACGGGTGTGTATGGGCCGCTTTAGGGCTCAAACCGAACCAAAACCAAAATTTTGGTTTTCTAGTTTTAGTAAAATATCAAGACCTAATGTAGCAATAATCACGTTGGATGCACATCTGAACATTATCCAATTGTACGAATAAAGAATTTGGCTTTTGAACATTGATATTTAGTTTTCTTACTTAAATAACTTATCTTCTTATTGCGTTGCAAAATATATTTTGGCTTGTTGCTCCTAACCTCCTCCTATTTTGTTTCTTTTAGCAGAATTGAAATCACCATGAGCTGCAAAACCAAATCACATGTTTAATTAACCAAGTATAAAGGTCAAATCATAAGAATAATGAGATTATTACCATTAAATGTAAGGACACAAGTCATAAGTAGCAACAAATCATACTTGTAAATATAAATCTAAAAAGTAATGATCACTTTTATAATAAGATGAAACACACCAGGAACCTTAAACAAACCAATTTTAATAATTAAATCTCAAGCAGAAAAATTATCGACTAAATAGACTATTTTTGAAAATTCTAATCCAATTGAGATAACTTAGAACCCTAATATCGTGACAACATAGCCTAACTCAGACAGGCTTTGTCACACCCCAACCGATGACGGAAACATCAGAGTGAGACGAACGAGATTGCTCATTGCTCATTGCTCATAAATTCTAATTGGTGACAATATTTAAATAAAATCCATATTTCATTCATAGTAACTTTGTCATACAATACAAGAATTTTCAAATACAACAATAACAAAGGCAAAATTTGATACAATATTTTATAAACCTAACGTCTATATGTGTATCTAAGCATCATCTCCACTCCAATTTCATGGCAAAGCTTCATCAACCTGTAACATATTAAAAATACAAGTTCAATGCAAAGGCAAAGGCGACTACACAAATTTTGGTGATACATAGCATAAGTATAAAAGTGTAACTCGAATCCACATGGTAATTGTAAGCAAGGTTCGTACTAATCATGCAATACTAGATCAAACCCCGAGTTTCCACAAAAGTTTTACGAGATCGAGCTTCCCTTGTCACGAAAGAGACAAGACTAGAATGAGTATGATAATCTTAACATAACCCCGACAGGTGGTGTGCTACTCCTATAGCGCTATATATGATAAGTTGGGCTAGCTAAGTTAATGATCAAGCAAGTATAAAACAAGCATGTGTCTAGGCATAACAAGTATTCATGTATAAGGATTGAGCATGTAAAGCATAAGTTTGTGGTATGTGCATTTTGATAGATAAACATGTTCAACCCAAAAAGTGATTTAAAACGGTAAGTGGGTCGAGTGTCCTCACGGTTTTAGTTGGGTCTTTTCTACAAGTCAAGTCCGTGAAAGAGGTTGATTGCGGGATGAACGCCGAGTTATCCTACAAGAGGAACCGAGGGCGTATAAGTAACGAGTTTAACGGAGGATTGAGAGTATTTGGGAAAATGTAAAGGATAAAAGTATGAGAAAGTATTGTAGCATGAAAAAAATCACTAGACATAGCACTTGTCAACGACACTATAGCAAATCCCTAAGGATTTAATGTGTTTTTAAAGGTTCAAGACCTATTAGAATCGTGACAAGGAACTACATACATTAGTGATGAAACTTATTAACTTGACGGATGATTCATTAGTCATTATCAAGATTTCGGTTTCTAGGGTTTATTATAGTAGTTCATAAATATAGTTATATAATCATGTAGGAGGTCGGAGGATGAACCATCCACTTTGGAACCTCTTGATGTCATGTAAGTCAAATAGGAGGGGGGATGATTAACCATCCACTTTGAGACCTCGAGTAGTGTTCACCGCTACACAAGTTACCATTGGTAACAAGGAGGGTAAAAGAACAATAACATTAACAAGAATGACAAGAATAATAACTTAGAATAATAGTGAATCATCAAGTAATGTGTGGTCTCAAGTTTAAGGATAGCCCAAGCTAACCATGGTGGACACATGTGAATAAGTTCAAGAACTTGCATCACTTGTGAGCTTGAAGCTCTATGAAAAAAGAAAATTTGTGAGGATAAATCCTCTATTTTGAATGTCTCAACCTTGTTTTTAAGCCTAACCAACCACAAGAAGTGTTGTAAGCATTCGGACATAGGTTTGAGATGGGATAAACCCAAGTTGGATGAACATAAACAAGTTTTGAAAGATTTTGAAAACAAACATAAAGTTGTGGACATTTTCGGGGCATTTCCATGTCTGAATTCTCCAAGGAGAGACCATGTAATCATTCCCAAAGGAAAACTTAGCATGTAGGAAAAAGAATGGGGCAAATTTGTTGAGTACTGAGTGAGTTATGCTCACTTAGTGTAGAGGTACAAATCTGCCCGAAAATTGGATTCAGCTACGAACTTGGAGTGTTTTGGGAGGCTTGGAGGCTTTGTAAAGTGGAAAAATGCTTGGAGGAGGCTTGCGTTATATAGGGGATGGATTAGGGTTTCATTGGGTTGGGCTTTGGACAAGATTTGGGGGAGTTTAGACTTGAAACTAGTCCACTAAACCCAACCCAAAGCTGAATTATAGGGCTGCCATTTTTTCATTTTTTTCTTATTTTTTTATTATTTAATGTTATATATTAGGTTCATAGATGTTATATATTATGTACATAACATGTATTATCATGTGACAAGTTATTTCGTGAGTATGAACCTTATAAGTTAGAGTTTTATTAGCGAAAAAAAACGGGTTTTAACGTTTAACTAAGGTGTTTTATGAATATTTAAGGTATGATAACATATGTAACTTGTCACATGGTATATGTATGTATAAAATGATCGAGATCGAGTTCCACATTGCGTATAAAGCACGTATCAAGTATAAACACCGCGTATTAGCAAGTATGTCACGTATTCGAGTATGTATATCATGTGTATGCATTGTATGGATAAGTATGATTGTGTGTAACAAGTATAAAGATGAATATGTTTATTCCATTACGATTCAAGTCTCGATTACAACGATTTCAATGAAATGACGAATACGAATACAATGGTTTCCAAAAATAGAACTACAACGCTAGCTTGCTATATATAGAAAAGTATCAAAACACGAGGCGTTACAGTCTCCCCTCCTTTAGGAAATTTCGTCCCGAAATTTAGGAAGATGCAACAAAGAGATGCGGATACTTAGTCTTCATATCACTCTCGAGTTCCCAAGTAAACTGGCACCACGTTTCCCTTCCCAACGAACTTTTACGATAGGGATCCGACTACGTCGTAGCTGCTTGACTCCTCGGTCCATGATTTCGACCGGTTTTTCCACGAAATGCAATGTCTCGTTGATTTGAAGATCTTCGAGCGGAACTTGAAGTCCTTCTTCGGCTAGACATTTCTTGAGATTTGTAACATGAAACACAGGATGAACATTGTTGAGCGTTTGAGGTAGGTCCAGTCGATATGCTACCTTGCCAATCCTTTCCAAGATTTTGAAAGGACCCACGTAGCGAGGAGCGAGTTTGTCTTTCTTACCAAAACGGACAACGCCTTTCCAAGGGGATACCTTGAGAAGTACATGATCACCTATATTAAATTCCAAGGGCTTGCGTCTTTTGTCGGCGTAGCTCTTTTGTCGGCTTCGTGCTTTGAGGAGATTATCACGTATTTGCAGGATCTTGTCCGTAGTCTCTTGTATTAGCTCGGGACCGGTGATTTGTGCGTCTCCAATCTCGTGCCAACAAATAGGCGAACGTCACTTACGACCATACAATGCTTCAAATGGAGCCATTTGAACGTGATAACTATTGTTGTACGAGAATTCAACCAAGGGTAAGTGCGAATCCCAATTGCCGCCAAAATCGATTACGCATGACCGAAGCATATACTCCAAGGTTTGGACAGTACGCTCGGTTTGACCATCAGACTGAGGATGAAAAGCGGTGCTAAGATTAAGCTGAGTGCCAAGGGCAGATTGAAAAGTTTACCAAAGGCAGGAGGTGAAACGAGCATCGCGATCGGAGATAATATCAAGAGGAGTACCATGGCGACTAATGATTTCATCTATGTAGATACGAACCAATTTCTCGACTTTGTAATCTTCACGAATGGCGAGGAAGTGCGCGGATTCGGTCAATCGGTCAATGATGACCCAAATGTTGTCATGACCAGACGAAGTACGAGACAATTTCGTAATGAAATCCATGGCTATGCCTTCCCATTTCCAGACAGGAATTTCTTGTTGTTCGAGCAAACCAGAGGGACGTTGATGTTCTGCCTTGACTTTGGAACACGTAAGACATTTAGACACGTAAAGGGCGATATCACGTTTCATTCCAGGCCACCAATAGGATACACTCAAATTGTGGTACATCTTATCAGCGCCAGGATGAACGGAGTATCGGGATTTGTGGGCTTCATCCATCAAAGTAGACCAAAGATTGAGACGATCGGGAATCCAAATACGACTATGGTAGTAAAGAATACCATCAAGTTTAGCTTCGAGCGGGTTTTCGACTCCAAAATTCAATTCACTATCGAGGTTACCCTCGTTAATGATGGTAAATTGTGCTTGTCAAATCAACTCGTTGAGTTTTCCCACGATTTGGTAGCAACGAACACTCTTAACATGAATTTTACGACTAAGTGCATCGGCCACGACATTCGCTTTGCCAGGGTGGTAGCGAATATCACAGTCGTAGTCGTTTAACAATTCTACCCAACGACATTGATGCATGTTGAGTTCCTTTTGATCAAAGATATGTTGGAGGCTCTTATGGTCGGTGAAGACCGTACACTTTGTACCATAAAGGTAGTGTCGCCAAATCTTTAATGCAAAAACAACTGCACCAAGTTCAAGGTCGTGGGTAGTATAGTTTTTCTCATGAATTTTGAGTTGTCTCGACGCGTAAGCGATTGCATGAGAACGCAACCAAGACCCTGGTTAGAGGCATCGCAATACACGACGAAATCGTCGTTCCCATCGGGGAGAGTGAGGATAGGAGCATTACAAAGCATGTCCTTGAGTGTTTGGAAGGATTCCTCTTGTTCGGGACCCCAAACAAAAGGTTTATCTTTTTGAGTGAAGTCAAAGGAATGGCAATTTTCGAGAAGTTTGAGAAGAAACGACGATAATACCCAGCTAGGCCAAGAAACGAACGAATTTCAGAGGCGACTTAGGTGCAGTCCAATTCTTCACAGCTTCTATCTTTGCGGGTCAACGTGTATACCGAGTTCATTGACGGTGTGACCTAAGAATTGAACCTCCTTTAGCCAAAATTCACACTTGGAGAATTTGGCATAAAGACGTTCGGTTTGCAAAAGCTGAAGAATGAGACGCAAAGGTCGCCCGTGCTCTTCTTTCGTCTTGGAGTAGATTAGGATATCGTCGATGAATACAATGACAAAATGATCGAGAAAAGGCTTACACACGCGGTTCATGAGATCCATAAACACTGCAGGTGCGTTGGTCAACCCAAAAGGCATGACCACGAACTCGTAGTGTCCATAACGTGTGCGGAAAGCGGTTTTGGGTACATCTTCCTTGGAAACCCGAAGTTGATGATAACCAGAACGGAGATCAATCTTTGAAAGCACTTTGCGCCTTGCAGTTGATTGAAGAAATCATCGATACGAGGAAGGGGGTATCGGTTCTTGTCTGTAAGCTTATTGAGTTCACGATAGTTAATGCACATGCGAAATGACCCCTCTTTCTTTTTGACGAAGAGAACGGGAGCGCCCCAAGGGGAAGTACTAGGGCGTATAAAACCTTTATCAAGAAGCTCTTGAAGTTGGCTTGATAGCTCTTGCATCTCCGAGGGTGCTAAACGATAGGGAGCTTTCGCAACAGGAGTTGCGCCAGGGATAAGATCAATACGAAAATCAACAGCTCGGGGAGGCGGAGGACCAGGAAGATCCTCGGGAAAAATGGAAGGAAACTCACAAACGACAGGAACTTCACTTATGCTCGGACCTTTGTCTTTCTTTTCCACAACATGGGCGAGAAAGGCAAAGTACTCCTTACGCAAGTACTTGTTCGCTTTGATGCACGACATAAGTTTGAGACCTTTAGAAGGTTTCTCGCTATAGACGTGTAGAGAATCACCTTGAGGAAGAGGGAGGCGAATAAACTTTTCGGAACAAACCACTTCGGCACGAACTCGCATGAGCCAATCTATGCCTACTATGATGTCGAAACTACCCATTTGCATGGGGATGAGATCAATGGAGAACGAATGATCGTTAAGAATCAAAGAGCAACCAGAGAGAACGGAATCAACGGAGATGGTTTTACCATTAGCGACTTCAACAGCGTAAGGATTAGGCATTTTAGATCATTCGCACTTAAGCAAAGGTTCAATTCTAGCGACACAAAACTCCTATCGGCGCCAGTATCAAATAGACATGTAGCATAAATATGGTTCACAAGGAACGTACCAGTGATGACGTCGTTAGAGCTCTGGGCTTGAGCGGAGGTAAGCATGAAAGCTCGCCCCTTTGTAGGCTCAGGCTGCTGCTGCTGCTGCTGATGCTGGTGCTGCTAGTTGAGAAGAGGACAAACATTTGCGAGATGGTTGGGATCACCACATTTGTAACATGCTCGCACAGGAGCATTTTGACGCTGGGGTTGAGTTTGGTTCGGGTTAGGGTTAGGGACAATGGCTTGGTTGCTTTAGGTTTGGCGACAATGGCTAGTGAAATGCCCCATCCTGTTACAGTTGGCGCATTTCCGGCATGGGGTAAAAGGGAGATGATGATAACTGCAACGATCACACTTAGGCCAAGTGCCAGTGTAGTTTTGTTTGGGTGGATCGTTGTTTTCGATGGAGGAGATGGCATTTAAAGGCGTAGGGGCAGGCGGAGTGACAATCGCGTTGTTTTGAACCGAAGCCTTCCGCTTCTTGTTCTTGATGGGGAGGCAATTCGGTAGCGGTGGTATTGGCGGTGGCTTGATGCGCATGCTTCGTAGGAACCTTGTCATAGGGCCCCTGAAGGATGCAGTTGTGGTTAAGCTCTATGATGGTACTATAGGCTTCTTCGATGGTTCTAGGGCGTGCAGCGGCTACGTGGTTCATGATCACAGGCGAAAGCGAACGAATAAGCTTAGCTATTACTTTGGGAACTGTATCCACCTGTCCAGGACAAATGATACTCAACTGTTTGAAGCGAGCGATCAACCCTTCAGCGTCGCTCCCTTGTTGCGTGAGGCTCCAGAATTCGTTTTCGAGCTTCTGGGTCTCGT
Source organism: Scalesia atractyloides (assembly GCA_947069175.1). NCBI lineage: Eukaryota > Viridiplantae > Streptophyta > Magnoliopsida > Asterales > Asteraceae > Scalesia > Scalesia atractyloides. The sequence goes on from CAMTDV010000021.1 coordinate 59,361,505, forward strand.
GGGGAGGACAAAACTGATCTCTCATGAGCTGCTTGAGCTCGTCCCAAGTGAGAGCGTGAGCTGCTTCGTTGCCACGCTTGTTGCGTTCCGTAGTCCACCACTCGAGGGCTCTCTGGCGAAAGACCCCGGTAGCGTTAAGGGTTCTAAGGTCATCAGGGCACCCGCCATGAAGAAAAGAAGCTCCATAGCGTCAAACTAATTGATCATGGCGGTAACACCGTCCATGGCAGTGAATTCTATTGGTTTACAAGCCATGAAATGCTTGAATTGGAAGGACGTCTTGGGGTCGTCGGTTTTAGAGTCGGCAGAGGATTTGGGTGTGCCTTCGGTATGGATGATTTGAAGCTGGCTAACGATATCGGGTATGACACGGGCCATTTGATCGGCCATTTTCTCAGCGACAAGACCGACGAGTTCTTGCTTGGAGATGGAATCCTCATTGTTGTTGTTGTTGTTGGAACCCTTGTTGGATCCCTTGGATTTCTTGGATGGGTTAGGAGAATTCATCTAGAGATTCAACATAGAAAAAGGGAATGAGACTTGATCATAAGATGGGGAAAAACAAGTTTTGCATGAATAAGCATGTATGAGGTTCAAGCATGGTTTACAAAAGTTTACATGGGTTCATCAAGTATAGTCCACAAAATTTGCATGAAAGTATCAAGTATGGCATGTATAATCACGTATATATGCGAATAAGGAGTATAAATTTGGTGTGTTCACGAAGATTAGTATTGAAACATGATTGCGATAAGCGTGCGAAACGTGTAATGGTTTGAAACGAATAAGGTAACAAGTATCAAATCACATATAAATTGAGATAACATAAAAGAATTGGCTCATAAAACATGTGATTGTTTCAGGGAGAGAAACGTCGACAATTCCAAAGTGAATCGAAGATCCTTTCTAATTAGAGAAACGTGCTTTGGCCTATAGGTAAAATACTCTCATCGATAAGTGACTAACGGTATTTTACCCTTCCAGTTACTACACGTCTCTAATCGATTAGAAAATCGAAACTTTGGCGAGAACGAAAATCAAGGAACGAGACTTAGTCGACAAGGTGCGGGTTTCACCCCTAACTTGAAGATTTCGTACCCTAAGTGTGGTTGTTCCTTACTAAACGAGGAGCATATTCCGACTCGTTTGTAAGGTCCACTAGAACATGAAATGGAAGTTTCCATCAAGATGTGGATATCACTCCTAACTTGATGGTATAACTTCGTGAAAAATCGAATACGCGGAATGAGGGATTTCACCATAAATTGTAAGTCATTGGACCTATCTTGGTGCAAATCGCCTCGTTTGCATCATGAGTGTCTTTAAGTCTTCAAGTGTATTGTGTAAGATGTCTTAGGAAAGACATTATGTAAATTTTTAAGACCAAAAGATAAGGAAGAAGCAATGAGGAAGAATAATGTATTAAGCATGATATAAGAATGGTCAAAAATGGACATTTAAACTATAGACTAGGTCGAACATGGTAATTCTACCTAATTCCCTATAGTTATGGTTCTGATACCAATCTGTCACACCCCAACCGATGGCGAAAACATCGGAGTGAGACGAACGAGATTGCTCATTGCTCATAAATTCTAATTTGTGACAATACTTAAATAAAATCCATATTTCATTCATAGTAACTTTGTCACACAATACAAGAATTTTCAAATACAACAATAACAAAGGCAAAATTTGATACAACATTTTATAAACCTAACGTCTATATGTGTATCTAAGCATCATCTCTACTCCAATTTCATGGCAAAGCTTCATCAACCTATAACATGTTAAAAATACGAGTCAATGCAAAGGCAAAGGCAAGTACACAAGTTTTGGTGATACATAGCATAAGTATAAAAGTGTAACTCGAATCCACATGGTAATTGTAAGAAAGGTTCATACTAATCATGCAATACTAGATCAAACCCTAAGTTTCCACAAAAGTTTTACGAGATCGAGCTTCCCTGTCACAAAAGCGACAAGACTAGAATGAGTATGATAATCTTAACATAACCCCGACAGGTGGTGTGCTACTCCTATAGCGCTATATATGATAAGTTGGGCTAGCTAAGTTAATGATCAAGCAAGTATAAACGAGCATGTATCTAGGCATAACAAGTATTCATGTATAAGGATTGAGCATGTAAAGCATGAGTTTGTGGTATGTGCATTTTGATAGATAAACATGTTACAACCCAAAAGTGATTTAAAACAGAAAGTGGGTCGAGTGTACTAACGGTTTTAGTTGGGTCTTTTCTACAAGTCAAGTCCGTGAAAGAGGTTGATTGCGAGATGAACGCCGAGTTATCCTACAAGAGGAAACGAGGGCGTATAAGTAACGAGTTTAACGGAGGATTGAAAATAATCACTAGACATAGCACTAGACATAGCACTTGTCAACGACACTATAGCAAATCCCTAAGGATTGAATGAAAATAATCACTAGACATAGCACTTGTCAACGACATAGCACTTGTCAACGACACTATAGCAAATCCCTAAGGATTGAATGTAAACGATTGAATGTAAAGGATTGAATGTAAAGGATAAAAGTATGAGAAAGTATTGTAGCATGAAAATAATCACTAGACATAGCACTTGTCAACGATACTATAGCAAATCCCTAAGGATTGAATGTGTTTTTATAGGTTCAAGACCTATTAGAATCGTGACAAGGAACTACATACATTAGTGATGAAACTTACTAACTTGATGGATAATTCATCAGTCATTATCAAGATTTCGGTTTATAGGGTTTATTATAGTAGTTCATAAATATAGTTATGTATCATGTAGGAGGTGGGAGGATAAACCATCCACTTTGGAACCTCTTGATGTCATGTAAGTCAAATAGGAGGCGGGAGGATTAACCATCCACTTTGAGACCTCGAGTAGTGTTCACCGCTACACAAGTTACCATTAGTAACAAGGAGGGTAAAAGAACAATAACATTAACAAGAATGACAAGAATAATAACTTAGAATAATAGTGAAATCATCAAGTAATGTGTGGTCTCAAGTTTAAGGATAGCCCAAGCTAACAATGGTGGACACATATGAACAAGTTCAAGAACTTGCATCACTTGTGAGCTTAAAGCTCTATGAAAAAAGACAGTTTGTGAGGATAAATCCTCTATTTTGAATGTCTCAACCTTGTTTTTAAGCCTAACCAACCACAAGAAGTGTTGTAAGCATTCGGACATAGGTTTGAGATGGGATAAACCCAAGTTGGATGAACATAAACAAGTTTTGAAAGATTTTGAAAACAAACATAAAGTTTTGGACATTTTCGGGGCATGTCTGAATTCTCCAAGGAGAGACCATGGAATCATTCCTAAAGGAAAACTTAGCATGTAGGAAAAAGAATGGGGCAAATTTGTTGAGTATTGAGTGAGTTATGCTCACTTAGTGTAGAGGTACAAATCTGCCTGAAAATTGGATTCAGCTACGAACTTGGGGTGTTTTGGGAGGCTTGGAGGCTTTGTAAAGTGGAAAAATACTTGGAGGAGGCTTGGGTTATATAGTGGATGGATTAGGGTTTCATTGGGTTGGGCTTTGGACAAGATTTGGGGGAGTTTAGACTTGAAACTAGTCCACTAAACCCAACCCAAAGCTGAATTATAGGGCTGCCATTTTTTCATTTTTTTCTTATTTTTTTGTTATTTAATGTTATATATTAGGTTCATAGATGTTATATATTATGTACATAACATGTATTATCGTGTGACAAGTTATTTCGTGAGTATGAACCTTATAAGTTTGAGTTTTATTAACGAAAAAACGGGTTTTAACGTTTAACTAAGGTGTTTTATGAATATTTAAGGTATGATAAATATGTAACATGTCACATGGTATATGTATGCATAAAATGATCGAGATCGAGTATCCACATTGCGTATAAAGTACGTATCAAGTATAAACACCGCGTATTAGCAAGTATGTCACGTATTCGAGTGTGTATATCATGTGTATGCATTGTATGGATAAGTATGATTGTGTGTAACAAGTATAAAGATGAATATGTTTATTCCATTACGATTCAAGTCTCGATTACAATGATTTCAATGAAATGACGAATACGAATACAATGGTTTCCAAAAATAGAACTACAACGCTAGCTTGCTATAAATAGAAAGTATCAAAACGCGAGGCGTTACAGGCTTACCAGGCACACATAGGTTTGAAACCATGGAGATGGAGGTGAATTGCCTTCCGACCCTATTTACTTTATTTTATTAAAGAGAAATGAGATTTGATATTTTATAATTCTATTTTCCTTTGTGTAACAAGCTAGCTTGTTGATTGTACCAGTGGAAGAAGATGCTGGTTTGCAGAGGAAGATGAAACCAATGGGTATTTACAAGGGTAATTGGGTAATTTCTTGAGAAAAAAGGGGAAATATGTAAATTTTTTTTGGGAAATACGTAATAACTCAGCTTAGGAGGGGGAAATATGTAAAAATCTCTTTTAATGTTTCGACCCGGTATACAAATTGTTCAGATCCCATTTTCGAAACGGGTCGAAAATCTGAAGGTCCGGTTTGGTGGATGTTACAGGAAGGCCGGGGACCCGTCTAACACAAAGTAAGAACAACCACTAGTTGTACACCCCTTCAAGTTTACAAATTAAAACAATTCAAACGCTTTAGTTTTCTTTTTTATTTTTCGTCTCATCAATTTCACAAAAGCATTTAAAAAAGAACCGGTGGTGGTGGTGAATGTTCAAATGAACAAATGAGAAAAATATTCAATCATCACTTTTTTATACCTATTGCATAACATGCTTAATGAGTGTTTTTGAGGTTGTGCAAAATGGCAGATATAAGATTTATTTTCTAAGGGGCAGTTAGGAGTAGGAGGTTTAACTAAACTTTTAAAGGGGACGATAGAATTTTTGCCTACAAATTACACTAAATATTTTTAAGGGGGCGCCCACCCCCTAAGATAGTATGTAAGTCTGCCATTGTGTGAAGAGCGGGCGATCGCACATAGCCCATGTCATAAGAGGAGGTTCAATTTGAGGTAGTGTATGTCGATTAAATCATATAAAAAATTATATAATTAGTGTGAATTTCTTTTAGAGGCCGCCCAATAAGTTAATAACCGTCTACTGTTAGTCCCTAATAATTATTGATGTGCTAATTTTTATATATATGAGTTTCAGTTTTAAGTCCTGGCCGACACTATGTGGTGGATTCCACCATTCCACGCAAAAAATATAATGGCATGGACATTATTCCTTCTCTAACACACACACATATATAGAAACGGGATCCAGGAGAAAACGATTTGAAGTTTGAGAACGGTGAGAACGGATCCTAGCCTAACACGTGGCAAATGGGCGCTAATTTGTATGCGGGCAAGAATGTCATTCTACATTTACCGTCCAATAAAAGGCGTTTTCAATTCGTATTCGTACAAAATTCCAAAAATTGGTTACCTCCTCCCCAAGCTTTTGAGACACTTGGCGTTTAACATGGATTCTGATTCACAGAGTAATATTCGAAGATGGCGTTTTATATTTATTAATGTTGTTCATCATATATTCAATATTTTTGGCGTTTGTATTATTAATTCATATAATAATTGTCGTTTGTTTTTTAGTATTATTGTATTGTCTATACAATTTCATATTCAAATTTATGTGTTTTTCATTGTTTAACAGAGTAATATTTGATTCACGGAGTAATATTTGAAGATGGCGTTTTATATTTATTAATGTTGTTCATCATATATTCAATATTTTTGGCGTTTGTATTATTAATTCGTATAATAATTGGCGTTTATTTTTTTAGGATTATTGTATTGCCTCTATAAATTCATATTCAACTTATGGCGTTTTCATTGTTTAATATCAATTCGTGTTTTCATGTGTCTTAGTTATGTTCTACGATCTGTAAACATTATTTTTTTTACGTACATATGATTGTTGTTGTAGATAGAAAGTAGATACTGGTAGTTTTTTAATAATATGTGTGTTTTAGTATTATGATGTGTACATATGATCACCTTTCAATAAATGGCGTTTTAATTATTGCGTTTTAATCATTAAATGATGTGTTTGTTTTTTTTTCTATAATGTTTGTTCAGACGAGGGTGCTTCTTCGAGAACTGGTTTGCCAGTTGTTATTCCTGACGTTAGTGAGGAGATAAAGCCAAAAATAGATATGATACTCCCAAGTTATTGAATGTATGTAATGTATGCGAAGGCTTGTGGTATTTCTGTTAGGAAAGGTACTGTAAAGGTAAACGCCAAAGGAGAAACACATATTAAGTATTATATGTGTACACGAGTTGGGGTGTATAAGTACAAAAAGGTTGATACGTTGGACCCTAATCAAAAGCAAAATAATGTGCGATCCAATTTCTCCAAGAGGACTAATTGTGGAGTACAATTATGTGTTATATTTCTGGATCATGGAAGGTCTATAAGTTTGTTGAGGAGCACAACCATGGTCTTGTTGTACAACCTGGTATGCATTTTCTGCCGTCTGAACGACACCTCACTCAGCTTCAGAAGCATGTTATACATAGCATGTCTAAGTTGAATTTGGGATCCGTTAAGGCGTTTAATGTTGTGAAGACTTGTTTTGGTGGTTTTGAAGACGTTGGTGCAAGTAAAGTTGATTTTAAGAACTACAAAAGGCAAATCAACTTGTTTATAGGGGAATATGATGCTGAGATGGTTGTTAGACATTTGCATGAAAAAAACAGTCTCAACCTAATTTCCCGTATGATTACTTCACAGATGATGATAATCGTTTGAAGGGACTTTTTTGTGTGATGATCAATGCAAACGTAATTTGTTGATGCACTTTGTGTTCGTCACTTGTCGAATAGGCTAGATTGAACGTGCGTTGAATATTGTATAGATTAGAATCGAACACACGACCAAAATACGGAGCTAATAGTGAAAATGGAAGCAAGTTCGCCCGAACATGTCATGTGGTGGACAAGTTCGGCCGAAGTTGATATGTGATGGACAAGTTCGCCCGAACTTGTCATATGGTAACTTGTCCCATGCACATTTCAAGCGAACTTGTTGCCATATATATAGGTGGTGTGTTCATTTGTTGTTTAAGTTTTTGCAATCCTTACGGGGAGGTGCTGTCACTCTACTTCTACTCCATTCTGTAATAACATTCTACCGAATCGGTTACGTTTACGCACTAACTTCCATCTAGAATCGCCTGATCACGGACCTTCATAATTACCACGTGTTTGGTGATGTGATTTTGTTTGACACCACGTATCGTTCCAACAAGTAAATTTTTTTCTATGTTTTTTTTGGCGTTTTTAACCAATAGGAGCAATGGTGTTTTATAGCAATTTATTTATAAATGGCGTTTTTCATATGCAGGTACTCTATGGTCTTTGTACCGTTCACTGGTATAGACAATCACCATCGTAATGTTACATTTGGTGCTGCATTATTGGCGCCAGAAACGGCTGATACGTATATATGGTTGTTAAGAGTTTTTCTAAAAGTTGTTGGTTCACAACCAAAAGTTGTTGTCACTGATCAGGATCCAGCAATGAAGAAGGCTATTTTTGTTGTATTTGTTGACACGAGGCATCGGTTATGCATGTGGCACGTGATGCATAACTGTCTCTAAAGGTTGATTTTATTGTTCTCATGTATTTGGCATGTTAAGATATATGGCGTTCTATGTTAAGTGTATTATATTTTTAGTTATTTATTCATATGGTATTTTATTTTTTATGGCGTTTTCGTGTTTTTATAGGTTGGTGTTAGGCTATGCAATTCAACAAATTTCAAATAACGTATTTATGGCGTTGTGTAGACGGATATTCTAACACCCAAAGAGTTTGAAACAGGACGGGAGGAAGTTATTAAAGAGTTCAGTTTAGAGGATAATGACTGGCTTTCTGATATTTTTTTCCCTTAGGGATTCTTGGATTCCTGCATATTATAGGATGGAGGAACTATCAGGCCTTATGCGGACAACATCGAGGTCGGAGAGTGAGAACCATTTTTTGGTCAAGTTTGCAATTCCAAATCTACTCTTGTTGAGTTCATGACTCATTATGAGACTGCAATAGAAGGACAACGTCACACGCACCGGAAAACTGATCATGAATCTCGTTACAAACGTCCCCATTGAAAAGTAATTACAAAATGTTGGAGAACCAAGCTTTTGATGTATACACAAAAACTATTTTTTGTGACATTCAAGCTGAGCTGATTGGGCTTGCGAATTGTATAAATCAACGATACGAAGAGCAGGAGGGTGGGTTTGTTAAGTTCTACATAAAGGATTTCAAGCAGCCCTATACATCCCTATTCGAGGTAAATAATGGCGTTTCTAAGTATGGAGTTTATGTATGTGTTTTAAACATTGTTTTCTTTATACAAACATTATGTGCGTGGAGTTTTATGCATTCAACTCTCTTTTGGCTTTTTACAGGTATTGTACCGTAAGTCTGATTGCACCAGCACTTGCTCCTGTAGACGTTTTGAGCAGTTTGGTTTGCTATGCAGACATATATTTTATGTTTTGAGAAGTTTGGATATTAGGGGATTTCCAAAAAAGTACATTTTGAATAGATGGCGTAAAGATTCTTCGCCAAATTGCTCTTCAGATTGCTCAATGAATCGTGATTTTATCCAAAATGAACTTGATCCCGATGTGAAAACTACGATGTGAGAAATTATTTTTGCAACGGAGCATACTTTGAACCGTTTATCTGGTAATAAGGAGTAGCTATCCTTATTTAAGGATCATGTTCAATCTTATGAAGAAAGTTCAAGATATGCAGACTGTTGCTCCTCCTCCTAGTACTAGGGATGGATTTGCTGAGATAACAGGGCAATATCAAAACGACAAGAATCCCATTAGAGTCCCTGTTGGGTATAAGTCGAAAGGTTTGCGATCTCGCAAGCGGTTAAAATCAAAACATGAGGAAGCTATCGAAAAACAAAAACAAAAGGGAAAGTCGGGGCTAAAGAAAGATAGTGTAAGAATTGTAAAGCTTTTGGATACTATGCATCGACATGTTCGATGCCCGTAATAAAAAGAAGAACGACACGGTCTTCGAGAGCAAGTGAAGAGTAGTCTGGTGTTTTTATTCATTACTTTTTTACTCAATCTTTGATACACGACATACAATCATCTGGTGTTCTATTTCTTTTCATATACAACCTTTGAGCATGTTAGAACACACAACTTATGGGTTTGCCATCTGTGATTTTAGAACTTTTTGGCGTTTTTGAACCACTTCGTTGATGATTTATCTCAATAAGATTTCACTGAATGAGATGGACATCATTGTTAATCATCATTTTGAAGGATGACCTAATAATGTTGTCCACCCCATTCAGCGAAAGTTTTATCGAGAATAAAACTTAATCTCCAAGAATCGAGTTTTTACATATGGTGTTTTTGCTTTTTTTGTGTAATCAATTGAAGTGTCTGAGGTTGTTTATATAAGGTGTTTTTTGGCGCGTAGTTTGGGCGTAAAACCTTCCATAATTAATGTGGGTCATAAAGATAGGACGTTCCATTATTAGGTTACTGTTTGTTCAACTTTACTCGTTAAATCGGCAAGCCATCAGTCCATTCATTATGACTGGCGTTTTTTATTTATGGTGTTCCACCACCTCACAATTTAATTAGTTCTTGAGATGTAATTATAATAAAGATGGCACGTCCCATCATACGTTACTTTTTTGTCAGCTTTATCTGTAAATCTGCAAGCCATCAGTCGCTTCATTAAGTTTGGCGTTCTGTTTGTATCGCGTTTTAGACTCTGACAATTTACTTAGGCGAGATGAAATTATCGAAGGATGACACGTCTTGTCATTACATTACTGTTTGATCAGCATTATCTGTTTAATTTTGCAATGCATCAGTCCCTTCATTAAGTTTTTGGCGTGTTGTATGAATGGGGTTTTATATTAGAAATTGCGTAAACTATAATTTAACCACTATGGCGTTTTTTGAGACATCAGACTTGGACATTAGGCTTCATTATTTTTTTTTTATTAAAGGCATAGTTTAGTTAGTTAGTGTGTATTTTTGGCGTGTTACATTTAAGTGGGGAAGTAAATTTAATATAAACCATTGAGAATGACATTCCACAAGAAAAAAAATTAAAACTCTTCGTCAGAAGAGATCTGGTCTGAGAAGTATCCACGCCCCCCCCCCCCCCCCCGTCTTCATCTTCCGATTCCTTATCAAAATTCTCATCCAAATCTTCATTGTTATCATTTTCTTGTTCTTGAAGACTTTGACACCTCCATAAGAACATGTCAGTCAACAACGCCAATTTGGTTGTCATGTTTGGGTTCAAACATGTTACGCTGCATAGCTCCTGCATGAAGCCAAGTTTTTGTTCGGTCATGATGTTTTAAATTGGGTAGGTCTGCTGCTCACCGTTGTCCCATACAACACTCACTAATTCGTTGTTTTCATCATAACGCCAAGATTAGATGACTGGATTCATTATTGGATTTGCAGGGTACGGACCGAATTTTCTGGTTAACTTTCTTATAACCGTCTGTGTTTTGTCACATAGGTTATCAAGTGGAATGCCAAGCGCTAGTATCCCCCTTTGAATTACTTTATCCAAGTTTAGAATTGCTTGGGGGGATTTTCACAAACACAATTCTTTTGTTGTCAAAGAGAATTACGAATTTATTGATTCTCTGGTTGAACCTCCATGAAACAATGTTTGCCATCTGTCCCTTTTTTTGGCGTGTTGGTGGAAAATGGCGTTTTCTGATTATGATCAATGGAAGTGATGTTAACATCATTTTTATAATGATGTGTTTGGCGTGTAGTTTAGGCGGTAATTTTTTATAATAAATGTTAGTAATAATTTTCCAGTTTCTTTTTGTTCAGCCTTTTACTTTTAACACTGTAACGCCATTATTTTGAGACCCAAACGGCTGATGGCGTTTTATATAAACTATGGCGTTTTATATGTCTTAATGGCGTTCTATATACAATTTGGCGTTTCATACATGATCATGGCGTTTTATGTGTCAGATGGCGTTTTATGTTATCGAAGTTAAAAGACCCTTTTACCCTTAATGAATTGCGCCAACGTAATAAAGTTGGGGTTATTTACGAAAACGCCATCGTTCCAATCTAATCCATTGGTTGTTTTGATCTAACGGTTGATGGCCGTTCTCACCGTTTTCACACTTCCCACCGTTTTCTCTAAATCCTGGCGCTATATATATATAGGGTAGGGTTCATTCGAGAACCACCTTTATTGCTAGAACCGTGAGAACCACTAAAGTAACCTACTACATCATCACCTAAAACCTAAAAAAACTTGACCCCCACCCCCTCCAAACACCTAAAAAAACCTAACCCCCCTCCCACCCAAGCTAAATGCTAAAAAACTAAACCATAAAGCAAACCTAAAAGAAACCCTAACCCCCCACCCACCCAAAAACCTAAAAAAAACCTAACCCCCCTCACCCAAGCTAAATGCTAATAACTACACCCCAAAAAAACCTTAAAAAAATCTATAAACCACTCAAAAAATTTTTAACATTTTTTAACAAAAAAATCGCTACTTTTCGTCACAATTTTTTTGTGACGAAAAGTAGCGATTTTTTTTGTAAAAAATGTTAAAAAAATAAAAAATTTTTGGGTGGTTTTTAGATTTTTTAGGTATTTTTGGGTGGTTCTCGCGGTTCTCGCAGTAAAGGGTGGTTCCTAACGATCCTTCTCATATATATATATATATATATATATATATAAACGGAATCCGGAGAAAACGTTTTGAAGTGTGAGAACGGTGAGAACGGATCCTGGCCCAACACGTGCAAGGGAGTCTAAATGATATACGGGGGCAAGATTGTCACGATCCGTCCCCGTTTAAATAGATGGCGTTTTAATTTAGTTCAACTTTGAACCAATATTAGGCGTTTTCATTGTTTAGAACTTAGTCTTTTTTGTAGGCTTACGTTATTGCCAACTTGGCGTTTTTATTAAATCATAGTCTTGGCGTTTTACATTCCACAGAAAAGAATTAGATAACAAACTACAGAAATAATATTTATTCTAACTTGGCGTTTTACATTCTAAAAATCTGGATCTAATATTTGTTCCAAATCACTGGCGTTTTGGCTTCGCGTGATTTTCATGGTCGTTTTTGAAGTGGCTTGTTGTGGCTGTTTTGGAGACATAGATCGATGTCGCGTGGGTGGATGCTATTTGCTCTCAATCTTCTTTAACATCATGGAGTCAAAATAATATTTGCACTGGTGTCGGTCTCCTTCTCCACATGTCAATATTCATCAAGAAGAAAGCACACAAAATGAAATAATGTTATCATCAGTCTCTTTTTCTTGAAGATTTGTACATTTCATTCAACAAAAGCTTTTTGAGTCGTTCCCCTCACCTAAGAATACATTCACCGAAGCTTCATCCAAAACAATACTGAATAACCAAGAGAAGTTGTTTGCCATATTTGATTTTTTTTAACTTCTGGGGTGTTTTTATAGGGGGTGGTGTTTAGAAATCATGGTGTTTCTGTTTTTTGTGTGATAAATGGAAGGTGCTGAGACGTCTCTCTTTATAGGAGATTTTTGGCGCGTAGTTTGGGCGGAATATTATTATAATTACTGCAATTAGTAAAGTATCTGCATTTTCAGTTTTACTGTTTTTGTCCATCTTTATCTGTTAATTCTGTAACACCCTCCTCCCCCCATATTTTCAAGTTTGGCGTTTTATATTTTTAATGGCGTTATTATATGTTTTTTTGATGATGTATTTTTGTATTTTTTTTCCGTTTGATGTAGGATGCAGACCTATAGTGTAACAGGTGATTATGGCGTTTAGAAAATATAAAATTTTGATTTGTGCGCCATTGTGTGGTTTTTAATATAATAAATGGTAGTAATCAAGTATCTGTCGCTTCAAGATACTGTTTTTTCAGACTACTAAGGCTGTGAAACTTCTCATATGTTTAAGTTTTTTTTATTAATGGCCTTTTATATGGAACCCCTTTTTGTTTGGTGTTATGTTGTTTAGCGTTTTTTGCTATTAATATAGATGTTTTTATTAGCTCAAAAGTAGACAACAAAACACAGAAAATGACACCAAATAAAAAAATAATTAAAAATGCTAATCTAATCTTTATTGCTATCAAATCTCTTCTTCATGAACTTTTTTGTCCCCTGGACCTTCGCATATTCCTTAATCCTTTTTTGTCCTACACAGTTGAAACACCAAGCTCTAGACGATGCCGATCGATCAGTAACATATGACGTTTTGGTTTTTTGTGTTTGACATATTGTTGTGTTTGTTGGGGTGGTTCTTTTGGATGTTGGAAAGATAGATCGATGTCGAATGCTGTCAATGCTATTATTGGGGTGATTTGTGTGTGGGCTTTCTCGTTTGATGTCCAAAATAGTGTTTAGACATGCTATCATCTTGAAGCTCATCACACTCTACACCATTTAATAACGGACTCCAAAATAGCATTTACACTGGCATATGTCTCTTCTTCTCATCCAAACGTTCCTTGTGTACAAGGCTATAAAGTGAGATCATCCTCACTAGAGCCGTTTTCTAAAGGATTTGTCCATCTCATTCAGCAAAAGTTTATGGGTGTGACAAAGAGAACACGGCTTTTTTAAATGAATGTTTTTGCAAGAGAGCATGGCGTTTTAAAGGAGAAGTTTGACAAGAGAACATGGGCGTGAATAGTTTGCTGAGATATAATGGTCTTTTTTATGTTTTTGGTTGTGACTAAATGGATACTGAGATGTTTTTTTATATAATAGTTTTTTTGCGTGTTTGGTAGTAATAAAATATACGTCTCTTCAGTTACTGTGTTGGTCAGCCCCTTTTACCATTAATGAGGCACGTTCAAGTAATAAAGTTTATATTATTTACGGAAACGCCACCGCGTCAATCTAATCCACTGATTGTTTTGATCCAACGGCTGATGGCTGTTCTCACCGTTTTCACACTTTTCAGCGTTTTCTCTAAATCCTAGCCCTATATATATATATATATATATATATATATAAATTGAAGATGTATAACCTCACAACACACCCATGTGATATAATCCCTTTCTCTTACGTAAATAGCACGTGTCAAATAACCCCACATAATAGAGGTGAAGAGGGATGACCATTACACATGGCCTAATGACCCCGTTTTTACTTGTTGTACATGCTCTCTAAGATGGCATTGACATGCTTGCATCAAAATCTCGACTCTTGAAGACCCACCGTCACCCACTTTATAATTAAACCACACATCTAATAAGTAGATCAATCTACGTGTTCTAATTTATTTTCTCCAGAATAACAATTAACTTTTAATTTTATTATTCTAAACAATAAAATTGCTATTTAAGTATTTGGTATTTCCTGTTCTTTTAAATGTAGCTTCATTTTTCTGTTTGAGAAAAAGTCAAATTATCCAAAATGAGAATTTTATACAGGAAAGGCTGGGTGTCGTGGGGGCACGGAGGACTACAACATCGGCTGGGTGTCGTGGGGGCACGGAGGACTACAACATCAACATGGTGTAAAGTGCAAACATTGCCATGGGTGGCCACGGAGAGAGGGGGGCGCAAAGGTGTCTCCATGGGCGATTGGAGGGGGTGGGGTGAGGTGACCGTTGGGATGCCTCGATGGTGGTGCTCAACGTTTGAATGCGACAATAACGTTAGGGTGGGGCGAGATCCATCACAACACCCCTTACTTTGGTGTAATATGTGAAAATCTTATTGTCTACATGACATTTTTTCACGTTTCACACCTCTCCAACCCATAGTCTAATTATTTTACTACTATTTTACAGAATTTGATATTAAGAATAAAAAAATTGGTAGATTTGTAGAATAGTAACCAAGTTTTAAAAGTGTTCCAATTAGATTACTCAAGTTTCAAAATTGTTCCAATCAGGTCACTCAACATTCATTTTTCATTAAAATTAAGAGTTTTTTCATCCATTTCATAGGTAACTGGGATGATGTGGATTTTTGTTTCTGTTTTCCCTTTTATTTGATGCTAACGTAGAGTGATGACATGGATTTTAACTTGTTTTTTTTTAATTTTTAATGTAATTAAAGTGTTTTTATTTTTAATAAATATAATTTCGTATATTTAAATAATCCGACCCCAACATCTTATAATTCATTTTTTCTTGACACATGAAAAAAAGGACATGACTTGATTTGAATATTAAGTTATCTGATTAGGAAAAAAAAACGATACGAGTAACCTAATTAAAACATATTTTATTTTTAAAAACTGTAAACTTCATTAATCAACACGCAGACCCGAATCGGGCCGGGACAAAACAAACAAGAACTTACATATTAACAAACTAATTTACATATTATAAATTAGTAACATATGTATGCATGAGGGTGTTGTAACATATGCTTTAGGTTGTTTTAAAAAAAAATTGGAAATTTTACTTTTAACCCAAATATTTGAATTTCTTATAATTCAACTTCACAAAATTGAATTCTTTTATAATTTAACCTCAACTTCTTTATATTTAACTTTGGTCCCCTATACTTTTCATCTTTCACATGTTTCGTTCTCCGTTTCGTACTAAATTTTACGAGTTATCACGAAGCAACCGACGTGTGTGTGGCTCAACATTTTTACGTTTCGTTCATAATTTTGCGAGGTAATACGGCGCAACGTCCATGTGTCGCTCAAGATTTTACGTCTATTGTTTTGAATTTCATAGGTTCATCGCAACGTATGAGTCATTGATTGACTTTGTTATTTTTTATATGCTCTATCTTTCAGTTTCGTGCAATTTTAACCTCACAAAAATGATTTTTTTATACTTTTAACCCAAAACTTTATATCTTTTGTAATTTAAACTCACAACTTTTTTACTTTCAACTTTGCTCCCCTATACTTTTCATCCTTACCAAATTTTCGTTTTACGTTTCGTACTATATTTTGTAAGTTAACACAACGCAACATGCATGTGTAATTCAACGTTTTTTCGTGTCGTTCATAGTTTTTCGAGTTAACATGGTGCAACATCCATGTGTTGTTGAATGTTTTTACGTCTATTTTTTCTCATTTGACATGTTCGTCGTAACGCATGAGCCCTAGATCGACTTAGTTAGTTTTTTAAATGTTCTACATTTCTGTCTATTTCTTCGCTTTGACACACCACAACTTCAGCGTTGTTGATCGTTGACGGCAATGTCGGATTGATGCTATCTGACATGATTCTATACCCCTGCCGCAACGCGGGGATACTTAATACTAGTTAAAACATATTTGAAACATACATTTTTCCTAAACAAATATATAGACCGTATTCTACATAGGTTTTAGGTGGAAAGCCCAATTGTTTTCCGGGCCTGAAAACTGGACCTGCCCACTATGAAAAAAAAACTATATAACCCATAGTTAACCTGCATCAGCTAGGGTTTACATCGATTTTGAGCATTTCAGTAGCCGCTTGAACAACAAACCCAAATCGGAGCTATGGTAATTCATCAAAACCTTCCGTTTTTTGAGCATATGTGTTTGTGTTTTAATGATTATTATTATACGCAGCTAAAGATGTGAGATCTGTTTTGTAGAGTTTGGTAGCGAATGAAGATTTCCAGCATATTCTTCGTGTTCAGAACACGAATGTTGATGGAAAGCAGAAGATCATGTTTGCTATGACCTCTATTAAAGGTATTGGTCGTCGCTTTGCCAATATTGTCTGCAAAAAGGCCGATGTTGATATGAACAAGAGGTACCTTTTTTTTTAATTCTCTGGTTTTTGTGTTACAGTTGTATAGTTTTTTTGTGATTTTGTTATGTCTGATTTATAGTTAGGAGATAATATGATTCAGTTGGAGTTATATTTAAGTTAGGGAAGAGTGTTCTATTTGTGTCACCATTATAAGAAGATTAGATTTGTGCTTAACTTTTTCAGTTGGAGAATTATGCATTCTAGGGTTTGAAGTCACTATAATAATAATCTAAAGCTAATTTGCCTTAACAGAAATAATAATGTTATCAACTGAACATGATGAATGATTCATTTGGAATTGCATTTGAAGTAAGAAATATAGTAGTTTTTCACATAATTTGGTTATTCTCAATTTCCATTATTATTACAAGCATTTGAAGTAAGAAATATAGTAGTTTTTCACATAATTTGGTTTTTCTCAATTTCCAGTATTATCACAATTACTTCAGCCTGCTACAATGGGTAAAAGTTGTAAAGAGGACTAGGTGCATAGGCGGTAAGTTTAGTCAACAATGATAATTTCACAAACATCTGAAAATACATTTGATGAATCTCAAGTGTTATGCCATTAGTTTCTACTTCTAATGTCAAGTTGTCTTGATTCTTGGTAAGAGTTTAAACATTGTAAAGAAATACATAAAGCTTATAGGGCAGGAGAGCTTTGTAGTATGTTATTGTTAAACTAAACATGTACCCTTTATTTAATGTTTATATTGCAGGGCAGGAGAGCTTTCAAGTGCCGAGATTGACAATCTCATGACAATTGTTGCTAATCCTCGACAGTTTAAAATCCCAGACTGGTTTCTTAACAGAAAGAAGGATTACAAGGATGGCAAGTACTCTCAAGTCACATCTAACGCACTTGACATGAAGCTCAGGGATGATCTTGAGAGATTGAAGAAGATCAGGTCTACATTCTTTCTGTTTTCCATATACCCAACTATACGCTGCACTACTTTTTAGAGATCATGGTTTTGATCTAGTTACTTAAAAATCTCAACGAGTTTTTTTGTACACCTGTACTTAAGAACGGGATGGTTAGGACTGAGGGTTACAATTGGCTGATCTATCGATTAAAAATTTGCTATCTGTTTTATGACAGGAACCACCGTGGTCTTCGTCATTACTGGGGTCTGCGAGTGCGTGGACAACACACCAAGACTACTGGTCGTAGGGGTAAGACCGTTGGTGTGTCCAAGAAGCGATAAGCTGTTATGCTTCTTATTTAGAACATGGGGGGTTTTGTTTTGTTTTGTTATGTTTGTACTTGTTTTTGGTGTAGGATTGTTTAATTATGAGAAGTTGCATATTTGCGGATTATGATATAAGTTTTGTGCTTTAAAACTCAGAGCAGACTAATGGTTTTGGTTTAAAGTAATGTGAAATTAGTTGGGTGTTTATGAAGTTGTGTTGTATCGGTTTTAAAATATATAACCATAATCATTGTGACAATACATACAGTGGCTCCCATTACCCGAAACCGATCTTAAACTGGTCTCAAAACCAACTTAAATAAATATAAAATACTCTAAATATAATAGCCCCCCTCATGAACAATTATATCCTTTTGGTAGTTTCTAACAACTTTAAATCTTCAACAAAAAAACTAGTTATATCTGTTAATCAGGGGTATTTTTCAGTTAAAGAGTTGAGACTATGGGGAGTAGGGCTTAGGTTTGGGTGTGGGAACCCACACTGAATACACCATCTCATTAGGGGCTTGGGTTTGGGCGTTAACCCTTTGGCGTGGGATTTTGGCCGGACGTGGGGGCGGGGATTGGGGGTGTGAGTGGCTAGTGGGATTGATTGGTTTGTTTTTATTATGACCTAGTCTATTCACACACGCTGTTTGTCTATTCACACACTATGAAGTGCCGCTGTTTGGCCAAAGAGGGGCTTTTAAGACTTGGTCAATAGACAAGGACTGACAGAGAGTCAGTCCTTGTCTGTCAGTCCTTGTCTATTGACCAAGTCCTAAGAGCCCCTCTGTGGCCAAAGAGGGGCACTTTGGTTTAAATTTTATGCCCAAGCGCCCCTCATTGGTCACAGAGGGGCGTTTTGGGTTTTTTTTTTTTAAATTTAAATTGTTTATGTTAATTCAAAAACGCATCGATACTTGTCTAACTTTTAGGTTTTTTCCATTACACCTCATTTTTAAATGTATAAGGACTACACGGCAAGTTCTGGATGTGTTCGGTCATGTGTGATGTCGTATTCCATTATATCGCGTGATTCTAGTTTGAAACCACAAGTAGTCCAATGCGCCGTCGAATGTGTATACACCCCCACCGGATCAGTACTTAACGTATTTTGTTCTTAAATGTCGTATTATGACATTTATTGTCATTTTAGGTTCGTACAAGTGCCTATTTCATCCGTATGGGTCGTGTCGGTGACATTCGGTGTCGAGTCGTTCATCATCTGTATGTGCCTGTATCAGTGCGTAGTCTGTTGCTATGGAGTATTATATTTCTATTTGTCTTATTATGATGTATTTTTGTCGTATAGGTCGTGTCGGTGACATTTGGTGTTGTACAAAATCGCATATATTTAGCAAACACAAACACACACTTGGATCGCTAATGATTTAACGCATATATTGAACAATGTCCGAAATGTAGTCGATCAGGTTTTCGATAGGAGTGTGGTTGTGCTTCGCTTCGTCACCTCGATCCTCCAAACACTTCCGTTTGATTCCGAAAACGCAATCAACTCGAATGTCATCGACACGACCCATACTGATGAAATACGCACTTATATGAACCAAAAATGACAATATACGTCATAATACTACATTTAAAGACAAAATACGTCAGGTACTTATCCGGTAGGGGGTGTATACACATAACACGACACATAGGAGTACTTGTGGTTTCAAACCTGAATGATACGATATAATGGAATACGACATCACACTTAACCGAACACATCCGGAACTTGCTGTATAGTTTATATATATTAAAATTGATGTGTAACGGAAAAGAACGTAAAATTTAGACAAGTATCGATGCGTTGGTGAATTAAAAACAATTTTTAAAATTTAATATAAACCCCTAAACGCGCCGCTATGATCTAAATGGGGCGCTTTGTGGAAAAAATTGAACTGAAGCGCCACTCTTTGGCCAAAGAGGGGCTCTTAGGGCTTGGTCAACAGACAAGGACTGACTCAGACGTCAGTCAAATCACATTTTGTCTGGAAAAGTAACATAAGCGCCACTCTTTGGCCAAAGAGGAGTGCTTTGGGGTGTGAAAATAAGGGAACCGTGTGTAAATAGCAAGACCCTTTATTATACATACATTATATGTGGAGGGTTCAAATGAGAAGAATTTTTTTGTAAGAAGAAAAAAGAAGTTTTAACCAATAAGAATGATTCATTTTACTTCATTTAATATTTGTATTTAATTTTAATATAATGGTATATTGGTAAACTTACATAGATCATTAATTTGTATTTTTCCTTTTTAATAACTAAGTAAATTAAATTAGTAACTCCTTTTCAAAATATATTTTTTTTCAAAATGAAAACAAATTAATTTAAAATGTAGAATAAATTACTAGGTGTGTAGGATAAATTATGAGTTGTGTAAGATATATATCGAGGTGTGTAGGATAAATTTCGACGTGTGTAGGATAAAATTCTATAATGTGTAGGGTATATGTAGGAAAATTTTAATATGTGTAGGTTTTGTAGATTATATGTAGGATAATTAATGATTAGTTGACCAATTAATTAAAGAAAAAAATTAATGAGATGAGTTATAATGAATTAATATTTACTAATATGTCCTTTTTTCTTTGGAATAATGGATTTTAATAATCCCAACTATTACCCATTGGCCGGCAACGGACCCAACTTCTAAAATAACCACTGACGGTCCCAACTTTTGACATTTTGTAAGACATTGGACCCTTGCTAACACTGTTATAACGGTGATGACGTGGCATGATGACGTGTCATAATTTTAAACTGGGCTGGTGACGTGGCTTTGAACTTGAATATGTGGCTCTGAACTTGAATATGTGGCATTTACAATAAATTAACAAGATCCAAATAATATCCATTCACTACAATGGTTGAACTTGAACTGATGTTTTGAATAATTTCCCTCTTCGCTATTCTCACAATCATTTAGACAACATTCAAATCAAACCCTAATCCCTAATTTCATACTCTCTCCCAAGGATTTTCATCTTTATTATTATATACCTGGTGGTAATGGTAGATTGAGCAGGTTAGTTAGTGATAGAGGTTGAAGACGATGAACAGAGGTTGAGTACCAGAGGTTGAAAACGATGAACAGTACCAGAGGTTGAATACGATGAACAGTACCAGAGGTTGAAGACGATGAACAGTGCCAGAGGTTGAAGACGATGAACAGAGGTTGAGTACCAGAGGTTGAAGACGATGAACAGTGCCAGTGGTTGAAGATGATGAACAGAGGTTGAGTACCAGATGCTGAAGACGATGAACAATACCAAAGGTTGAAGACGCAAAGGAGAGATTGGATTTGGTTGAACTGATGTTTTAATGTTGAAGATGGGAATCGATTAGCAGGTTAAGGGTGGAGAGATTGGATTTGGTTGAATTGATGTTTGAAGAGGGATTTATTCAAGACTTTATTGTAAATGCCACATATTCAAGTTCAAAGCCACGTCACCAGCCCAGTTTAAAAGTTATGATACGTCATCACGCCACGTCATCACCGTTATAACAGTGTTAGCAAGGGTCCAATGTTTTACAAAATGTCAAAAGTTGGGACCACCAGTGGTTATTTTGGAAGTTGGGTCCGTTGCTGGCCAATGGACAATAGTTGTGATTATTAAAATCCATTTTGCCTTTTTATTTTTCTTCTTTCAATAATTTTCTTTTCATTTGATCCTCCCCCTACATTATATTATAATACATATTAAAGCACATCATGGTGCTACAATACATTTTTTGTTATTCATGTTGCTTTTAATTACAATAATGCCATTTACACTCATTTATTTAAATTTTCTTTTCTATGGCATTTATATAACTTAATTTTTTTTTGTGACATTTCTAACCATCCTAAAAGACACTTTATTATTTTTTTTTCTATGTTTTAACCACAAAGGTTTTGGTTCTTACACTTTGACCCCCTTTAAATTTAGTTAAGTTTTTTAAACCAGTTTACATTCTTACTCCCTGAGTTTTAATAAATTTATCACAAGTCTCATGAACTTTAATAAAGTTATTTTTACTCTTTTAAACCCATATTACACTACAACCCCCGAACTTTAAAAGAGTTATCACTTTAAATTTTAAACGAATTTTCGTTATGACGACATGATATTTTTAAATGTTTCATCTTTTTTTATTGTCACACCCCAACCGATGGCGGAAACATCAGGGTAGTGGCACTAGGCGAATCAGATTGATCAAGAGGTTCCATAACGATTATTTAAAAGACATTAATCAACATTCAACATCCCATACTATCAAACTCATAAAATCTTCAAACAACCATTACATATCAAACAATCTCTTAAACATAACATCCGATTCGATCTCCCCTAGATTTTATTACATGATTTTCTAAGCAAAAACCTAAACTAAGCATCCATAACTAAAGTCCTCAACCTGCCACATATGTTAAAATAAAACGTAATACAATTAAGTAAGGGTGAGCATACAAGTTTGCGTACATAATAGA
The DNA here is from genome assembly GCA_947069175.1 of Scalesia atractyloides. NCBI lineage: Eukaryota > Viridiplantae > Streptophyta > Magnoliopsida > Asterales > Asteraceae > Scalesia > Scalesia atractyloides. Next base: position 59,383,909 of record CAMTDV010000021.1, read on the forward strand.
TATAAAAGCGTTTAGCATACCCGCACGACATACGTAATAGATGTGAATGATGTAACTACTTAGATTCCTGCAAACCAACAAACCGCGATTGATCGAGGCATGCGAACAAGCGTTCACATCCCTAAAAGAGAAAAATAAATGCGAAATAAAAATGTGAGCCTTAACAACCCCGGGCCTCCGGGTGGCGGGTCAACCTCTAGTATACTATCATGTTAAGGGTGGCGTACAAGCAATCAACAATACATACAATTCAGCAGATTTCACGTATAATCATGTAACAGCAGGTTGCGCATAAGCGTTTGAGGGTTGTGTGATGTGATTTTGATATACGAACATATGTGACACCCAAAAGTGCATTTAAGCGTAAAAGGGTTCAAGTATACTCACTGTGGGTGCATTTTTATGGAGATTAGGGATCTGAGAGGAGTTGCGGAGAGTGCCGGATCAGTCTGCAAGCGAACAGAAGTGCATCAATCTTCCGAATTGCTGAACGGTTAAGTTTGGGTTGGGCAGAGGACAAGTTCGGGCGAACTTGTATGTTTCCATACAAGTTCGGGCGAACTTGTGGAGACATGCTGAGATGTGAGACAAGTTCGGGAGAACTTGTAAGGTTAGCTAACCGAGGGAGACGAGTTCGGGCGAACTTGTGAAGTTTCTTAAGAAACTTGACAAGTTCGAGCGAACTTGTGGAGTTTTTGTTGAAATTCAATACAAGTTCGGTCGAACTTGACTAGAAATGGTACAAGTTCGGTCGAACTTGACCTATGAGCTGCATAAAAACAGTTAAATCTCGAGCGAACTTGATGTTTCTGGGTCCAAAATCTTGCGTTTTCGTGTCGTTTGCTGAGGAAATCGAGTGTCCATCCCTTCAACCTTAAGCCACTGAGTAAAACTTAGGCTGGAGAGGTCTTTTGGAGCGAGTTTAGCCATTTTACAGAAACTCAGGCTAATCCGGGCGAACTTGAAGGTACGTACGGGTTAGTCCAGCTTGTGTAAAGTGACGATTTCGTCCTTGTGCTTCCGGATCTGAGATCTTACTTGACAACGCCTCGTTCCACTTAAAAGTGAAAGAAACATACGTCATTAGTCTGAATGTTGTGTGAAAATCGATGATTTAAAAGGTTTTACTCAGATCTAGTATAGATCTGAGTGAAAAACAGAAGTTTTGTAGAAAAAGATGAAGATTTTCGTAAACAGAAGAGATTTGATGAAAACGAAGGCAAAGCCTTGTGCAAAATCGTTGTAAAATGTTGTAGAACGTTGTTGAACATCATAGTAGTTGAAACCGGGTTGAATCTTACTTAGAAAACGAAGGGTTTCGGGTTTGGGGAGCTCCGGGCGAACTAGCAGCAAGTCCAAATGAGAGAATGGAGCTGAGTATTTATAGGAGAAGACAAAAATAGGAGCTGATGGACTCAAGTTCGGTCGAACTTGTTAAGAATTCAGTGACTCTCAGGCAAGTTCGGTCGAACTTGCTGAGCATGTGAGGTTCCAAGTCAAGTCCGAGCGGACTTGGGTGAAATTGAGAAGTTCTGTTGGCCTGGTCAAGTTCGGCCGAACTTGGCATCACCCAAGTTCGAGCGAACTTGTCCAAAAACTCAGAATTTCTTCGTTTTTCGTTCATTTATCGATTGTTCAACGATGTAATCGAGTTATAAAGTAATGTTAAGCGATTAAGCAATATGTTAAGCGTCGTAATAGCGAGTCAACGCGTGAGAGCGAGTTGCGTGAGTTTGCGAGTGATTTAATCATAACAAATAAACATACATAACACATAAATAACATAAAACCACGTTATTAATTGCGCTTTGCGATGCGATGAGATAAGCGATGTGATGGCATAAGTGGTTATTATACAACAACACACTCGGCTAGTAAGGTAACATAGTTACTTGTGTTTGCGATTGAATTAGCGATGCGTTTAATAAGCGATTAGATGCGATAATCATTACCATTAAGCATAAATTAATTAACATAACATTCTTATAAATCGAATCTCGGGATTACAAAAGGATAGATACAACGGAAATAAAAGAAAAAGATAACAACGAAATTTGGAGTTGTTACATAATATATAGTTTCAAATAATATTAATTTATGTTATTGTGCTGGAAATTTGTAACCGAAAAATAAATCATTATCAACAACTAAACTTTTAATTACCATGATTATATTTGCTTTCCAAAAAAGGTTGGTTCCTCGCCGCAACACGCGGGTGGGAACAACCTAGTATACACCAATCAACAAAACATCTTCCACAAAATATCTACACACTCTCAAAATTCAAAAGAAAAACAAAATGCAATCTTCAAGTTCGTCAGATTCGTATGACCAGTTTATTTTGTCATCCTCATCCGATGACGGTGCAGAATCGATATTATCAGCCGTTCAGAAAGTGATACAAGCTATTGTTGAAGATGAAGATAAAGGAAGTTCCCAACCCAAACGGAGAAAATATATAATTCACGAAAGGCAAGCCACCCATGATTTATTGGTACAGGATTACTTCTCATCCGAACCAACATACGATGAAAAAAATTTCAAGCGGCGTTTTCGTATGAGTCGATATTTATTTTTAAGAATATCACATGATTTAGAGAATAAATATGAATATTTCAAACAAACCCCTAGTGCTCATGGGAATTTGGGATTCTCCACGTTTGCAAAAGGTCGCGACCGCGCTTAGACAATTGGCTTATGACTCTAATTCCGACATGATGGACAACTATTTAAAGATGTCGGCATGAACGGCTAAGGAAACTCTTCACAAAGAACTATATATAGAAAAATATTTGGAGTTGCATGACGAAAGACATACAACAAATTTTGGAGTTGCTCAAGCGGTTGAATCATAAGATATTTGGATTTGGCATGGACTTTTGGTTAACGGTGAAATTTACCCCGAGTATGCTGTGTTCGTAAAATCGTTTTCATGGGATATAACTTTAGATGAAAAGAGAACAAAGTTTAAATAGCTTAAATTGCGGCAGACAAAGACATCGAGTGAGCTTTTGGTGTTATACAGAAAAGATGGCGCTTTTGGGCATGCCATGTCGATTGTCAGACAAAGAAAAAACAAGAAATGTATGCGTGCATTATTTTACACAACATGATTTTAAAGGATGAAGGACGTGCAATTTGCGAATACTATGGGGAGGGGTGACAATCAAATAACGAAGACATTAGTAATGATGCGAGAACTTTAAACATATTTGAAATGCAGAACAGACAAGCGCATCAAAACCTTCGAGCGGTTTTGATTGAACATATTTGGACGGTTTGAAGATACAACCCCAATGACGATGATGATAATTAAAAAAATACGTGATGTAGTTTTATTTCTATTTGATGTATTTTTTAATTTAATTTGGTGTATTTTTTTAGTATAATTGTCATTGACATTTTTTAAATTAATATAAATGGTTTTTTTTTAATTTAGTTCATTTGTTTAGTAAAAGAAAGTATAAAAAAACTAGTGCCACGTATCAACTCATGCCCCAACCCAAGCCCCTCCACCTCTAATAGTCTAATAGTAATCAGGGATGACAATCGAACCCGAACCCGATGGGTAAACCCAAAACTCGACACTTTTGGGACTGATTTAGGGTCGGTTAATCGGGTTTGGGAATAGTTTCTAATTTTTTCGCGGGTTTGGGACGGGTTTGTGATTGGTGATACACCCGTTTACCCAACCTAATTACCCGATAAAGTGTATCCGTTTACCCGATTGTATACCCAATATAATTTATTTATTATTATATATGCATACATATGATACATCTATTTTTTATACATATAGGTATTTTATTCCGTATACATTGTAGTTATTTGATATAGTTTTGATAGTTTCAATAACTAAATGTCACCGATTAGTAATGTTAACCGATAGATACTTGATGAGTTTTGGGTCAGGTATATCCAACGGGTAAGCTTTTTAAATTAACGGGTTTACCTGAAACCCGTGGGTATACCCGATGGACATTTACCCGCTAGAAACCCGACATGTTTGAAACGGGTTTGGGATAAACTTATCTAACCGGGTTTAGGGTTTGAATTACCTAAACCCATTCCAAACCCGACCCATTACCATCCCTAATAGCAATACGGTAGGTATCCTAACCCGCAAAGCTTTAAAAACTAATACTTATTAATTACTATACTTGCCTGCATACGTCTCAAATGTTTGTCTTCGGAATCTGTCTTCACGTTTTTGTTCTTTTTCTATATTGACATCAATGTTGAAATCTGTATTAAAACAATTGAAAGTAAATAAAAAACACTTGTAAACCAAAAGAAGAAAATAAAAATATTTATAAAAATATGAATAATCTAACAAAACACATCACTTGCCGACTCATTTTGTTGATAATGATTAGTACCTAATAAGAAATAGTTAAAACTGAAATCAAACTAAAATGTTTATGTTATAACTTTTATTAAGTTAAAGGGGGTGAATGTGAAATTTGCATATAAAACTCAGAAGTCAGTGTAACTTTACATAAATGGAGCCTATGTTAAGACAATAATGTCCATCAATTATTCAAATTTGAGCTAAAATTTATAACTTTATTGTTATATATATAATAATTAAAGAACTTTTTAGCTATAGAAACTAAATTATCTTGTAAGTGCTCACAAACAGTGTTTTTAGAAGGGTTGGACCAGTTTTTTATATATTTTTTCAAATTTAACCCTATTAATTTTTATAATATTTACGATACACTCCGGTTTTGGACGTCCGACCAGTCGGACCATTGAACCGGTAAGAAGACCGGTTCGACGTCCGATTATGAAAACATTGCTCACAAACAATTAGCATTTAGCCATGTGAGATTATATTATACTTTTGGTGTATGAATGACATGTATAAAATACATTAAATATTGAATAAAATACAAATATTTTATTCTTTTATTTGTCAAACATCCCTATTATATAATAGATAAAAGAAAAAAAGGAATACATTATTCCTTGTATTATTTTACAAAAGTTACGGTTGCGCTTTCTTTTAATTCTTTTTCTAAATAGTTGAATAGAATAGTTGAAAATAGAGTTATGTTTAACAAATAGTAGTTTTTTATAGTCATGACAAATGACAAACTAAAGCGAATTTAACCGAACAAGAATCGGTACCGTTATTGGTATTATCGGAACCAATATTAGTATATGGTTATTCAAAGTAAATTAAGGTTTTCGATCGATGTAAACATGTATCGATATCCATTTGGGCCGAGTACCATGCCAAAATGAATTGATGGTGTCTAGACAACATGGTACTGATATCGGTGGTCATTTGTATCTCTTTCGGTTGCTATACGAAGTCCTGGTATTGTAACAGTGATATAACTCACCGAACCGATATCGATCGAAAGTCGTCACGAAGTGCGAAATATCCCACTAGTTTTTCTAATCTATGAAGGTATCTTGGGTGGCCTTTCCCCTCTCCCCTAACCTTGGATCCCCTCGGGATAGATAGGTTCCTTGAGAGCATTCGTAGTGATTTCCTTATCCATATCCATAAATTTATACTAAAAACAACTACTTTTTTTCTCTGTTTTTCAATGAAATAATATTATTCTAAACTTTTATAATTACCTTTTCTCTCTCATTCACTCACAACCACTTTCAAAAATATTAAAAAATTTATATGGGGTGAACAGTGTTCCTATATATTTACAGATGAACAATTACATTTTCTCTTTCCTCTACTCAAAACCACTCATAACCATTCCTTATAATATAATAACACACTCACAAACATATAAGGATTTCATTGTGAATGCTTTGAGACTAACAGGTAGTTTTTGATAACATAGTTTAGAAATTTCATCAAAGTCACATTCTTTAGCCCATGTCAAGTTTATGGTTAAAGTCAAATTTATTAACTGAAGTCGAACTAACCAAATATTCATGACCAATTAACAAAAACCAAAATAATCTGGTTAAGAACATTCGAAAACTGAAAGTTTCAATTTTAGTTCAATTAGAGCCTAAAACCAACCAATATACATCCCTGCATGATTGATCTCAAGACCTTTAAAGTGTCAATATCTACTTTTTCATCACTTTGGATGTACGCTTGTAAAACTTAGGCTATCCGTAATGGTTTATGCGTTTTCATTGCCATGTCATAAAGCGAGTGCCAAACAGGCATGAGCTCTTACTCATTTTTCACCTTTGGTGTGTAATGGTTTTACATGATTTCACTAATCACACACCTATTAAAATAATAATAATAATAAATGAAATAAAGAAAAAAAGGAAAGGAATTAGTTGATTGGCTTGTTTAGTAGGGCCCACTACTGACCACCCCTTCTCCTTCACGCCGGTGAGCTCATGCTCTTCGTCCTAATGCCTCAGTTCACGTCCTTGGGGCGGTGCTCAACATCGGGGTAATGTCTAGGGGGTGGGGCGTTACGCATTGCAAATACCCTTGGTATTAAAATAGAAGTGGAATAATAAATTAATAATCATTATATTAAAGTTTAACCTTATTACAATTACCCTAAGTTAGTTTTTGTTAGCAACTTTTTTACATATTTCTCCAAATTAAATATGTATTGTTCTAAAAAATTCGTTTGAGACATTCAACCACAGTTATTTTCCCCATGCTCTTCGCCTTATCAATGATGAGAACTAGACGCAAGAAAAGTACCATTGCTCAGGGACATAACCAAATAACTTAGGACCACCATACCAGTAAAAACAATAATTTCATATCAACTAACAAATCGTAAAGTCACACGACATGATCACATGAATATAGTAGTAAAATGGTTAGATCGATCAGGTTGGGTCGGGTTAGATAACAAGTCAAAAGCATCTATTTTGTAATACATGTCCAAATAGGTCATGTCGATCCGAGTCACCAACACTTCTTTATGCATTTTTTTAACTTTTCTAAATAATTGGTGTATTAAATACATGAGTAAAGGAAACCTTAACCCCTAAGCCGCTATCCGTTTAAGCTATGTTTCATATGACACGTTCAAGATCAAATGCAATGTATCAACCCATTTTCACTCACATGAACTGTTTGGTACTGTCTGAAATCTTGAAGCAAAACCAAGCCGGTGGTGGTTTGAAGGAACTACTCTTCTTCTTCTTCTTCTTTTATTATTATTATTATTATATTAGCCGAAATATTTTGTCGGTTCAAATTGATAACTCAATTAGGTTATTATCTACAAAATTAAAGATTAAATCAAAATTATCTAAGCTTATTATTTTAATTAACCACATATTAAATGTATTTTATATGATATAAATTTTTATAAAGACTATAAAATTAAAAAGTAACATTATTTTATTTATTTATTTATTTATTTCTTATTAGTCAAGATTATTAAGACAAGCATAAAATAAAATTTTGCTTAAATTTGTTTATTAAAAGTTTCCTTATAAAATCTAAGAGTGTCAATTATTTAAAGATATTTAAAAATTAAAAAGAACAAGGGTCCAACATGCTTCCGTACCTTTTTGCCGTTTTGACCAAAATATTGTCGGGTTACACCACGGGTCTTTTTAGTAGGTTCTTTCAAACCAAACCTAAGAGGCCTTAGGTAACTCACCTTTGGATCCTTCAGCAATATCCAACACAACATGGTTTTGTTTCCTACCTCCGGTGTAGGGTAAAAAAAGACGGTTTAATATTGGAGCTTTATTTTCTTTTTAAAAGAGAAATATCTAAAAATAGAAAGATTACTCAAAAAACTTTATAAGGAAAAGGGAAAGCTTTATTTCATGGTGGATGATGATTTGAAAAGATACAGAAACTAAGAAAAACACACTTTTTTATTACATGAAAACTTAATTAAAGTTAGTTGAAGTTCGATGCCTCTTCTTCTTTCTTCCTTCTCCTTTTATAGCCTCTTTTCCAAGATAAGCTCCAGGTCGTTTCTTCTTCACATGCCTTCATTATGACCTTGTAACTCTAATTTTTTTTCTTCAATATCTTGGAAGTTGTCTTTTATTAAAAGAAAGTCCACTTTTGGGAATTTGGACTCTTTTTAGTCTTTATTTCCTTTCTAGTCACGTTCATGTGTATCCCATAAAGTTAGTGTGCTTGGGGAAGTCAAATCTTGGCTCCATGTGAGTCTTAAAGGCTTAGATTCAATGCCTTATCTTCGTAGGGTCTTTTATCAGATTTGTAACTATATCATATAGGATTTATAAAATCTTTAATCATCAGATGTTTGACCCTCATTTTAAGAATCAATACTCATATTGTCCTTGTCTTTTTGTTTATAACATATTGGACACGGATCTCTTGGATTCATATCTTTTTTATGATTTCTGAACATCCAAACCTTTTCTTGAGCCTGAGGACTCGATCTTATTATGCCTCTTTCTAAAAAATTGAATTTTATCTTCTAAATAATTTTTGACTGATGGTGGAGTATTTCTTGCTGGTGAAATCATGACGGAAGAAACATATTTTTCTCACCATAAGTCCGAAATCCATTTTTAAAGGCAGCTTGCAATGCTTGAAGGATTACTTTTATTCCTAATCCTCTTCTATAATGAACATCATTTTCATTAACGTTATGAAAAGTCTTTCTTTCAGTATTAACTGAATAAGTAAAGGCTAGATTAACCTTTTCTATTTGAATAAAGTGAAAAGCTCGATAATAAAGTTCTTTATAAAAATCAGGCCCTGCAGAAAAGAGTTTTAGGGCCATGACATCTTTTGGAGTAATTGTGGGATTATTTAGATAACAGTCCTTAACCCCATCTTTGACCCATCTTGGTAAAAAAGAGATTTCTGAAAATCAGGTAAAGTAAGGTATATCTTATTGACTGCTCCAAAATCATACCAGTACCTTATCTCTTCAGCAGAGTTTCCTTGTAGATAATTGATTCTAGGGAAGATCCCTGTAAAATCAATGTATCTTAAGTCTGTATTTTGAAGGTTATATAGTTCCTTCATCTTGAACCATTGTTGTTCAACATTATGTGGTTGAACTGGCAGTTCTTGAAATATATTTTTAAAAGTAGAAGTTTTCCCTGTATTAGGGTTAAATGAAAAAGATTTTTCTTTAGGTTCTTCTTGGTCATATGTAAGATCTACCCGTTTGTATTCCTATTTATGAAGTGGAAAGATTATCTCTTTTTTCCCTTTTTACTACAGGATAAATGAAAGAAAGATCTATTCTTTCTTTTATGTGGTGCTTTACAAGAAGCTTTATCTTCATGCTGTCAAACTCATAAAATGATATCTTAGAATTTATGAGAAGACAATTTCTTTCAATCAAATCCTTTATATCTGGGATCTTCTCAGGGATTGTTTCTATGATGTTTAACATTTCTCCCATATCTTTTGCGATTTCTTTTATCAACTTTATATGTTTATCCATATCTTCAATATATTTATCCATCCTTTGGGCTAATTCTTGCTCCTCCATCCCTGGTTAGGAAATCTGCTAAATTTTTTTCAGATTTGATTATTTTTATATCGAAATGATACTCAGATAATAGTGTCTGCCATCTAATAAGTCTTTTATATTCCGGATTAGAAGGCAAATTATTTCTAATAAAAGCCTTTACCTGTGTATTATTTGTCCTTAGCAAGAATTTGTTTGGTAATACAAAAGAATAAAACTTTTGACAGCTCTTAATAACAACTAATGATTCTTTTTCATTTATATGATATCTTATTTCAGTATCACTAAAAGTACCCGAACAATATCTACAAATACTTTCATCTATTTTTTCTTTTTCAGAATTATAATCTATTTTCTTAAGTATTCCACTCCAATAGTATTCTGAGGCATCAGTTTCTAAAATAAGATCATCATTTTCTTTAGGAAGTTGTAACTTTGGTAGGTTTTTACAATATTCCTTAATCCGTTTAACTTGGTTTTCTAGGTTTTTATCAAAAGTAAATATTTTTATCTTTTTAAGTAGATTTTGAAATGACTTCATTAGCTGAAATATTTTGCCAGTTCAAAATTGATAACTCAAGTAGGTTATTATCTACAAAATTAAAGATTAAATCAAAATTATATAAGCTTATTATTTTTATTAACCACATATTAAATCTATTTTATATGATATAAATTTTTATAAAGACTATAAAATTTAAAAGTAACATTATTATTTTTATTTCTTATTAGTCAAGATTATTATGACAAGCATAAAATAAAAGTTTGCTTAAATTTTTTTATTAAAAGTTTCCTTATAAAATCTAAGAGTGTCAATTATTTAAAGATATCTAAAAATTAAAAAGAACAAGGGTCCAACATGTTTCCGTACCTTTTTGCCGTTTTGACCAAAATATTGCCGGGTTACACCACGGGTCTTTTTACTAGGTTCTTTCACACCAAACCTAAGAGGCCTTAGGTAACTCACCTTTGGATCCTTCAGCAATATCCAGCACAACCTGGTTCGTTTCCTACTTCCGGTGTAGGGTAAAAAGAGACGGTTTAATATTGGAGCTTTATTTTCTTTTTAAAAGAGAAATATCTAAAAATAAATTTAATATGTGGTTAATAAAAATAATAAGCTTAGATAATTCTGATTTAATCTTTAATTTTGTAGATAATAACGTACTTGAGTTATCAATTTTGAACCGACACAATATTTCGGCTAATACCGCCTGAATGGAAACTAGCTTATTATTATTATTAAAATTAAAAATTATATTAGATTTATTTCTTAAACAATTGTGTTTAAAATCTGTCAGTTTATTTTTAAACTTTTAAATTTTGGTAGAGAAAATATCCAAATGGTTTAAGTTATTACATAAAATACATTTTGAAAAGGCACACATAACTAAAGGGGAATTGGATTCGAATAATCACAAGTGACGTCATTGGCTATTACCCGATCCCACTGCAAATCCCACATTTAACTATTTTGCCTTCAACAATCCTAAGTTAAAAAAACTTAACGGAGTTCGTTAAGTTTTATTTTTCCGAATTACAAACTAATGATTTTAGGCTTTTGATAAGAACGAGGATAGGAGTTACTCCGAAACGGTGCTCCAAACGGCTTGATTTTTGTTAATTGGAAGTTTAAACACCCGAATTGAAGCACCGTTTTCTTCGTTTGAAGCACTGCTTCGAGGTAAAATTTACATCAATCGACTAACATCCTCATTTTGATCAAAAGCTCTAAAATATCAGTTTGTAATTCGGAAAAAAAAGGGAAAAAAACGTTAAGTTTTTTTAATCGAGGACCGTTAAAGGCAAAATAGTTAAAATGTGGGACTGGCAGTTGGAATATTCAAATGTGAGACTGCTAGTGGCCAATCACCTCTAGTTGAGATTATTAAAATCCAATATCCCATAACTAAATGATGTAAATGGGTCAACTTGTGAATCCGCCAAGTTGACATGGCTATGGCTCGTTAGACGGAACATGTTTGTGGCTTCGGCCCAAAACTGACACAAGCGTGTTTAGACCTGGCCCAACAGGGATGTTTGTGGCTTTGGCCCAAAACTGACACAAGCGTGTTTAGACCTGGCCCAAACCTGTAAATTTCATATCTAGGTTCCTGTCCTGTAGGTGATTGACACACATACTAGTTACTGAATGGCAATGCAATTACAGGGCACATGTAAGTCCACTTTCTATGGTGATAGCAAACAAAACAGTACAATCGGGAATCTTGTGTTTAGATTCTAAAATTAGTTAAATATCGAAGCTTTTTTTTTATGAAGATAAGAGTACAAGAAACCAAATGTCAAGGAACCCATACCTCCAGGTGCATGCCTGGTAAGAGCATAAAAGCCGGGAAGTTGTTGCCAATAGTACCGGAAATGATTGATAAAAGGTATCATGTAACGCGGTGAGTGAGGGTCAAGAGGCTGCCCGCGCTGTGTTAAATGATCACAAAAGTTCAAACAAGAAGCATATAACTTTAAAGACTTGAAAAAACATATATTTCACTCTTATAGAAATGTATACGAAGACCCTTTATATGAACAACATATTAAATGCAAAGATGTTTTTTTTAACAATGAAAACCCGTTATTTGAAAACTGGTATTGTATTTACCGGCATTGGTGATTAGATCATGAATGGTTTTCTTCTCATTTAAAGTAGGAAAAACATAAGTGATGGCTCCATGGTGCAAATATTACAGATTGAGATTCTCTAAGGGAAGGAATAAAGATGATGATGTAATCAAGGGTGAGCAAACTAAAATGATAATACACAAACATATATCAAGGGGAATGAATCTGATAATTTGGTGATAATAAGTGAACCTATAATAATGGGATTCTGTAGTTTCTTTTAACTATGATATATTATTTGATGATCAACACCTCTAATGACTCAATTAGCATGCTAAATCTTCTCTTGTAATTAAGATTACATTGTTGTGTCATGATAAGTTGGTCAAGTGGTTAGTCACTTGGTTTCTCTCCTTGAGGTCTCAAGTTCAACTCCCACTAGCATCACTTTGAAGGACATTTGTGGCAATGAAGTTTAGGACTTGACCTATTTGGAGGTCGCCAGTTCAAAACCGAGCCGAACCGGGTTTTACCGCAGTGGCCTTCGGGCGGGCAGGTTTTCCCCGGAACTGGTGGCTTGGTGGCTCGGGTATGCATCCAACTCTGTTCGTTATGGAGGAGGGGATGCATTTGCTCGATTGAGGGCATCGCAGGATGCTTATCCGATTATTTAGTTGGCCGTTCAAAAAAAAAGATTACATTGTTGTATTCCATACTGAATCAAGCCATGAACTATAGAATAATGAAAACCCTATAAGGTTTTTGTATTATTGATCAACCATTTATTGGAGTACACCCATGATGATTACAAAGGAAACATAATCATATTTTATCTTCCAAAAATAGTAATGACATAACATTACACCTTAACAAATATATTATCTCTAATACTTCTCCGTCAATTAGAGTGGAAGGAAACTAAACGCTCGGACTGGAGCGAAAAACAAAGAATATCTAGGTATAAGAACATAAAAACCTGAGAAAAATAAGAAAAACCCTATAAAACGTAAAGGATTTTTTCTTGGTGGCGTACAACGACAACTGATTGAAGGGCAAAACTGTGACGACAAGAGACACGTCATCAAGGCTATGGTGACAAGAGCTACGGTTGCGGTGACAAGAGCTACAACTATGATGGTACAATGGTGACATGGTGGCAGGAGTTACAACAAAAGGAGTTATATATATATATGTGTGTGGGTGTGTCTGTGTGTGTGCGTGTGTTCACATGGTAAAACAAGAGTAGAAGAAGAGAAAGAAACTTGTCGCACAAAGGAGCCGATGAGGAAAGAGGGTCAGCGACCAGCCAATATCCAACGACAAAAGCAACTAAGAGAGATAGAATTGGAGATAAGAGAAGAAGACAAAAACCTAAGGCTTAGATACCATATGAAATAATAAAGACCCAGTAAGGTATTGTGTATTACTGATTAAGTATTAATATGAGTTGAATGGATTAATTACAAAACAAACATATTTATAACATTTTTCCTTAACTTGTCAAACCCATTCATGATCTTGTGAACCTTGCCTTGTAGACCTTTGAAACTCTTTAAAGTTTTCTTGGCGAATCTTTATATTCTTATGATCAACAATGCCATCTAGTTCAATATATTCAACTCCGTCAAGTCATCTTAATTGAATTGGTCTAGATCTTCAAAGGTGATGTTGAAGTATTGAGTAGCCCTGAAGTAGATACAAAAGACACTTCAAAGGCACAATAGGACTATTGTAAGGTTGTGGCTACATAGGTGATGATATTATTTGTTTTTTGCTCCGGTCAATTAGAGTGGAAGAAAACTAACGCTCATACTAGAGCGAAAAAAAAAGAATATCTAGGTATAAGAACATACAAACTTGAGAAAAATAAAAAAAAAAAACCCTATAAAATGTAAATGAGTTTTTGTTGGTGGCATACAATGACAACTAATTGAAGGGAAAAGTTGTGAAGACAAGAGACGCGTCATTGAGGCTGTGGTGACAAGAGCTACAGTTGCTGTGACAAGAGCTACAACTATGATGGTACAATGGCGACATGGAGGCAGGAGCATCGACTACAACAGAAGGAGCTATGACTGTGGTGACACAATGACGAAATTAAACTAAAAAGTATATATGTGTGTGTGTGTCTCTGTGTGTGCGCGTGTTCACATAGTAAAACAAGAGATGAGAGGGCCAACGACCAACCAATATCCAACGATAAAAGCAACTAAGAGAGATAGAACGAAAGATAAGAGATTAAGACAAAAACCTAACTCTTAGTACCATATACAAAAATAAAGACACAATAAGGTATTGTGTATTATTGATCATGTATTATACGAGTTGAATGGAATAATTACAAAACAAAATATTCATTACATTTCACCTTACATTGTCAAACCCATTCATGATCTCGTGAACCTTTCCTTGTAGACCTTTGAAACTCTTTAAAGTTTTCTTTCCAAATCTTTATAGTCTTACGATCTACAATGCCACCTAGTTCAATATATTCAACTCCATCAAGTCATCTTAATTGAACTAGTCTAGATCTTCAAAGGTGATGTTGAAGTCTTGAGTAACCCCGAAGTAGATACGAAAGACACTTCAAAGGCACTGCAGGGCTCTTGTAAGGTTGTGGCTACATAGGTGTTGATGTTCCAATGGTGTAACAAATGCAACAACACAAGATGTATATCCCTCAGTAGGTTTTGATCCTTGCTGCATCTTCTAATTTTGTTGGACCTCTAACTCAAAAGCCCTCAACTCACCATATGTGAGAGAGCATGTTGACTGAAATATTTGTTTTTCTTGTTAACATGCTTTCTTCAATGACATTAATTTTCTTATTAGAGAAACGTCTTCATTAGTTTTGTTGTCTTCATTGGTAGAAACTAACTTGATTATTATCAACTACTCTTATCAGTAAGAACTCTACTTCAACGTATAACTGCTAACAAGATCTTAATCGAAACTTTATTATGTATATTTATATATATATGTGTGTGTGTGTGTCTTTGATGTGTGAGAATATACACCTAAATTCAGACCAAGCTTTATAACACGGAATCACTAAAACTACACGTAAATGACAAATGTACCAGACGTGAAATAGTATAGAATGTAAGACCAATTATCAAACCGAGGGACTCTAATTAACAAACTCTATACCTTGACCTAAACTGAATTACTAGCCTAAAATTGATTTGATTTTTAATTAACTAATAACCTAATTTAACTAATGAAACTAGAACGAATACTAAGGCAAATATCAAGTGAAGATGTGACCAGTGATGATGAATAAACCACTTAGGTAAGAATCCCTAAATACATGCAATGACTCCTAGAGAATATTCTATTCAAAAAATAAATAAATAAATATTATATAAAAAAATTCCCCTATTTGCTTGAAATAAATTAAGTAAGTTCCAAAATTTCTTGCTTATAGTCTTTAGGTTGTATCTAAGTCACAAACAAACAATTTTTCAAAAGAAAACCGATATTTTTACGCCTTTAGCCCCTTTTCAAATAAATATCCCTACCCCTAGACAAAACCTACCATTTTAAAAGTTCTCTTGATATTTACAAAGATTATGTCAAAAATGAGAAGGTTTGATTACTTGTCAAGCATATGGTAGGAGTAAGTTCCACACCGGGACCGAGCGTTTCACTTACACATTTTCGGCCGAGTGTTGAGTAATCACTTGTAAGGTGTGTGAAATTGTATATAGCTTAATTAGATTTTAAGAGGCATGTTATGCCTAAAAATATATTTTTCTTAGAAAAAGTTCTAAATAAATCATGTCGAATAGGATTGTAAATAAAATAGAAACAAGAATAATAAGAACTTGGAATCCCGACACTCTAAAATAAGACCCAAAAACCTCGTCTCTACCTCTTCCATTTGGGTGTGTAAACAATGATAAAGAGTTTTGCTTGAGGACAAGCAAAGATTCAACTGTGGGGGTATTTCATATGCGCAACATGCAACATATAAATTATATTAATAAGGTATAAACATCAACCCTTTTATGTACTAATGTTGGAAAAAGTGTGCTTCTTTGTATACTTTGGCTTTTCAGGATTAAAAAAACTTAAATATACAAAGGAACAAATTAACAACAAAAACCAACATAAATACAAAAGAAGAGAAGTTGGCATGCCATGCCTACCCGCTAAGCTTCACCCCAAGACCAAAACAACAAATCAGAAGACAAGCACGGGGCCGTGCCACCAAGGCATCGGGTCGTGCCCCATTCCAGAGTCCATAAAGAAAAAGACAAAAAGAAGCAGATAAGAGACACGGGGCCGTTTCCCATAGACACGGGCCGTATTCAACTCCTAGATATGCAAAATATCTCAAAGTACAGCAAGCATAAGACCACGAGGCCGTGCCCTCTGACACACGGGCCCTGTGTACATACAGACTGACACAACTCATTAAATGAAGACAAAGAAAAAGAAGAGGACACGGGGTCGTGCCCCTTGGGCACGGGCCGTGTGAAAGGTCTGTTTCCAGCTATAAATAGGGGTGCTTGGTTCATTTGAAAATCATCCCTTGGAAAACCACTTCTCTCACACCTGCTGCCACTCCACCACCACTATACCACCAACATCCATCACATTCCCCCATCATCCATCCTTTAGAGCGAGTGTAGTAGTCTCGGGATCCAAGATTGATTGTAAGAGTTTTTGTCAAACAAACACCATGCTTGGCAAATCTCTTACATCACTTGGTGAAGACAAATCTTGTATGTATTACTTTTGATTTCCAAGCTTAGGTTAACTTTCTATTTGGGCATGTATTAATGACTTTAATAACAAGTTTTTTTACATTGAAATTGAACTTTATTCTATCATCTCTTCATGTTTTGTTGATTCACTCATTCGTGTCTTTACGGTCTATATAAAGCACGTTAACTGCCTGGAAGGGGGTTGGAAGGGTAGTTTGGGTAAAGTTCTTACCTCGTTCAGTGTATAGATCCTGCGAGGACTTGATTCAAGCTTATTAGGACTTCTCTTGAGGCAGATAGCATCAAATCGGGGTAAATAAGAACGACTTGAATCCCTATAAATAAACTACTTTTAAAACTTTAAACCTGCCTTGCCGGACTGTATCCCTGCTGACTCAGTCCAATATGGCCGAGGGTGTAACAACTCGAAAATTCGATTGTTATCTCTTCTTTTGTTCTCTGTTTATCTATCCTTTTGTAATCCCGAGTTTCGGTTAATAATAAAGTTTATGTTGATTAGTTATGGTGTTGTACGTTATTATCGCATCTAATCGCTTATTGAATCGCATCACTAATCTCATCACATCGCAAATCGCAATTGTTTATGTGGTTTTGTATTATTTATGTGTTATGTGTGTTTGTGGTTATGATTACGCTCGCTATCGCATCGCCTTGCACTCTCGAATCGCTAAATCAGACTATTACATCAACCATAACGCTTAACGATTTAATTTAACGCTTAATATAACTATCTAATGCGAACCGAATAACCAAACGAACCCTTAACGCGAAATCGGCAAACGAAACTTGGTCACCAGGCCAAGTTCGGCCGAACTTGACTACCACAAGTTCGCCCGAACTTGCCAGATAACTAGGACTCCCTTGTTTCCCTCAAGTTCGCACGAACTAGTACAGAAATGTACAAGTTCGGCCGAACTTAGCTATATTTCCTTGAAATCTATCATGTTCGCGCAAACTTGCATGGAAATCATGCAAGTTCGGCCGAACTTGTTGTCAGCTCTTGAGAATCTTGGCTTCTCCTATAAATACTCAGCTCATCCCTCTCATTTGCACTTGCTGACCAAGTTTGCTCAGAGCTCCCTCATTCCAAATCTCTCGTGTTCTAAGTAAGAAACGACCCGATTTCGACTACAACAACGTTTATCAACGATCTACAAAGGTTTACAACAATTTTGGCACAAGGCATAGCGTTCGTTTTCATCACAACCCATTCTTTTACGAAAATCTTCATCTTTTTCTTCAAAAACTTCTGTTTTAAGCTTAGATCTACACAATACGAGTTCGTTTGGCGATAGTGGAGACTTCCAAAACACGAGATCTTTGTAAGTGATATATCTGAGAAAACCTGTGATAAATATCGATTTTACACAAATACGGACTTTTGAGGATGTTTTGTTCATTTTCTGATATGAAACGAAGCATCTATCATTCAAGATCCCAGATCTGGAAGCACAAGGACGTTTATGTTGGTTTACACAAGCCGGACTAACCCGAACGAACCCCGAGTTCGCCCGGATTAGCCCACGCTTTTGTAAAACGGATAAAACTGCTCTAAAAGACCTCTCCAACCTAAGTTTGCTCAGTAGCACATGGTTGGAGGGATGAACACTCGATTTACTCAGCAAACGACGCGAAAACGCAAGATTTTGGACCTAAAAACATCAAGTTCGCTCGAGAATCACTAGTTCCCCAAGTCAAGTTCGACCGAACTTGTACCCAAATGGGTCAAGTTCGACCGAACCTGGGTACTTTTCACCAAGTTTTCTTGCAAGTTCGCCCGAACTTGCATAGTTTCTTAGGAAACTATACAAGTTCGCCCGAACTTGTCTCCTTAGTAAGGATTCTCCACAAGTTCGCCCGAACTTGACAAGATTCTTAAGAATCTCATCAAGTTCGACCGAACTTGGCTCATAACTCACCAGAATTACACAAGTTCGTTCGAACATGTGTGTTTACACACAAGTTCGCCTGAACTTGGCTACTGCCCAACCAAGACTTAAGCGTTTCAGCTTTTCAGAGACTGATGCACTTCCGTTCGCGTATGCAGGCTGATCCGTCGCTCTTCTCAACTCTTCTCAGATCCCTAATCCTACCTTGACGCACCCACCGTGAGTATACTTGACCCATTTTCGCTTTAACGCACTTTTTGGGTGTTACATACGTTCATATATCAAAAATCACATCACAAATCAAAACTGTTTATCACACGCGAATAATCTGATTGTATATGCTCAATACGTGATACTAGAAACATGTGACTAGGACTTATTTTTGTTAACTTTCCTCCTTAGCTAGTATGGTACTATAGTGTGGCTTACACCCAACGGGGTCTAGTTAGGATGGACGCGCAAGCCTTCTCACGGTAGTTAGAATGAGAAATGAGCCTATGTTATGTTAAGTGTTTTGGTGTGTCATGATATGTAATTAGATTGTTTCGCAAACGCTTTCTCGACTATGCTAGTATTATTCAAACTCGTATGCTCACCTTTACTTAATTGTATTGACTTGTATTTTAATGTATGTAACAGGTTGAGGATTTATAGCTTGGATGCCTTGGATGTTGCATGCGTAGTTTAGGTTGTCTTATTTAGTTTGTTTTAGAACGATTGTAATAAAATCTAGGGGAGATCGAATTGGATTGTGTTTAAGAGATTTGTTTGGTATGTAATAGTTATTTTGAAGGTTTATGAGTTTGATAGTATGGGATATTAAATGTTGATGTTTGAAATGGCTGTTATGGAAATTCTCTTGATCAATCTGATTCACCTAGTGCCACTACTCCGATGATTCCGCCTTCGGTTGGGGTGTGACAGAGGGTAGCCTTGCCTCCAAAAGAGGGACATCCCACATTTTGTATTAATAACTTACTTAATTATCTTCCTATATTCTGGCCGTGCGGGAGAGTATCTCTACTGACTCAGACCATGTCCGAGGGTAGCGTTGCCACCAAAAGAAGGACATGCCATTATAACTAAGATAATCTATTAAAAAACCCAAAGTGCGGAAATCATCAAAGGATACATAAAAGAGGAGTCAGAACCAAGTGATTCTATCTTGTGTATTGTTTCTTTTTAATATTTTAATTTCTTTATAAATTTTATTTACTAAATATCTTTTCTCAAAATTTGGTTATATTAGATGTTGAAGATATTTCGGTATTAAAAGTTCTCGTGTCCTTGGACGACCTCGGTATCTTACCATCACTATACTATGTCAACAATGGGTGCACTTGCCCTAACAAGTTGTAGAGAGTAATCGTGTTATATCGTGTTCTATAAATTTAAAGCTTGATAAACGAGTAAAAGTGCTAAAAATATACCAAAAATTATACCACGCTCGCACCACGTCAAGCTTTTGGCGCCGTTGCCGGGGACATAAGGATTTTAAGAAAGTTTAAAATCAATGGCCTAATCATTTTTAATCTTCTTTATTTTTCTTTTTAGGTGTTTCTTCTTATTCTACAATTTTTCTGCTTTCTGCAGGTTTAGCACGGGGCCGTGCCTGATCACACTCGAGACCGTGCCTCATTCTGGTAACATAAAACTCTGTTTTCTGCCAGATGGAAGCTACAACACGGGGCCGTGTAACACCCATACGGGCCATGGTCTATCACCGGTTTCTAGAAAACAGGACCGTTTGATCCCGACAGTCAAAACCTCGTTCGGCGAGTATGGATGTGAACGATTATTTTCACCCCCACCACTCTTACGATGAATGGTGCCAATTATGTGGTGGGTTCCATCAAGATTTAGAATGTCCCATTCTAAATTTTGATCTCCACTACATAATAGACCCATCGTTTTCCTGTAACGATCACCTTAAAATGGGCAGGAGTAACAATAGTAACTGTCATCCACCGGAATGCCATCAACCCTCTTTTCTAGAAGACATAACTTTGGAAGATTTATGTCAAATAGAAAAGAGAATTCTCCAAAAACTCAAGGAAACAGAATCCATGATAAAGGCACGATATTCATCAACGGATAATAAAGAAGGCGAAGAATCAAAAAACGATTCAATGGAAACATATTCAGGAGAAGACAACACCAAGACCATCACGTCTACCTCAAACCCTTGTGAAAACGAAGGCGATAGTCGTCCTTGTATCGACCATGCAATGAAGGACTTCTCAGCGGCTTGCGCCAATGACCTTATCGACCAGAGCGAGTTGACTCACAACTTCTTTAACAAGAGTCCGGAGAAGGAAAATAAAGGTTGGTTCCGCCCACCCATTTATAACTTAGGTTTCTTCCTTTCCGATAACCTCTTGCATTTTCGTATCCTTCACAAGAGCCTAAGGTACATTTGACACTTCAGTGTTGTCCCAACAGTAAGGAACCTCTTGATAATAAAAGGGTCCTTGAAAAAATCCGAAAAAACTTCATAATCCCAATTAAAAATGGGGTTGTGCTCCACAAGTACGGGGCCATGCTTCATCTACTCTGAATACATGAGGCGTGCAAGACAAGACACGGGGCCATTGCGGATGGCATCCATATGGGGTGCCCAGATCAGCAGTTTATGGTAGAAACATGGCAGCTTCTTGTTCATTCCCTTGGACACCAAGCATTCGAATTTACCACACTTTCTCTGGTTGCAACACCTCACTAAACACTTGTTTGAATCCTAGAAACAACCCCTAACACTTGGCATGATCTTGTTTCAACTATAAATAGCCTCCTCATCACAACTTGCTCAATTCTTTCCTTTCTCTAAATCTGCTCTAAGTGGAGTTTGCTTCCCTTTGGAGGCCTCCTACCTGAGCTCTTGAGGGTGCTACAACACAAGTAAGTGCTCTCTTCTAGTCTTGTTCATTTCTTTTAGCTATTTGAGCTAAAAGTCAAACAATTGGACTTTCTGTTCTGACCATTGTGGTCAAAGTCAAAGTTCAATTGAACTTATCAATGTGATCGTAATCACAAAGGTTATGATCCATAGCGATCACGCCTACTGATTACCACGTTTACTAGTCGAAGTGACGAGTCAAAGTTTCTGTCAAAATGCGCATTATGTGCATTTTGTGACTGAAGTATTTTCGGGTATCAAAACACTAAGTTTTGATACAAAAACATTTTTATAACATAGTTAAGACATGTTTTGACATGTCTAACTCGTCACTTTTAGTTTAGTGCTTATTTAGGGTCGTAAGTTGTTAGAATCTGAGTTTGATTTACTTGTAGTTTTTGTTTTAAGAATGGAAATATGATTGAAGTTTTTAAAGTAAAATGCAGCAGAATAGAATGGAAAACTTTACTACAAGTAAAAGTCGTTTGTTTTCATCATCATCATGCTTTCGAGTATGTAAACTTTGCATGTGATTCACAAGCTCCCCCTAAGCCTATTGCAGGTAAGTTGATAGTACAGAAAATCGAAGAAGATGATTGGTGTAAAGATCTTTTTAAGAAGACAAATTTAACTGTTACATTGACACGGCTATTTATACTAACTATCTAACCTTTGAGAATCTTTGATGACATCAGGGTTGATAGTGATAGCTAACAAGAAAATAACTAACTAGAACCACTGATCCCTAACATCTGTTAGTGCAAAAGCACTGTTACATTAAAAATTAAAAACAACAAAGCTGAACTCTGATAGCTAAGCTCTACTTCCTTTCTTCTGTCAGACCTTTGGCATTTGTGAAGACAGATGTTGTATAAGTATCAGACTTTAGAAGGCAGAGTTTAGAGATCAGAGGATCTAAACTCTGATAGAATTGACCTAACCGCGAATAGAGTATTTTGGCTTTATATCATCTGTTCCTTTTTACAGGTTCAATCCCAACAATCTCCCCCTGGAACAGATGATGCAAAAAATACCTTTTATTCTTGGTCTTTATTCCTCAACAGGAGATCTCTGATTTGGCCTTTAAACTGCAATTCGAAGTTCAGAGATTCCTCATCATCATCATCCTTTTCCAGCACCAGATCTAAGAGTTCTTGGAGGTCTCTACATACAGCTCGTATGCACCCTCCATATTCATCTTGGTAGCTGTGCCATCAGACTTGAGTAGAGCCAATTCGTGGGAGTTTTTATCAACTTTCCGCTTTAGAATTTTTGGGTCTAATGGCTTTCTAGGATGGAAAGTTATTGTTGAGGTAGGGAGGATTGTTTGTTGTGCCATAAGAGACAGATCTTCTGCAAGCTTTTGACTGGTCTCATCAGTATGGAAGTCAATCATATTTTGGATGCCTTCCTTTATGTGCTCATACACTCTCTTGTCTTCTTCTACCATATCCATTGGCCTTTTTCTCTGATTTAAGGCTAGAATAGATACAACAGATGTTTCATTTGGTTTTGAAGAGTGTTGAATCTTTTGAGCTGTATTCTCTGCTGGATACTCTGGCTTCTTAGGCAATGATGGATCAGTTTTTCTTCTCTTTTCAAGTTATCTATATGTATCAATTACCTTGACCTCTGTCCACCTCATGATTTGGTTCTTCGACCCATAATTAGCAGCAATTAGTTCTTCCTTCATTCTTCTTAACTTTAAGTTCTTTTCAGGCAGTTTCTTGTGTTTATTCTAATCTGGAGGAGTTGGCTTTTTGAGAGGATCTTTAAGCATTTCTTGCATTCTTTGCACTTCTTCTTCCAACTCTCTCACATACCAGTCTTTGAATTGTGCCCTTGTAGCCTTATACAACTTGGTTTCCATGATGTGGTTGATGTAGTCTTCTTTAAGGCTTTTGTATTCTCTTTCTGACAGATTTTTGGACAAATCTCTTGCATAGTCTTCTATGCTTCTGACTTTGCTCAACTGAAATTTCTAATAACTTTGTATCACTCTGTTAGATTTTCCCTGGGTATCCCTTTTGGTGATATCTTCTGCTTGTTTGACTTTGAGCTTCTTGTATTCTTCCAAGTTTCTTGGCTTGGGATAACCTTGCAGAGATGAGAATTCCCTTTTGTCTGGATTTTCTTCTGAAAAGAAAGATTTAATTTCTGATTTGATAGCATGTAACTCCAGTGGGAATTGAGTGGCAAGAGGCACTTTAGATATTTGAGAAGAAGTTTGAACAACTGCTGTGGTGGACACAGGTTTTGATGACACAGGTATAGGAGAAGGGATGATCTTGTCATCAAGTATAACATTTGTGGTTTTTCTCCTTTTGAACTTGCGATCAGGTGATTGTGATTGTGGTATTTTTGTTGGTGTGGGCAAAGATATGGTGGAAGTTGGAAAAATTACCATAGCAGTGGTTAGATTTACATTTGTTATAACCTCTGCTGTATCAACAGATGTTGATACAATAGTTGTTGTAACATCTGTTGGGATTTGTTTATCAACTGCTTTTGTAGAAGAAGGTGTAAGTGTTTTTGAAGGAGTAGAGGATATGGATGGGATGAGATGAGAAACCAATGTCATGATTTGTTATGATGTTCAAAGGAACACCATGATGTGATGAAATCTCATTGGCATAAATCTTAGAAAGCTTGCTAGTAGAGGAAATCCTCATGAATCGATAAAAGTGTGCTGACTTAATCAGACGGTCAATGGTTACCAAAATGGCATCATGACTTCTTAGAAGTGTGTGGTAATTTAGTGGTGAGGTCCATAGCAATGTTCTCTCACTTTCATACCGGTGCTTCTAGTTGTTTAAGTAAACCAAAGGAAAGTTGATGTTTTGCCTTTAGAGCTTATGAATTCGAAAAGGGTGTGAACTTGAAAAGGGAATTGGAGTTTCAGATAGCGGATAAAAGAATGTTTATAGAGGTTTCCTATGAAGACTATTATAGGAAACTGATGTGTGTGTTCGAAGTTGGAGTTAGAAAGTGTAAGAGATAATTTAATTGGAAGGTGAATGTCATGGATGTATGGTTTAAATGTATCACTATAGGTCCTATGAAATCACACGTGACAAAACTTACTATGGTTTCTATGCACCGATTTTTTATAATTATGTGTGCACCCATAATTACTCAATCTTTTGCATAGTCTGCATGGGTCATTTTGTGACGTGTGAGGAAAATTATACGATTAAATTCACAGAAAGTGTTTGAATTAAATAAAGTTTGAGATAGTACCTTAAAATCCAAGGGTCTAACTATTTGTATAGAAAAAGCCCATTAAGGATTTAGGATAGTACTTTGGGATCTAGAGATCTAACTATTTGTATTGGAAGATTAATCATGGATTTGGGATTTGTGTTTTGTTTTGTCTCAAAACTGGCACATAAACATATTGTATGAGACCAATCAAGAACTTGTGAAAGTACCCTTATAAATCCAGTTAAGGATTATACGGTAGTACCTTGAGTATTCATTAAGGATTTTAACTTGTTCCTTGTTCTTTGTTTTTCGGAGGAATTGAGTACGTATGATTTTCGTAGAGATCGCGAGCGATCTCAAAATCGAAGAAATCACGATAGTAGTTTGATTTGAAAGGAATTATATCCTTGGTGGCGGGATTGTAACGGTATGTCCCACATACATGTAATCATACTAGTTTTGTAAGTAAAATGGGAACAACAAGGTTTATTTATAAAACAACCAAAGTGTTTCAAAAATCTTGGATAATAAACAGAAAACATAAAAGTTCAAATGTTTATTTTGACATTAGTGCAAGCCTTGACATTGCCAGTGTTAATCTTGTGCCCATGCGTTAAGTCATCTTTTACCAGCCCAGGTCAATTGTAGTGATTAGGATAACCACAACTGAAGCATATTCCATGTGGGTAGTTAGGACAATCAGGTAGTGATTAGGATAACCACAACTGAAACAGATTCCATGTGGGTAGTTAGGACAATCAGGTTTCGCATGAGGAATTGCGATAAGTTGAGTAGGAACTGCCATAGCTTTGTTAGGCATAGCGGCTAAGCAACAAATACTAGTTGTATGACCAAAATGTCCACAGTTTGAAAATTTTCAGCAAAGGACACTGGTATAGTGATGAAGGTTACAATGATTGCACAGAGGCGCTTTTCCTCTGTATGGCATTTTAGCGGGTGGCGGGGCCACCTGATTTGGTCCCACTTGATTAAGTGGAATTGGAGCAATCCTGGTAAATTATTTGAAGCTTTACGCTTCCATAAATTTTTAGAAGGCTTGACTTTTGTTTTCTTTGGTGCCTCAGGAGTAGTCTTATTATCAAGACTGGATATGGCTACAGCTAACTCAATGGTTCCACCGAGTAGTAAGCCTTTTTGTTGGGAGACTTTAGTAGCCAAATCTGTTATTTGGGCATTGTTACATAGAGGAGGCATTCTAAAAGAGAGGGAAAGCATGAGAGAAAAATGTAAAAATATCGACGAAGCATAAGGATTGTGATCATTTGCTCGTTACTAAAAACAAACAAACGACACAGTGACTAATCAAACTAAATGAGTCTTTATAATGTATCGTGAAAACATGCTTTAGCCTATAAGTGGACACTCACCCCAAGAGTTCCCAGGTAAGAGTGACTGGTCCGGTGACGCGGATTTGTACGAACACTCTAGGATAAGACAGAAAACTCAGGGTATAGGCATCCACCCTTCTGGATTGCACATGTTCACATTATTAAAGCCCAAACTTTGACGAGATTAAAACTTTGAAGGCATAAAGCCAGAAAACAATTCATCTAAGGATAAATGATTTCTTGTGAAGTTTTGAAAAAAAAATTGACTATCAAGGATGTTTTGTTTTTGGTAATCACCTAAGGATAGGTGATGGTATTGTATTAAGAATCTAAACGCAAGATAACTTGCGTTGGGGTCCTAGGAAGGTTATAGACTAGGTCAAAAGTAATGCTAATAACCTAATTCACTATAACCATGGCTCTGATACCAATCTCTGTAACACCCCCGATCACGTAATACAACAAACCGCGACGGACACATCAGGGAGTCACGTTACAGGAAATTGTTTCACAACACATGGTATTTAAAGTTCCTTTTTATTGAATTAATATGTTACATTGTTTTGAAAGAAACAAACAAATACAAACAATTTTCTTTCTAGTTTTAAGGTAAGCTAAGGCCCGAGTCCATCCTGTGTGTAGCATGCGTTAACAATCATCACATACTAGTACCTGAAACATATGTGAAAATAAACGTCAGCATAAAAATGCCTGTGAGTAACATAGGTTTTGTGTGTGAAATTCATGGCTTTGTATTCATATTGCAATACCTCGTCCGACTTCGTGATTCGACGAGTATGAACCTTGAAATCAAAAAGTTTTTGATATTGCAATATATTTAACCAACTTAACAAGTTGATAGAAGTAAAAGAAAACCTTGTAGCCATGAATCTTGACCAAAAATATTTATTTTGTAAAACCGAGTAATAAATCATTTTAAACGAAAACTTCGTATAGTCTATATCTTTTAGTGAAAATCGTTGTGTGACATTGTTTGAAAACATTTGTCCATGTGATTTGGGTAATGCTACGATATGTAATACGATAAAAGCACTGATATTATAGGAAGTACCAACGACGTATCCACCATGCTTTTATCATGTTACACTCGTCTAGTTATCTAGATCACTTACCTTAAACCAATCGTCCACTCATCTGTGTTATAAACCATTCGTTCGTGTTATAAACCATTCGTCTGTGTTTTAATTGTGAAAATTGTGGTCGTTCTTGTGACATTTGTGGTGATTCGATCATGTAACGATTATGAACGAGTTATCAATTAATTAAATTTGTCTTTTATTTATGAGTTTTGTATTTTTATCATGACAATTGCACATATTCGATTATTTCACAATAATAAACTTTCAAACGACTTCTGGAAGTGAAATCGCAAACTGTTACGTAAACGCAATCAGTTTAATGCAATGTACACTCTGGAACGATGATATAAGCTTAACATACTTCAAATATCCTTTTCGTAACTTAGAAATAAGTTTTGAAAGGTTTGGTATGTCAAAAACAAGCCTTTCCGATCACAGGGACTATTTACGACAAACTACGAAAGTCTGCCGATTTTTGTAGCGATGCACACTCTGGAACAAGGTCATAAGCTAAACATACCCCAAATACCCTTAACATAGGTTAGAAATAAGTTTCGAGGGCTTTGGTATGGCAAAAACCTGCTTATGCAACTTCAGGGGCTATTTTGCAAATTCTGTGAAACTATGCCGTTACGTATATTAAAACCTTGTATATCCGGGACATGTGTATTCGGGACATGTACGCGCAAATATATCATTCGTTATGCATTTACGGTCATGCACG
The DNA here is from genome assembly GCA_947069175.1 of Scalesia atractyloides. Classification (NCBI taxonomy): domain Eukaryota; kingdom Viridiplantae; phylum Streptophyta; class Magnoliopsida; order Asterales; family Asteraceae; genus Scalesia; species Scalesia atractyloides. Next base: position 59,411,764 of record CAMTDV010000021.1, read on the forward strand.
CGATCGTTACGATTTTCATCGTAATTAACCAAAAACCGCAACCGTACAACCAAACGAACCGACATTCGGGACATTTTTGTGCACATTTCAAGTTCCCTATGCTTTATTGTCCTTATAAAGCTTAAAAATCAGGTTAATGGGTGTTAGAAGTGCCAAAACGTGACGAAACGTGTGCAGGGGCATGTTCTGCCAATTTGTGAAACTTGCTGCAAGCTGAGGGCCATGCGGGGCGCATCCAGAAACCCATGCGGTCCGCATGGGGTGCCCAGCACAGCATTTTTGTTGGCAGCAGCTGGTTAATTCTCTTGATGATTAAGCATTCGAATTTGCCACCCTTTCTCTGTAATTGGCAAGTGTTAGGACACTAGTCCAACCTCCTTGATGACTCATGGACACTTGTATCAATCTTGTAGCTCCAGTTCAACTATAAATAGCCAAGTAATTCAAGCATTTGGAACTTTACTCAATCCTTTCTTTCTTTCATCTGGAGTTGCAACCATTTGGTGATCATCTTTAGAGATCTAAGGCTCTCCTGGAGTGTTAGTAAGTGCCTCATCCATGTCTTGTTCAATTCTTTTAACGTATTTGAGCTAAAAATCAAACGGTTTGACTTTCTGTTTTACTTTCAGTTCTGACCATGAATTGGTCAAAGCAAAGTCCAATTGAACTTTGCAACGTGATCGTGATCATGATGGATATGGTCCTTAGTGATAATGCCTACTGATTACCACGTTTACTAGTCTTTGTGGCAAGTCAAAGTTTCGGTCAATAATGCGATAAATGCGCACTATTATACGGGACTATTTCCGAGTACCAAAACAGTTTGTTTTGATACCAAAACACTTTTATAACATAGTTAGACATGTCAAAACATGTCTAAATCGTCACTTTTAGTTTAGTGCTTTTTAGGATCGTTTGTCGAGCGGTTTTGACCACCGCTTTGACTTTCGAATCTGACCTATTTGGTTGATCTTTGAACCCAACCAAATTCATATTTGTGACCATTGTTGAATAGGGAATAAGCCTCTAAGGTTATACCTTATGGTCATATCATTTGGTTAGTGTTATGATAATTAGTTTTTATGATCTTCAATAATGACCAAAATGCCCTTTTTGCAAATAAATCAACTATAAGCATATGTAACATAAATTTTGACTTATAGACTGATGTTATAACATAATCAAACATGTTTTGTCATATAGGACTTATCACAACACATATCTAACCATCCGATCACGCGTTTACACAAATAACGCGTTAAAGTGGCTTAAACTACCTTAATGGATCATAACGGGTCAAAAGCACTTAGGAACCTTTTCAAATCAGAATGTAGACTTTGTTAAACCATTTCATATGAGTTCCATCACTCATTTGGTTTACAAGATTTCGTTCTATCCGATCCGCCGATTAAAGTCGCGATGTTTACACAAATATCCGAATTTAGGGCACGCTTGATTTCGCGGACTTTTGAGCTTGTTTGATCTTTGATTCAAGGTTACAATAGCAATCCCAAGTGAACATAGTTCCCCTCCTTACGTTTTCAAATGTTTTGGGGTGATTCATATGTGCTAAAGTATTTTCCAAGTTTTCGAAATAAATGTTATGGTTTATATAAACGAGACGATTTCAATAATATGAACGAACTTGTTGGTTCGTTGTATTGAGGACAAGAATAACATTCATTAACTTTGGCCAAGCCGACCAGTAGTAAGTTATAGTACCATAGGACTGACAATCCCGTTACCAAGGTTCCCGAGGTTTGTGGGGAAGTTTGGGGAACGACCGAAACTGTTTACTTTAATAAACCTTTTGGTGGTTTGTTATTGCAATTTAAAGATACCCTTTGGTGGTATAGACGAGTTAACAAAGGTTTGAATGTATTCAACGAAACGACCAAAAGTTTTCACAATTAAAACAAGGACGATTTATTTATGACAATGACGATTGGTTTATGACGATGACGATTGGTTTATGGCAATGACAATTGGTTTATGACAATGACGATTGGTTTATAACAATGACGACTTGGTTTATAACAAAGACGATTGGACGATTGGTTTATGTCAAGTAATTTAGATAACGTGACGGGTGTAATGTGATAAAAAGCATGGTAGATACGCCACTGGTACTTCCTATATATAAGTGCTTTCATCGTATTACATACCGTGGCCTTATCTAAATTTCTTGGAACAATGTTTTCAAATGATGTCACGTAACGATTTTCACTTAAAGATATAAACCATACGAAGTTTTCTTTTAAATCAATTTATAACTTGGTTTTACAAAAAGAAACATTTTGGTCAAGATTCACGGTTACAATATTTTTCACAAACTTTAACCAACTAGTTGTGGTTGGTTAACTATATTGCAATATCAAACACATTTGATACAAGTATTCATTCAACGACTCGAGTAGCCCGACGAGGTATTGCAATATGTATGCGAGACCATGAATTCGACTCACTCACAAAACCTATGTACTCGTCGGCATTCTTTTATGCTGACTCGTTTTCACATATGTTTCAGGGAACACTGCTTGATGATACTGATGCATGCTCATGTAGGAATGGACATGGACTGTAGTGCCTTAAAACAAGAAAGACAATTTGTTATGTTTGTTTAGTTTGTTTAATATTTCAAAGACAATGCAACTATGTAAATTTAATAATTAAGTAAATTGAAACTTCAAATACCATGTGTTGTTGTAACAATATGTCAACGTAACTCCCTGACGTTTCCGTCGCGGTTTGTTGTTTTTACGCGGTCAGGGTGTTACAGTTCTTTAATGAATAAATTCAAACCTGTGATGACTCGTCTAGACCACCAAAGGGTCTCTTTAAATCGAGTAACACACCACCAAAGGGTTTGTTAAAATTCAGTTTCTATCGTTCCCCAAACTTCCCCACTAACACCGAGAATTTTGGTAACGGGATTGTCAGTCCTATGGTACCATAACATACTACTGGTCGGCTCGGCCAAAGCTAATGAATGTCATTAACGCACCAGCAAGTTTACCACATTATTGAAATCGTATTGTTATATATAAACCATAGACTTTGTTTTGATAACTTGAAAACGGTTTAGCACATATGAGTCACCCCTAAACATTTAGAAAACATAGAATAGGGGAACTATGTACTCACTTGGGATTACGAATGTGTTCTTGATCAATGGAATAAATAAAGCTCAAGTGCGTTCTAATGTGTCGGATAACTATGTTAGTGTGCGGAGACTTAATCGGAGGATTCAGGTAGAATGATGGCTTATAAACCAAATTAGTGTAGGAACGCATGTGATATGGTTTAATAAACTTAACATTCTAATTTGGAAAGGATCCTAAGTGCTTTTGACCCCTTATGACTCGTTAAAGTAGTTTATGTTACTTTAACGGGTCATTAGCGTAATTATAAGTTCGGGTGGTCAAATATGTCATATGGTGAGTATTACATGCCAAATCAAGTTTGGTTATGTTATAAAATCAGTTTTGATGTCAAAACTTTGGTTACATGTGCTTAAAATAAATTTATGCGCAAAAAGGGTATTTTGGTAATTTAAAAGATCATAAAAGCAACTCATCGTATAACTACCACAAGACCATAGGGTATAACCTCAGAGGGTTATTCCCTATACAAGTATGTTCCTAAAAATATGCTTGGTCGAATTGTAAGATTGACCAAACGGGTCGGATTCGAAAGTCAAAGCGGTAGTCAAACCGCTCGACTTACGACCCAAATAAAGCATTAAACATGTCTAACTAATTTATAAAACTGATTTGGAATCAAAACTTGAATTTTTGATACCCGAAAATAGTTTCGTCGTAAAATGCACTTATGCACATTTTTTACTTATAATAAATAAAACTTTGACTTGTCACTTCGCCTAGTAAACGTGGTAATCAGAAGGTGCAATCGCAAGGGATTAAAACCTTCGTGATGACGATCACATTGCAAAGTTCTATTGAACTTTGACTTGACCAAATTGGTCTGAACCGAAAGTCAAACAGGAAGCCAAACTGTTCGACTTTTAGCTCAAAATAGCTAAAATAAGAAAGAACTAGGCAGAGTACTTACTCGTGTGGAAGAACACTTTCAGAACTCAAGATAGGAGGATTCCAAATGCTGGAAACAAGCTCCAAGAAGGAAAGAAAGAAGAACTTCACACTTTGCTTTGAAGTGTTTTGCAGTGGTGTAAAAAAATGGAAGAATCATGGGGTATTTATAGTATTTTAGGATTAAGGAGGTGATGAAAAGTGTCCTCAAGTGTGGGTTAGTGTCCTAACATGTGTCAACACCAAATTAAGTGTGGCAAAACTAGTGCTAGGTGTCCAAAATTGGAGATAGGTGGCAAACTTGGTGAAGAAGCAAAATCTTTATTATTTTTTTGACATTTTTGGCCCTTGGACTTGTATTTTCACTTGTTTGCTACTTTTAACCCCTTTAACCTAATATTTAGTTATATAAAGGTGTTAAGATATGTGTAGCTTGGATTTTGTCCGGAAATGTCGTGGATGTCGGTTCGTTCAGTTGTATGGTTGCGCATTTCGCAAACAACGCACAACGCTTTATCGAACACGAAAATGAACGAAATTTCGCAACGATTGATATTTTTGAATTCTTATCAATAAAATACAAGATTGAGTACAAAAATCTTTGGATTTTCATACATGGTTTGTATCTTGAATACGGACTAATAGACTTTCGCAGTTTGTCAAAAATAGTCCCTGGGCTTGTATAAGTGTTTTTTTTGCCATACCTAACCCTTCAAAACTTCTATCTAAGTTATGTAAAGGGTATTTAGGGTATGTGTAGCTTATGTCCTTGTTCTGGAGTGTACGCCGCACTAAACTGGTTACGTTTGAGTAACAATTTACGTATTACTTTCAAAAAAGTTTTTGAGAGTTCGAAATCGTGCAAGAATTGAACATATGCAAATGTCACAAGTGGCAAGAAATTAACTCTTGAAAAGCCACTAAGCTCCATTCAAGCTAAAAAACTAAAGTGGGATTTCAAAACTACTTGATCAGATGAATGTGATGTTCAAAAATTTCCAAACCCATTGATTTCACAAACCTAGCTTTAACCCACCAAAGATAAAAATCATTCCTCTTACCAACTCTCAAACAAATGTAAAATCATTTATTTCTGAAAAGAAAGATAAGGGTAAGAAGAAAGATTAGGTTCCAGAACTATAGTGTAATTTATGTGGAAAGCAAAATCATGTGGCAAAATGTAAAAGCCTTTGATTTCAATCGAAGAAACAGTGTCTGTCAATCTACTCTTGGGTGTACCATTTGTGGAAAACTCAACCACTTGACCCAAGAATGTTCCTTTCTTAAACCATTAGATAATCGTGAGGGAGTCTGGATACACCGGTAATTTAACATCCTATTAGAGTTCCATAGATGTCTTCTTGAGAAGGGTCAAGGAATCTGTTTGGTTTCTCGGTAGGTTTAGTACTTAATGATCCTGGTTCCATAATAGTTAGTGTCTGATAGAAAGATAAGCAATAGCATATTGGATTCCAGCCTAGGTAGTCCTTTTATCATCATCTGAGTTAAATCCAAGTTCCAAGTCATGTCTTAATTCGGTTAAATTAGTCGATATTAAATTAGTTGCAATTTTAGGATATTAGAAAAACCGCCCTATCAAAATATAAAAACAGTTTAGTCGTGCCAGTCAATAGGTCTAGTGAGTCTAGTTACCGTCAAAGTCTCGTGGGTTTGATTTCTGGACTTACTTAGCTTTAATAGAGTCGATCGGTTCACTTGCCGGTTAGTAGTTTAGTTTGGTTTAGTTTTAAAGAGTCTAGAGTTTAACTTATTGTCTAGTTTAGGTTAGTTTAGTTAATAATTATTAAAAAAACTTCTAGCACATCATAGATATAAGGTAGTCGGGTGGTCCCGTGATGGACCACCGTGATGAGTAATGAGTGATGGAACACCTCTGTAAGACCCTTAATCACGCATGATGGCTTGAAATGGGTGATGTGTATCACGTGCATGATGGATGAATTGGTGTGTGGGAATGTAGTCATTCAACGGCTTTATGACCGTTGGGACGACTTTATGACCGTTGGGCTTGCTTGTATTGAAGAATTTATAATTATTTTGTACCCTATATATACATCAACAACTATCCCATTTTATACAGACTTTATTTCTTTAAAAATACACACTAAAACACCAAATTTTCAAAGAAAAAACTCTATGGAAGGCTCGAGTAAAATAAAATGCCCGCTACGAAGACAAAATTTAGGCTGCATGTTCATGCTAATCTAGAAGAACCGAGTATGTTTCGTTTACAAGACGAACCGATACCCATAAAGCCGTTTCTCACCCAACCTTATCCACACTTTATCCACAACATTTCTCCTCCCAAACATGCCAACCCAAGTCACAAGTGGTTGATTGCAACTGATAAATTATATCAAACAAGGCATAAAATCAACCCTGTTATTTACTAATGTTGGAAAAAGTGTGTTTCTTTGTATACTTTTGATTATCAGTATTACAAAAGCATAAATGTACAAAAGGAATAATTTGATGACAGAAACCAACATAAATACGAGAAAGAGGAGTTGACACACCATGCCTATCCTCTATGCTTCACCCCATGTTGGGATTGAACCTTTTTTCAAAGGAAAAGATGATAGAACGCAAAAACATGCTATTTCATCTGATCTAGCATATCAGAGTTTACAAGCTCTAATGAATAACATTTGATATTGCCAAAACCCTTATTTCAAGCATTTGTTGAAGCTAAACGACAAAGATATCCAAAGCTCTGCTGACGACCAACAGTGGATTGCATCATAGTTTAGTTTATCTTATTATATCCAATGTAACATATCAGAGTTTAGAAGGTAGTTATTATATTGTTAGCTATCACTATCAACCCTAACATCGGCAAAGATGCGCAGAGGTTAGACATGTACTATAAATAAACAGTGCTTATGTATTGTTCTATTACCTATCAAAAAGATCCTTTTACCAATCATCATCTCTGCATTCTATACGATCAAACTTAAGTTACAAAAGGTCGAGGGGAAGTTGTAAATCTCATGCAAAACTTATAAAGTTTGAAAGCATGATGATCAAAGCAATCTTCCATTAGTTGTGATACAAAGTTTTCTATTTCCGCTGCATTTCACTCTATTTGATCTTCATTCATAAAACCATCTTTAAAACAATCACAACTAATTCAAACTCAGATCCTAACAGTTGGTATCAAAGCTTGGTCTATCAAAATTTGATTTAACAATCAATTTGATTTGAAACATCAGCTATCCCTGCTAATTTGTTTGTTTGTTTTCATTGAAAAACAGAGTGTTGGGATTGAACTATGCAAAAAGGAACAGATGATATAAAGCCAAATACACATCAGATTTGATCCAGTTAACAGAGTTTACAAGCTCTGTTCAATAAACTCTGTTATGCCTAAGCTCTACCTTTTATCATCTGCCAACACTAAACGACAAAGATCGAAGGTCTGCCAGAAGACACAAGCGGAGGATAGAGATCAATGATTAGCTTTTATTAGTTTTACATTCAATGTAACAGTGCTTGGCACTGATCAGAGGTTAGGCTAGCAGCGTTTAGAGTTAGTTTTAGTTGTTACATGTCACTATCAACCCTGACATCATCAAGATGCTCAAAAGTTAGAGACTTTAGTATAAATACTTCATCACTTGTACTGTTTTAGTTATCTATCTAAAAGATCATTCGCCTATCATCTTCTCTGCATTTCTGTACTATCATCGTTCTTATTGGGCTAAGGGGGAGTTTGTGATTCACATGAAAAAACTATAAGTTAGAGAGCATGATGAGCAAAACAAGCGACCATTAGTTGTGATAAAAGTTTTCCATACATTTCCGCTGCATTTTACTTTGATTTCTACATTCACATTCCATTTTTAAACAAAAATCACAACTAATTCAAACTTAGATCCTAACAATTGGTATCATAGCTTGGTCAATCAAAATTTGATTTAACTATCAATTTGATTTGAAAGATCAGCTCTCCCTGCTAATTCGTTTGATAGTTTTGTGGAAAACAGAGTTTTATTGCATTTAGAGCTTTTAAAACAAAAAAATCTGTTGAAAACCATCAGAAATGTCTCAAAACAAATCCGATTCCAACGTGAATCAATGTTTAAACCACCAATGCTGAAAAGAAATGAATATTTCATATGGAAGCGTTGGATGGGTCACATTTTAGCTCAGCAGAACACCGGATGTTGGCGATCTGTTGTATTTGGACCACACGTACCAATGGTTCCAAGTACAGAGGATCCCAACACTCAAGTGCCAAAAATTCCTGATAACTACTCTGAGCAGGATTACCAGAAAATAGAATTGGATGCTAAGGCATTTAGCATTGTTGCTTCTGCCTTACCCAATGAGATCTATGCTGGACTGCTCCACTACAATAGTGCAAAAGAGTTGTGGGATGCACTAAAAGAGTAATTCGATGGTACTAAATAAGTGACGGAAAACAATAGAGAAGTTCTGAATCAACAGTACGAAACCCTTTATCATGTCAAAGGAGAGTCTCTAGCCCGTCTCATAAGTGAACTAAAGCTGGTGAATATAGAATATCCTAATTCAACTGTCAATAGTCGTTTCCTTAGATCGTTACCAGAGAAATGGGAGACTATAGCTTACATTACACGAACATCTGTTGGTTATAAAGAAATGACCCTCACACAACTTCATGGTTGACTTCTCACTTATGAGAGAGAGTTGAACCAGAAAAAGAAGTTAGAAGAGTCTGGTAAAATGACTGATGATTACACTTTGGGTAACACAGCTCTTTATAGTCAAGAAGAGGGTTCTGGCAGCGGAAAGGAGCAGGGTTATGATCATTTTATTGATATAACTTCTGGAGGAAACTTTAACTTTGATTCTTACTCACCCAACTATGCATTCACTGTAAGTGGGGAAAGCCAAACCTCTGACAATCTCTCGTTTGAGTTAAATGATTTGCAATGCTTTGAACCATCAGATTTCAAAGAGATTGACATTTAGCACCAACTGGCTCTATTAAGTGTTAGAGCTAGTAAATTTTACAAAGGAACAGGTAGAAAATTCCTTGGGTTGCATGGGGGGTTGAAGGTTGGGTTAGACAAGTCTAAAATCAAGTGCTATAAGGGCAATAGGTTAGGACATTTTGCCAGAGAATGCTGATCTCAAAATCTGGACCAATTGTAGCACATCCTGGCCCTAGACCTCAGCACACACAAAGCACTGTCCAATATTCCCAATATACCCTTGTTCATCACGTCCAATACACTGCTCATTATGCACACCCTGCTACCTCTGTTCCGGTGCACTATGTTCAAACCACTGTTCCACAAATTCAATATGTTCTAGCACCACCACCTCAAGTGCATGTGCAACAAGCACCTAATGTCACTCAAACTACTGCTCCGGTAGAGGTTAACCAGCAAAGCTTTTTTACTCAAGGATTTGTTGATTGGAGTAGTTTTCCAGAGGAATTAAATGATAAAGACCTTGCTTTTATGGCCAAAAATGATTTTGAAAATGAAAATATTTGTTTAATGGCCTTAGAAACAATTGTTGAAGGTGATGAGTCTGTGGAACAAGTGTCTAAGTCTGATGAGTGTCAAAGTTCTGATGAAGCAGTGGTTTCAAAAGATAATGTTGATGAAGAAAAGAAATCTCTATCTGATCCATGGGATACATATGTGTGTGAAGTGATTGTGACTGTGCTCTCATGGTTGCTTCTAAGGTATCCCCCAGATCCTCAAAGATCTATGTTCTGAAAAATGCATCATAGCTTTTGCAAACATAAAAAGGGTAAATGAAAACCTTAGAAACAATCACAAAAGAGTTGAAAACAAAGTTGGTTAACAAAGATTCAGAAATCAGCAGCCTGAAACATGAGGTAAGCCTCAAACCAAAGACCAACTTCAAACTATGGTAGATAAATACCAAGTTTGAAAAAGAAGTTTGAATCCACACAAATCACATGTGAAAAATGGGTTGAGTCTTGTAAAGGTTATGAGATTATATTGGATAAACATATCAAGAGCAACATAAAATTTGGTATTGGTTTTAAAAACAATGATCAAATTTCTAAAAATGGTGCTAAAATTGAATCTAGGTTGGTTGAAGTTGTCCCAAAAAATTTGGCTGGTGAGGAAATAAAAGTCACAGATAAGAATGGTAACAAAATCTTTTTGGAAAACATGAGGGTGCCTCAACTTTTGAGGAGGTTGAGAAATATCAATTTAAACCCACATGGTCAGATGAGTGTGACATTTTAGAAAATTTCAAGCCAATGGACTTCACAACCATTGATGGTAAGCACCAAAAGCAAGAGTCATTCCTATTAAAGATCTTCCAGTATATGTTACAACATTTGCTGAAAAGAAGTCTGATAAAAGGAAGAAGGAAAAGGTCAAAAACTTGTTTTGTAATTTTTGTGAGAAAAGAAATCATGTATCTGAAAACTGCTTTCTTTTAAGAGCCAATGACATTAACCAAACTTGTATGATCCTAAATTCCACAAAATGTATCATCTGTGAGAAGACAAATCACAAGACTCAGGAGTGTGTTTATCTTAAAACCTATGATGAAAAGGTAAAAGAGATCAAAATAAAAGCTCTTGAAAGTCAAGGTTCAAGCTCTGCTAGAAATAAATCTGAGCAAACCTTTGAACATGTGGAAACAAATGTTACTAAAGCACTGACCAAAACCTCTATTCCCAGAGAGGTACAAGTGACAGATGCACTGTTGGGATCGAACCCAAACAAAGGAACAGATGATATCAAAGCCAAATACACTATCCGAGATTTGGTTCAACTATCAGTGGTTACAAACCACTGATCAACCTTTACACTGCTTTCCCTAAAGATCTGCTCCTATCATCTGATAGCTCAAGAAACAAAGGTCTGACGGAAGAATTAAGATCAGAGGATGGAGATCAAAGCTTAGCACAGTTTTACTTTTAATCAAAGTAACAGTGCTATGCACTGATAGTATAGTTAGAGCAGTGTTTTAGTTCGTTATATTTTGTTAGTAGTCACTATCAACCATGACGTCACAAAAGATGCTCAGTGGTTAGATGGTTAGTATAAATAGGTGATCGTTGTAACCGTAAACTTTGTCTTCCTGAAAAAGATCATTTCGCACTTTATCTTCTTCATTTCTTACTATCAAACGATTGTAATTGGCTAAGGGGGAGTTTGTGAATCACATGCAAAGTTTACCAAACTTGAAAGCATGATGGTGATGAAAACAAACGACCAATTGCTTGTAGTAAAAGTTTTCCATTAATTCCGTTGCATATTGCTCTAATTCAATCCATTTTCCATTCTTTGAAACAAAAACTACAAGTAATTTAAACTTAGATCCTAACAATTGGTATCAGAGCTCGGTCAATCGATTTTGATTTAACCGTCAAATTGATTTGAATAGATCAGCTCTTTGTGCTAATTCGTTTGATATTTTTACTAGAACACAGAGTTTTATTGCTACAAAAGTTTTTAAAACATAAATCTTGGATCATGTTCAAACCAAATGAATATTTTATTTGGCAACGTAGGATGGGTCATGTTCTCGCCCAACAGAACACCGGATGTTGCAGATCCGTTGTGTTTGGACCTCATATACCCATGGTTCCAAGCACAGAGGATTCCCACACTCAAGTCCCTAAGAAACTTGAAAATTACTCTGAACAGGATTTCCTCAAGATTGAATTGGATGCTAAGGCCTTTAGCATCGTTGTTTCGGCCTTACCCAATGAGATTTATGCGGGATTACTTCATTGTAATAGTGCTAAAGAGTTATGGATGCTCTTAAGGAGCAATTCGGTGGTATTGAAGAGGTGATAGAGAATAATAGGGAGGTTTTGAACCAACAGTATGAAACATTTTACCATGTTAAGGGTGAATCATTAAGCCAACAGTTCGAACGATATAGCTATCTCATAAGTGAGCTCAAATTGGTAAATGTGGAACTCCCAAATTCGACTATCAATAGTCGTTTCTTAAGTTCCTTACCTGAGAAATGGGAGACTGTTAGGATCTGAGTTTGAATTACTTGTAGTTTTTGTTTCAAAAATGGAAATTGATTGAATTAAAAGATATTTACGGTGGAATAAGATGGAAAACTTTTACTACAAGAAATGGTCGTTTATTTTCAGCATCATCATGCTTTCAAGTTGATTAACTTGCATGTGATTCACAAACTCCCCTCAGCCTTTGCAATTTCAGTTTGGTAATGAGAAAATGCAGAGAAGATGATATGCGAAAGTTGATCTTTTAAGAGACAAGTTTAAAGGTTACATGAGTTGCCTATTTATACTAACTATCTAACCTCTGAGCATATTTGATGACGTCAGGGTTGATAGTGACATGAAACTAATATGTAACTAACTCTAAACACCGCTTATACTAACTATCAGTGCTTGGCACTGTTACATTGATTAACTAAGCTAATGACTAAACTCTAATCACTATCCTCTGTCCCTTGTTAACTCTGGCAGACCTTGAAGCTTTGTGAAGGCAGATAATAGGATGAGCAGTCTTTATGGAAAGCAGTGTAAGTACATTAGAGGTTGTAACCTCTGATAGTTGAACCAAAGCTCGGATAGTGCTTTTGGCTTTATATCATTTGTTCCTTTCATAGGGTTCAATCCCAACAATCTCCCCTGGAACAGATGATGCCAAAAACACTTTATTCTTGGTTTTTATTCCTCAGAAGGAATTCTCTTATTTGACCTTTGAATTGAAGTTCAAAGTTAAGAGATTCCATGTCACAGCATCCTTCACCAGCTCTAAACATAGTAGTTCTTGGAAGTCTTCTACTTTAAGCTCATAAGCAGCTTCCATGGATAGTTTAGTGGCTGCACCATCAGACTTGAGCAATGTCAATTCATGGGTGTCTTTGTCGACCTTCCATTTTAGAATTTTTGGGTCTGATGGTTTTCTTGAAGGAGCTTTTATTGTAGAGGTTTGTAAATGAGCCATCTTTGATAAATCTTTAGCCAGCTTCTCACTTGTATCATCTGTGTGATAATCAATCTTATTCTGAATCCCATCTTTGATAAATGTATCCTCAAACTCTTTGTCAGTCCTTTCATTCATCCCCCTTGCCTTTTCCTTTGTTGCAGGGCAAGTTTGGAGTGGGCAGATGTTGAGCTGGACCTTTTAGAGAGTTGAGCTCTGAGGATTGCATCTTCTTTTGAGTAGTCAGGCTTGGGAGGCATGGATGGATCCTTTTTCCTTCTCTCTTCCAAACTTTTGTAAGTGTCTAACACCCTCACCTAACCCCATCTCATCACTTAGTTTTTGGAACCATAATGATTTTGAATCAGTTCTTGCTTCATTCTCTTCAACTTCAAGGCATTTTCAGTGATATCTTTCTTGTATAAATCCCAGTTGGGAGGAGTTGGCTTTTTAAGAGAGTCTTTCAACATTTCTTGCATTCTGTTGATTTCTTCCCTCAGTTCATTTATGCTCCAATCCCTGAACTGTGGCCTTGTTGCCTTATACATCTTCTTTTCCATGATATACTCAATGAGTTCACTCTTGAGCAACTTATCTGCCCTTACTGACAACTGCTTGCTCAGATACTTGATAAAATTTTGTAGAATGGTGACTTTACTCAGTTGAAAGGACATGATAATCTGTATCTCTCTATCATTTTTACCAGCTGATTCTCTTTTGGCAATATCCTCTGCTTGCTTCTTTTTCAATTCTAGATAGGCATCAACATTTGCTGGTCTTGGATAGCTATCAAGAGATAGAATTGTTCTTTTGTCAGGGTCATCTTCTGAAAAGGAACTTAGGATCTCTTCCCTAACTGCTGGTAAATCAAGAGGATACAACTTTGATGCAGAAATGACTGTAAGAGTTGAAGAAATTGTAAGCACCGATGTGGGGATCACTGGTATTGATGATAGTGGAAGAGGTGCAGAGATCTCATCATCATTTATCACTTTTGTGATTTTCCTCCTTTTAAACCTTAAAGTAGGTGATGGTGGTTGTGGGATTTTTGGTGGTGTGGATAATGGTTGAGTTGATGTGGGAATTGTGATCATGGTAGTGGATGGAGTTGCATCTGTTGCAACCTCTGCTGTATCAACAGATGTTGACACAACAGTTGCTGACACAACAGTTGCTGTAACTTCTGCTTGTGTGGATGTGGGTTGTGGTTTTGAAGATGTGATGGGTTTTTGAGAGGCAGAGGTTTTCATGGTTGGATTGGTTTCAGGCTTAGTTTTAGGAGGTGTGTATGTTGGTTGCCTGGCTTTTCTAGCAGGAGCTCTTTTGATGAAGTACCAACATCTCCTTTTTCTTTTTGTTGATCAATCTTTTTCTCAACCAACACTCTACTCTCCTCAATCACATTCTTCTTATGACTAGCCCTTGCCTTGGCCACAATTACATCAGTTAAATCTTTCTTCTTTGAACCATCAGGCCTTGGAATGTTCAATGTAGATCTGGCCTTATCATCATCTATTGTTAGCTTCTTTGGACCCAAAGGTTTCTCCCCCTTTTTGGCTTCATCTGTTGTAACAAATATAACCGTTGGAGGTGCATGGCCAGTGGTTGTGAGTAGATGTGCTTTGATGGCTTTAATGTCTGCTGCAGTGTCTTGATACCTTGATTCAAACATGTTTCTAACATCATTCATATGATGCTTGTGTCGTAGATCCAATTAATGTTGTTGATGTTGAAACAGAGGGTGGGAATTCAGGTCACTCTCTCCGTCAAATCCTGGTATTTTAGATCATCACCTAATTTAATAGGATCATCTGAACTCCTACCAGTGGTGGTAGTTATATCTATGTTATCATGAGCAGTGGTTTTAGGACCAGCTTCAAACATAGATGCCCCTTTGTCTTGGTACTGGGGACTTCCCACAATAGAGGTAACATTTGTTGCCACATGTTGCTTCAACCAAGTCTTATTAATGAAACAACTGTCCAACTGAGAACTAGGGAGTTCAGCAATTGTAGTGGCTGCTTGTGTTGAACTATCACCAAGGGTTACATGTAACCCAAGGGATGTAGCCTCTTCATTTGCTGATGGGCTAGCAATGAATAAAGGATCAGACCCAGCCACTAGATGAAGTATATTCTCAGTAATAAGTTGTTGAGAAGTGCTGGTGTGTGTCTGAACGAATTCAATTGCATTCAGCAATGGTACAACTGTGGGTGGAAGTGAAGGTATTGGCGAAGGTGGTTGAGTAGAAAGCGACATTGCCCAGGGAGATGGGCTGTGGAAGATAGACCCAAGTGGGTCTAGAGCATCATAATTTGGTGTCCCTGTGTCTACAACCTTTTCCTTTTGTGAGGAAGAAGGATGAGTTTCAAAGCCGGTGGGAGATCTTTGAACCATCTGCTTTGAAGAAGTAGCAGCAGTGGTTTGTGACTTTGGTGCTGTCACAGGATTAACCTCTGGGATCTCATCTTCCAGAGGACCCTTTTTGGGTTTGGTGGACTTTTTGAAAGTTGTTTTGGTTTTCTTTTTGGAAATTTTTGGTGTGGTTTTCAGGGCAGCGGTTGTCTTGCCCTGATCACCAAGAGCAGTGGGCTCAGTAGCAAGAGGTTGAGTTTGAACATTTTGTAGTGGTAAAACTTGCTCATCCTCCTCTACTTGTGTTTTCTCAACTTTATCTTGGTTTGTTATTCTGCTGAAAGTTTCATGATTAAGGCGGCCTGGATTAACCACAGCGCCAATTTTACTTTCAGAACCTTTAATTTGATCCTGTAAGTAAACACTCAAGAACCATGGATGCATCAAAAAAGGTTTTCTTTTTTCAATATTTTTAAATTATTCACAAGATCATTGAACAATATCTGGGAGTAGTTTAAATCGGTGTTAGTTAAAATTGCATACCCCAGATATTGCATGTTCAATGGGATTTCATTGAAAGCAGTGGATTTTACTGAGAGACAAGTAAGAATTGTGTGAAAGAAAAATCTCATCTCAGCAGGAAAGTTAGGTTTAAAAATAGTCATACCTTTCATCTGGCCAATATAACCTCTTTCCAAAAACTCTGCTTGAATCTCATTAATGGGAAATGACACAGGGTGTTGTATGTCATTTAACTTGAAAACTTGAGAGATCGATTGGGGGCTAATTTGTATCAACACTCCCCCTACTCTTGAAATAAATGTATAAGGAACACCATCAGCAGATGAGTGAACCTTTGCATTTTTCCAGAAATCACGAAGAGCATCAATGTAAATGGGGGCTTTGACGGTTAACATGTGCAAGAATTAGACTTTTGCAAAATTCGAATCATTGGATGATAGCGAGTATTTGCATCGTTTTCTTCAAGTATGGTAGTGTAATTGTGTGGGGTTTTGATTATGAGAGTGAAAGGTGGAGGTTCTTGTTGCGATTTTGTTTTGGATTTTGAAGATTTTGATTTGGGAGCCATGGTGTTGAGAGAAAAACTGTTTTGAGATTTTGAAATCGACACAGTTTAGGGTAACCACTGGTGAGAGAAAACAGGGGTTTTATAGGGGTTTTGAAAAAGTGAACATGTCGTGGCATCTGTTGCAAGATCCGATGGCTAACATCTGGCCACTGTAACCTCTGATGAGAAAAGTAACCGTTGATGTGGCAAACCACTGTTTTAGGACAGAGGTTTGGACAATACTGATTTTGTTAACACTATCAGAGGATAGCCATAGTGGTTTTGAAGAGGTGGAAAAATAGAAGTCAGAGGATACACTTTATCAGTGGATAAGATTTTAAAGCCTATCAGAGGTTTATTGAAAATTTTCAATTTAAAACTATTTTGAAGGAATTTACAAGAAAACTTGTTTTTAATCTATGTTTAGCATACCAAGCCTTGAGATCAATTTTTCAAAGGTAGATGTATTAATGCCTTGGTTAAAACATATGCCCATTGATCTGAAATATGGACATGATGCAAAGAAATCAAACCTTTTTCATAGCAATCTCTCACAAAGTGATGTCTGATGTCAATGTGCTTTGTAGTTGAATGAGAAACTGGATTTTTAATGATATTTTCAGCAGCTTGACTGTCCAATTTGAGTGGAGTCTTTAGTGCAGTGATACCAAAATCCAGCAACTGGTTTTGAAGCCACAAGAGTTGAGCAGTGCAGTTAGCAGCAGCAATATACTCTGCCTCAGCAGTGGATGTTGAAACTGCAACCTTCTTTTTGCTTTGCCAAGACACTAGACAATCACCTAGGAATTGACATTCTCCTGATGTGGACTTCCTTGTAGTTTTACACCCAACAAAATAACTATCTGAAAAACCTGAAAGCTCAATATTCCCATTAGCTGGATACCAGTTACCAAGTGTGGGAGCACCTTTTATGTATCTGAATATCCTTTTTACAGCAATAAGGTCAGACTTTCTAGGTAATGCCTGTGATTTGGCACAAACACATGTTGCAAACATGATGTCTGGCCTGGATGCAGTTAGGTACAATAAAGACCCAATCATGCTTCTATAAAGAGTTTGATCAACAAGGTCATCTTTACCGTCAATGGTGACTAGCTTGGAGGTTGCCATGGGTGTGCTACATGGTTTACAATCATCCATATCAAACTTGTGAAGAAGTTATTTCACATTCTTCTTGGAGCTCACCCATTGCACTCATCTCAAACTCTGCTGCCATGAGTTTTCGAAACTCTTCACACATAGCAGTGCTTGTGGATCCAAAAATGATGTCATCCACATAAATTTGGACAAGCATCAAATCTTTTCCTTTCCATTTTAAAAACAGGGTTTTATCTATTTTGCCTCTAGTAAACCCTGTGGATAAGAGAAAAGTGGATAGAGTTTCATACCAGGCTCTTGGTGCTTGTTTCAAGCCATACAATGCTTTGTTGAGCTTGTAGACATGATCAGGATGGAATGCATCTTCAAAACCTGGAGGTTGACAGACATACACCTCTTCTTTGATTTTTCCATACAAAAATGCACTCTTTATATCCATTTGAAACACCTTTATGTTGTGGTTAGCAGCAAAAGCTAAGAACAGGCGAATAGCTTCCAACCTTGCTGCAGGAGCAAAAGTCTCATCATAGTCTATACCTTCTTCCTGTCTGTAGCCTTGAACCACGAGCCTTGCTTTGTTTTTTACAACAATACCCCTTTCATCAGTTTTGTTCTTGAAGACCCACTTTGTGCCAATTGGACTTACATCTTTTAGCAGTAGCACAAGCTCCCAAACTTGTTGTCTTCTGAACTGAAGGAGTTCTTCTTGCATGGCTTCTACCCAGCTGTTGTCTTTCAGTGCCTCTTGGTACTTGACTGGCTGTATGAGTGATAGAAAACCAGCAAAATGACAAATATTTTGGGATTGGCTTCGTGTGAGCACCCCAGATTTGATGTTGCCAATAACTTGATCTGCTGGATGGCTTTTGAGATAAATCAAATTACCTTGGTATGGAACAATAGCATTTTGAGGTGATGGCTGCAAATGTGTATCATCTGAGCTAACCTCTACTGGTGAATTTGAAGTATCAGCCACTAATGAGAATGGTGGTGGTGGTATTGGGGGTATAGAGGTAACATTATGATGATTTTGGTGCCCAGATGTAGGACTTTTATCAACAGATGTTTGATTTTATGAACTGGCAGAGGTTTGAGGATCAACCACTGTTGACCTAGAAGTGGCAGAGTTTACACAAGAGCTTGCAGCACTTGATCCTCTGTTTGAAGAATAGACTTTTGTTAGTGGAAGCACACAGTCATAACCTTGATCTTGATCTTCTTCAGATGATTGTGGTGTAACTGCATTGTCTAGCTTGATAGAGACATCAGCAAATGTGAATTTATCTAAATCAAAAAGCTCTGCAGGATTTACTGGGATTTTCAGTGATGACAGTTCATGGAACTTCACATTCAAAGTTCTTCAACACACTTTGTCCTAGAGTTAAAAACTCTGTAGGCTTTGGCAGTGGTTGAGTATCCCAGAAAATAACCACAATCAATTTTGGCTGCAAACTTAGATATAGAATCTTTTAAGTTCAAAATGAAGCATGGACAGCCAAAAACTTTAAAATACGAAATCAGAGGTTTGATTTTATACAAAATCTCATAGGCAGACTTTTGATGCCTACGGTTAATCAAAACTCTGTTTTGAACATAGCAAGCAGTGTTTACAGCCTCTGCCAAAAAGGACAAGGGTAAACCAGAATCTGCTAGCATAGTTCTTGCTGATTCAATTAAGGTTCTGTTTTTCCTTTCAACCACCCCATTTTTCTCTGGAGTTTTTGGAATGCTATGTTGTCTAACAATTCCTTTTGACTCACAAAAAGAATCCAACTCCCTATTTTTAATCTATGTTCCATTGTCACTTCTAAAGATTTTTACTGGAAGATCAAATTGCTTTTCTACTTGTTTGACAAAGTTTTACGAAGTGCTTGCAGTTTCATCCTTAGAATTAAGAAAGAAGGTCCATGTAAATCTAGAGAAATCATCAACTATCACTAGGCAATACCTTTTGTGTTTTAAGCTCATGATTTGCACTGGGCCAAACAAGTCCATGTGCAACAGTTGTAAACATTGGCTTGTTTTGGACTCTTCAATTGATTTGAAAGAACTTTTATGTTGTTTTCCTTTTAAACAGGAAACACAATTTTCATCATAGGAAAATTGCTTGTGAGGCAAACCTCTTACAAGACTTTGTTTTGAGAGTGTGGTGATATTTTTAAGATTTGTGTGTCCAAGTCTTCTATGCCATAACTCAGTCTCTTTGCTAGAAGCAATTGAGAATAGACATGTCCCAGACATAGGATTATCTTTTAGCATATCTACCACATATACATTCCCACTTCTGTATGCAGTGAGTTGTGCTTTGCTCTCAGCAATGATTTGATCAATCCTTTTAACAACCTCTGGTCCCACAATTTGACAAGTTTTCTTAGCGAAGAAGGATCCATATCCTCTGTCACTCATTTGTGAGACACTCAGCAGGTTAAATTTCAGATTGTCGATCAAATTCACATTTTCAAACTTGATTTTACCAGCCAGAACCGACCCAAACCCTAAAACCTTTCCCTTTGAGTTATTACCAAAAGATATATCACCCCCTCCCATGAGCCATGAAGTCCTTGAGAATGGCTCTACATCCTGTCATGTGCCTGGAACCTCTACTATCTACATACCATAAGCTATCAAGGCAAGTAGAGGGTCCCTACACATTTAAGTAAATAGATCAGTTAAGATTAGTCTCCAAAGCCAAAATGGCTTTGGATGGGGTCACAGATGGTCCAGCCTCAAGTCTAGGACAATGGTCAGTGGTTTTGAAATTTTCTTGTAACATCTGCTCTTGACCATTTCCTATCAGATGATTGTATCCATAAGGGTGCATGTTTACTCTTTGCTTTGAAGGCTTTTTGTAACCTTCATAAGCATGAGGAACCTTTTTATAAGTAGGTTGGCCATACCCTCTTGGAAATGAGTTTGAAGGTGGGGCATCTTTTACTTGCACCTCTCTTTGAACAGAGGTTTTGTTTAAGGCTTTTGTAACAGATGTTTCAATTGGTTCAAAACTCTGCTTGGATTTATTTCCAACAGAACTTGAACTTTCTCTTTCAAGTGCTTTTGCCTTGATCTATTTTACCTTTTGTTCATAGTTTTTGAGATAGGCACACTGTTGAGTTGAGTAATTTGTTTTGCTGCAGATGGTGCATTTTGAAGAGTTTTTGATAACACAAGTTTTGTTAATGTCATAGGCTTTTAAAAGGAAACAATCTGCAGCCACATGATTTCTTTTTTCAGAAAATTCACAAAACAAGTTTTTAATCTTTACTCTTCTTTTCCTATCAGACTTTTTCTCAAAAGTGGTTGTAACCTCTGCTGGCACATCTTTGATAGGGATCACCAGTGCTTTTGGGGCTTTAATACCATCAGTGGTTGTGAAGACCATTGGCTTAAAGTTCTCTAAGATATCACATTCATCTGACCAGGTTGGTTTAAACTGATATTTTTCAATTTCTTTATCTTTTGTTGAAACCTCTGGTTTTTCAAAAACAATTTCGTTTCCAGCTTTATATGTGATTTTTGTCTCTTCACCAGCCAAATTTGTAGGGACAACTTCAACCAACTCAGAATCAATTTCAGCAACATTTTCTCATTTTGGTCATAGGCTCTAAAACCTACACCAAACTTGATGTTGCTCTTGATCTGAGCATCAAGCATAATTTCATAACCTTTGCAGGACTCAACCCATTTTTCACAAGTGATTTGGGTTTCTTCTAACTCCTTTTTACAAACTTGGTATTTTTCTACCATAGTTTGGAGTTGGTCCTTGGTTATGCTTGATTCATGTCTTAAGCTACTCATTTCAGAATTTTTTTCGCTTAACTTTGATTTTAACTCTTTAATCAGTTTTTCAAAATTAAGTTCATCTTCTAAAATTTTGTTTCTCAGGTTTTCATTCACCTTTTTGATGTTTGCAAAAGCAATGATGCATTTGTCAGAACATAGATCTTTAAGGATCTAAGGTGATACCTTTGTAGCAGCCATGAGAGCACAATCACACTCATCTTCACACACATCAATGTTCCATGGGTCAGTAGGAGAGTTCTTTTCCTTATCAGCAGCATTTTCTCTTTCTTCACTTGAAACCACTGTTTCATCACAAACTTGAACTTCATCATATTTTGACACTATCTCCACAGATTCAACACCTTCAGTAATTGTCTCTAAGGCCATTAAACAAAATTCTTGTTCAACATCATTTTTGGCCATTAAAGCAAAGTTTTCATCAGTCAAATCCTCAGGCAAACTGCTCCAGTCAACATAACTTTGTGTGAAAAAGCTTTGTTGACCAACCTCTGCTGGACTAGCAGTGGTTTGAGCAGGTTGTGTAACAATGGGTGCTTGTTGAACAGGCACTTGAGGATGAGATGGTGCCTGAACATATTGAATTTGTGGAGTAGTGGATAGAACATAATGCACTGGAACAGTGGTAGCAGGAAGTGCAAAGTGGGCAATGTTTTGAACATGTTGAGCATGGGCATATTAGGAATAATGAGCAGTGTTTTGTGTGCACTAGGGCCAGGATGAGTCACTATTGGTCTAGAACTTTGAGACCTGCATTCTTTGGCAAAGTGTCCTAATCTATTACACTTATAACACTTGACTTTTGATTTATCCAGCCCAGCCTTCAACCCCCCATGCAAACCTGGGAATTTTCTACCAGTTCTTTATAAAATTACTAGCCCTAACACTCAATAGGGCCAGTTGGTGCAAAATATCCATTTCCTCAAGATCAGAAGGTTCAATGTGTTGTAAATCATTCAGCTCAAATGATAGATTGTCATAGGTTTGGCTTTCCTCACTAGCAGTAAAGGCATAGTTGGATGCATATGTTTCAGATCCAAAGTTCCCACCAGATGTAATATCTATATAATGATCATAACTTTGGTCCTTACTGCTGCCAGAACCCTCTTCTTTGCCAAAAAGAGCTGTATTACCCAATGAGTAATCATCAGTCATTTTGCCAGAATCTTGCAACTTCTTTTTCTGGTTTAACTCTCTCTCATAAGTGTGGAGTATCCCATGAAGTTGTGTCAACGACATTTCTTTAAACCCAACAGATTTTCGCGTTAAATAAGCTACCGTCTCCCACTTATCTGGTAACGATCTAAGGAAACGACTATTGACAGTCGAATTGGGAAAAACCACGTTAACCAGTCTAAGTTCACTGATGAGACAGCTGTAACTTTCAAATTGTTGTGTTAGAGACTCTCCTTTCAAGTGACAAAACGTTTCATACTGCTGATTTAGAACTTATCTATTACTTTCTATCACTTCCTCAGTCCCACCGAATTGCTCCTTAAGTGCATCCCATAACTCCTTTGCACTATTGCAATGGACTAGACCAACATAAATTTCATTGGGTAAGGCCGAAGCAACTATGCTAAATGCCTTAGCATCCAATTCAATTTTCTGGAAATCCTGCTCCGAAAAGTTTTCAGGATTTTTTGGCACTTGTTTGGTTGGATCCTCTGTGCTTGGAACCATTGGAACATGAGGTCCATAAGAAACAACCAGTGTTTTTCTGAGCAAGGATGTGACCCATCCGTTGTTGCCAAATGAAATATTCATTTCTTTTGAGCATTGGCGGTTTGAACAAGGAACCAGAATTGGCATCCTGTGTGTTTTGAGACATTTTCAGTTGATTTTTCACAGATTCTGTTTTAAAAACTTTGAACGTAATAAACTCTGAATATCAAGCTAAAAACAACCAAACTGATTAGCAAGAGAGCTGATCTGTTCGAACCAAATCGATTGTTAGATCGAATTTGATGAATCAAGCTCTGATACCAATTGTTCGGATCTGAGTTTGAATTACTTGTAGTTTTTGTTTCAAAAATGGAAAATGATTGAATTAAAAGAGATTTGCAGCGGAATAAGATAGAAAACTTTTACTACAAGCAATGGTCGTTTGTTTTCATCATCATCATGCTTTCAAGTTGATTAACTTGCATGTGATACACAAACTCCCCCTCAGCCTTTGCAATTTCAGTTTGGTGATGAGAAAATACAGAGAAGATGATATGCGAAAGTTGATCTTTTAAGAGAAAAGTTTAAAGCTTACATGAGTTGCCTATTTATACTAACTATCTAAAATCTGAGCATCTTTGATGACGTCAGGGTTGATAGTGACAGGAAACTAATATGTAACTAACTCTAAACACTACTTATACTAACTATCAGTGCTTGGCACTGTTACATTGATTAACTAAGCTAATGACTATACTCTGATCACTATCCTCTGTCCCTTGTTAACTCTGGCAGACCTTGAAGCTTTGTGAAGGCAGATGATAGGGTGAGCAGTCTTTATGGAAAGCAACTTAAGTACATCAGAGGTTGTAACCCCTGAAGTTGAACCAAAGCTCGGATAGTGTTATTTGGCTTTATATCATATGTTCCTTTCATAGGGTTCAATCCCAACATAGACTATAGCTTATGTCACTCGAACAGTTGTTGGTTACAAGGACATGACCTTCACACAACTTCATGGACGACTCGTCACTTATGAGAGAGAGTTGAACTAGAAAAAGAAGTTGCAAGACTCAGGGAAAATGACTGATGATTATACTCTGGGAAACACTGCTTTGTATAGTCACGAGGAGGGGTTTAGCTGTGGAAAGGATCAGAGTTATGTTCATTACATTGACATAACATCTTGAAACAATTTAAACTCTGATCCCAGTACACCCAATTTTGCATTTGCTGCAAATAGTGAAATCCAGACCTCTGACAATTTGTCTTTTGAAATGAATGACTTACAACATTTTGAACCCACTGACCTTGAAGAAATGGACATTTTGCATCAGCCGGTACTTTTAAGTGTTAGAGCAAATAAATTCTACAAAAGAACTGGTAGGAGATTCCCAAGATTGCATGGGGGGTTGAAAGTTGGGTTGGATAAGTCTAAAATCAAGTGCTACAAATGCAACAAGATGGGTCACTTTGCCAGAGAATGCAGATCACAATCATTCTAACACATCATGGCAACAATTTTCAAAGCACTGTCCATTATTCCCAATATACCCCTGCACCTCAAATGCAAAACACTGCACATTTTGCACATCCTGTTGCTACAGTTCCTGTCCATTATGTTCAAGCACCTGCACCACAGATTCAATATGTCCAAGAACCACCTCAACTATATGTGCAACAAATGCCACAAGTTACTCAAACTACTCAAACCACTGCTCCACCAGCAGGTTAATCAAGAAAGCTTTTTCACACAAGGTTTTGTTGATTGGAGTAGTTTGCCTGAGGATTTAACTGATGAAAACTTTGCTCTCATTGCCAAAAATGATTTTGAAAATGAAAATATATGTTTAAGGGCTTTGGAGACCAATGTTGAAGGTGATGAATCTGTGGAGCAGGAGTTAAAGACTGATGTGGTTGATTGTTGTGAAGCAGTGGTTATACCAGAGGTTACACTAGTGGTTGAAGTGAATGCTATTGATGTTGAAAAAGACCCTCTATCTGACCCATGGGATGTGGAAGTGTGTGAAGAAGAAGAGTGTGATTGTGCTCTCATGGCTGCTACGAAGGTATCACCTCAGATTCTTAAGGATCTATGTTCAGACAAATGCGTCATTGCTTTTGCAAACATAAAACATGTGAATGAAAACCTAAGAAACAAAATTTTAGAAGATGAACTTAATTTTGAAAAATTTATTAAAGAGTTAAAAACAAAGTTAAGTGAAAAAGATTCTGAAATGAGTAGCCTCAGGCATGAATCAAGCATAACCAAAGACCAGCTCCAAACCATGGTAGAAAAATACCAGGTTTGCAAACAGGAGCTTGAAACTACCCAAATCACTTGTGAAAAATGTGTAAACTCTTGCAAAGGTTATGATCTTATGCTTGATGCTCAAATCAAGAGCAACATAAAGTTTGGAATAGGCTTTAGAGACTATGACCAGACTTGTGAAAATGTTGCAAAAATTGATTCTGAGCTGGTTGAAATAGTCCCAACAAACTTGGCTGGTGAAGAAATTAAAATCACAGATAAAAATGGAAACAAAATCATTCTTGAAAAACCAGAGGTTTTAGCAAAAGATAAAGAAATTGAAAAATATCAGTTTAAACCAACATGGTCAGATGAATGTGATATTTTGGAAAACTTGAAGCCAATGGACTTTACAACCACTGATGGTATAAAAGCACCCAAAGCATTGGTGATCCCTATCAAAGACTTGCCAGCAGAGGTTACAACCACTGCTCTCAAAAAGTCTGATAGGAAAAGGAAAGAAAAGGTTAAATACTTGTTTTGTGAATTTTGTGAAAAGAGAAATCATGTGGCTGCAGATTGTTTCCTTTAAAAACCTATGATATAAAAAAAACTTGTGTTATACCCAAATCTCCTAGATGCACCATTTGCAACAAAACAAATCACATGACCTAAGAGTGTGCCTATCTCAAAATCTATCATCAAAAGGTAAAGAGATCAGAGCAAAAGCTCTTGAAAGAGAAAGTTCAAGCTTTCCTGAAAACAAAACAAAACAGAATTTTGAGCAAATTGGAACATCTGTCACAAAAGCTTTAAAGCAAACCTCTGTTCACAGAGAAATTCAAGTGACAGATGCACCTCCATCAAACCAGTTCCCAAGAGGTAAAAGCCAACCTAAATATGAAAAGGTGCCTATGGTTTATGAGACTTACAAAAAGCCTTCTAAGGCAAGAGTAAATAGGCATCCTCATGGTTACCAACAGTTGATAGGGAATGGCTCCCAGCAGTGGTTACAAAAATCTGATCTAACCACTGCTCGTTCATGTGAACTGGAGTCTGAATCATCTGATACCCCATCCAAAGCCATTCTGGCTTTGGAAACTCACCTAAACTAATTATTTCAAAAACATGTGCAGGGAGCTTCTACTTGCCTTGACAGTCTTTGGTATGTAGATAGTGGGGGCTCCAGGCACATGACATGATGTAAAGCCCTGCTCAGAGATTTTAAAGCTCATGGAGGGGGTGATATATCCTTTGGAAATAATTCAAAAGGGAAGGTGTTAGGTTCAGGATGTGTCTGAGGACCCGTTTTACGAATCTTTCTGGTCGTAATTTGGCAAACCTAAGGTACACGTGCAGAATCCGTTTGCATAGGCGACATTGGATACAAGTTCTTCACTGTTTAATCACTGTTTCATTAATGTGTAGACGTTACGGAACCTAGAAACACTTGGATAGAGCTTCGCCTCTGTCGTGACAAAATCTCTGAATCTTACAAATGAATGACAAGTCTCCTATTTATAGGAGAACAAGTTCGCTGGAGGAGATGCAAGTTCGGGCGAACTTGCTTAGTCAAGCTCGCCGAACTTGATACAACACTTCCTTTTCAAGCGAACTTGACCCTTTACATACATAAACTTTGACCTTTCACTCCTAAATACTGACTCGACGTTATACGATGACGTAGGCAACAGACATATGCATCAACAGACTCCCCCTTGAATGTTGTTGTAGTCATCATTCTTCAATTAAGTTCTTGAGTCTTTAATGTTCTCTTGATCTTTATTTCTTGAATAACTTTAACTTCCTTGATCTTAATAGCATCTACAATCCTTTTCTATTTTCTTCTCGAGCTTGTCTTGATAAAACTTTAATCACCATGCTCCCCCTTGCTTTGAGCTTTCTGGTATCTTCAATCAACATGTTTTATCCAGCTCCCCCTTAAAATCTACTTCCTGTTTCAAAGTTCCTCAAATATTCAAATAAAACATTTCATATTCAAAGTTTGAAATCTGTAAACATGATATTTCAAATTTTAATCTTTTTATCAGTTTTTAAACCCTCTCAATTATTCAAGTCCAACTTAATGACCTTGAATATCTGATTCATGTATCAAGTTCAACTTAATGATCTTGATTAAATATTTTGACATTAAGCAGATGCGTTTATTCAAAAGTAAGTTTCAACTTAATGAACTTTTAAACTTTTCAGATCAATTTGAAATTTTTAAACTTTTGATCAGCAGCTTTAGATTTTGAAAATCAGCATTTCATCATCAGTGGCCAAAACTAAAAGATAATATAATCTTTTTGTTTTTATGTAATGAATATCAAACTCTAAGTATGTACAAACATATTTACAAACATATTTGTTGAGCTTGTGTTAAAGGATCATATCACTTTCTGAGACATATCACTAGTACCATTGACCTCTTCATGACACGAAGTTTTAAACAAATTTATCTAGATTGTCGATATATTTGTCCTTTTAAACTTCAACACATTTCTCAATTGTTCCAAGATATCTTAAGTAGAATTATGGAACTTTACTCAACTATGGTTCCCATCTCAGAATATACTCCCGTATCAAGATTCCCTAGATTTCATCTTACAGGTGAATATAGCGTAATTGATATCTGTATCTGGGTTGTGCGAGACCTTGAGAGCTCAGGTTAGTACCATCGTACCGACAGAGAGATGAAGGCTCGACTTATAAGGTAGTGTTGTACTGCAATTGCAGTATCTTTCGATATTTTCAATTGAATGCAGTTTTAGGGGATTTTTGCAAAAGCATTATAGAAGTTCTAGGTCATTGCTTACGCAAAATCAGAAGAACTTGTATAATACCCCAGATATCAATCATCTATAAAGACCTCGTATCTCAGAATCAGGCAATCTCTCAAATGAAATTTCAGAGTACTAAGTCCATATATCCGAGAGATATTAATCCACAAGTTTAAGCTGTTGTAAAATTTAGTTTATATCTCAGAAACAATTTACTGAACGTGTAAAGTCTATCGACACGTCCTCAGTAAGACTTGTTTATCAATTTTAAACTTTACAAATCCTTAGCATACTGTGATAGTCCACTGATGTACTATCATTTCCTTTTATCCACAAAACTCTTTTTGCCCTTTTTAATGTTTTTGTACACTTTTCTTTTAATATGTTTTTGGATTTTCTGAAAATCTTTTCTCCCCCTAAAATCCAAAACATATTTTTGGAATTTTTGATTTATAGAAAAAAACATTGACCAACCGATGAGAATCACTTCAATTCGCCATCCATTACTGCTTCACAAATTTTCTTTTAAACACTCTCCCCCTCATGATGACAAAAACCTTAACACTTTTGCGTTTATAACAATTTAAATCCATGAGGTTTGTATGTTCAACAGTGAGGGTTCTGTGAAATTTTTCAAATTTTCTTCAAAAAGTTGTAAAACTTTCAAGTAAACGTTATTGGAATGTGTTTTCGAAAAATTTTCTCCAAAATTTTTTCAAAAAATTGTAAAGTAAACATTGTTGGAACATGTTTTGTATAATTGGCCTTTATATATAACAAGATAACCCGGACCATCTTCGTTGTGTGCCACGGAACTCCATTCTCAGTAATTTGCGTTCATCTCAGAAGTTCCTGCACCAAAAATTCAAATGATTAGTTGAATAGTGACACCAAAGCCTTTGCAGTCTTAGGCATTATTTCTTCAACCTTAATTTTGATTTTCTTTACACAATCAGGTTTATTTTGGACTTTTTTTCTTTGACCAACCATGATTGATTTTTCGTTAAAGCTTTTTTGAAATACAATGTAGAAACTTTTTGTTCATTACTATTCGAGGATTCACCAGTTTCAAAATTCGAAAACTTAGTAATAACTGGTTTCACCTTGTTTGTAGTTTCTGTACATTGTTTCAAAACCTGAGTTGGTATTTTCACATCTTCAAAATTTTTCTTATCAATATGAACATGTTTAGTATTAATTTGAAATCATTTTCTAGAAATGTGTCCAGTTACTTCACATTTATGACACTTCCTGTTCTCATACTGATCCTTTTTAGCAAACCATACACTCAAATCATAACATTGATTTAAAGTGTGGTAGCCATCTTTCCTGCTTCTTCTGTAACTTTGATTTGACGTTGAAGCACTGTGGTTCGACCTGTACCACTTATTCACAAAATTTTGTGAGTTTTGATTTACAAATTTTGTGAATTTCTATTTTGATTGGATGATCGTACCGATGAGCTTTATTTTTCTTTTGAAAATTTTCAGAATTTTTAAAACTTTGTTTTTCTTTTTGTTTTCGTTCTCCATTCC
This sequence comes from Scalesia atractyloides, assembly GCA_947069175.1. Classification (NCBI taxonomy): domain Eukaryota; kingdom Viridiplantae; phylum Streptophyta; class Magnoliopsida; order Asterales; family Asteraceae; genus Scalesia; species Scalesia atractyloides. Next base: position 59,441,312 of record CAMTDV010000021.1, read on the forward strand.
GCTTAGAAGGTTTTTTGCATTGAGCATTCACCTTTCTCAGTAGATTGTAGAACAGTTTCCTGAAATTTTTCTTTTAGTTTTAAAAATATTTCATTATTCTTTTTTTAGTACTTTCATCATCGGTATTAACATCACCAATTCTCAATTATGACATTGTCATAATTTGTGACATTGTCACTTCCTTTTTATTATTATTGATCGGTTTTGGACATATATGATCTAACTTTAATGAGGAGGTCACAAAACCTTTCAATAATTTTTTCTGAATTAACAGCTTTATTTTTAACAGTCTCAACTTCTTTCTCAAGTTGAGCAATTTCTCAATATGAGAATTTATTGCTTTTTGATTTTCTATATTTAATTTTTCAAAAACACTTTTTTCATTTTTAATCATCTTTATTTCATTTTGAAAATCTATTAACATTTGTAATTTTTCATTTTCTAAAATTTTTATTTTGTTTTCAAAATTCTTTTCATTTTCTTTTAACGTTTTATTTTCTAATGTCAAACTCTTCAAATCATTCAAGAGTTTGGCATTATCTGCCAGATAATCATTCAGTTCTACGTCAAATCCTTGGCAGACTGGTTTAGAACTTGAAGACTCTTTTCTTTCACAGTTCTTTGCCATTATACTCCCTTCTCTCTTCAACTGAACATTTGAACTTTGTGCTTCCCAATTATTTCATTGATCTCTAACACGTTCAGACTTCTTCTTGATTAGCACATTCTTGTTCTTAATCATCTCAACCTTGCTAAATCTTCTTTAGAATAGTTGTGCACGAACTCACCTTCTTTGACATTATGTTCAAACATAAGTATCAAAGGCTTTATCGGAACTGCTGCAACAGGCTGTGCATAAGTAATAGCATTAAACATATCAACTTCATCGGTCGGCCCTGCTTGCCCTGACTCACCATGATTTTGATCATCTATTCTGTTCGATTCATCATCCATCAGTGAGGTAAAATCAAACTCATCATTCATTGTTGCATAACCACTTTCAACCCTGTACCACTTGGATCATCATCATTTCCTCCATCATGGTCGGAATCATCTTTTGGATCATCCGTTGGTGGTTCATCATCTGTTTCCTAATCTTCAGCTTCATCATCGTCTTTATCTTCAGTAACTGTTATAGTATCAGAAGGCTTGACAGATTCGTCAACCTTAGAAATATTAGACTCAGAAGCTTTAAGCGACTCTATCTCTTTTACAGGTTCAGTGATCTCTGGCATACTTTCGATCACGTGCTTTCCCTTGCCCTGTTTAGCTAGCTCTTTCTCAGCTTTCTCTTTTGCTTCTTGAAGATCTAAACGTTCATACTCTGCGGCAAAATCAATTCCCAAGCTATTTGTCAGAACCTTTTGCAGTCTGTTGAAACGTCTATCATTCATTTCCCTTTAAGATCGAAGCTCTGCAATCTCTTTGATCAATCTTTCATTCGCTTCCTGCAGACTTTGGAGTAACGCTTTCAAATAACCTCTGTCGCCTTCAAGAAATTTCACCTTGTTAGACATAATCTCCTTTTCAACTTCATTCTGCTTCACCATCTTCTCTAACTCGGCTTTCTCTAATTCATTCTTGGCCACTCTATCTTCCAACGCTTTGACACGCTATTCTAGAACATCGATGTCTGAATCTGGAAAGAAATCATTCAAATCTTGAATATCTATTGGCTCATTCGTGTAACATCCGTCAAAAACGGATTTACCAAACCCGCTCCGTTTATCAACCGAACAGTCAGTCAAAAATTTCGTTGCGAATTAAATGCCCAAAATATTTTTAAACGATACGTAATCGATTATTATACGGGAATATATATTTAGTTTTTGAAAACTGTTGAAAATCGCAAAATAAAAATAAAAGTCCTCTGCCGGGTTTCGAACCCGGGTCAGTGACCGGTCCGGAAACGCCTTAACTCTCAACACACAAACCACTGCGCCACTTGCTTTGTTTGTTAAATAATGAAATCATTTAAATCATAAAGTAACGTTACGAATTCAAAACCGGCGCCCAATAGTTCAGTCGTCGGAATCCCGGAAATCTCGCGAGCTTTTAACGAAGTTTTCAGTTATAACGTAAACTATTATTAGGACATCGGTTATAACCGACGTTTGAGTCCGCGACACTTTCTATAACCGCCGGAGTTTTTATAACCTACGAATCCAGTCGGAAATCAGACCAAATACATCTCGATTTTCCCCTATAAATTCACCCTCAACCCATTGCAAACCTTTTCGCTCAAAACCACACTTTTTCTCGGCGTAATTCCACTCGCCGGAATTTTTCGGTTTGTCGCCGGATAACCGGGTTCCCCATTGCCGAGCCTTATTGAGCCTCTGAGCTTATACCGGAGATACCCACACCCTTTTTAAGCTTCCTGGAGACTCGCTGCTACAAGAAAACTCGTCGCCGGAGCTTATTGCTGTCGCCGGAGTTTCTGCCGGAAAACAGAGGAAAGCGAGTCGGTATACCTCACGCTTATTTCTCCTTCTTTTTACTTATATCTCATCTATAATTAACCTAAAACGTTAAAGGAACCTGATTTAATCTTTGAACCAGTCGATTTCCGATTCTGGTTATAACTTGTTGAAGAAGACGATGTAACCGCTGTAACGTATAAGTATAATATAAATCAAGAAATTACTCGGGTTAGACACACAGTCCAGCGGTGGACTGTGTGCACATTAAACATACAAACGTCTCGAGTTCGAATCCCGTTTCACACACGTCGCCTTAATAAAAATCATTTTTTTTAATTAACTGAACCGGAGTCGCTACAAATATATGTTAAGTATATTAATAACCGGAATAATAATCAAGTCAGACACACAGTCCAGCGGTGGACTGTGTGTTTGTTTATATCACAGGTCACGAGTTCGAGTCCGGTCTTCTGCACCGACTCGGACAATTATCTATTCTTTTTAAATAAGGCAGAAAAGGAAATAACTAATTTGTATTTAAGTATAATAAGAATCGAGTTATATAACATGTTAAACACACAGTCCAGCGGTGGACTGTGTGTTAGTTTAAACCACAGGTCCCGAGTTCGAGACCTGTGGAGTGCACGTCCGATTCGCTTAAAACTGTTTTTAAAATAAAATGATTTTCGGTTTGAACTAATTAATATATATATATAATTAAAATCAGATTTATAACGGGTTAGACACGTAGCTCAATTGGTAGAGCTGCGTGCACGCGTACGGGAGGTCTCGGGTTCGAGCCTCACTCAGCGCACTTGTATACACAATTCGAACCGGTCAACGGTCAACGGTCAGAAAAATAAAATTTTTTTATTTATTTTTATTTAATTATTTTAATTAAAAATCAATTAAAAATACTTAAAAATAACATTTTTAAGGTTAGAAAATAGCCTCAAACTCACAAAAATACACCCAACAATCCTACTAAAATAGATTAATAAAATCCGTTTACTTACCAAACCATAATGCGATTTATCTAGGTTAAATCTCACTCGTGGTTAAAACCACTTCGCGTGCATTCAACATCATCAACCGAACGCACCCACTGTGAGTGAATCTTATAACTCCCCTTTTAAATTACACGTTTTGGGGTGTGTCATGTGTTATGAAAATAATTAACTTATTTATTTAAACATGTGCCATACCACATCATGACCTAAACTTAGATTGTTTATATTGTTGTGATTACTTATTTCCTTTTGTTAAATTATATGAAACTCATTTATTAAGCCCATCAGTTCCTCGTGGAAGACGAGTTGAACAACGCGTGCCACAAATCAAATTCATTATTGTTTATGTGTATATCATTGAGTTTATATTGTTTGTAGTTGTGTCATTCATATCATCATGGTTATGCAATTCATTCATTAGGCCCCTCAGTTCCTCGTGAGAGACGAGTTGAGCATCGCGTGCCTCTAAATGTTCCATTATTGTTCATGTGTGTCTCACTTAATATCTTATGATTGTTGATTAAGTTTACATCTAATTTTACTCATGTTTGGTTGTGCACATATTTCATAATCAATTTAAATAAATTTGTTCAAATGTTTTCCATAGGATTCACTCGCCAACATTATGTTGATCCAAAAACCCTTTTACACATGATACAGGTGTACAGGTTGAAGCAAGGAAAACATAGGATATGCCTTAGAAGAGAACAAAGAAGTTTAGATTGTTAGTTAGAACATGTTGTAACATTTATTGTAATTCTCCATTTAATTTGTAATAATGAATATGAAACGCATAATAAATGTCATGAGCTTTGATGATAACCCAATCATGCCCCGATCACCTTTTCCGCTGCGGGTCGGGGTGTGACAGATTGGTATCAGAGCCATGACTATAGGGATATAGGATAGGTTATTAGTCCCTTAGAGCCTATACTATAGTCTGCCTAAATTTTAATTGATTAGGTGGTTACATACAAACTTGTGATATTTATTTGTTTCATATTTGTTGCATTTACAGTCAAACATACATGCTTATATACATATTCATTATACATATATACATATTCATTATACATATATCGATGTTCATGTATTCAATTTATTTTCATACTCTCATTATCCAAAGATTTTGTGCAATTTTCAAATCTCATCAAAGTAAGTTCTGCGACGGGCATGTAGTAACTGGAAGGGTACAAGTACCGGTAGTCGGAACGTCCTGTCTAGGCTGGCATTCGTATAAATCCAATATAACGGACCAGTTTGCCTACCTGGGGACCAACGATGAGAGTACGAAGGACCTATTAGGCCAAAGCATGCCACACCAAACGTCGTTCGAATTAACCCTACTTTGAGTTGTCACCGTGTCTACACCTGGACACATTCCGAATATCACACGTTGTATACATATTTCTCGATTTTCTCCGGGTTTTTGTGTACGCAACCTGGCAAAACCGTGCGAACCATATGAAAAACCGGTATTCATGGGGGCCCACATGATTACACAGGTAAAGTATGGCGGCATGTAGGGCCTAACAGCGAGCAAAACCCAAGACATCCAATGGATGTAGTAATTTATTTATCTATAATTATTTTATGAATGTCCATTCTTGAATGCGACCCATGATCTTAAAAGCATCCAACTCATACTCTTGTCATGTATTCCTTGTAGATGTCTTCTAACCTCGCCCGTAGGAAGACGAGAGCAAGAAAAGCCCACGAGCGCATGGCTGCCTTAATCGCTCAACAAATGGCTGCCGTAATACCTAACATTGTAATCTAAGTTCAACAAGCACTTACCGTTAATCCTGTCAATCAAGCAAACCAAAACATTTTCAACTCTTCCCCAAATACCACTAAATGCACCTACAAGCACTTCAAATCATGCGACCCTTCGAAATACAAAGGGACTGAAGGCGTCACTGCTCTTCACCATTGGTTTGAAGAAATGGAGAACACTTTTCTAAATTGCGATTGCCCTGACGATCGCAAAGTGCGATATGCTACCGGTCGATTATATGGGATAGCACTTACTTGGTGGAACACAGAGAAGGCCAAACGAGGTGTGGAAGATGCTATGTCCTTAACTTGGAACGAATTGAAGGAAATCGTGACCAGACGATTTTGCCCAAGGAGCGAAATCAAGAAGTTAGAAGATGAATTTTACTCATTGAAGCAAGTGGAAGGAGACCACATCACCTACAACAAAAGATTCCTCGAGTTACATCAAATGGTTCCCAACATGTTCACTCCCCTCTACCGTTTGATCGAGCACTACATTCGTGGTCTTCCGTCAAAGATTCAAGACCCTGTAATAAGTACCAAGCCTGCAACTTTGGAAGCAGCAATGGAGCTAGCAACAGAGCTCACCGAGAACCAAATCCGAAACAAAGACTTCAAGGAGGAGGAGAAGAAGAATAAAGAATCGACTGAAACCTCCGACTCCACTCAAACCGAATCCCCTTCTCAACCCAATCCTAAGAGAAGAAGAGTCGGGCGACTTTTCGCTGCTACCCAACGAAATCAACCAGTTTTACACGCTATACCCATCCGAGCTATCCCAATCACCCAAGTGGCACCCGACTCAGCTTACCCAAATAAGAAACCATATCTTGGACCTCACCCGCGATGCAGCAACTGTTTTTATCACCATCCCCATACCCTACCTTGTCGTCTATGTGCAACTTGTGGACGCTATGGTCATTTGAGCAATGTTTGTCGCACCTTTCAAAACCAAACCTTTTCCCCTACTCAAAACATGGCCCAAACTCATCGCCAACCCCAATACCCCATGTTCCCATATGCTCGAGCTTGTTTCAATTGTGGCGACCCTACCCACTTTAGAAACACATGCCCTCAATTGGTTAACGTTATCAACACTCAAGCCCAATCAAACCCAGTTAACCAAGTAAACCAGGAAAACCCAACCACTATGCCACCAGCAAGAGAAAGAGTCTTCAATATCAACGCCAATCCTGTCGAAGATAATGATGGCCCAAATGAAGATACTCAACTAGTCCTCTTCGCCGAAAATCCAGATTCAACTCCTATCGTTTAGTTTTATGTTTTTCTTTATCACATCAAACCAATCATAACTTAAGGATAAAGCCAATGAAACTTTGACAAGAGTACGGTGGATACGCCGCTGGTACTTCCTATATATAAGTATTCTTGTTAAAGGATCAGAAGCATTATCTGGCGGTTATGAGAGGCTCCATGTGTAGACTGTTAGAGTAATTATTGTATATTATATATTGTTTTCAGTATATGCATTTGCCGAGGCCGTGGCTCCCCATCTATTGAGGTTGAGTTGGATCCCCATTTAATTATGCGGTTGATCTTGGCGTGCCCGCACGATCGGCTCCGTTTGTTTGAGCCTTGATCGGTTATTTCATTTTACATTTCAGTACATTCAATACGTTCGGCTCCGTTTGATTGAGCCTTGAGCGCACAGACAATTTCATTATCAGTATCTTGTGGTTGTGGTGTTTGTAGTAGAGTCGCATCGAACTAACCATAACTTGCGGATAAAGTCAATGAAAATTTGACAAGGATATGGTGGATACGCCGCTGGTACTTCCTATATATAAGTATTCTTGTCAAATGATCGGAGGCATTATCAGGCGGTTATGAGAGGTTCCATGCATAGGCTAATTGTGTGATGGTTGTTTAGATTAAGTTGTTCAATTTCAGTACATTCAATACGTTCGGCTCCGTTTGATTGAGCCTTGAGCGCACATACAATTTCATTCAATACGTTCGGCTCCGTTTGATTGAGCCTTGAGCGCACAGACAATTTCATTATCAGTATCTTGTGGTTGTGGTGTTTGTAGTAGAGTCGCATCGAACTAACCATAACTTGCGGATAAAGTCAATGAAAACTTGACAAGGATATGGTGGATACGCCGCTGGTACTTCCTATATATAAGTATTCTTGTCAAATGATCGGAGGCATTATCAGGCGGTTATGAGAGGTTCCATGCATAGGCTGTTTGTGTGGTTAAGTTATTCATTTTCAGTACATGCAATACGCTCGGCTCCGTTTGATTGAGCCTTGAGCACACAATTTCAATTTCAGTACATTCAATACGTTCGGCTCCGTTTGATTGAGCCTTGAGCGCACATCCATTTCATTTTCAGTACATGCAATACGATCGGCTCCGTTCGATTGAGCATTGATCGCACAGATATATTTCATTTCAGTATTTTATGTTTGTTGTATTGGTTGTAGAGTTATAGGACTAATCATAATTCACTGATAAAACCAATGAAAATTTGACAAGAATATGGTGGATACGCCGCTGGTACTTCCTATATATAAGTATTCTTGTCAAAGGATCAGAGGCATTATCGGACGGTTATGAGAAGTTCTATGTAGGATTTATTAGTTTCTTGGTAACCAATCATAACTTGTGGATAAAACTAATGAAAATTTGGCAAGAATATGGTGGATACGCCGCTGGTACTTCCTATATATAAGTATTCTTGCCAAAGGATCAGAGGCATTATCAGGCGGTTATGAGAAGTTCCATGTAGGATTTAGTATTGCCTTGGTTGGAATTTGTGTTACATTTAAATCATCATGTTATTTAAAGAGATTGGATTGTGATCCATTTCTACATAAACTAACCTCTCCATCATAACAAACGAGAGAGGAACTTCCATCATTCAAACATATATGCTATCAGAATGTGGATTCAAATATTTGCTGTTGTGTTTATTCATGTTCAAATATTTGCTGATGTGTTTATTCATGTTCGAATATTAGCTGTTGTGTTTACTTATGTTCAAATATCAGCTGTTGTGTTTTTATTTATGTCCATATAGGTTGTAGTGTTAGAAGTTTTGCCTTAGGATATAACCATACTTTCCCAAACGTATCTAAACTCTTATGCATGATATCATTTTTAGCAAATCATTTCTGCTTATCAATACTTATACAGTAGGCAACAAAAAGCGATTCCTGAATAGGGTACTTAACCCTTACAAGGAACGTTACCGCCTCGAACAAAAACTTAAACCCTTATTTTTCTAAGCATACAACTGTCAAACTAAACATCATCATCCTTTTTAGTCAAAATATATCATTATTTAAATTTCGGGACGAAATTTCTAAAAAGCAGGGGATACTGTAACATCCGTCAAAAACGGATTTACCAAAACCACTCCGTTTATCAACCGAACAGTCAGTCAAAAATTTCGTTGCGAATTAAATGCCCAAAATATTTTTAAACGATACGTAATCAATTATTATACGGGAATATATATTTAGTTTTTGAAAAACTGTTGAAATTCGCAAAATAAAAATAAAAGTCCTCTGCCGGGTTTCGAACCCGGGTCAGTGACCGGTCCGGAAACGCCTTAACTCTCAACACACAAACCACTGCGCCACTTGCTTTGTTTGTTAAATAATGAAATCATTTAAATCATAAAGTAACGTTACGAATTCAAAACCGGCGCCCAATAGTTCAGTCGTCGGAATCCCGGAAATCTCGCGAGCTTTTAACGAAGTTTTCAGTTATAACGCAAACTATTATTAGGACATCGGTTATAACCGACGTTTGAGTCCGCGACACTTTCTATAACCGCCGTAGTTTTTATAACCGACGAATCCAGTCGGAAATCAGACCAAATACATCTCGATTTTCCCCTATAAATTCACCCTCAACCCATTGCAAACCTTTTCGCTCAAAACCACACTTTTTCTCGGCGTAATTCCACTCGCCGGAATTTTTCGGTTTGTCGCCGGATAACCGGGTTCCCCATTGCCGAGCCTTACTGAGCCTCTGAGCTTATACCGGAGATACCCACACCCTTTTTAAGCTTCCTGGAGACTCGCTGCTACAAGAAAACTCGTCGCCGGAGCTTATTGCTGTCGCCGGAGTTTCTGCCGGAAAACAGAGGAAAGCGAGTCGGTATACCTCACGCTTATTTCTCCTTCTTTTTACTTATATCTCATCTATAATTAACCTAAAACGTTAAAGGAACCTGATTTAATCTTTGAACCAGTCGATTTCCGATTCTGGTTATAACTTGTTGAAGAAGACGATGTAACCGCTGTAACGTATAAGTATAATATAAATCAAGAAATTACTTGGGTTAGACACACAGTCCAGCGGTGGACTGTGTGCACATTAAACATACAAACGTCTCGAGTTCGAATCCCGTTTCACACACGTCGTCTTAATAAAAATCATTTTTTTTAATTAACTAAACCGGAATCGCTACAAATATATGTTAAGTATATTAATAACCGGAATAATAATCAAGTCAGACACACAGTCCAGCGGTGGACTGTGTGTTTGTTTATATCACAGGTCACGAGTTCGAGTCCGGTCTTCTGCACCGACTCGGACAATTATCTATTCTTTTTAAATAAGGCAGAAAAGGAAATAACTAATTTGTATTTAAGTATAATAAGAATCGAGTTATATAACATGTTAAACACACAGTCCAGCGGTGGACTGTGTGTTAGTTTAAACCACAGGTCCCGAGTTCGAGACCTGTGGAGTGCACGTCCGATTCGCTTAAAACTGTTTTTAAAATAAAATGATTTTCGGTTTGAACTAATTATATATATATATAATTAAAATCAGATTTATAACAGGTTAGACACGTAGCTCAGTTGGTAGAGCTGCGTGCACGCGTACGGGAGGTCTCGGGTTCGAGCCTCACTCAGCGCACTTGTATACACAATTCGAACCGGTCAACGGTCAGGTCAACGGTCAACGGTCAGGTCAACGGTCAGAAAAATAAATTTTTTTTATTTATTTTATTTAATTATTTTAATTAAAAATCAATTAAAAATACTTAAAAATAACATTTTCAAGGTTAGAAAATAGCCTCAAACTCACAAAAATACACCCAACAATCCTACTAAAATAGATTAATAAAATCCGTTTACTTACCAAACCATAATGCGATTTATCTAGGTTAAATCTCACTCGTGGTTAAAACCACTTCGCGTGCATTCAACATCATCAACCGAACGCACCCACTGTGAGTGAATCTTATAACTCCCCCTTTTAAATTACACGTTTTGGGGTGTGTCATGTGTTATGAAAATAATTAACTTATTTATTTAAACATGTACCATACCACATCATGACCTAAACTTAGATTGTTTATATTGTTGTGATTACTTATTTCCTTTTGTTAAATTATATGAAACTCATTCATTAAGCCCATCAGTTCCTCGTGGAAGACGAGTTGAACAACGCGTGCCACAAATCAAATTCATTATTGTTTATGTGTATATCATTGAGTTTATACTGTTTGTAGTTGTGTCATTCATATCATCATGGTTATGCAATTCATTCATTAGGCCCCTCAGTTCCTCGTGAGAGACGAGTTGAGCATCGCGTGCCTCTAAATGTTCCATTATTGTTCATGTGTGTCTCACTTAATATCTTATGATTGTTGATTAAGTTTACATCTAATTTTACTCATGTTTGGTTGTGCACATATTTCATAATCAATTTAAATAAATTTGTTCAAATGTTTTCCATAGGATTCACTCGCCAACATTATGTTGATCCAAAAACCCTTTTACACATGATACAGGTGTACAGGTTGAAGCAAGGAAAACATAGGATATGCCTTAGAAGAGAACAAAGAAGTTTAGATTGTTAGTTAGAACATGTTGTAACATTTATTGTAATTGTCCATTTAATTTGTAATAATGAATATGAAACGCATAATAAATGTCATGAGCTTTGATGATAACCCAATCATGCCCCGATCACCTTTTCCGCTGCGGGTCGGGGTGTGACAATTCGGCATATCACCAAATAGTTTTGAACTTAGAGTAGTCTTTGGCGTTTTTGGAGTCGATTTAGGAGTAGCCTTTTGTGTAGACTTCTTTGGAGTTGAGCTTTCAAAATGAGAAGTCGTTGGAGGATCCGGAGATTGAATGACTAGAACTTCAAGTAATACAGTCTCAGGAGGTTCTTGTGTAACTCCTGGACATTCTGCTTCAGCTGTAATAACAACAGGAGGTTCTTGTGTAACTCCTTTCTCCTGTGCACCAGAAGGTTCTTGTGTGACTTCTGTGCTCTTTAGCTTTCCAACATACCTACGAGTTGCTGGTTTCTGGGCCTTCTTTGTGTTTTTGCCCTTAGTTTTTGGAGACCCTGTAGTCTTCTTAGGTATCTCAGTTGCTGAAGACTTTGTTCGTTTCGCTTTCTTTTTCGGTCTTTCTTCATCAGATTCTTTTTCTTGCTCGGGATCATAGTCAGCATCAGTTTCTTTGACTTTTTCGGCTTCTTTTTCTACTATTGACTTTTTAGTGACCTTTTCGAGTGAATCGTCACTATCATCATCATTCTCTGATGTTGCAGATATTACATCGTCCTCTTGAGTTGTCTTTTCTGATTCTTGGCTTTCAATCACAACTGCTGCACTAGATCCAACCTCTGTTTGCACATTTTCAGGCTCATCTTCATCGATTAGCATAGTGTCAGCTTTCTTAGATGCACGTTTCTTTTTCTTCTCAACATTTTCCAAATATTTAGCGCCTAGAGATTTACACAAATCCTGTGCAGTTTTGTATTCTGGTAACAAAACCAAGATATCTTCTTTTATCGATTGTTGTAACGAGGTTAGAATCTTCTTCTCATGGGCATCTGCAGCATTTAGTTGAGTTGTAAACTTTGATACTGAAAGCTCAGCTCCACGTTCATCGACTGGCCATTTAAATCCAGTTTGAATAGCAACCCAACCGTAGAGCTGATTTGCTCGTACCCAGTCCTCGAATTTTTCTTTCCAGCCTTCATACTCATCTATACGCATCAACATTGGCGACTTCACGGACTCCATTTCGTTTTCCAAACTAATCTGTCATTCAAAAACACTTGAAAAATGATTAGCAAACATACAATTTTAGTAAAATTTGACTTTTTAATCGACAATTTTAACGTATCGGTTTACTAAAAATGTTTAAAATTTTTCGGAAAACTGTTTTAACAGATTAGAGCTTTAAACTCGTCTCTTCAATACGAATCTAACGATATATAATGTCCGAGACGTTTTTCAGAATTTTTTTTTTAGAAACCTGAAGACAAGTTCGGGCGAACTTGTACGCTTTCAAACAAGTTCGAGCGAACTTGTGATGGTTTTCAAGAGAGATGACAAGTTCGGGCGAACTTGTATGAATTTCAACAATTTTGATCAAGTTCGGGTGAACTTGATTAAAATTGATGAAAAATAGCTAAGTTCGAGGGAACATGAGTGAAATTTCTTGAAAAATCAGTCAAGTTCAGGCGAACTTGATGAAAAATCACTCAAAAAGTGAGTTTTTCAGTCAAGTTCGAGCGAACTTGCTTACAAGTTCGAGCGAAGTTGTGATTTCAAACATGATTTTTTTCAACTTTTCGGCATGAATTCGTTTGTTTTAAGCTCTGATCTTTTCAAGGGTTTTACTATTATGGATTTTACGTATTATACTTGAAAATCAGTCCATTTTGTCCATGAATTGTCCAAGAAAAGTTAAAAATGAAAGAATAGAGTAGAAGATGATAAGTTCTATGTCCAATGTCTTCAAATTAGGCCAATCCTGCTCTGATACCAATTGAGGGTTCGTTATACGGATCTTTCTGGTCCTAATTTGGCAAACCTAAGGTAAATGTGTGGAATCCGTTTGCATAGGCGACATTGGATACAAGTTCTTCACTGTTTAATCACTATTTCATTAATGTGTAGACGTTACAGATCCTGGAAACACTTGGACAGAGCTTCGCCTCTGTCGTGATAAAATCTCTGAATCTTACAAATGAAATGACAAGCCTCCTATTAATAGGATAACAAGTTCGCTGGAGGAGATGCAAGTTCGGGCGAACTTGCTTAGTCAAGTTCGGCCGAACTTGACTACAACACTTCCTTTTCAAGCGAACTTGACCCTTTATATACATAAACTTTGACCTTTCGCTCCTAAATACTGACTCGACGTTATACGATGACGTAGGCAACAAACATATGCATCAACAGTGTCTCAGCAGGAAAACTCAAGTTTGAAAATGTGAATCTCATTGATAATCTAAAATTCAATCTTCTGAGTGTCTCACAAATGAGTGATAAGGGTTATGGATCTTTCTTCACAAAAGAAACTTGTCAGATAGTAGGCCCAGAGGTTGTCAAAAAGATTAATCAAATAATTGCAGAGAGCAAAGCACAACTTACTGCTAATAGGGTAGGAAATGTGTATTTGGTTGACATGGTAAAAGATAATCCTATGTCAAATGCATGTTTGTTCTCAGTTGCTTCAAGCAAAGAAACAGAATTATGGCATAAAAGACTAGGTCACACAAATCTAAAAACCATCACCACTCTCTCAAAACAAAGTCTTGTCAAAGATTTGCCTCACAAACAATTTACTTGTGAAGAACATTGTGTTTCCTGTTTAAAAGGCAAACAACATAAAAGTTATTACCAGTCAATTGAAGAGTCCAAAACAAGTCAGTGCTTACAGTTACTTCATATGGACTTGTTTGGACCTGTGAAAATCATGAGCTTAAAACACAAAAGGTATTGCCTGGTGATAGTTGATGATTTTTCCAGGTTCACATGGACTTTCTTTTTACACTCTAAAGATGAAACAACAAACATTTTGCAAAACTTTGTTAAACAAGTTGAAATCCTCCATCTGATGATGTTCATAAAGCTCAACACTCCAAAAAGCCTATCTCATCATCTTCCCTCTCCATCCTTGCCTTAAATCAATTAAAAAGGCAAGAAAAGGTAGATGAAGAAGACAAGACAATGTTGAACACATCAAGGAAGGGATCAAAAATATGGTTGACTATCATACAGATGAAGCTAGTGATAAGCTCAGAGCCGACTTGTCAAAGATAGTTCAACAACAAGCTCGTAAAACCTCAACAAATAAAAGCCATCCTAGAAAACCAGAAGATCCAAAAATTCTAAAGTGGAAAGTTGAAAAAGGCTCCCACGAATTGACATTGCTCGAGTCTAATGGTGTTGTTGTCAAGATTAGCATGGAGGCTGCATATGAGCTTAATGCAGAAGACCTTCAAGATCTTCTGGATCTGGCACTTGAAAAGGATGATGATGATGAAGTTTCTCTAAATTTTGAATTACAATGTAAAGGCCAAATCAGAGAACTTCTGTTGAGGAATAAAACCAAGAATAAACAGGTGTTTGGCATCATCTGTTCCAAGGGGAGATTGTTGGGATCAAACCCTAACAAAGGAACAGATGATATCAAAGCCAAATACACTATCCAAGCTTTGGTTCAACTATCAGTGGTTACAAACCACTGATCAACCTTTACACTGCTTTCCCTAAAGATCTGCTCCTATCATCCGATAGCTCAAGAAACAAAGGTCTGATAGAAGAATCAAGATTAGAGGATAAAGATCAGAGCTTAGCATAATTTTACTTTTAATCAATGTAACAGTGCTATGCACTGATAGTATAGTTAGAGCAGTGTTTTAGTTAGTTACATTTTTTTAGCAGTCACTATCAACCATGACGTCAAAAAAGATGCTCAGTGGTTAGATAGTTAGTATAAATAGGTGATCGTTGTAACTGTAAACTTTGTCTTCCTAAAAAATATCATTTCGCACTTTATCTTCTTCATTTCTTACAATCAAACGATTGTATTTGGCTAAGGGGGAGTTTGTTAATCACATGCAAAGTTTACCAAACTTGAAAGCATGATGGTGATGAAAACAAACGACCAATTGCTTGTAGTAAAAGTTTTCCATTAATTCAGCTACATATCGTTCTAATTCAATCCATTTTTCCATTCTTTGAAACAAAAACTACAAGTAATTTAAACTTAGATCCTAACATGCACCACCTTCCAATAGGTTTCCAAGAGGATATGGCCAACCTACTTATCAAAAGGTTCCTCTTAGTTATGAGGGTTACAAAAAACCCTGAAAGCCAAAAGTCAATAGGCATCCTTATGGTTACCAACATCTGACAGGAAATGGTTCACAACAGTGGTTACAAAGACAAACTCAAACCACTGACCATTCTCCTGAATTTGAGATTAGACAGTCTGTGACCCCATCCAAAGCCGTTTTGGCTTTGGAAACCCACCTGAACTAATTATTTACTTGTGTGCAGGGAGCTTCTACTTGCCTTGATAGTCTATGGTATATAGATAGTGGAGGCTCCAGGCACATGACAGGATGTAAAGCCCTGCTCAAAGATTTCTTGGCTCATTGAGGGGGTGATATATCCTTTGGTAATAATTCAAAAGGGAAGGTGTTAGGGTCTGGGTGTGTTCAAGCTGGGAAACTCAAATTTGAAAATGTTAACCTCATTGATAATCTAAAATTCAATCTTCTAAGTGTTTCACAAATGAGTGACAAAGGATATGGATCCTTCTTTACAAAGAAAACATGTCAAATTGTAGGACCAGAGGTTGTTAAAAAGATTGATCAAATCATTGCTGAGAGTAAAGCACAACTTGTTGCTCACAGGAGTGGCAATGTGTATGTGGTTGATATGTTAAAAGATAACCCAATGTCTAATGCATGCCTGTTCTCAGTTACATCAAACAAAGAGACAGAGTTATGGCATAGAAGACTTGGGCACACAAATCTCAAAACTATTTCCACACTCTCAAAACAAAGTCTTGTCAGAGATTTGCCTCAAAAACAATTCATGTGAAGAGCATTGTGTTTCCTATTTAAAAGGTAAACAACATAAAAGCTCTTACAAATCTATTGAAGAGTCCAAAACAACCCAGTGCTTGCAATTGCTGCACATGGATTTGTTTGGCCCTGTAAAAATCATAAGTCTCACAAAGAGAAGGTATTGTTTGGTCATTGTTGATGATTTTACAAGGTTTACATGGACTTTCTTCATGCATTCTAAAGATGAAACTGCTGGCATTTTGCAAAATTTTGTCAAACAAGTTGAAAAGCAATTTGACCTACCAGTAAAAATTTTTAGAAGTGACAATCGAATAGAGTTTAGGAACAGGGGGTTGGATGCCTTCTGTGAGTCAAAAGGGGTTGTTAGGCAATATAGCATCCCAAGGACTCCAGAACAAAATGGGTGGTTGAAAGGAAAAATAGAACTTTAATTGAATCAGCAAGAACTATGCTTGCAGACTCAGGTTTACCCTTGTCCTTTTGGGCAAAGGCTATAAACACTGCTTGCTATGTTCAAAACAGAGTTTTGATTAACCACAGGCATCAAAAGACTGCCTATGAAATTCTTTACAAAATTAAACCTCTGATCTCATATTTCAAAGTTTTTGGCTGTCCATGCTTCATTCTAAACTTAAAGATTCAATTTCAAAGTTTGCAGCCAAAGTTGATTGTGGTGATTTTCTGGGATATTCAAGCACGCCAAAGCCTATTGAGTTTTTAACTCTAGGACAAAGTGTGTTGAAGAAACTTTGAATGTAAAGTCAATGAACTCTCTTCATTGAAAATCCCAGCAAACCCTGCTGAGTTGTTTGACTTAGAAAAATTTACATTTGAAGATATGTCTGTCAAGACTAACCATGTAGGTACATCACAATCAAAAGTTCAAGATCAAGGATATGACTGTGTCCTTCCAAATTTCAAAGTTAGTCATGCTACCAGAGGAACAAATGTTAGTAACAATGGTGAAAGCTCTGCTGGCTCAACAGTTGTTGATCCACAAACCTCTGCCAGTTCTCAAAACCAAACCACTAATGATAAAAGTCCACACCATATGGACAAAAATCAACACAATCACACTTCAATACCTGCCATACCTCCACCACCATTCCAATCAGAGACCGGACCTTCAAATTCACCAGTAGAAGTTAGGTCAGATAATACACATTTGCAACCTTCAACTCAAAATGCAATCATTCCATCTCAAGGTGAATTGATTTTCCTCAAAAGTCATCCATTGGATCAAGTTATTGGCAACATAAATGAGGGAGTGCTCACAAGAAGCCAATCCCAAAACATTTGCCTCTTCGCTGGTTTTCTATCACTCACACAACCTGTCAAGTACCAAGAGGCACTGAAAGACAACAGTTGAGTAGAAGCTATGCAAGAGGAGCTCCTTTAGTTCAAAAGACAACAAGTTTGGAACTTGTACCACTGCCTAAGGATGTATGTCCTATTGGCACAAAGTGGGTCTTCAAGAACAAAACAGATGAAAGGGGTATTGTTGTCAAGAATATGGCAAGACTCATGGTTCAAGGTTATAGACAGGAAGAGGGCATTGACTATGATGAAACCTTTGCTCATGTAGCAAGGTTAGAAGCCATCAGACTGTTCTTAGCCTTTGCTGCCAAACAAAACATCAAAGTCTATCAAATGGACATCAAAAGTGCATTCTTGTACGGAAAGATCAAGGAAGAAGTGTATGTGTGTCAACCTACTGGATTTGAAGATGCATTATGGTCTCAAACAAGCACCTAAAGGTGGGTTTGAAACTCTATCCACTTTTCTTTTATCCATTGGATTCTCAAGAGGTAAAATTGACAAAACGTTATTTTTGAAATGGAGAGGACAAGATTTGATGCTTGTCCAAATTTATGTGGATGACATCATATTTGGATCCACATGCATTGCCATGTGTGAAGAGTTTAGACAACTCATGGGAGCTGAGTTTGAAATGAGTGCAATGGGTGAGCTACAATGTTTACTTGGTCTTCAAGTTAAACAAAAGCATAATGGCACTTTCATTCATCAAAATAAGTATGTCAAAGAATTACTTAAAAAATTTGATATGAATGACTGTAAACCTTGTAGCACACCCATGGCAACCTCAAAGCTTGTCACTGTTGAGGACAAAGATGACTTGGTTGATCAAACTCTTTATAGAAGTATGATTGGATCTTTGTTGTACCTAACTGCTTCTAGGCCAGACATCATGTTTGCAACATGTGTTTGTGCCAGATCCCAGTCAGCACCTAGAAAGTCAAACTTAATTGCTGTGAAGAGGATATTCAGATACATAAAAGGTGCTCCCACACTTGGTATCTGGTATCCTACTAATGGAAACATTGAGCTTTCAGGTTACTCTAATAGTGATTTTACTGGTTGCCACACCACAAGGAAGTCCACATCAGGAAGAGTTCAGTTTCTGGGTGATTGCCTAGTGTCCTGGCAAAGAAAGCAAGTTGCAGTATCCACATCCAATGCTGAGGCAGAATACATTGCTGCTGCAAGTTGCATTGCTCAACTTTTGTTACTTTAGAATCAACTGCAAGATTTTGGTGTAACTACTTTAACGACTCCTCCCAAGATAGATAGTCAAGCAGCTGAAAACATCATTAAAAATCCTGTCTCACACTCCATAACAAAGCACATTGACATCAGACATCACTTTGTGAAAGATTGCTATGTAAAAGGTTTGATTTCTTTACAACATGTCCATATTAAAGATCAACTAGCAGATGTTCTAACCAAAGCATTGGATACATCTACTTTTGAAAGTCTGATCTCTAGAATTGGAATGCTAAATATGGATTCAAAACAAAATTTTTGTGTTCCATGTGTAAATAGCAATAAAATGTTTTCAGAAAATCAAAAATCCATCCTTAAAAATAGTCAAAATTGAAGTTTTCAATAAATCTCTAAAGTCTGTTCAAACCACTGTTCTTTCAAAACACTGATAGGCTTGGAAAATCTATCCACTGCACAAAGTGTATCCTCTGCTTGGTCAAACCACTGCAATTGACCTTATCCACTGATAAGCTATCCTCTGATAGTGTAAAATCAAAACACTGTTCTCATCCACTGTTGATACACAACAGTGGTTATCATAACAAATGTCTTCCATACTCATCAGAGGATACACGTGGCCATATGATAGCCGTCAGATCTTGCCACGTCATCGTCACTTTTTCACTCTATAAAACCTATTCTATTCACAAACAAAGTTTTGCCGTATCGAATTCTAAATTCATCAAAACGGTTTTTCACCATGACTTCTTCTTCCAAATCCAAATCTTCTTCCAAATCCAAGTCAAGATCCGTACCCAAATCACCACCAATGACGTTGATCATCAAAACTCCACACAACTATACTGCATTCCTTGAAACGACCGATTCAAACAAAAGATATCATTCCATGATCAAAATATTGAAAGAATCCAAATTTAAAGATGTGTTGGAAGTTAAAGCCCCAATTTATCTTGAATCTCAAGGAAAATTCTGGGAAAAAGCAGAGGTTCATTCTACACAAGATGTTCCTTATGCCATCATCTCTACTGTGGGCAAAACACTGATGCAAATAAGCCCTAAATCAATTTCTTAGGTCTTCAAGCTAAATGATTTAGATCATCTAGTGTCATTCCCAATAAGTGATATGCATGCTGAGTTTGTGGAAAGAGGTTATGTTGGTCAACTTATAGGTAAAACAATTTTCAAACCAAACTTTCCTACTGAGATGAGATTTTTCTTTCATACTCTTCTCACATGCTTATCAGCCAAGACCATTGCTTTTAATGAAATCTCATTGAACATACAATACTTGGATTATGCAATTTTAACAAACTCAGATTTTTAACTACTCCCAAGTTTTTTTCAATGATCTAGTGGCAAATTTTAATAATACAAAACTTAAAAAGGCTTTTCTGATGCACCCAAGATTCATGAGTGTTTACATCCAAAACCAAGTACCTGGTGAGGATGCTAAGCTTGGCGCCGTTGTAGATGTTGGCGGCCTATCTCATGAAACATTTACCAGAATCAAAAATCAAGATAAGAAAACACAAGTAGAGGAGGTTTAGCCTGTTTTAAATGAACAACATGTTCAATCTCAACCTCCTGCTACTGAGCCACTGCTCTTGGTGATCAAGGCACTACAACCAGTGCTTTGAAACCCACACCAAAAAGAAAACAAAACACAATCCAAAAAGCCAACCAAACCAAGAAATAAAAAGGGACTGCTGGAAGATGAGATCCCAGAAGATAACCCAGTGACAACACAAAAGTCACCTGAAATCACTACTGCTACTTCTTCACAGCAGATGTTAGAAAGATCTCAACCTGAATGCCAAACTCCTCCTTCATCCTCACAACAGGATAAGGTTGTAAACACAGGGACACCAAATTATGAAGCTCTAGATCCACTTGGTTCTATCTTCCACAACCCCTCTCCCAGGGCAATGTCTCTTTCTTCTCCACAACCTTCTCCAATAAAGAAACTATCACCCACCATATTACCTTTGTTGAATGCAATTGATTTGGAACAGACATTAACTAGTTCTTCTCAACAACCTATCAATGAGAATTTACTCCTGAATGTGACTGGGTCTGATTCTTCAATCTTTGCTAACCCATCAACAACTAAAGAGGCTACATCCCTTGTTTACAAGTAACCCTTGGTGATAGTTCAACAAGAGCAGCTACTACAATTGCAAAACTCCCAAGTTTTCAATTGGACAGTGGCATCTATAAGACTCTGTTGAAGGCAACAACTGCTAAGGCTACCAAGGTATCCTCTGATGTAGTTGGAAGTCCCCAGTACCAAGACAAAGGGGCATCTGTGTTTGAAGCAAGTTTTGAAACCTTTTCTCATGATAACACAGATAAAACAACCACAAGTGGTAGGGGTTCAGATGATCCTATTAAGTTAGGTGATGAGCTAAAATACATGGATTTGACAGGGAGAGTTTCAAAGATAGAGAATTATGTGGATGAAATCAAAATTTGTTGAAGCAGATGTTAGCTCAATCCACTGCTGAGCTATGGAAATTAATGTATCCTCTGCTTCAACAACAACGAGAACATGCTGACATTCAACGTGCACATCACATGGGGAATTTAAGAAATATGGTTGAAGCAAGGTACAATGACACAAATGCAGACATCAAGGCTATAAAAGCTCACCTTCTCAAAACAACTAGCACTTCTCCTCTTACTATCATTCTGGTTAATACAGATGATGCCAAAAAGGAGGAGAATGAAAAAGAAGTGCTAAAGCTCAACACTGATCCATCCTCAAGACCAACAGTGGTTATCCCAAGACCAGATGGTAGCAAGAAACCGGATGAAACTCAAAATGCTCTGGATAGGGAAAAGGAGAGAAATAAGCAAAGGGTTAAAGATGAAAGCAGATCTTTTGTTGAGCTAAAGATTACTCAACAAAAGGAAAAAGAAGAGGTTGGTACTTCTCAGCAAAAGAAGAGATCTGTTAGAAAAACAAGACAACCAACATCCACACCTTCTAAAACCAAAAATGTTGAAAATCCAATCACAATGCTACCACAAAATCTCAAACACCACCACCTACAACATCACCCACTACCACAACAAATGTTACAACTACTGTTGTGTCAACATCTGTTGATGCATCATTGGTTATAGCAGATGTTAACCCAACCACTGCTATGATCACATTTTCAACCTCCACTCATCAAATCTCCACACCAACAAGAATTCCACAACCACCATCACCTAAACTCAATTTAAGAGAAGGAGAACCACAAATGTTGTACTTGATGACAAGATCTTCACTTCTCCATTACCATTGTCTCCATAACCACTGACCTCACCTCAAAAACAAATTTCAAATCCTACATCATCTCAAGCACTTACATTGGTACCCCTAACCACTCAGTTTCCTTTGGATCTACAAGTTATAAAGGAAGAGATAAAGTCCTTCTATTCAAAAGAAGACCCAGAGAAACAGAACTTCCCATCCCTTGAAGGGTATCCAAAGCCTGTCAACATTGAAGAATATCTGAAATGAAAAGGTATTTAGGCAGAGGATATAACTAAGAGGGACATGATAGGGAAAAGTGATAGGGATGTGCAGATTACATGCAATACCAGCTAAGCAAGGTCAAAAGATTTCTTAAAAGACCTGTGCAAAAAGTTGTCTGAGAGAGATGATGAGAGCTTAAAGAATGATTATATTGATCACATAATGGATAACAAGCAGTACAAAGCTAACAGAGCACAATTTAAATACTGGACAGTGGCTGAGTTAAAACAAGAAGTGGAAAGAATGCAAGAAATGTTAAAGGATCCACTGAAAAAGCCAACTCCTCCATATTGGTCAAAATACAAGAAGAATGTGCCTGATAGGGCTTTAAAGCTCAGGAGGATGAAAGAAGCACTGGTTGCTGCACACTATGGCACTAGGAATTAGGTGATGAGGTGGTTGGAGGTTAAGGTGATCGACACATACAAGAGGCTTGAAGAAAGAAGAAAAACATATCCTACAATGCCAAAAAAGCCTGTGCATGCAACAGAGGATACAGCTCATCAGACCTAACCTTCACAAAAATCTTTTGAAACATCTGCTCAATCCATCCTAGCCTTAAACCAAGGAAAAAGGCAGAGAGAGATGTCAAAGGAAGATGAGAGAAGGTATGAGCATGACCTCATCAACCAAGGAATCATGGATCAAATCCAATTTCACTCTGATGATGCAAGCAATGTTCTGAGAGAAACCTTATCTAAAACGGCACATCAGTTCAAATTACCACTCTCAACAAATAAAGATCATCCTAGAAAGCTAACTGATCCAAAAATTCTAAATGGAAGGTCAACAAAGACAACCATGAATTGACATTGCTCAAATCGGATGGCAAAGCTTCCAAGATAAGCAGGGAGGATGCATATGGGTTGAATGTAGATGACCTCAATGATCTGATGAATCTGGAACTTGAAAAGGATGCTGATGATATAGAGTCTCTTAACTTTGAACTTCAGTTCAAGGGTCAAATAAGAGAACTCTTGTTGAGAAATAAAGAAAAAAAATAAATGTGTTTTGGCATCATCTGTTCCCGGGGGAGATTGTTAGGATTGAACCCTGCAAAAGGAACAAATGATACAAAGCCAAATACACATCAGATGTTTGATCCAGTTAACAGAGTTTACAAGCTCTGTTCAATAAACTCTGCTATGCCTAAACTCTGCCTTCTATAATCTGCCAACACTAAATGACAAAGATTAAAGGTCTGCCATAAGACACAAGCAGAGGATAGAGATTAGTGTTTAGCTTTTATTAGTTTTATATTCAATGTAACAATGCTTGGCACTGATCAGAGGTTAGGCTAGCAGCGTTCTTATTGGGCTAAGGAGGAGTTTGTGATTCACATGCAAAAACTGTAAGTTTGAGAGCATGATGAGCAAAACAAACGACCATTAGTTGTGCTAAAAGTTTTCCATACATTTCCGCTGCATTTTTCTTTTATTTCTACATTCACTTTCCATTTTTGAAATAAAAATCACAACTAATTCAAACTTAGATCCTAACACAGAGTTTAATTACGTTCAAAGTTTTTTAAACGATGTCTGTTGGTAAACAATCATAATGTCTTATGCTTGTCAGTAATGAGTATTACATATGGCAACGCGGATGGGTCATATTCTTGCTCAGCAAAACACCGGTTGCTAGAGTTTAGTTGTATTTGGACCACATGTTCCTATGTCCCAAGTACAGAGGACCCAACGAAACAAGTGCCTAAAAGTCCTGAAAATTACTCCGAGCAAGATTTCCAAAAAAAATGAGTTAGATGCTGGCTAGACTAACGAAACCTATGTTGGCCTGTTGCACTGCAACAATGCAAAGGAGTTATGGGATGCCTTGAAAGAGCAATTCGGTGGGACTGAGGAAGTAATTGAAAACAACAAAGAAGTCTTAAATCAAAAATATGAAACTTTTTGTCATGTCAAAGGAGAGTCTCTAACCTAACAGTTCGAGCGATTTAGCTGTCTCATAAGTGAACTAAGCTGGTAAAGTTGAATTTTCCAATTCGATTGTCAACAGTCGTTTCCTCGGAACATTACCAGAAAAGCGGGACACCATAGCTTTCGTGACTCGAACATCTGTTGGTTTTAAAGAAATGAATCTTACACCACTTCATGGTAGACTTCTCACATATGAGAGGGAGTTGAACCAGAAAAAGAAGCTACAAGAATCTAGCAAAATGGATGATGACTATGGGTAGCATAGCTCTTTTAGGTCAAGAAGAGGAATCTGGCAGTGGTAAGGATCAGAGTTATGATCATTTCATTGATGTAACTTCTAGAGGAAACTTCAACTCTGTTTCTTACTCACCCAACTATGCTTTTGCTGCTAGTGGGGAAAGCCAAACCTCTAACAATCTATCCTTTGAGTTGAATGGTCTTCAACACTTTGAACCATCTGATTTAGAAGAAATGGACATTTTGCACCAGCTGGCTCTACTAATGTTAGAGCTAGCAAGTTTTATAAAAGAACTGGTAGAAAATTCCCAGGGTTGCATGGGGGGTTAAAATTTGGGCTGGATAAATAAAAAATTAAGTGTTATAAGTGTAACAGGCTAGGACACTTTGCTAGAAATGTAGATCTCAAACATCTAGACCTATTGTGACACACCTATTTCTAGACCTCAACACACACAAAGCACTACTCATTATTCCCAATTTACCACTGCTCCTCAATTGCAAAGCCCTGCTCATTTTGCACACCTGCTGCCACTTTTCATGTGCACTATGTTCAAACCACTATTCCACAGATTCAGTATGTCCAAGCACCTCATGTCACTCAAGTTACTCAAACCACTGCTCTGGCAGAGGTTAACTAACAAAGCTTTTTCACACAAGGCTTTGTTGATTGGAGTAGCTTGCCTGAGGAATTAACTGATGAAAACTTTGCTCTAGTGGCCAAAAATTATTTAGAAAATGATTTTTGCTTTATGGCTCTAGACACAATAGTTGAAGGTGATGAATTTGTGGAAGAAGTGTCTAAATCTGATGTGTCTGAAGTTCAAGATGAAATAGTGGTTACAAAAGAGAATGTTGATGAAGATGTGAAACCTGTCTGATCCATGGGATACCAGTGTGTGTGAAGGTGATTGTGACTGTGCCATGATAGCTACTGCTAAGGTATCACCTCAGATCCTTAAAGATCTATGTTCAGAGAAATGCATAATTGCTTTTGCTAACATAAAAAAGGTGAATGAAAATCTTAAAACAAAATTTTAGATGATGAACTACATTTTGAAAAAGCTCTCAAAAGAGTTGAAAACAAAATTGGTTAACAAATATTCTGAAATCAATAGTCTAAAACATGAGGCAAACATAACCAAGGATCAACTCCAAACTATGATAGAGAAATATAAGGTTTGCAAAAAGGAGTTGGGATCTACCCAGATCACTTGTGAGACGTGGGTAGAATCCTGTAAAGGTTATGAGGTCATGCTTCAAAACAAGATCAAAGTAACACAAAATTTGGCATAGGTTTCAGGAAAAATGACCAAGTTTCTGAAAATGGTACTTTAAATGAATCTGGGGTGGTTGAAATTGTCCCAACAAATTTTGTTGGAGAAGAAATCAAAGTCACTGATAAAAATGGAAATAAAATCATTTTAGAAAAACGTGAGGGATCCTTAACTTTTGAGGAAGTTGAGAAATATCAGTTTAAACCCACATGGTCTGATGAATGTGACATTCTTGAAAATTTCAAACCAATGGACTTTTCAAGCATTGATGGTGTCAAAGCACCTAAGGCAAGAGTAATCCCTATCAAGGATCTTCCAGCAAATGTTACAATGTCTGCTGAAAAGAAGTCTGGAAAAGGGAAGAAGAAAGAAAAGGTCAAAAACTTGTTTTGTGATTTTTGTGGGAAAATAAATCATGTCACTCAAAAGTGTTTTCTTTTGAAAGCTTATGATATTAACAAAACTTGTGTCATCCAAATTCTTCAAAATGCATCATCTCTGGTAAAACAAACCACATAACCCAGAGTGTGTTTACCTTTAAACCTTTGAGATCAAGGTAAAAGAGATTAAATCAAAAACTCTTGAGAATCAAAATTCAAGTTCTGTTAGAAATAAATCTAAGCAGACCTTTGAATCTGTTGAAACATCTGTTACCAAAGCACTAAACAAAACCTCTGTTCCTAGAGAGGTACAGGTGACAGATGCACCACCTGGCGAACAGGTATCCAAGAGGGTATGGCCAACCTATATATCAAAAGGTTCCTCTTAGTTATGAGGTTTACAAAAGACTCTCAAAGCCAAGAGTTAACAGGCATCCTCATGGTTACCAACATCTGATAGGAAATGGCTCATAACAGTGGTTATCAAAAACCTGATCTAACCACTGTCAATTCTCTAGAATTTGAGATTGGACAATCTGTGACCCCATCCAAAGCCATTTTGGCTTTGGAGACCCACCTAAACTAATTGTTTACTAATGTGCAGGGAGGTTCTACTTGCCTTGAGAGTTTATGGTATGTAGATAGTAGAGCTCCAGACACATGACAGGATGTAGAGCTCTACTCAAAGATTTCATGACACATGGAGGGGGTGATATATCCTTTGGTAACAATTCAAAGGGGAATGTGTTGGGGTCAGGGACTGTTCAGGCTGGGAAACTCAAATTTGAACATGTGAGTCTCATTGATAATCTAAAATTCAACTTGCTGAGTGTTTCACAAATGAGTGATAAAGGATATGGATCCTTCTTTACAAAGAAAACATGTCAAATTGTAGACCAGTAGTTTTTAAAAAGATTGATCAAATCATTGCTGAGAGTAAAGCAAAACTTGTTGCTCATAGGAGTGGCAATGTGTATGTGGTGGATATGTTGAAGGATAATCCAATGTCCAATGCATGCCTGCTCTCAGTTCCTTCAAGCAAAGAGACAGAGCTATGGCATAGAAGACTTGGACACACAAATATGAAAACTATCACCACACTCTCAAAACAAAATCTTGTCAGAGGTTTACCCTCAAAACAATTCACTTGTGAAGAACATTGTGTTTCCTGTTTAAAAGGCAAACAACATAAAAGTTCTTACAAGTCAATTGAAGAGCCTAAAATAAGCTAGTGTTTGCAACTGCTGCACATGGATTTGTTTGGTCCTGTAAAAATCATGGGTCTCAAAAGAAAAAGATACCGTCTTGTAATTGTAGATAATTTTTCAAGGTTCACATGGACATTTTTATGCACTCTAAAGATGACACTACTGGCATTTTGCAAAATTTTGTTAAACAAGTTGAAAAGTAATTTGACCTTCCAGTCAAATTTTTTAGAAGTGACAATGGGACAAAGTTTAGAATAAGGAGTTGGATGCATTCTTTCAGTCAAAAGGGATTGTTAGACAATATAGCATCCCAATGACTCCAGAACAAAATGGGGTGGTTGAAATGAAAAACATGACCTTAATTGAATCTGCAAGAACAATGCTTGCAGACTCAGGTTTACCCTTGTCTTTTTGGGTAGAGGCTGTAAACACTGCTTGCTATGTGCAAAACAGAGTTTTGATCAATCCCAGGCATCAAAAGACTGCCTATGAAATTCTTTATAAAATAAAACCAATGATCTCATATTTCAAAGTCTTTGGCTGCCCATGCTTCATTCTAAACTTAAAAGATTCAATTTCAAAGTTTGCAGCCAAAGTAGATTGTGGTTATTTCATGGGATACTCAACCACTGCTAAAGCCTACAAAGTTTTTAACTTTAGGACCAAGTGTGTTGAAGAAACTTTGAATGTAAAGTTCAATGAACTTTCTTCATTGAAAATCCCAGCAAATCATGTTGAACTGTTTGATCTAGACAAATTTACATTTGAACATGTGTCTATCAAGACTGAACCTGCACGTCCATCACAATCTTCTCATCAAGATCATGGATATGACAGTATGCTTCCACAATTCAAAGTCAATCCATCCATCAGAGGAGCAGATGTTAACAACAACTGTGAAAACTCTGCCACTGCTGGCTCAACAGTTGTTGATCCACAAACCTTTGCTAGCTCACAAAACCAAACAATTGTTGATAAAAGTCCATTCTCTGTGAACAAAAATCAACCTACATTCACAACCATTCCACCTATACCTCCACATCCATTTCAAACAGATGTTAGCACTTCAAAATTGCCAACATATGTTAGCTCAGATGATTCCCATTTGCAACCTTCACCTCAAAATGCCATCATTCCATATAAAGGAGATCTCATCTTCCTTAGAAGTTATCCATATGATCAAATCATTGGCAACATCAATGAGGGAGTGCTCACAAGAAGCCAATCTCAAAACATTTGTCTTTTTGCTGGTTTTCTATCACTCACACAACCTGTCAAGTACCAAGAGGCACTGAAAGACAATAGTTGAGTAGAAGCTATGCAAGAAGAGTTCCTTCAATTCAAAAGACAACAAGTATGGGAACTTGTACCACTACCTAAGGATGTATGTCCAATTAGCACATAGTGGGTCTTCAAGAACAAAACTGATGAAAGGGGTATTGTTGTCAAGAATAAAGCAAGGCTTGTGGTTCAAGGCTATAGACAAGAAGAAGGCATTGACTATGATGAAACCTTTGCTCCTGTAGCAAGATTGAAGCCATTAGATTGTTCTTAGCTTTTGCTGCCAACCACAACATCAAGGTGTTTCAAAAGGATATCAAAAGTGCATTCTTGTACGGTAAGATTAAAGAAGAGGTATATGTCTGTCAACCTCATGGATTTGAAGATGTATTTTATCATGCTCATGTCTACAAGCTTAACAAAGCTTTGTATGGCTTGAAGCAAGCACCAAGAGCCTGGTATGAAACTCTTTCCACTTTTCTCTTATCCATTGGCTTCACAAGAGGTAAAATTGATAAAACCTTATTTTTGAAATGGAAAGGAAAAGATTTGATGCTTGTCCAAATTTATGTGGATGGCATCATTCTTTGGATCCACATGCGCTGCCATGTGTGAAGAGTTTAGGAAACTCATGGCAGCAGAGTTTGAAATGAGTGCAATGTGTGAGCTACAATGTTTCCTTGGTCTTCAAGTCCAAAAAATGAACAAAGGCACTTTCATTCATCAAAATAAGTATGTCAAAGAACTACTTACCAAATTTGATATGAATGATTGTAAACCTTGTAGCACACCCCTGGAAACCTCAAAGCTTGTCACTGTAGATGACAAAGATGACTTGGTTGATTAAACGCCCTACAGAAGCATGATTGGGTCTTTATTGTACCTAACTATATCATGTTTGCAACATGTGTTTATGCCAGATCCCAGTCAGCACCTAGAAAGTCTAATCTTATTGTTGTGAAAAGGATATTCAGATACATAAAAGGTGCTCTCACACTTGGTATCTAGTATCCTGCTAATGGAAACATTGAGCTTTCAGGTTACTCAAACAGTGATTTAGAAGAAATGGACATTTTGCACCAGCTGGCTCTACTAAGTGTTAGATCTAGCAAGTTTTATAAAAGAACTGGTAGAAAATTCACAAGGAAGTCCACATCAGGGGGGTTCAAAAGACTACCTATGAAATTCTTTATAAAATAAAACCTATGATCTCATATTTCAAAGTCTTTGGTTGCCCATGCTTCATTTTAAACTTAAAAGATTCAATTTCAAAGTTTGCAGCCAAAGTAGATTGTGGTTATTTCATGGGATACTCAACCACTGCTAAAGCCTATAGAGTTTTTAACTCTAGGACCAAGTGTGTTGAAGAAACTTTGAATGTAATGTTCAATGAACTTTCTTCATTGAAAATCCCAGCAAATCATGCTGAACTGTTTGATCTAGACAAATTTACATTTGAACATGTGTCTATCAAGACTGAACCTGCACGTCCATCACAATCTTCTCATCAAGATCATGGATATGACAGTGTGCTTCCACAATTCAAAGTCAATCCATCCATCAGAGGAGCAGATGTTAACAACAACTGTGAAAACTCTGCCACTACTGGCTCAACAGTTGTTGATCCACAAACCTCTGCTAGCTCACAAAACCAAACCATTGTTGATAAAAATCCATTCTCTGTGAACAAAAATCAACCAACATTCACAACCATTCCACCTATACCTCCACATCCATTTCAAACAGATGTTCGCACTTCAAAATTGCCAACATATGTTAGCTCAGATGATTCCCATTTGCAACCTTCACCTCAAAATGCCATCATTCCATATAAAGGAGATCTCATCTTCCTTAGAAGTTATCCATCTGATCAAATCATTGGCAACATCAATGAGGGAGTGCTCACAAGAAGCCAATCTCAAAAACATTTGTCTTTTTGTTGGTTTTCTATCACTCACACAACCTGTCAAGTACCAAGAGGTACTGAAAGATAATAGTTGGGTAGAAGCTATGCAAGAAGAGTTGCTTCAATTCAAAAGACAACAAGTATGGGAACTTGTACCACTACCTAAGGATGTATGTCCAATTGGCACATAGTGTGTCTTCAAGAACAAAACTGATGAAAGGGGTATTGTTGTCAAGAATAAAGCAAGGCTTGTGGTTCAAGGATATAGACAAGAAGAAGGCATTGACTATGATGAAACCTTTGCTCCTGTAGCAAGATTAGAAACCATTAGATTGTTCTTAGCCTTTGCTGCCAACCACAACATCAAGGTGTTTCAAAAGGATGTCAAAAGTGCATTCTTGTATGGTAAGATTAGAAGCCATTAGATTGTTCTTAGCCTTTGAACATGCAATACTTAGGATATGCAACTTTGACTAAATCTTATTTCAAATTTTCCCAAGTATTCTTCAATGACTTGGTGACAAACATCAACTTAAAAAGGACTAAGCTTTTCTAATGCACCCAAGGTTTTTAAGTGTTTACATACAAAACAAAGTTGGTGAAGCTGATGCTAAACAAGGTGTTGTGGTTTCTCATGGCAGCCTTATACATGAAAGTTTTATACGTATCACCAACCAATCAAAAGCTTTAGAAACACAAGTAGAGGGGCAGAGCAACTTTTAGATGCACAAACATCACAGGCTCAACCCACTGCTACTGAGCCCACTGCTCCTGGTGATCAAAGTACTACAACTAGTGCTTTGAAACCCACACTAGCAATCACCAAAAAGAAAAATACAAATCCAAAAGCCCACCAAACCAAAATCCAAAAAGGCTCCTCTGGAGATGAGATCCCATAGGTTGTTAACCCAATGACAGCACCAAAGTCACTTGAAACCACTGCTGCTACTTCCTCACATCAGATGGTAGAGATATCTCAACCTATAAGCCTACCTCCTCTTGTATCCTCACAAAAGGATCAAGTTGGAAGCACATGGACACCAAATTATGAAGCTCTAGATCCACTTGGTTCTATCTTCCGCAGCCCCTCTCCCAGGGCAATGTCTCTTTCTACACCACAACCCTCATTAACAAATATCCCACCTACAATTTTACCGCTGTTGAATGCCATAGACATGGATCAGATAAATACCAGTTCCTCTCTCTCACACATCACTGATAGTTTTCCTCTACATATGACTGAGTCTGATACTCATGTCTTTGTTATCCCATCAACAGCTAAGGAAGCTACATCCTTGGGTTACAAGTAACCCTTGGTGATTTTTCAAGTGGAGCAATCACTACAATTGCAGAACTTCGTGTTTCTCAATTGGACAGTGGTTCCATCATTAGGACAACCTTGAAGGCAACAACTATTGAGGCTACTAAGGTAACCTCTGTGTCACTTGGAAGTCCCAGTACCAAGAAAAATGTGCATCTGGTTTTGAGGACATGGGATTTACTTCCATTGAGAATACAGATACAACCACCACTGGTGGGAGTTCAGATGATCCTATTAAGTTAGGTGATGAGCTAAAATACAAAGAATTGACGGAGAGAATGAGCCACATGGAATCATCAGTTGATGAAATCAAATCCATAGTGAAGCAAATGTTACAACTCTATCAGTCTCATCCTCCAACTCTAAACACTGCTGAGGAATTATGGAAAATTACAAAGCATGTCATCTTAGCTCAAAGGCAGTTGGCAGAAATTCAACATACAACTCAAATGAAGTTAATCTGAGAGATGGTTGTTGCAAGGTACAAAGATACCCAGATTGAGACCAAAGCAACAAAGGATCATTTGTTGAAGACCACAGGCTCTTCCCCTACTCCTGTCTTTCTAGAAGACATAGTAGATGATGCAAAAAGGGGGAGAAAGATTCCATGAGAAAAATCAAGCCTGGTTCTTCATCAAAGCATAAAGAGCCTGAAACCATTGTTGCAACATCAAGCAAAGAGATTGATGATTCTCTCAACAAAGAAACAGACAAGTTAATTGCTGACAAGCAGAAAAGATTGAGGAATCTCAAGGCATAGAGTAAAATTTTGGTTAAGAAAAAACTAGACCAACAAAAGGAAAAAGAAGACATTGGTTCTTTAACAAAGAAGATTTCAGCCAAAAAGGCAGGCAAACCAATATCCACAACTTCTAAAACCACTGCTACTAGTGTAACTCCAGCTGTAACCTCTGCCCCAAATACTCAAAGCTCAACTCCTCATATCTCTGCATCAAATACTACTCCAGCAGATGTTGTGACATCTGTTGTGTTAACAGTTGTTGATGCATCAGATGTTACATCAGACCTTTCACAAACCTCTGCCGTGATCACCTTTTTAACCACAACTCAACCAATTCCCACACCCACAAGAATTCCAGAACATCCACCATCACCAAAAATCATCTTCAACGTAGAAGGCAAACTTCTGTTGTTACAGATGATGACATAATCCCATCACCAATTCCTTTATCCTCACAACCACTGACAACATCACCCTCACCTCCTTCAGTAATTCCCAAAACAACTCAACTCAGCATGCCACCACCTACTATACTCCTTCTAACCACACAATTTCCTCTAGACCTGATTGTTGTTAATGAAGGGATCAAATCTTTCTACTCAATTAAGAAACCAGAAAAGAGAGATTTCCCATCCCTTTAGGGTTATACAAAACCAAAAAACATTGATGAATACCTCCAACTGAAAGCTCAACGAGCAGAGGATATAACCATGAAGGTTACAAAGGGAAAAGGAGATAAAGAGGTGCAGAGCTTCATGCAATATCAACTTAGTAAGGTAAGAAGGCTAGTAGACTTTGCAAAAGATTTGTGCAAAAAGTTGTCTGAAAAGGAGGATGAAAGTTTGAGGAAAGACTACCTGGATCATATTATGCAACACAAGCAGTACAAAGCTACAAGGACATAATTTAAAGACTGGTATGTGAGTGATCTCAAACAGGAAATTGAGAGGATGAAAACAATGCTCGAGGATCCTCACAAGAAACATACACCTCCAGACTGGAGTAAATACAAGAAAAATGTGCTTGATAGAGCTTTGAAATTAAAAGGACTAAAAGAAGAACTGGTTGCTACAAATTATGGAACAAGTAAACAGATTGCCAGATGGTTAGAGGTTAAGGTGATAGAGACCTACAAAGTGTTGGAAGAGCTTAGAAAGAAAGATCCAACTCTGCCTTAGAAGCCAATTTATCCAACAGAGGATAGAGTTCAACAGACCCACTCTTCAAAAAGTCTGATCTCAACATCTGTTCTTACCTCCACTGCCTTAAGACATGTAAAAAGGCAGAAGCAGATGTCTGAGGCTGATGAGAAGAAGTATGAAAAAGATTTCATCAAAGAAGGGATAAAGTGCCAAGTGCAATTCCACACTGATGATGCAAGTGATCAGCTAAGAGATATATTATCCAAGATTGCAAGTCAAATCCTTCCACCAACAACCTCAACAATAAGCCAGCTCTCAAGAAAACCTTTTGATCTAAAAAATTCTAAAATGGAAGTCAGATAAAGACCCCCTTGAATTGACTTTGCTCAAATCAAATGGTGAAGCTACCAAGATTAGAATGGAGCATGCATATGGGCTGTGTGTAGAAGACCTTCAAGATCTTATGAATCTGGAGCTTGAAAAAAGATGTTGAGGATATGGACTCTATGAATTTCGAACTCCAGTTCAAGGGTCAGATAAGAGAACTTATGTTGAGGAATAAAGATCAAGAATAAAGGAAGTTTTGGCATCATCTGTTCCAGGGGGGACTGTTGGGATTGAACCCTTTTCAAAGGAATAAATGATAGAAAGCCAAAACATGTTATTTCCTCTGATCCAGCATATCAGAGTTTACAAGCTCTGATGAATAACATCGGATATTGCCAAAGCCCTGCTATCAAGCATATGTTGAAGTTAAACGACAAAGATATCCAAAGCTCTATTGAAGACCAACTGTGGATTGCATCAGAGTTTAGTTTATCTTATTATATTCAATGTAACAGTTTTTTGTATTAGCAGTGTTTAGGCTATCAGAGTTTAGAAGTTAGTTATTATGTTGTTAGCTGTCACTATCAACCCTGACATCAGCAAAGATGCTTAGAGGTTAGACAAGTACTATAAATAGACAGTGCTTATGTATTGTTCTATTATCTATCAAAAGATCCTTTTACCAATCATCTTCTCTGCATTCTGTACGATCAAACTTAAGTTACAAAGGGTCGAGGGGGAGTTGTAAATCTCATGCAAAACTTATAAGTTTGAAAGCATGATGATCAAAGAAATCTTCCATTAGTTTTGATACAAAGTTATCTATTTTCGATGCATTTCACTATGTTTTATCTTCATTCATAAAACCATCTTTAAAACATCCTAACACCCCAAGACCAAAACAACAAATTAGAAGACAAGCACTGGCCCCTACCATCAAGGCAGGGGGTCGTGCCCCACTCTAGAGTCCACTGCAGAACAAGACAATAGAGTAGACAAGAGACACGGGGCCATGGTCAACTCCCAGATATGCAAAATATCTCAAAGTACAACAAAGTACATACCACGGGGCCGTGCCCTCTGACACACGGGGCCGTGTGTGCATACGGACTGGCACAAATCATTAAATGAAGACATTGAAGAAAGGACACGGGGTTGTTCCTCCTGGGTATGCGGCGGTGTGAAGGGTCTGTTTACGGCTATAAATAGACGTGCTTGGTTCAATAACAACTCATCCCTTAGCAAACCACTTCTCTCACACCTCCCACCATTCCACCCCCACTACAACACCACCACCACCACATTTCTCCATCATCCACCTTTAGAGTGTGTGTAGTAGTCTCGGGATTGATCATAAGAGTTCTGGTCAAACAAAGGCCATGCTTGGCTAATCTCTTACATAACTTGGTGAAGACAAATCTTTTATGTATTACTTTTTATTTCCAAGCTTTGGCTAACTTTTTTATTTGGTTATGTATTAATGACTTTAATAACTAGTATTCATATTAAAAGTGAACTTTATTCTATCATCTATTCATGTTTTGTTGATTGACTTATCCGTGTCTTTATGGATTATATAAAGCACGTTAACTGCCTGGAAGGGGGTTAAAAGGGTGGTTTGGGTAAAGTTATTGCCTCGTTCAGTGTATAGATCCCGCGAGGACTTGATTCAAGCTTATTAGTACTTCTCTTGAGGCTGATAACATTATATTGGGGGAAGTAAGAATGGCTTGAATCCCTCATAAATAAACTACTATTAAAACTTAAAACCGACCTTGCGGGACTATATCCCTACTGATTCAGACCAATATGGTCGAGGGTAGCGTTGCCTCCAAAAGAGGGACATGCCACATTTTGTATTAATAACTTACTTAACTATCTTCCAATATTTCGACCTTGCGGGACTGTATCCCTGCTGAGTCAGATCACTATGGCCGAGGGTAGTGTTGCCTCCAAAAGAGGGACATGCCACTATAACTAAGATAATCACTTAAAAAGTCCAAAGTATGGAAATCATCAAAGGATACGTAAAACAGGAGTCGGAACCTAGTGATTCTATCTTTTTTAATTCTTCTTTTAATAATTTACTTTCTTTTTAAATTCCATTTACTAAACATCTTATCTTTAAATTTCAGTTAGATTAGACGTGGATGATACTCTGGTATTAAAAGCTCTTGTGTCCTTGGACGACCTCGGTATCTTACCATCACTATACTACGCCAACGATGGGTTCACTT
Source organism: Scalesia atractyloides (assembly GCA_947069175.1). Taxonomy (NCBI): domain Eukaryota; kingdom Viridiplantae; phylum Streptophyta; class Magnoliopsida; order Asterales; family Asteraceae; genus Scalesia; species Scalesia atractyloides. Next base: position 59,477,412 of record CAMTDV010000021.1, read on the forward strand.
GCCCTAACATGTTGTAGAGAGTGATTGTGTTATATCATGTTTTATAGATTTAAAGCTTGATAAACGAGTAAAAGTGCTTAAAATATATCAAAAAATTATACCCACACTCCGACATGTCAAGTTACTGGCGCCATTGCCGAGGACACAAAGATTTTATGAATGTTTAAAATCGACGGCCTAATCATTTTTAATCTTCTTTATTTTTTTTCTTTTTAGGTTTTTCTTCTTTTTCTGCATTTTTTCCACTTTCTGCAGGTCAGCACGGGCTGTGCCTGATCAAACACAGGGTCGCGCCCAACTTACAAAAAGCCTAACACAGCCATGCCAAAGTGACACCGGGCCATGCCATACTTCCAGTATCTGGGAACCAGAAAATAGAAACTTTATCTTGACAGCACGGGTCATGCCTATCTAGACACGGGGCCGTGTTTGTTAACTGATCATCACTTTTCTCTGTTTTTTCACAAAGATTTACACCATTCCGAATAATCTGCAGAAAATACGACCTGGTGCAAATAGCTCCACCTTCGACAAAGACATAAAAGTGCCACTAGAAGAACCCGAGTGATTTTTAAGAAAAAGACTTCAAGCTAGAAACTGACAAAAAGCCTCGACCCAAAACTTTCCCATGGCGGATCAACGACTCTCATGGATTAAGCTACCAAATTGTCAATGCTAACAAATTTGAGCTTCTATCACACATAATCCAAATGCTCCAAAATTCCCCATTTACATATTACCAATTTTTTGAAAATATGTGACAACTTTCGTATCAACAGAGCCTCCAACGACGCTATCCGACTCCGTATGTTCCCATTTTCACTCAAGGACCAAGCCAAAGCTTGGCTCAATAGCCTCCCAAACGGGTGCGTACACACTTGGGATGAACTTGCCCAAAAATTTCTCTACAAATATTTCCCTCTCGCTTAAACCGCTAAATTCATGACCGAAATTAACTCATACTCTCAAGAGGACGGGGAATCTTTGTACTAGACATGGGAAAATTTTAAGGAGTTAGTAAGGAAATGCCCACATCATGGTCTTGAGCGTTGGCAACAAGTGTCCATTTTCTACAATGGACTCTTTCCACACACATGGCAAATCGTTGATTCACATTCCGGGGGACTCCTTGGAAATCCACGACCCGACGAAATCTACAACCAAATTGAAGAACTTGCTCAAAATAGTTTTCAATGGCATACTCCGAGGGGCTAAAAATCCGTAGCCCGGGGGGCCCATAAAGTGGACGAAGCCACCTCTTTACAAGCCCAAATCGATGCTTTAACCACGAAAATAAAGAAACTTGAATTGACAAAAACGGCTTCGGTTATGGCTTGTGAGGGATGTGGCAGACCACGTGAAACTGGAGTTGCATGAAAGATGGAGAATACCAAACGGAAATGGTGAACTACCTTAATAACCATCCTCGACCACCGGGATCTCCAAGCAACTCCTACAACCCCCAATGGCGAAATCACCCCAACTTTAGTTGGAGATAATCAAGAGGTAGTAACAAATAAAATCAAAATCAACAGCCCAACTTTCAACAACAACCCTGAAACAAGCAACAAGGTTACCCATGTTAGGAAACTTTTTGTAAGTATTGAAGAAAAATATGATCAATCTGATCATATGCTGAAGATAAAGTTATGAAGGTCAAGAAGAAAGAAGACACATGACAATCAGGACAAAAGAAGAAGGGAAATTACATTTTCAACAAATATAAGAAATTGATCACAAACATAAGAAAACGATCAGAAAAGCCCATTTTCATGGATTTGATGAATCATCAGAATCTGGTAAACTCTGATCATTAGAATTTCTAATGACTTGTTCAACAGATTTTCTGATTGGTTGATTATCAGAATTCTGGTAAGCCAAATTGTCTAGAAGATAAGACTCTGTCATATTTTATAAAGTAGCAAGTTGACCTTGATAGATTCAATGAATATGCCAAAAAGATACCTTGTGTAGGGCAAGTGCATGAATAAAAAATTGTTTATTCATGCTGAAGACTCTCTATAAATAGAGAAGTAACCAATGAAGGTTAATGAGTTAAGCCAGGCATTCTATACATACAACAAAAACTCTGTTGCCCTTCATTATAGAATTATTAAAGTATTCGTTTATAATAGTCAATAACCTCACCTTCACCTTGTAAACCATTTTGTTTCAAAGTGATATAAACTTGAAAATTCTGTAAGTTGTGTTTCTTGAATGTTCTATTTCTATTTCCTCACATTATTTTCACACATGTGGAAATCACTTGCCATATTAAGTTAAAAGAGCATTGTTATCTGGGATCAACAACCCACAACAACAACAACAAGGAGGAAGAGAAAGACTTGAAGACCTCATCACTCGTCTTTTCTCCGAATCCGACAAATGGTACTCGGAGAGGTTCCTACAAACTAAACCAGGTATTAGGAACCGACGGGCTAGTATACAAAACTTTGAAAACCAAGTAAGCTAACTTGCCCAAAATTTCTCCGAAAGACCACAAGGTGTCTTGCCTAGAAACACTGAACCAAACCCAAAAGCACAAGTAAACGTCATCAATTTAAGAAACCGGGGCGTACGGATAGATAATGAAACAACTTTACCTTAAAACACTCCACAAATTAACCAACCCACGAATGCACCCTTATCCAATAACCAAGAAAATACTCGACCCAATACACCGAACCAACCAAACCACCACCAGTACCCTACCCCGAACGTTTAGTTCGCCAAAAGTTCATAAACCTCCTAAAACACTTCATATCAATCTTTTTTTTTGTTGAATTCCTCACACAAATGCCTAAATAGTCCAAATTCATGAGAGACTTCCTCACCCACAAAAGGAAGATTGAATCAATTCAACAAGCTAATCAAAGTACAGAATGCTCAGCGGCAATCCTTAACCAACTCCCCAAAAGAAAATTGATTCTGGGAGCTTCACAATTCCTTGCTCGCTTAGAGGATTGCCAATAAGTAATGCGTTTGCCGACCTGGGAGCTAGCATTAACCTAATGCCCGCCTCCATGTTCAAACGACTTAGATTAGGAAAGCCGTATCCTACAAGAATAAGCATCCAACTTGCGGATACGTCGGTAAAATACCCTCAAGGTGTCATAGAAAATCGTTTGGTTAAGGTCGGGGAATTTGTTTTTCCGGCCGACTTTGTAATCCTTGACATGGAAGAAGACACAGAGATCCCACTCTTATTAGGGAGACCATTCCTTGCCACCGCACGGGCCATGGTGAATATGAGTGACGGAAAGCTAACATTAAGGGTTGGTGACAAGGAAGTGAAATTCGAAGTGGGACAACGCATGGTGGATGATCCAGTCAACTGCAACAAAGCAATAGACTCAAGCTTGGACTACGCTCTCAGCCGGTGCAACTTGGGATGCGGACATTTGACCAACTTTAGGTCTAGCCAAGGACCCTTATAAACGTGGCGCACCATGAAGGCATTCCATGGACTATTCATGAATAAAAGTAGTTTACTTAAATATAGATTTTCCAGTTTCAAAAGTATGGATTCCTTTTTAAAAGGATGATCATGTTTAAAATTTAGTTTGGCTCTTAGTTAATGCTTTTATTTTTAAGTATTCTCTTTGTATGAATAAAATACACTCAAAAGGGATTGAAGCTAGCCAAAGGATCTTGAACAAGAGCCCCATGCACATAAACAAAAGTCCCCCGACTCGAAATCTTCATTACAGTAAGTTTAGCACGGAACTGTGTGAGGTGAGCACACCCCTGTGTCTCTACACTACTGAACAATTTAGCTTCTTAACCTGTCACATGGGGCCATGCCTCTTAGACATGCCCGCGTGCCTGCCTTCTGTAAGTTTTAAAAAAAGTCACGATACTGGAACCTTTTACACGGGGCCGTGCTTGCCTAACACGCCCTCGTGCCCATTGCCTAGTTTCTGAAAAATTTTGTTGTTTTAACCCACATTTACACATTTAATCAAATTTAACCCATTTTGAACACATTAAGTACAATGTGTAATTTAAGTGTGTGGGGGGGGGGGACTTGCATCTTTTGTCCTAAAACAAGAGTTACACAAAACTCAACTTGGAACCGCTAAACACCCCAAATATTTTCAAAAAAATTCTTTATTTTCTTTGTCTTGTCTTAGTTTAAATTGGAAAACCAAGTTCTAAAATTTTGTTTTTACAAATTTACAACCGATACTGTCGCGATAAAAAGAACCAAACAAGAAAAATTATAGAAGGGCATAACAATCGTTTTAAAATTTGATTGTATATACAATTTCACACTTTTACCCTTTTTCCCATAAATTGTGAGTTTTGAGCCTTTACGAGTATCCATATACCATATCCTTACTAAATGTTCACTTTTCATTTCTTGTGTGATAACCCGTGTGGTTCTTACAAATCTAGTACTTGCCAAGACAATGCATTCCTGGTCCTTACCGACTACTCCAAGTAAGTAAATCATTGTGGCATTGGGACTATAATATTTTTCCATTTAAACCCTATTTTACTATTATCCTCCGACCAAAACTAAAAATCCCCTAGTTAACCCCTTTAAGCCTAAACCTTTCGTTTCAAAACCCGCAAAACACCAATTTTGCAACAATCACCCCTCACCCAAAACCTTTTTACCTCTACACCCTTTATTTTTAGTAAAAAACCGGTTCTTTTGAAAATATATCAAGCAAGTCCCAAAATTCTTGCTTAAAGTTTATAGTCACAAATAAAATTTTCAAAAGAAAAACCAACATTTACACACTTTTAGCCACTTTTCAAACAAAAATCCCTACCCCTAGCCAAAACCTACCATTTAAAAAGTCCTCTTGATATTTACTAAGATTGTGTAAAAAAGGAGGAGGTTTGATTGTTTGTCAAGCTTACGGTAGGAGTAAGTTCCACCCCGGGACCGAGCTTTTTACTTATCATCTTCGACCGAGTGTTGAGTGATCACTTGTAAGGTGTGTGAAATTGTATATATCTTAATGGAATTTTAAGAGGCATGTTATGCCTAAAAAATATATTTTCTTAAAAAATTATTCTAAATAAATCATGACGAATAGGATTGTAAATAAAATAAAGACTAGAATAAAAAGAACCTGGATGCCCGACACTCTAAATAAAACTCAAAACTTCTTCTCTACCTCTTCCATTTGGGTGTGTGAGCAATACTAAAAGAGTTTTGCTTGAGGACAAGCAAAGATTCAAGTGTGGAGGTATTTGATATGCGCAAAACGCAACATATAAATTATATCAACAAGGCATAAAATGTACTAATGTTGGAAAAAGTGTGTTTCTTTCAGGATTAAAAGATCTTAAGTGTACAAAGGAACAATTTAACGACAAAAACCAACATAAATACGAGAAAGAGGAGTTGACACACCATGCCTACCCTCAAAGCTTCATCCCAAGACCAACACAATAAAAAATGAGATAGGATTCTTGATTATGTAGAACTTAATCGAATGACATGTAATGGTCGGAAAAAAAATCAGAAAACAAGCACGGGGTCGTGCCCCACTCTAGAATCCACTGCAGAACAAGAAAAACTGAGGAGATAAGAGACACAAGGTCATGGTCAACTCCCAGATATGTAGAATCTCTCAAAGTACAAAAAAGTATAAACGACAGGGTCGTGTCCTCTGATAAACAGGTTCGTGTGTGCATACAGACTGACACAAATCATTAAATAAAGACATAGAAGAAAGGACGCGGGGTCGTGCCTCCTGGGCACAGGGTCGTGTGAAGGGTCTGTTTGCAGCTATAAATAGAGGTGCTTGGTCAACTCATCCCTTAGCAAACCATTTCTCTCACAACTGCAACCATTCCACCACCACTACAACACCACCATCCACCACATTCCTCCATCATCCACCGTTAGATTGTGTGTAGTAGTCTTAGGATCCAAGATTGATTGTAAGAGTTCTTATCAAACAAAGGCCATGCTTGGATAATCTCTTACATCACTTGGTGAAGAAAAAATCTTTTATGTATTACTTTTGATTTCCAAGCTTTGGCTAACTTTTTATTTAGGTATGTATTAGTGACTTTAATAACTTGTTTTTTATCCTGAAAGTGAACTTTATTCTATCATCTCTTCATGTTTTGTTGATTCACTCATTTGTGTCTTTACGGTCTATATAAAGCACGTTAACTGTCTGGAAGGGGGTTAGAAGGGTGGTTTGGTAAAGTTCTTGCCTCGTTTAGTGTATAGATCCTGCGAGGACTTGATTCAAGCTTATTAGTACTTCCCTTGAGGCAGATAACATCAAATCGGGGGAAGTAAGAACGACGTGAATCCATTATAAATAAACTACTATTAAAACTATAAACTGGCCTTGCGAGAATGTATCCCTGATGACTCAGACCAATATGGCCGAGGGTAGCGTTGCCTCCAAAAGAAGGACATACCACATTTTTCATCAATAACTTACTTAATTATCTTCCAATATTCCGGCTTTGCGGGACTGTATCCCGCTGACTCAGACCAATATGGCCGAGGATAGTGTTGCCTTCAAAAGAGGGACATCTCATTATAACTAAGATAATCTCTTTAAAAGCCCAAAGTATGAAAATCATAAAGGATACCTATAAGAGGACTCGGAACCAAGTGATTCTATCTTGTTTATTGTTTCTTTTAATATTTTACTTTCTTTTTAAATTTCATTTGCTAAATATCTTTTCCTAGAATTTTGGTTAGACGTTAACGATACTCTGGTTGTTAAAAAAACAAGGATATGGCAGGGAGGAAGGTTTAGGATCAACTCGGTGGAAGCTCCTCGGCAGGAATCTGCGGATAAAGAACATCGTTAGCCTTAACGCGAGTGGTAGCCTCCCGCGTTTGGACTCCGGCGTGAGAATCAGTTACCAGTTCTTAAGAGTCTTTGCATAATGTAGTAAAGAGTTTTAGAGTGAGAGAGTGAAGTGTGAATACCTTAGGCTGGGCCAAAGTACTCCCTTTTATAGACCTGGTGATCTGCCCAAGGGAACTCTTTTGCCAGCTGTTACCTTCCCCATCGAGTAAGCCTCTTCTTTACTGTTGTTTTCTTGCAGGAGAGACCTTTCCTTTTATGGTAAGTGCACAGGTTTGTTTGTCTCGAGGCCTTTACTTGTGCTTTTGGTTAAAAGGTCAAGTCACTTTGACCTTTGTTATACAATTCCCGAGGTGCTACCGTAACAGTAGCTCCCTTATGCTGTCCCAGCTTCTGGTCGGGAGCTAGCTACACCATTTACTCGGTCCTTGGTTTTATTTGTGCTGGACTGGTTATTATTTTATTTAAGCTTCTTGACCTATCCTTATGTTGTTGGTTAGGGACTTGGTATACCTACGTCATCAGCCCCCCAGTCATAAGTGTTGGTATCTTCTTATGGTAGCGATGCTTATGACTTATAAGTCTAGTTTCCCCATTATTTTAACCTATTGCTTAGGTCGAGGAGCCAAGCTTCCTTGATGCCACATGTCTTTGCCTTTCTAGCCCTTAGTTAGGTTACTGCTATTTTAATGGCCACTTGGCCTAGCCGGCTGTCAAGAAGCGATTGATTGGACATCGTTGCAGGTACTGAGTGCTTCCTGACAGTTTTCGACGGTTACATCTTGTCCCTTAATTTTCCTAATAAATCGGGGTTAGTGTATATTGGTTTATAAAGTAACCTTTTCTTTACCCCTTTTCAATCTAAAATCCTTCAATCGTTCTCCCTTGTCCTGGATATTGTCAAGCATCGCTGGTGTTATATATTTTTCCGGTACGTCCTTCTCATGGCTTCTAACAAGAATGATCTTGCACTTCAGTTTTCCAAAAATCTTAGATTAGGCAGTTTGTTGTTGATCATGGTATCGGCTCTAGTCTTGAAGTTAGGGTTCCTGGGGATTTAACTGCCGATCAATGTCCTGAGGGGTTTTTGGTGTTCTATACCCGTATTTTGGATCAACCAAACTTAAGATATCCCTTTTCTAATTTCTTTATTAGCGTCTTGAAATATTACCGATTGTCACTGGGTCAATTGGCTCCGGTAGGCATTACCCGTATCATGTTCTTTGAGATCCTCTGTCGGGCTTTAAGTTATGAGCCCGATTTGTTGATGTTCCGCGTTTCTTCCGGCTTGCCTGAAATGGAGATTGGTATACTGTTGAGAAGGCTCCTTGTGAGAGTTCTCTTCTAACTACCACTGTTGGGCATACTTATGCCTGGAAAAATCAATTTTTCTTTATCTCTCATGACCTGCTCCCATTTCATATTGTTCCTCGAAAGTTTTCTGAGGCTTTGAATGAGAAAGAGTCGGATGCACAAAGTGTTAACCAGGAGTTACTTCTCAAACTTCGTCCCTATCGTTTGAGGCTTAAGGCTTACCCGGAGGAGCTTCTGGTAATGCTGGGTATAAGCAAGGATTGGCCTGAATCTCGTCGTGAACCGTGTTTTTCTTTAATGACAAAGGTATGTTATGTTTGTTACTGACTTGATCATTTTGTTTTGTTTTAATTTTCTTACTTGTTTCCTTTTTCAGAGATGAGTGCTTTGGATTATCTTGAGATGAATGATGCTACTGGTGTGGAAATTGAGATGAGGGAGCTTGTTGAGGGTGCTCCTTCTATTGTTCTTTGTACCCAGCATGTCCGTACTGGTGGTGATTTCCAGAATGTACCTGTGCAGCCTATTTCTGATGCTCCTTCTGCCAAGAAGATTGCTTCCACAGGCCGTCGGTTGACTAGGGGGATGTCAGCTTCTAAATCCGCTCCCCAATCTTCTGATCCGAAATCTGTTGATAGTGGTGATGAGGATGATGCTAATATTATTGCTTCAATTACTGGGGTTAAGTTTGTTAAGAATGAGGTTTCTGAACTTGTTGGTGAGGGAGGCGATGTTGCTGCAGAGGGAGGCAGTGTGCCTGAGGAGCCTGCTGTTAGTGATGGGGAAGCTGGTACTTCCTCTCCTCGTGTTGCTGTCGTTATGCAAAAATTAAATGAAATGAAAAGGAAACTCCCGGGGAAGCCTGTCAAGGGTTCTAAGGCTTTGAAGAAGGTTAAGATTTATGTTGTTAGTCCCTCCTCTCCTGAGGGAGGTGTTCCTAGGGCCTCCGCAGACATTCATGCCGAGAAGACTGGTGAGGATGAAGCTTCTAAGTCTTCAGGTAAAGGTAAGTTGGGTGATGTTTTGGAGGGGAAGCAGACTGATGAATCAGGGAAGGGGCCGGTATAGGCTGTTTTTGTCCCAAATTGGAAGATTACTGTCTCAGATACCTTGAAGAGCAGTAGGGTGTGCCATAATCTTATACGGAATGTTGCTCCTCCTGTTGAGAAGGAGCTGCTTTTGAGATTGTCTGATGAGGATTCAGCCTACCGCATCATTACCCAAGCTGCTAACCTCCCTTCCTGATGGTCTTGAACGTTGGGCTAACTCGGTGAGCTGGAATGTTGATCTTACAGAAGCTTTGTCGAAGAAGGAGGTCGAGCTTAAAGAATCTTCTGATCTTCTAGCCACTCATCAAGCTAAGGTAAACGATCTTGAGGAGCAGCTTTTCTCTTCTTTAGCTAAAAGGAATGAGGAAGCTAAAAAGGTTGAGATGTGTGACGGGCAGCTGGCTGATTTCAATAATCAGTTAGCTAAAGAGAGAGCTGAGTTTGGTGTTGAAAGGTCATTGTTCAAGAAGGAACGTTCTGCTTATGAGGTAGGTGTTGAAGAGTTGAGGCAGTAGGTCAAGAGTTTGACTAAGGACAGGAAGTGGTTGATTGGGTCTGCTGTTCGCCAGTTTGTGACCTTTCTTCTACACAGCCAGGAGTTCAACAAGCATCTTGCAGGTATTTATTCCAAGGCTATGGCTCACGGTCGTTTACAGGCCTTGTTGCTGCTTCTGAGGCGATTACTCGTGGGGAAGCTATAGAGGGGCTCCCCTCCTACAAGACTGACTTTTTAACTGACTTTGCTGCTGTTGTGAGGAGGATGGAGGCTCTTTCCTACCCGTATGTTGAGAGCTTGTCTCAGATGGTGAACCGCCTTATTGCTGAGCTGCAAGCTTTGAAGCCGGAAGGTCTGAACTTGGATCTTTGTAGGCATATATTGCCTTCTCCCCCGCGAAACAGTCATTGTTTGAATCTGGTATTCAAGATCGGGGAGCTAGCCCTACTAAAGAGGCTGAAATGACCCAAGGTTCTGACCCTGCTACTACCTCCTCCATTCTTGCTGATGCTCCCCCACCCTCATCTCCCAAGGGAGCTAGTTCCTCCGCTCCTGAAGGTGGGGATATTGTCCTTGATGGCTTGTATGGTGACCTTTCCTGAAGTGACGGTCTTTTCTTTGTTTGATGTTGGCATTAACCTTCATGTTTAGTAAGTGTTGTATTTTGCCCTTTATGGGTTACCGTTTGGTGTACTATGACTTAGGCTGCCCCCTTTAGGGGTTTTAAGCCTTTTAGTATGTTTATGACATTCTATGTCTTTGTGATATATTTAGTTTTTCTTATCTCCCTTTGTGCATTCTAATGTTTTGTTTTGCTTTTATGGGAGTATGTATAGCTTTATGGTTCCATGTGAGAATCTTTTGTAGCCTTTTGTATTGTTAGTGTAATGGTTGGTGTAGTTATGTTTATTCTTCTTGTTTGTGATACTATGTACAAACATTTTTCTCTTTTTGCAATGCCTTCTCTAGATGAATTTTGGTCAAGTGGTGCAGTCACCTTTCCTCATTCTTCTATTGAAGAACCGATGTATTTTTTGTGTTCTATCTATTTTCTAGTCCACACTTTTTATTTTTGTGGTATATTTACATAGGTAGCTTTCTTTATTTTTCCTATGAAGCATTTGATGTAAGGTGCTTACCCTTTTACATGGAGTTAGTTTTTTAAATATGTTCGATCCATGGAGATGTATTGTTTTAGGTACCCAACCTTTATACGGGAAGGTATGGCGCCTTGTTCCCGCTGAGCGATATGACCTAGGAGCTCATCCCTTTTTCATGGGTAGATATAGCGTCGGATCCCATGGAGCTTGATTTGGAGGAGCTCACCCTTAGGATAGAACAATAATTTTTGTTAACAAAAGTTGCTGCTTGTGTTTTCATTAAAACTTATTACAGCCAAGTACAGATTCGTTCAACCATTAAAACTGATTACAGCCAAGTACAGTTTCCCGTTCCAATGTCTTGGAACCTTTTGCCTTGTGGGGTTTCCAGCTTATAGGAGCCTCCCCCATGTGCTTCTTTTATAATGTATGGGCCTTCCCACTTTGGGCCCATCTTTCCAGTGTCTTCCATTTTGCTTGCTTCATTATTTCTCAAGAGGAGGTCTCCTGGCTTGAAAGTTTATTTTTTGACTCTTTTGTTGTAGTAACCTTCTAGCCGTTTCTTGTATCTTGCTTCTTGAATTAAGGCAGCTTCTCTGGCTTCTTCCAGCAGGTCTAGGTTTAGCAGGATTTCTGTTTCGTTGGGTACTTCTTGCCTTCTTGAGCTTCTTAGCGTTTGTACCCCAACCTCCGCTGGTATCACTGCTTCGGAGCCATACACTAGGCTATAGGGGGTTCTTTGGTGACTTGTTTTTTCTAACATTCGGATAGCCCACAGCACACTGGGGAGCTCCTCCACCTAGTGTTTTCCATACCTTCCTAGCCTAGTCTTCAGCCCTTCTACTATACTTCTATTCATTCTCTCTACTTGCCCATTGGTTTGTGGGTAACAAACTGAGCTAAAGACCTGCTTGATTTGCAATTCTTGGCACCATGTGCTGAACGATTTTTCTGCAAACTGTTTGCCATTGTCGGTTACCATCTCCCCCGGCAGTCCGAACCTACATACGATGCTTTCCCATACGAAGTTTATTACATTTTTTCCTGTGATTTTTAGTGGCTTCACCTCCGGCCATTTGGTGAAATAGTCTACCGCTACTAGGAGGAATTTGACCTGGCCAGCTGCTGTGGGGAATGGATCTACGATGTCCATACCCTATTTGTAAAATGGCCATGCTGCCAAGATGGGAACTAAGTCATGCTTCGGACGTGCCTTTACCGGAGCGTGTATCTGACATGATTCGCATTTGTGGATGACTTCAGCTGTGTCTTTGTGCATCGTGGGCTAATAGTAGCCCATGTTCATTAGCTTTGTCACTATTGTTCTTACTCCCGCATGCGCACCACATATTCCTTCATGCACCTCATTGATCAAGTAGGTGCTTTGATTGGGACCAACACACCTTAGTAGTGGGGACAGGTAGCCTTTCTTGTAAAGCTTCCCTTCCTCCACTACATATTGGTTAACTTTTGCCCTGATTCTTACAGCTTCTGGCTCTTCTTGGGGGAGCTTCCCTTCTTCGAGGTACTTTTGTATCGGGGTCATCCATGATTCTTGCTCTTCTTTTACTACATCATTGACCTCCTCTTCCTCCACTGTTTTCTTTTTTATTACTTCTACCAGCACCTTCTTCGTTAGGTGTGCAAAGGTTAGGGAAGCCAGCTTGCTCAAGGCGTCGGCTTGCTTATTTCTTGTTCGGGACACTTGGGTTAACGAACAGGATTCAAAACTTTCCATCAACGCTTTTACTTTCTCCTTGTACTGTATCATTGATGGTTCCCTTGTTGTGTATTCTCCTTTTACCTGGCTTACCACTAGCTTTGAATCGATGAAGGCCTTAAGCTCTTTAACACCTAGTGCCTTTGCTATTCTGAGACCTGCTAACAATGCTTCATATTCTGCCTCATTGTTGGTGCAAGGAAAGTCAAGACGTAGTGCATAAGTATGTTCGGTTCCGTGGGGGTACGTTATGATGAGACCTGCCCCGGAACCTTCTATACCAGATACTCCATATGTGAATAACATCCACTTTCCTGCCACTATCGTTTCACATTTTTCCTCCTCTACTTCATTAACCTCCTTGATTCTTGGCATTTCTGTTAAAAATTCAGCCAACACTTGCCCCTTGTAAGCCTTCCTTGGTATGTACTCGATATTGTGTTCCCCCAATCCTACTACTCACTTGGCCATCCTTCCTGAATCTTCAGGTTTTTCCAGGATGGTTCTTAGCGGTTGATCACTCAGTACTTGGATAGGGTGAGCTTGGAAATACCTTCTTAGCCTTTTCGTTGTATGCACCAAGGCTAGAACCAGCTTCTCTAATGGAGAGTAGTTAATTTATGCCATTTTTAGGGCCTTGGTTACAAAGTATACCGGTATTTGTTTTCCTTCCCTTCTACCATAAGCACGGAGTTTATGGCTTCCTGACCTGTGATAACACATTTTAGTGAAACATTAGTGTTTGTTTCATTTTGGTTATATTGACAGGGAATGTGTTTTATTAAACCTGAAGACAAGTAGACGGTGATTGTTTCGTCTTTTGATGGTGCCGCCATGGCAGGTAATGAGGGCGAGGAGCTCTTTGAGTGCTGAGAAGGCTTGTTCAGCTTCCTCCGTCCATTTGAAGCTTTTATTATTAGCACAATTTTTTAATGTTCGGAAGAACGGGAGTGACCTTTCTGCCGACTTAGGGGGGAACCATTTGAGGGTTGCAATCTTTCCGTTCAAGCTTTCGACTTCCTTCTTTGTTTTTGGTGATTTCATTTGTATGATATCTTGAACTTTGTCTGGATTGGCCTAGATGTTTTGCTTCCCTACCACATGACCAAGGAACCTCCCCTCCTCGTACCCAAACGAACATTTGATTGGGTTCAACTTCATATTGATTTTGTTGAGGTTGTGGAATGTTTCCTTGATGTCTTGTAAATATCTTCTTCGCTTTTGCTTTTTATCACTAGGTCATCAACGTATGCTTCCATGTTCCTTCCGATTTGCTCAGAGAAGGCGTTGTCGATGAGCCGTTGGTACGTGGCTCCGACGTTTTTCAACCCAAAGGGCATTTTGGTGTAGCAAAAAATCCCTTTGTTGGTGTGAAATGCCTTCTCTTCGTCTTCTTTTGCCATTTTGATTTGATGATACCCTTTATAATCGTCAAGGAAGCACTTGAACTTATACCCGGTGAGTGATTCTACCTTCCAATCTATCTCTAGTAGGGGGTAACAATCTTTAGGACATGCTTCGTTCAAGTCCTTAAAATCAACACACCTTCTCCACGATCCATCGGGCTTCTTTACCATCATAGGGTTAGCTAACCAGGACTGGTATTTTACCTCCCTTAGGATGTTAGCTTCCACTTGTTTTTCCACCTTCAGACAGGCAGCTTGGCTTCGTTCGGGAGCCAGGCTTCTTTTCTTTTGAGTCACTGGTTTGTATGTTGGAGCAATAGTCAGTGAATGCTCAACTACGTGCCTCGGTACCCCTATCATGTCGCTTGGGCTCCAAGCGAATACCTCTACATTTTCCCTCAGGAGTTGCTTTAACCTTTGTTTTGTGGCTTCCGGGAGGTGGTTGTTTATCCTGATCTTTTGTTTTGGGAAGGAGCTGTTTATGCTCAATTCCTCGTCAGGGCTATCTTTGATTTCGCTACCTCCCCTGCTTCTATTTCCATCGATGCGATTAATAACGCCTCCTTTGTTGGGACCAGCGATGCTATGCCCTTATCGGTTGGGAATCTTGCCATGCCATGGACTGGGGAGACCACATCGTCAAAAGCAGCGAGGCTTGGCCATCCCATCAGCATTTCATAGTTGGAGGGTGAGCTTATTACTATGAATGTTAGCTCCTCCGTTCTTTCCAGGTCACCATCCATGAGGCATAAGCTCAGGGTTAGCTTCCCCAGGGGTTGTACCTTTTCCCATGTGAAGCTTCTTAGGGTTGTATCTGTACTTTCCAACCGGGATTTTGTGTCATCGCTGAGCTGACTAAAGCATCTTTGGTACATGACATTTGATGCTGCTTCGGGGTCCATGTACACGTGACGACCTTCCCTTCCAATTCTGCTTCTACAATGATTGGAAGTTCCATTCTATCTTTTGACTTTGTTGGGGAGAAACATATGACCTATTGGTTCCAAGGGGTGATTCTCCTCCTTTTTCCTTCTTGGTTCCCTTCTCCCCCCACCATGTTGACATTCAATTCTTTCTTGCTTTCTTTCTTCTCCTTGATTTCTTTTACTAAGTGAGCCAGCTCCCCCGACTTAACCGCCTCTTCGATCCTTTTCTTTAGCTGATAACAATCGTTAGTTTGGAGCCCTGTGTCATTATGAAAAGCACAAAACTTGGTTGAATCTCTCTTGTTGGCTGGCTTTGCCAGGGGTCGAGGTGGTTTGAAGGAGTATTTGACCTCCTCTGTTGACAGGATTTCTTGGGGTGTCTTCGTAAGTAGAGTAAAGATGTGTTTGTCTTTTTCTCTACTCGATCGGGGGGACCTTCTTTTATCTTCGAACCTTCTTCCCTCGTAGGGTATGAATGGTCTTATCTCTGGGAAAGACTGGAAACGGGACCTCTTAGACGAGGAAGGTTGGTCTTTCCAGCTACCATGCTCTCTTTTCTTCGAGGCCTGTCTTTCTAAAGCTTCTTCTCCTTTGAGAAATGATTCTGTTCGCTCAAAGGCTTCCTCCATCGTTTGAGGATTGTTCTCATGAAACCTTCTAAGCAACTTTTTAGGTCTTATGACATTCATGAAGGCTGAGACCCTCATTTTTTCGGTTGCCCCGCTATACATCAAACCTTCTCGTTTGAATCTTTCCACAAAAGTTCAAAGGTCTTCATGGTCTTTTTGTTGAATTTGATGCATGACTGTAGCATCCCTTGTACACTTCTTTTGTGGGGTTAAGTTTGATAGGAAACTTTTATACAAGTCATCAAAGGAGGTGATGCTCCTGACCGGGAGCCCACAGAACCATAACCTTGCCGGGCCAATGAGAGTCTGCATAAACATGTGGCAACACTCTGCATTGTTCCATCGCTCCACTGTGGCGGCTCCTGTAAAGACTTGTAAATGATCCTCAGGGTCTTCCGTCCCATCATACGTTTTGACGTTTTAAGGGATCTTTATCTTGGTTTGAAAGATGTAGTTGGCTATTTCGTCGGAGAAGCATGACAACGAGCTCGGCTTGTAGGGCATAGAAGGAATGTTGTTAGTAGCTCCTGCTCCTCTTATGTCTTGGGCAATTGGCTGAGTTTGTAAGTTCTGCCAACCTTGGTTGCCTAAGAGCTGCTGATCCAGCTGTGCTAAGAGCATAGCCATTTGGGGGTTTTGAACATCATATGGCATGCAACCTGGATGAAGACTGGTGAACGGTTACAAGCTCGCGGCCACAGCTCTGCTAGCCAGCGGCAAGGACCTGAGTGCTTCTGCAAAGGTCGTTTGCGGAGGCGGTGAGACAATCTGAGCATGTTGGAGGAGCTGCTCGACTGTGTACTCAGGATATCTTGGGGAAGGTTGGTAAGGGGAGCCGGAGTGACCGCTCCCTTTCCCAAGTATACCTTCCGTAGGGAAACGTGTGTTAGGACTCGGGGAAGCTCGAGTGACACTGGGGGAAGTAGTAGTACACAAAGGAGGAAGCATAGGTGCAAGTGTAACCCGAGGTTCATCATAAGACAAGCGTAGCCTCACTCCCTTGGTTTTTTCTTCACGAACATAGCTATTCAGCAGTTCCCTCAGCTGTATGAAGTTGTTTCTTACCCCTTCCGGCGTTATCTCCATGGTGTTTACCGGAAATAGAACCTCACTGAGCGAGGAGGGCACAACACGTGTGGCAGGAGGTGTTTGGAACAGTTGAGTACCTCCTGTAGTCGGTACGGCATTTAGTCCGTCCGTGTTACTAGGTGAGCTGCCCATTCCCGGTGTGACAGGGGAGTCTGGCAGGGAAAAGGAACTGCCTGAGACTTTCTTTTGGGGGTGATCCTTTCCGTCCATATGGAAAATGAGAACTTAGGAACAGGGCTGTACTACTACAATGGTTGTTCTAAGTAGCGCAGCCCCATGGTGGGCGCCACTTGTTAAAACAACAAGGATATGGCAGGGAGGAAGGTTTAGGATCAACTTCGGTGGAAGCTCCTCGGCTGGAATCTGCGGACAAAGAACACTGTTAGCCTTAACGCGAGAGGTAGCCTCCCGCGTTTGGACTCCGGCGTGAGAATCAGCTATCGGTTCTTAAGAGTCTTAGCATAATGTAGTAAAGAGTTTTAGAGTGAGAGAGTGAAGTGTGAATACCTTAGGTTGCGCCAAAGTACTCCCTTTTATAGACCTGGTGATCTGCCCAAGGGAACTCTTTTGCCAGCTGTTACCTTCCCCATCGGGTAAGCATCTTCTTTACTGTTGTTTGCTTGCAGGAGAGACCTTGCCTTTTATGGTAAGTCCACAGGTTTGTGTGTCTCGAGGCCTTTACTTGTGCTTTTGGTAAAAGGTCAAGTCAGTTTGATCTTTGTTATACAATTCCCGAGGTGCTACAGTAACAGTAGCTCCCTTATGCTGTCCCAGCTTCTGGTCAGGAGCTAGCTGCCCCATTTACTCGGTCCTTAGTTTTATTTGTGCTGGACTGGTTATTATTTTATTTAAGCTTCTTGACCTATCCTTATGTTGTTGGTTAGGGACTTGGTATACCTACGTCATCACCGGTATATAAGTTCTTGTGTCCTTGGACGACCTCGGTATCATACCATCACTATACTATGCCAACGATGGGTGCAATTTCCTTAACGTGTTGTAGAGTGTGATTGTGTTATATCGTGTTTTATAAATTTAAAGCTTGATAAACGAATAAAAGTGCTTATACAAGATCAAAAAATTATACCTATACCCTGACACGTCAGTGGCCATTTTACTTTATCACTCAATGAGCAACCCGTTTCGAACCCACCTATGGACGACCAAATGGTTGACCATTTCGGGTATCACGAGCCTACCTCCCACTACCTAAACGAACCGTATCGTAACCTGGTTCATGATCCTGATTCAGGTGAATACTACGGAGAAGAAGAAGAAGGGCCACTAGCCGATAAACATGAAGAACAAGTGGAGGAAGAAGTAGAAGTTAAGTACCTAAACAAACCGTGTCGTAACCCGATTCGTAATCCTGATTCGGACGAAGACTACAAAGAAGAAGAGCCACTAGACGAAGAAGATGAAGAACAAGAGGAGGAAGATGTACAAGTTAAGGCAAGTCGTGGAGGACGGGACAAAGGGAAAAAAACCACCAACAAAACGGTACCTTGGACCGAAGATGAAGAGGTTGCATTGGTGAAGGCTTTCTAACATATTTTCGATTACTAAAGTGTCGAAAATCAACAACAAAAAACCATTTTTGGAGACGAATTATCAACATTTTGGAAGACTAAACAGTGCTACTACTCGGTCCATGCATCAAATGACATGCAAATGGATGGATATAAATAAAAAATTAGTCCATTCAGTGCGTGCTACATGGAAAAAATATATTATTTTCTTACCATTTTATTGTATAGAATTTAAAATATATACCTTTATTTTTTTACTTATTATTAATGGTATACCTTTAATATATGTTCGCTTCACAATCAATCAAGTGGAACGATGACGCAAACGTAATCCAAGCCGCCCTAAGTGATTACCAAAGACTTTACTTGAATAAAACTGGATTTATTCATTTAAAGGCTTGGGAAATTGCGAGGACTTATGAAAAATGAGTATCCATTCCATTGGTTGATCTTGATGGCCCAATAGGTACTCGTACAAAACCTTAATGGATGGGTTATCAAGCAACATTTCCGACATCAATTTAGATGACGACACAACACCAACAAGGCCACAACAGGAGGAAAGTTTCAAGTCTTCAAGCAAAGGGAATGAAGGTTGGGTGGATTCCATGAACGAATTCAAGTCGACTACAATGTTGGGCATAGAGGAGAATTGAGAACGACTCCAGTTGTTGGTGGATACAAAGTTAAAAAGAGAAGAGCAATACATAAAACACTTGGTTGAGATCGAGAAGAAAAAAGATTTGAAAGTGTTGGGCCAATCACACGAAAATGCCTAAGAACCATACTGGTCGATTTTCATAGAAAGCAAACGAGAAATTTGTGCGAAGTGGAATTGTTAATGTAACTTTTAGGTTATTTTTTTTTAATTTAGTAGTTCAATTTTTTTTTCTTTGCAACATTTATTTTTTATTTTAATTATGTAGTTTATTTTAAAGTTAATTGTCCGGATGGTCCTTGTGATTTGCCATTTTTTCACGTTTAGTTCCCACATTTTCAAAATGACATGTTTGCTCCCTGTGGTTTAACAAATTGTTACTCAGATAGTCCTCTCAATGGATGAAGGTTAGTTTTTCTAGTTAAGTATATGTAAAATGACTTAACTACCCTCACTTTTATTATAATAAAGAAAACAAATAAAATAATTAGTCTAAAAAGCAAGTGGGCCCCACAAATGTTCTTCACCATCAGACCTCCTACCTCTTCCACACCCTCCCTCTACCCTCCGGTAACCTCCCCTAACCTCCACCGCCGATGACCTCCCCCCAACCTCCACCCTTTCCGACCATACGCCACCACACCCATCCACCTTTCCGTCACCCCGTCATCATCCAAACCCGCCACCCCGTCCAAACCCATAACCACCTCCACCATCGCATGTCACCTCCGACATCATCATCATGATCGACCATAAATTGCAGCTACTAAAACCACCTTAAAAACAATCTCAGTCACCATTGCCGAAAGTTTTTTTTCTGGTTCACATCAATCGGCTTCAACATCGTTTTGTTTTAATGATCTTAAGGAAATAGGCAACAAGTTTCAACTTGCAGAGACTAAGAGTCTTACTTAACATAACCTGCTAGCCTTTACATTGAGAATGAAAATATAAGTATATCATTAATTAATTAAAGTTACAAGCTTACCTCATGTGGGTTCTGAGTCGTTAAATTGACGGCAGTGAAGGAGACTCAAATTAAATAGCTTTGATCTAAAAGACACAAACTGAATAGATGCCGACCTTTTGTGAGTTGTTTAAATTAACGATAGTGAAGGAGATTACGGCGGCGGTGAAGCATATCTGTATCGGAATGGATGCGTCTCCGGCAGTGAACCATCGGATGAAAACTCAATCACTTGTCGGATCACTAGATATTCCATCGGTAACTGATGGTGACGGAAACGAAGAGATCCGGTAACCAATCAATGCCGATTCGGATCTGGTCGGGTCGGGAAGGATGGTGCCGGATTCAATCAGTTGTAAGGGGGATTTGAGGTGTGTGGCGGCAGATATGGTGTTTCCGGCTATAGTGGTTCGCCGGTGCATCGATGGGGATTATTGCTTACCCGTGGTCTGGTGACTGGTTACAACTTCCAAGCGGACGGGTGCAGGTGGTGGTGGGAGTTGCTGAATATGTGAGGAAGAAGGATGGATAAGGAAGATATAATTAAACTTTAATTGTATTTCTTTATGGTAAGGGTATTTTAGTCGATGTACGTACATGTACTTAACTGGAAAAACTAACCTTCATCTATTGAGAGGATCATCTGAGTAACAATTTGTTATCACAGGAAGTAAACATGCTATTTTGAAAATGTGAGGACTAAATGTGAAAAAATAACAAACCACAGGGACTATCCGGGCAATTAACTCATTATTTTATATTTTACTTTTTTTAATTTTAATGCAACTTTTAATTATCTGTCTTAAATATTTTATTTTAATTTAATTTTTTTTAAATTAGTGAGAGATGACCATCGCAATCGCAAGTGTGACAGTGAAATATAAGAAGTGAGGTGTCATATGATGTGTGATGGAGAGCATAAGTGATGACCACCCCATACACCATAAAAATAAGATTTGTGGTTTTCTAAGTTAGTTGTTTAAAAAACCGAACTTATTACTACCTACTATTTGGTCCCTAATGAATCAACCAAGCAACCCAATAAAAATAGTAGTCTAACTAGTAAACCAACGAATAAAAACACGATCATTTTGTTCATTTTTTTCATTTATTTATTTTATGTTTGTTTTTAACAAACAGACTATAAAAAAAAAACCTTTTGCTTCAAGTGCTGATATTTAAATAAACTAATACGGCAACACCTTATTCAATTATACTATTATTATACTATTATTAAAAATACAAGGTATGAATAATAATAGTATAATATTATAATAATATATATAGTTTTTTAAATACTTTATAATAATATAATAATATATAGAGTTTTTTAAATACTTTTATTATTTTAGTATTATAATAATTATTTTATTTACATTTTGTATTAGATACTCGTTTTAGGGGCTTGGTTTTTCATCTTTATATTGATAGACTATGTGTGTTTTCGGTTGCGTTTGTGTTATATTCTTTTTGTATGTTTATTTGACCCGTATATCTGGATTTAGTTTAGGGGTTGGGGGTCTCACTCGAGGCGTCCTCTCTATCCTCTGGGATAGAGGTAAGGCTTACCTACATCTCACCCTTCCCCAGACCCTCTTAGCTTGTCTATAGGTGAGATTATACTGGGTATGGTTGTTGTTGTTGTATTTTATTTACAATTTAAGTTAATACGTTTTCATATTTTTCTTAATTTGGATGATTTTTTTTTATCACGGGTTGGTATAAGTTTTGTGTCAACCGGTATTGGTATCAAAAATACCGGTACGGTCCTAATCGGTATTGGTATCAAAAATACCGGTACGGTCCTAATCGGTATCGGTACATGAAGGTAAAAACCAGCACCAGCCTGGTTAGAAAACACCAAAAGTCAGTACCGAATTGATATTGAAAATCTTTTAGTTCGGGAAATTTGGTTCTGCTACGTGGTACCAAATGCTCATCCATGATCATGGGTAAGTACAAATAACAATGGTATTGTACAACTTTTTTTGTTGATTTTCTTCAACTTTTAATGACTTTTTTTTTAATTTCTGAGCTTGGTGCCAACCGATACCAAATCGGTACTGTTACCGAATATACCGGTTACGGTACCCGTATATGAAGGTATAAACCGGTAGCCAACCGGTACCAGGAACGCCAAAAGTCGGTACCGAATTGGTACTAAGATCTTTCGGTTCGAGAAATTCGGTACCGGTACCTGGTACCATTTGCTCATCTCTGACCATGGGTTTCATACGAACATCATTACCATACAACTTTTTTGGTTGATTTTCTTTCCGTTATCTTTTACTATTTTTTTCTACATTTTCTTTTTATTCTTATCAACGGTTTTGTATGCAACGCGCTCGTAGTGATTTCAAAACACATGTAAATACAAACTAAATGACAAAAGAAGTTCGCCGCAACGCGACGACAGTGATAAACCTACTTCATTTAATTTAAACGACTACAAAGTACAAATAACGAGCGACAAGAATGATTAGATTTGTTTTAAGATCACATATTTTTTTATGAAAGGGAGATCACATATTCACATGACATTTTTCCCATGAGCTTCAGTGTCAGTAACATCTTAATTTGAATTACATCCGTTGTAATGAACTTATCTACTTTGAATAGGGTGTTATGAAATACAAACAAAGGTTGACATTTTACAAGGCCCCACTGCATGAATCCAGGTTTGATAACATAAAACTAATAGAATAATAGCTGTCTTCAGGTTTTGTATTGGGAAGGAAACTTGGTCTAAGCAAGTAGAAATTGCAACTTGGAAAATGATCATGTGCCTAAAAATAAAAATTAAGATACATGATAGACACTAAAAGAGCTCTGTGTATATATAGTAGGTTTTGTACATATTGATAATCGCACTGTTATCTTTTAAAAATATATATGAGTTGCACGGTTGAATAAACTCATGTACTATACTAATACAATACAATGTATTATAATTTGTTAATATATACAGTCGTCAACTTAAAAAATGAACATTAATATAACAGTTATAAATTTTGTTAAGTTAATTTTTGAAACAATATAAAAAATTAATAACTATTCTCATATAAAATTCATTTAGTTAAAAAAATAGGTATCTATAATTAAGTAGGATAAAGAGGCAAGTAAATAAAAAAGTGGATGCTTTCAATGGATGATACATGAGAAAACTCTTTTTCATGAGAAAAAACAAACATTTGATATTAAATCTCGAAATTAAACGTTGACTTTGTCAACTTCCCAAAATAGCCATCTAAAAACTCTCTCAGAGCTCCAACACACAATCCAAGAAGACTTGGAGCCTTTTCAATAATAACCAATCAAAACTAGTCACATGTCTAAAAATCTCTGTAGCGGCTTGGAGCCTTTTCAGCGCCGCCAAACTCCTTGTAGCAGTTGGCTTGAGCCACTTCAGGTGGCTCCCTACATGTAAGAGCTTGATGGCTTAAACGACTCAAGATGTTGTGAACCTTCCAAGAGCCTCTTCATCCTTTTATATATATATATATATATATATATATGACAAGGATCGGTTAGGAACCACTCTTTATTGCGAAAACCGCGAGAACCAGTGTGAACACAAACAAAAATACCTAAAAAAATCGAAAAAAATACCAAAATATTTTTTTGTTTTTTAATATTTTTTTGAAAAAGTCGCTATATTTACTCAACAATAAAAAAAATTTCAAAAAAATAAATTAAAAAAATTTTGAGTACCAACTATCCATGCACATGTGCATTTTCGTCATTTCTTTGACAAATTCCATAATACATTACAAACATTAGACAATTATACTTCCATTTACACTACCATGTGTAACACACTACTTTTTACGTTACCAATAGCAATGTACATGTGTATCTATATATATTAACATGAAATAAGGTGTTTTGTTACACTAATTTGAACACATTTCTCTTTCATCTATCATACCATCCATAATACACTACCATGCACATGTGCATTTTTATCATTTCTTTGACAAATTCCGTAATACATTACAAACATTAAACAGTTGCACTTTCATTTACACTACCATGTGTAATGTACTACTTTTTATGTTACCAATATAAGAAATGCACATGTGCATCTATATGTATCAACATGAAATAAGGTGTTTTGGTATACTACTTTGAATACACTTTCTCTTTCATCTATCATACCATCCATAATACACTTCCATTACTTCCTACCATCCATAATACAATACCATTACCTCCTACTATTTATAATACAATACCAATACCAATATTTTCACTTTATTACATGTATATCAACACCGTTTATATCATACAATCAACATATTACATCATAAAGAGACAACTATAATGAACCCATCAACCACTAGATATAATTAACCAAAAAACATATATATGAGCCTACTTTATCATTCAAAATCACAAACTTTTTGTACCAAAACACGGTATATAATTGTTATACATAATAATGCACATGTGCATCTAATGTAAAATTGAGTGTATTATGGATGGTATTGTAAATTAAAGTGCAATTGTCTACTAGTGATAATGTATTACTGAATTTGTCGAAGTTATGATACATACGTATATGTGCATTGATAACTGTTACTCGAAAAAAAAAAATTTGGTAACGAAATATAACGATTTTATTAAAAAATATTAAAAAATAAAAAAAAAATTGTGACTGTTTTTTTTTATTTTTTTACATTTTATTTTGCAATAAAGGTGGTTCTCACAATAAAGGTGGTTCTCGCATGAACCTTACCATATATATATATATATATATATATATATATATATATATGGAAGGGTTCTAGAGTGAACCTAATTTTATTTGTAAACCGTGAGAACCATTCTCAATCATTGATCTTTAAGATGAACGGTTATAAAAAAGGCAATAAAATAAAGAGGTTAATGGTATAATTAATTATTAATTAAAGATAAGGGTGTATTGGTAATTTTGCTATCCTATCATAACTTAATATTGTATTTTTTTTAATTTTCGCTGAGGTTATGTATACACAAGTGTACATGCCGTTGTTCCTACAATGTACACAAGTGTACAAGTTGTTTGTACACTGTTGTACATTTGTGTATTGAACTCATGTACACCTGTGTATATAAACAGTAAAACGGTGAAAAACGAAACTTCATATATTTTTCGTTTTTATTAAAAAAAACTACAACAATATTATACTCAAATTAAAGAGAATAAAAAAAACCCATTTTATGGTGTATTTAAAAGAAAAAAAATATGAACATATGAAAAGGTTATAACGATTTAAAGATCCTAAGGGGTAGTTAATTTTATGTTATAACTTCCTTATTTAAATTGATTAATTACCATCATATCCTTTACATCTAAAAAAAATGATCAATGGCTCAGATTTGTTCACAAGGTTCACAAACAATGATGTTGTTAATTCATGAACCTCAACCTATATATATATATATATATATATATATATATATATAATATATATATTATATATATGATAAAGATCCGTTAGGAACCACCCTTTATTGCGAGAACTGCGAGAACCAGTGTGAACACAAACAATAATACCTAAAAAAATACCAATTTTTTTTTGTTTTTTTAATATTATTTTTGAAAAAGTCGCTATATTTAGTCAACAATAAAAAAATAATTTTTTTTCAAAAAAAAATAAATTTTGAGTACCAACTATCCATTCACATGTGCAGTTTCGTCATTTCATTGTCAAATTTCATAATACATTACAAACATTAGATAATTGAACTTTCATTTACACTACCATGTGTAACACACTACTTTTTACGTTACCAATATTAGCAATGCACATGTGTATCTATATATATATCAACATGAAATAATGTGTTTTGGTACACTAATTTGAATACATTTTCTCTTTCATCTATCATACCATCCATAATACACTACCATGCACATGTGCATTTTCATCATTTCTTTGACAAATTCCGTAATATATTACAAACATTAGACAATTGTACTTTCATTTACACTACCATGTGTAATACACTACTTTTTATGTTACCAATATAAGAAATGCACATGTGTATCTACATGTATCAACATGAAATAATGTGTTTTGGTACACTACTTTGAATACACTTTCTCTTTCATCTATCATACCATCCATAATACACTTCCATTAACTCCTACCATCTAGAATACAATACCATTACCTCCTACCATTTATAATACAATACCAATACCAATATTTTCACTTTATTACATGTATATCACACCGTTTATACCATCCAATCAACATATTACATCATAAAGTGACAACTATAATGAACCCATTAACCACTAGATATAACTAACCAAAAAAACATATATATGAGCCTACTTTATCATTCAAAATCATAAACTTTTTGTACCAAAACTCGGTATATAATTGTTATACATAATAATGCACATGTGCATTTAATGTAAAATTGAGTGTATTATGGATGGTATTGTAAATTAAAGTGCAATTGTCTACTAGTGATAACGTATTACTGAATTTTTCGAAGTTATGATACATATGCACATGTGCATGGATAACTGTTACTCGAAAAAAAAGTTTTTTTTGTAACGAAATATAACGATTTTTATTAAAAAATATTAAAAAATAAAATAAAAATTTTGAGTGCTTTTTTTTTTAGATTTTATTTTTCAATAAAGGTGGTTCTCGCGGTTCTCACAGTAAAGGTGGTTCTCGCATGAACTTTACCCTATATATATATATATATATATATATATATATATATATATATATGGTAGGGTTCTAGAGTGAACCCAATGTTATTTGTGAACCGTGAGAACCATTCTCAATCATTGATCTTTGAGATGAACGGTTATAAAAAAGGCAATAAAATAAAGTGGTTAATGATATAATTAATTATTAATTAAAGATAAAGGTGTATTGGTAATTTTGCTATCCTATCATAACTTAATATTGTATTTTGTTTAATTTTCGTTGAGGTTATGTATACACAAGTGTACATGCCGTTGTTCTTACAATGTACACAAGTGTACAAGTTGTTTGTACACTGTTGTACATTTGTGTATTGAACTCATGTACACCTGTGTATATAAACAGTAAAACGCTGAAAAACGAAACTTCATATATTTTTCATTTTTATTAAAAAAAACAACATTATACTCAAATTAAAGAGAATAAAAAACCCGTTTTTATGGTTTATTTAAAAGAAAAAAATATATGAACATATGAAAAAGTTATAACGATTTAAAGATCCTAAGGGGTAGTTAGTTTTATGTTATAACTTCCTTATTTAAATTTATTAATTAGCATCATATCTTTTACATCTAAAAAAATGATCAATGGCTCAGATTTGTTAACAAGGTTCACAAACACAATGATGTTGTTCATTCATGAACCTCAACTTATGTATATATATATATATATATATATATATATATATATATATATATATATATATATATATATATATTGGATAAGGATCCGTTAGGAACCACCCTTTATTGCGAGAACCAGTGTGAACACAAACAGTAATACCTAAAAAATACCAATTTTTTTTGTTTTTTTTTTAATATTTTTTTTGAAAAAGTCGCTATATTTACTCAACAATTAAAAAATAATTTTTTTTCAAAAAAAAATAATAAATTTTGAGTACCAACTATCCATGCACATGTTCAGTTTCGTCATTTCATTGTCAAATTTCATAATACATTACAAACATTAGACAATTGAACTTTTATTTATACTATCATGTGTAACACACTACTTTTTACATTACCAATATTAGCAATGCACATGTGTATCTATATATATCAACATGAAATAAGGTGTTTTGGTACACTAATTTGAATACATTTTCTCTTTCATCTATCATACCATCCATAATACACTACCATTACCTCCTACCATCCATAATACAATACCATTACCTCCTACCATTTATAATACAATAACAATACCAATATTTTCACTTTATTACATGTCTATCAACATCGTTTATACCATCCAATCAACATATTACATCATAAAGTGACAAACTATAATGAACCCATCAACCAATAGATATAACTAACCAAAAAACATATATATGAGCCTACTTCATCATTCAAATCACAAACTTTTTGTACCAAAACACGGTATATAATTGTTATACATAATAATGCACATGTGAATTTAATGTAAAATTGAGTGTATTATGGATGGTATTGTAAATTAAAGTGCAATTGTTTACTAGTGATAACGTATTACTGAATTTTTCAAAGTTATGATACATATGCACATGTGCAATGGATAACTGTTACTCGAAAAACTTTTTTTTTTTTGTAACGAAGTGTAACGATTTTTATTAAAATCGTTATTAAAAAATAAAATAAAAATTTTGAGTGCTTTTTTGATTTTTTTAGATTTTATTTTGCAATAAAGGTGGTTCTCGCGGTTCTCGCAATAAAGGTGGTTCTCGCATTAACCTTACCCTATATATATATATATATATATAAATGTTATTTGTGAACCGTGAGAACCATTCTCAATCATTGATCTATTTGAGATGAACGGTTATAAAAAAGGCAATATAAAACAAAGAAGTTAATGATATAATTAATTATTAATTAAAGATAAGTGTGTATTGGTAATTTTGCTATCCTATCATAACTTAATATTGTATTTTTTTTTAATTTTCGCTGAGGTTATGTATACACAAGTGTACATGCCGTTGTTCCTACAATGTACACAAGTGTACAAGTTGTTTGTACACTGTTGTACATTCGTGTATTGAACTCATGCACGCCTGTGCATATAAACAGTAAAACACTGAAAAAACGAAACTTCATATATTTTTCGTTTTTATTAAAAAACTACAACAATATTATACTTAAATTAAAGAGAATAAAAAAACCCGTTTTTATGGTGTATTTAAAAGAAAAAATATAAACATATGAAAAAGTTATAACGCTTTAAAGATCCTAAGGGGTAGTTAGTTTTATGTTATAACTTGCTTATTTAAATTGATTAATTACCATCATATCCTTTACATCTAAAAATGATTAATGGCTCAGATTGGTTCACAAAGAAGGATGTTGTTCATTCATGAACCTCAACCATATTTATATATATTTATATATATATATATATATATAGGATAAGGATCCGTTAGGAACCACCCTTTATTGCGAGAACCGCGTGAACCAGTGTGAACACAAACAGTAATATCTAAAAAATACCAAATTTTTTTTTTTTAATATTTTTTTTGAAAAAGTCGCTATATTTACTTAACAATAAAAAAATAATTTTTTCAAAAAATAAATAAATTTTGAGTACCAACTATCCATGCACATGTGCATTTTCATCATTTCGTTGTCAAATTCCATAATACATTACAAACATTAGACAAGTGTACTTTCATTTACATTACCATGTGTAATACACAACTTTTTACTTTAACAATATTAGTAATGCACATGTGTATCTATATATATCAACATGAAATAAGGTGTTTTAGTACACACATTTGAATACATTTTCTCTTTCATCTATCATACCATCAATAATACACTACCATGCACATGTGCATTTTCATCATTTCTGTGACAAATTCCGTAATACATTACAAACATTAGACAATTGTACTTTCATTTACACTACCATATGTAATACACTACTTTTTATGTTACCAATATAAGAAATGCACATGTGCATCTATATGTATCAACATGAAATAAGATGTTTTCGTACACTACTTTGAATACACTTTCTCTTTCATCTATCATACCATCCATAATACATTTCCGTTACCTCCTACCATCCATAATACAATACCATTACCTCCTACCATTTATAATACAATACCAATACCAATGTTTTCACTTTATTACATGTATATCAACACCGTTTATACCATCCAATCAACATATTACATCATAAAGTGACAACCATAATGAACCCATCAACCACTAGATATAACTAACCAAAAAACATATCTATGAGCCTACTTCATCATTCAAAATCACAAACTTTTTGTACCAAAACACGGCATATAATTGTTATACATAATAATGCACATGTGCATTTAATGTAAAATTAAGTGTATTATGGATGGTATTGTAAATTAAAGTGCAATTGTCTACTAGTGATAATGTATTACTGATTTTTTCAAAGTTATGATACATATGCACATGTGCATGGATAACTGTTACTCGAAAAAAAAAAGTTTTTTTTTGTAACGAAATACAACGATTTTTATTAAAAAATATTAAAAAAAATAAAATAAAAATTTTGAGTGCTTTTTTTATTTTGTTAGATTTTATTTTGCAATAAAGGTGGTTCTCGCATGAACCTTACCCTATATATATAAATATATTATATTTTATATATATAGGGTAAGGTTCATGCGATATTTATATATATAGGGTAAGGTTCATGCGAGAACCACCTTTATTGCAAAATAAAATCTAAAAAAAAAATATCAAAAAAGCACTCAAATTTTTTTTTTAAATCGCTACATTTCTTACTCTTAAAAAAATTCGAGTAATAGTTATCCATGCACATGTGCATATGTATCATAACTTCGACAAATTCTGTAATACATTATCAGTAGTAGACAATTGCACTTTAATTTACAATATTATCCGTAATACACTGCTTTTTAGATTACCAATATTCAAAATACACATGTGCATCATTTTGTATAACAATTATATAACGTGATTTGGTACAAAAAGTTTGTGTTTTTGAATGATGAAGTAGGCTCATATACATGTTTTTTGGTTAGTTATATCTAGTGGTTGATGATTTGGTTATAGTTGTTACTTTATGATGTAATATGTTGATTGGATGGTATAAATGGTGATAGATATACATGTAATAAAGTGAAAATATTGGTATTGGTATTGTATTATAGATGGTATGAGGTAATGGTATTGTATTATGGATGGTATGAGGTAATGGAAGTGTATTATGGATGGTGTGATAGATGAAAGCAATAGGTTATTCAAAGTAGTGTACCAAAACACCTTATTTCATGTTGATACATATAGATGCACATGTGCATTTCTAATATTCATAATGTAAAAAGTAGTGTATTACACATGGTAGTGTAAATGAAAGTACAATTGTCTAATATTTGTAATGCATTATAGAATTTGTCGAAGAAATGATACATATGAACATGTGCATGGTAGTGTATTATGGATGAAATGATGGATGAAAGAGAAAGTGTATTCAAAGTAGTGTACCAAAACACCTTATTTCATATTGATACATATAGATGCACATGTGCATTTCTAATTTTGGTAACGTAAATATTAGTGTATTACACGTGCTAGTGTAAATGAAAGTACAATTGTCCAATGTTTTTAATGTATTACGGAATTTGTCAAAGAAATGATAAAAATGCACATGTGCATGGATAACTGTTACTCAATTTTTTTATTTTTATTTTTGAAAAATAAATTATTTTTTTTGTTGAAAAAATATAGCGAATTTTTCAAAAAAAAAATATTAAAAAATCAAAAAAAATAATTTTGGGTGTTTTTTAGATTTTTTAAGTATTACTATTTGTGTTCACACTGGTTCTCGTGGTTCTCACAATAAAGGGTGGTTCCTAACGGATCATTGTCCTATATATATATATATATATATATATTACGAATTTAACTAAAAACATTAAAATGTTAAAATTTTCCACTAAACAACATTAAATTTTAAACACATGTTGGTGGATATGTCTGTTGCCTACGTCATTATGTATTGAGTCTGAGTGAATAGGGCTTAATCTGTTAGAAACAATGCGTATTTAAGTGAGTTAGGAGCCAAGTTCGCTTGACATTGATGTTGGAATGTCAAGTAAGTTCGCCCGAACTTCCATACCCACCAGCGAACTTGTGCAAGTATATATAGGTGCCTTGGTGATTTAATTTGGAACGTGGAGAGATTTTGGCACAGAGACGGCGAAGCTCTGTTAGATCCGGTTCTCGAATGTATTGAACTTTAGATCAATGAAAACAACATTTAAATGAGTAATTCTTGTTATTTGGTTAACTTGTAATTAGTTTCCGCCTAATTGGACAATAGATAACAAATTTAGGTTCCCGTGCTAATCGCGGACGTTACTACAAGTGGTATCAGAGTCTGGATATCTAAATTTGCTGGAATTAAGACAAGAATTTCTCTTATTCTACTCCATTCTATCATTTTTCTTAATATTTTCACATATTTGATGATTTCATGGACAAAATCAGCTAAAAATTGAATATGTCACTTAAAATACAGTTGTGATAAACCCTTGAGCGTTTGGACATCAAATTCAACCGAATTGATAGCAAAAAGTTCAAAAAACCATGAATTACCAAATCATTTTATCCGAACTTGAGACCAAGTTCGATCGAACTTGACTAAAATCCTCTGAATTTTAATCTAGTTCGTCCGAAGTTGATAGTTTTTTAAGGAATTAACCTCAAGTTCGCTCGAACTCAGCTAAATATTCTTCAATTTTATCAAGTTCGCCCGAACTTGTATAAAATTTGTTGAAAATTAGCCTAAGTTAGCTCGAACTTAGCTAATTTCTTGAAAACTCTTGCTAAGTTCGATCGAACTTACTGTTTTTCTTGAAAATTCTTTACAACTTCGCTTGAAGTGAAAAGTTTTCTCTAAACGCACATCAAGTTCGACGGAACTTGAGTGTTTTGGATAATTTTTGAAAATTCTCATCTAAGTTCGATCAAACTTCTGAAAAACTGAAATCAAAATCTGACTTTCACACAAGTTCGACCGAACTTGTCAATTACTAATTAGTTTTTGAGTGTTTTTTATCGCATTTCAGATAAGTCTTCAGATTGTCATAATGGAAGTTTTCCATAACGTGTTTGTTTCACAAATGTCTTCTTCATCAAATGCTAATACTCTTGCGGCAAACCAGATGAATATCGACAATGAAATGGGTACTACGTCGAAACCGTCAAAGCTAATGAGTTTGAAGGGTGGAAGGAAAAGTTTGTGAATTGGATGCAAGCGAATCAATTCAACACCTGGGTTGCAGTTGAGAATGGTTATAAATGGCCAAAAGATGAGCGTGATCAAGATCTTCCACTGAATAAGTTTTCACCAGCTGACAAAGATAACTATGTCGCTGAGAAGAAAATGATTAGCTTGATACAACAATCAGTAAAAGAAGATATTTTGATTCTTTTGCCAGAATATGAAACATCACAAGAATTATGGCACGCTCTTTATGACAAATTCAAAGGAAGTGATGAGATGATCAAAAACAAAAAGGCCTTGATTAAGAAAGAGTTCGAGATTTTCCCAATGATCAAAGGTGAGACGATGAAGCAGATGATTGATAGATATTGTCACCTCATGGTACAAATGCGAAGACATGATATCAAACGATCTAATGAAGAGCAAATCCAGAAATTAGCCGATGCACTTCCAGAAGGAGAATGGATAACATATCTGATGATTTTGAAGAATAGTCCATCTTGGAGACATTTCAAGTTGTCATCCTTCATCGACAAACTAGAAGGTCATGAAATGGAATTGATGAAGATTGCAAAATCAAAGAATGCTAATGTTGTTCAAGATGTTGGTGTTTATTATAAAGGAGGTGTTCAAGATACTCCGATACCCAAAAATTCAAACAGCATTTAGTGCAAATACAATTTCTTCTCTAAATCAAAGTTCTCCATATGCTGGATATATTAGTGCTAGTTCAAGTTCGTCATTTCAAAATCAGACAAGCCAAGCCAGTACTGATTCAAATGTTTTCCGGTGCAACATAGCAGTCGATTTGAAGAATGTATTTCCTGAAAAAGTGGCCAAACAGCACATAGCACTTCTTGCTACTGTTCTTGAATCGTATGAAAGTCTTGTTGCTGGAAAGATCGGTAATCCGGAAATGACTGCTGAGGAGTACGATCAGGTAGACGAAGAAGAGTTGGAGCTGATGGATATAAAATGGAGTCTAGCATCTATCATCAGGAGAGTTACCAAGTTTGTGGCACTCACTGGAAGGGATATTGGCAATTCAAGCAATAGGCTTGGATTTGACAAGTCTAAAGTCACATGCTTCAGGTGTCGACAGAAAGGACACTTCAAACGAGAATGCAACAATCAAGAGGCAAGTGGAAATCAAAATCCTTTCGGCAGCAACAATGAGTACTACAAGAAAGCTCTTCAATATAAGCCATATCCAAAGAGAACACAAGTCGAAGTTGAAGATAAATCTCCAAAGAAAACCGAACAAGCTCTTGTTGTTACTCATGAAGAAGATGGTTTTGACTGGAACAGGTACATCGGAAAAAAACTGGTGTTGCTATGAAGGCAGAGGTAGTGGAAGAATCTGAGATATCATATGTTGATGCTGCTTTGGAAAATGCCATTCTAGAATGTTATAGGCAGAGAGCTGAGGAAGAAGAAATAGCTTACCTTGAGATGCAAAGGCAAGAAGTATTGAAATCAGAGGCAGAAAAGGTAAAAGTTGAGGTAAGTATGTCTGACAAGGAAGTTGTGAAAGTTGTGGAGGTTGAAAAACCTTGCACAAAGTGCGCAAGTCCTTGTGAACCTTGTCTTGAAAAGGTCAAAGTCATAAAAGAAATAATTGTACATAACGAAAATTTTCGTTACGATTACAGAACTATGAAAGAAGCTTATGACAAAATAACAAGCAAATATAAAAATGTCGAAAAAGCTAATCTTGAACTCAGTGCTAATGTAAAGATGTTAAATGCCACAATAATTGAAAAACAAAAAGAAATTAACATGTACATTAATACTATTGCCGAAACAAAGCGTGAGCTTCATGACATAAAAATAGGAACAGAAAGGGTAAGACAATTGCTGAAAAGTTACACCACAAACGCCTATGTCATTGATCACATTTTACCAACGATTAAGTCGGAGGAAAATGGTGATAAATCAAAGCGTAAAGAATACGGAAGTGTTCCTCCATCACTTCTTGCAAGTTATTCATGCAAGAAAGATGATGAGATTGAAAACACATTTAACATATTACTTCTATCAGAAATGAAAGATAAATTGCCTGAGAACATTGACGTAGACTTTACAAAATCAGATGATGACAATGAGCGGTGGTAAAAAATGTGGTTAAAAAGGTGTTAGGAAATGATTATGATGAAGGCAGCTCTGAAAGCGCCAAATCAAGTTCGAACAACTTGGAATCACAATCTGAAGATGACGATACATCATCAGAACATGATCTAAGTGATGATCCTAATATTGTCATGTACAAGATTAAGGAATCTGATATATTGTACTTTGATGATAGTTTTCCGATTCGGAACGTGAAAGAGGACCAACTTGATAAATTTTTCAAACTTGTAGAAGTTTCATCAGATGATATTGAGAAAAATGAGAAAAGATTTTACTCGAAACCCAAAAGGAATGCTAACAATTATCGAAAGTTTGGTGGTGATTTTCCTGAGAACAGGAGAGCAGGATTGGGTTTGGAGGAAAATAAAGATGAGCCGAGAAAGGACCAGAAGTCGCCAGTTCATGAATACAAAGGTAAACACATGAAGTTTGTATATGGGACAAACACGGTTCAAGAAGAAGGTACGATTGGTAAGAAATCGAATGATGAATTCAAAAAGGAAAAAGAACTTCTGGACAAGGCTAAGACCAAGTCCACAAGTGGAGTAAAACCCACTAGTGGACATGCTCATGATAATCGGACTTGCTTTAAATGCAATGTTGGTGGTCACATTGCTCGCAAGTGTCTGAATCTAAAGCCTGTGTTTCCATGAAGAAAAAATGTTTCAAAAGATGAAAAGCAAAAACAACCAGAGATTGTGAAATCTATCACAGATTCAAAAAGAAACTATGAATCTAAAAAATGAAGTGAAACCTAAAACTGAATTGAAGTTTGAAAACTCAACTTTTGAAAAAGTGAAACTTCAAAATTAAATGAAAACAAAGATTCTAGATTCTATATCAAGAAAGCGAGAATCAAGCTACAATCCTGGGTTGCTAAGAAAAAGTTTTCATCATCAGAAAAACCAAAGTCCGTTGCTGATAAATCTGAAAATGTCAAATCAACTGAGTCAGTAATCAAACAGACAAAGAAAGAAAAAGTCAAAACATTTTCAGAATCGATATTGGATGAAATGTTTGATGACGATTACGATGATGATTTTGAAAGTGTTTATGATACTTATCAGGTCAAACCCAAAACCAAAAAGGTTTGGGTTTACTTATTCAAATAGTTACTTTCATGTGCAGGAGTCCCAAGATCTACTTTGTCAAAGTAAAATCTGATAGCGGAGCTCCATGAGTTCTTAACTTATTCAGAAAGTCAAAATCTTAATCATTTTGAGAAAGAAGAAGTTGGAAAAGGAAAATTTGTCAAAAATCAAATTATGCAAATCCACACCGTTGAACAAAATACTGATTTGATAACCATTTATGATTTCATGTTAAAAGAAATTTTAATGGTTCTATCTTTTGAACAGGTGTAGATACAGATGTTGGAAAAAGGATCGGACGACGAGTTCTTGTGATCCACATTGGTTTGTTATATTTTTAGAAAGAATTTTTCTTAAAAATCTAAAATCCAAAAATATGTTTTTGATTTTAGGGGGAGTAAGGAAAGCAGAAAAATAAAAAACATATGAAAAAGTTGAAAATTCAAAAACATATGAAAAATGCGAAAAGTACAAAAACATTAAAAAAGACAAAAAGAATTCGGTGTCACAAAAAGGAAATGATAGTACATCAGTGGACTATCATAGTATGCTAAAGAAATGTAAAGTTTAAAAGTGATAAACAAGTCTAACTGTGGATGTGTCGATAGACTTTACACATTCAGTAGATTGTTACGGGATATAAATTAAATTTTACCACTGCTTAATCTTGTGGATTAACACATCTTGGATATATGGACTTAGTACTCCGAAATTTCGATTGAAAGGTTGCCTGATTCTGAATTACGAGGTCTTTATAGATAGTTGATATCTGAGATATTATACAAGTTCTTCTGATTTTGCGGAAGCAATAGCCTAGAACTTCTATAATGCTTTTGCTATAAACCCCTAAACTGCATACAAAACTTGAAAAGTATCGAAAGATCTAATCATTTGCGATGCTTAAAAGATTCCTTAAATGGAACACACCTTTAAGTCGAGCCTTCATCTCTTTGTCGGTACGGTAGTACTAACCTGAGCTCTCAACGCCTCGCATAACCCAGATACAGATATTAATTACGCTATACTCACCTGTAAGATGAAATCTAGGGAATCTGGATTTGGGAGTATATTCAAGAGGCGGGAACCATAGATAAGTCAAGTTTCATAATTCATATCCTAACATATCTTGGAACAATTGAGAAACGTGATGAAGTTTAAGTGGACAAACATATCGACAATCTAGGTAAACGAGTTTAAAACTTAAAGTCTCAAAAGGTCAATGGTACTGGTAATATGTCTCAATTAACTTATATGATCCTAGACATGAATTCACAAAAATATGTCTGTAAATATGTTTGTATATAGTTTAATTTCTTTACTTGTTTTTCAAGATAAACATCAAAAAGATTTTCAGTGTGTTTTAGCATAAACTTTCTAAAAATACAAAAAGATTTTGTTTCTACATTAGTTTCAAACGAGCCAATGGTAGAGAACGGATCTTCAAAGTCTGGTAAGAAAATCTGATGAATGTTTAAAAGTTCATTAATTTGAAACTTTAAAATCAGATTGTTCATAACGGTTTTCCAAACTGAGGTCATTAATTTGGACTCAGATTGACATATTTGGTTAATCAAGGTCATTAACTTGGACTTGATCAACTAAGTGGATTTCCACAAATGATAAAAATGTGAAAATTGAAGGACTTAAAAGGGTTAAATATTAAATGTATTCAAGGTCATTAAGTTGAACTTGAAACAACTAAAAGTCTTTGAAAAGATTGAAGAGAAGATTAAAGTTTGAAATGTTGATGTTACAAAATTTTAAAATTTTGAATCTGAAATGTTTATTTAAATATCTTAGAACTTTGAAACAGAAGTAAAGTTTTAGGGGGAGCTGGATAAAACACTGTCCAAAGATTTTAGAAAGCTCAAAGCTAGGGAGAGTTTGAAGTCTAAAGATCAAAGCAAAGGGGAGTCTGAAGACTAAAGCCAAAAACTAGGGGGAGCATGAAGATTAAAACTTTTATCAAGACAAAGCTCAAGAAGAAGGAAGAGAATATAAAGATCAATACGTTAAAGTTTATTCAAGAACTAAAGATCGGAAGACTCAGAAGATTTTAAAAGTCAATGACTATGGCAACATCCAAGGGGGAGTCTGTTGGTGTATATGTCTATTGCCTACGTCATTATATATTGAGTCTGAGTGAACAGGGCTTAATCTGTTAGAAGCAAGGCGTATTTAAGTGAGTTAGGAGCCAAGTTCGGTTGACATTGATGTTGGAATGTCAAGTTCGGCCGAACTTGACTAGGTCAAGTTCGCCCGAACTTCCATACCCACCAGCGAACTTGTGCAAGTATATATAGGTGCCTTGGTGATTTAATTTGGAACGTGGAGAGATTTTGGCACAGAGATGGCGAAGCTCTGTTATATCCGGTTCTCGAATGTATTGAACTTTCGATCAATGAAAACAACATTTAAATGAGTAATTCTTGTTATTTGGTTAACTTGTCATTAGTTTCCGCCTAATTGGACAATAGATAACAAATTTAGGTTACCGTGCTAATCGTGGACGTTCCTACAACACATATATAAGTTTTTTTTTAAAAATATTGCAGTAAACAACATTAAAATTTTAAACAAACAAAATTAAAAAGTTTCCACTAAAAACATTAAAATTTTAAAAACATACAAAAAAACTTAAGCGGCTCTGTTAGTATACGAAGGGGCTCTAAGTCCGTGTGACCACTGAAGCGGCTCTGCCAGGGTTGTCAGAGTGCGAAAAGGCTCTAAGCCTTTGCGACGAGTGAGGGGGCTGGTTAACACATTAAAGAGGCTATAAGCCCGTTCTCTTAAAAAGCTCTACCAAAGTTGGGTAGCGGCTCCGGAATACTTGGAAACGGCTCATAATTGTTTCAACTTGAAACATCTCAAGCCATAAAGCCAAAGCCCTTACAGGTAGGAGCCGATTGAAGCGACCCAATCCAGTCGTTACAAGGTGTTTGGCGGCGCTGAAAAGGCTCAAGCTTTACAAGAATTGTTAGACATGTGGCGAGTTTTGATTGGTTATTCTTATAAAGACTTCAAGGCTTCTTGTTTTGTTTGTGGGGGCTCCGAGAGAGTTTTCAGAGTTAACAAACTCAACAACTAATCTCGAGATTTTCTCTAAATTTTTTCCTGGGGTATACTTTTTAGAATTTAATTTTAGAGGTTAGGGTTTAACATTTAGTTATTAACTTTTACTCTAGCATTTAGGGTCTACCTGTTACTCTAGTTTTCTCACAAAAAAAAAGCTTTCACATGATCCATCCCCTAGTATAGAATATATATTATATATATATATATATATATATATATATATATATATATATATATATATATATATATATATATATGGTTGGGTTCAATAGGGAACACTAAAAAACTGGGGAATGGAGGAACAATGCATTTAATATGTTAAAAATTAAACTTTTCAAAAAAAAATTTAAAGCTTTTGCATATAAATACATGGAGCAGCCTTTTTAATAAAAAATAAAACCTAAAAAAAATTAAATGAATGCTTAAGAACAGTAGAAAAGGTAATTGTTTCTTATAAAAAATTGTTGGAATAACTTCTACACATCTTTATATGAAAAGCACCATGACTCCATGAGTAATTTTGAAAAAAAAAATTTACATTTTAAATTGAATTTTTATAATACATCTAACATGTTAAATGCATTTTCCCACGCTTCCCACTTTTTTAGTATTCTCATTTAACCTCACACTAATATATAATATATAATATATATATATATATATATATATATATATATATAGGATGGATCATGAGAAAACTAGTTTAAATGAGAAAACCAAAAAACAAGATATCTTCTTTGACAGACTGTTGGATGAGACTGATCATCTTTTTCTCAGCAATGTATTCGTCTCTCTGTACTGTCGAATAGTTGTATTTTTCAAGGACTTGCTGATGTTCATCTACTGGAATAGTGTATCCTCTTTCAATCGACACCCAGCCAGCGAAGTGCATGGTTTGAACCCAATAGGTAAATTTCTCCTTCCATGCTTCATATTCGTCCATGCTCAATAGCTTGGGCAGTTTAACAGTCGTTCCCATCTCGTTATCAAGATTGACTTGATGAATCACGTTGGCATTCGACGAACTAGCTCCAGACATAAAAGCTCTTTGCATTTCATCCATTGTGAATAACGAGACGTGTATACTGAAAATATTCAAAAAACTTTGAAAACAATTAGCACTACTACAAGTTCGGTCGTACTTGTAGTAACAATGAAGAATTCTTGAGTTTATCACAAGTTCGGTCGAACTTGTGATATTTGTTTTGGAAAAAATTGTTATCTTCGGTCGAACTTATAACAAAATCCAGTGTATCTACGAGCAAACTTGTATCAGAATTCGATGAAACACAAGCAAGTTCGGGCGAACTTACTCAATAATTCCTTGATATTACACAAGTTCGGTCGAACTTGCTATAAAATCAGTGAAAATTGATAACTTCAAGCGAACTTGGCTAGAATTTCCTCAAAAATACCTCAAGTTCGAGCGAACTTGCTAAAAAATCACTTGAAAAGTGTTGTTTTAGACCAAGTTCGGTCAAACATGCTTAACAAGTTCGATAATGATGGTTTTCCAAAACATGGTTTTTTCAAAATTTTGACATGAATTCGGTTGAATTTGGTCTCCAATCTTTCAAGGGTTTATCTTTGTTGTATTTTACATGATATGCTCAAATTTGAAAAGATTTTGACCATGAATTCTTCATTTTATGTTCAAAAGTTAAGAAAAATAGAAGAATTATCAAATCAGGTTGTTCTAGCTCTGATACCACTTGTAGGATCGATCCTCGATGCTTAGGAACCTAAATTTGATATCTAACGTCCATAATAGTGGAAATATTACGTCGTATTTACCAAAAGACAATATTTAATCAGTTAATCGTCAGTTTTGTTGATCAAACGTTCTGGTTACAAACTGACAGAGCTTCGCCTCTGAAATGCCAAAGTTACAAATGAAGTAGGCTAGCTAGGTATTTATACTATTGCAAGTTCGCCCCTAAGAGACTCAAAGTTCGCCCGAACTTGCTACTGCAAGTTCGGCCGAACATGTATACATGTGACACACTATGGGCGAACTTGGCTAAACTATACATAAATACTTCATATACCTAGCCTATTCAGCTCTATACAATACAGAATCGATATAAGACTAAGACATAGACATTATGCACGAACATGCACCTTCTGATTACCACGTTTACTAGGCGAAGTGACTAGTCAAAGTTTTATTTATTAAAAGTAAAAAAATGCGCATAAGTGCATTTGCGACGAAACTATTTCGGTTATCAAAACTCAAAGTTTTGATACCAAATCCGTTTTATAACTTAGTTAGACATGTTTCAACATGTCTAACTCGTCACTTCTAGTTTAGTTCTTTATTTGGGTCGTAAGTCGAGCGGTTTGAGTACCGCTTTCACTTTCGAATCCGACCTGTTTGGTCAATCTTAGGATTTGACCAAGCATATTTTTAGGAACATAGTTGTATAGGAATAACCCTCTAAGGTTAGTTATATGATGAGTTGCTTTTATGATCTTTTAAATTGACCAAAATATCCTTTTTGAGCATAAATTTATTTTAAGCACATGTAACCAAAGTTTTGACATCTAAAATGATTCTATAACATAACCAAACTTGATTTGGCATGTAAGACTCATCATATGACATATTTGACCATCCGAACTTATAATTACGCTAATGACGCGTTAAAGTAGCGTAAACTACTTTAACGCGTCATAACAGGTCAAAAGCACTTAGGATCCTTTCCAAATTAGAATGTTAAGTTTATTAAACCATATCACATGAGTTCCAACACTCATTTAGTTTATAGGCCATCATTCTACCCGAATCCTCCGATTAAATCTCGGCACACTAACATAGTTATCCGACACATTAGGACGCACTTGAGCTTTGTTTATTCCATTGATCAAGAACACATACGTAATCCCAAGTGAGTACATAGTTCCCCTATTTTATGTTTTCTAAATGTTTTGGGGTGGCTCATATGTGATAAATCGTTTTTAAGTTTTCAAAACAAAGTCTATGGTTCATATATAACAATACGATATCAGTAATGTGGTACACTTGCTGGTGCGTTATCCATAACACGAATGACATTCATTAGCTTTGGCCGAGCCGACTAGTAGTATGTTATGGTACTATAGGACTGACAATCCCGTTACCAAAATTCCCGGTGTTTATGGGGAAGTTTAGGGAACCACAGAAACTGTATTTTAACAAACCCTTTGGTGGTTTGTTAGTCGATTTAAAGAGACCCTTTGGTGGTTTGTTAGTCGATTTAAAGAGACCCTTTGGTGTTCTAGACGAGTCATCACAGGTTTGAATGTATTCATTAAAGAAGGACCACAATTTTCACAATTAAAACACGGACTAATGGTTCATAACATGGACGAATGGTTTATAACACGGACGAATGGTTTATAACACAGACGAATGGCTGATAACACGGATGAATGGATGATTGGTTTAAGGTAAGTGATCTAGAAAATGAGACGAGTGTAATATGATAAAAGCATGGTGGATATGTCGTTGGTACTTCCTATATATAAGTGCTTTTATCGTATTATATATCATAGCCCCTTACCCAAATAACTTGGACAAATGTTTTCAAACGATTTCACACAACGATTTTGACTAAAAGATATAGACCATATGAAGTTTTCGTTTAAATTGATTTATTACTCGGTTTTACCAAAGAAATGTTTTTGGTCAAGATTCATGACTACAAGGTTTTCTTTTACTTATATCAACTTGTTAAGTTGGTTAAATATATTGCAATATCAAAAACTTTTTGATTTCAAGGTTCTTACTCGTCGACTCACGAAGTTGGATGGGGTATTGCAATATGAATACAAAGCCATGAATTTGACACACAAAACCTATGTTACTCACATGCATTTTTATGCTAACGTTTATTTTCACATATGTTTCAGGTACTAGTATGTGATGATTGTTAACGCATGCTACACATAGGATGGACTCGGGCCTTAGCTTACCTAAAAACTAGAAAGACAATTGTTTGTATTTGTTTGTTTCTTTCAAAACAATGTAACATATTAATTCAATAAAACGAAACTTTAATACCATGTGTTGTGAAACAATTTCCTGTAACGTGACTCCCTGATGTTTCCGCCGCGGTTTGTTGTATTACGTGATCGGGGTGTTACCGAGTCAATGGAAGCTTTGGTTTCTTGTTCTTGTTCATATTTTCTAAAACTAACCCCAAACTTTGCATTGC
Organism: Scalesia atractyloides; assembly: GCA_947069175.1. NCBI lineage: Eukaryota > Viridiplantae > Streptophyta > Magnoliopsida > Asterales > Asteraceae > Scalesia > Scalesia atractyloides. The sequence continues at coordinate 59,520,522 of CAMTDV010000021.1, forward strand.
TCTTGATCTGTTTTCCAGAAGCATCTCATAACCTTGACAAGATTCAACCTATTTTTCACAGGTGATATGTGTGGATTCCAACTCCTTTTTACAGTTTTGATATTTTTCTATCATTGACTAGAATGTTTCCTTGGTTATAGATGCTTCATGTTTGAGACTGCTTAACTCAAGGTCTTTCTCAGCTATTTTTGTTTTAAAATCTTTTTTCAATTTTTTAAGAATAAGTTCACTGATCTTATCTTTTCTCTCAGGTTATCATTCACCTCTTTTATGTTAGCAAAATCTATGATGCATTTTTCTGAACACAACTCTTCAAAAGTCTGAGGAGATACCTTTGAGGCAACTAATTCAATTTGATCAGCACTAAAGCAATAAGTGGAACTTTTGGGACATTTCTCATCCATCATTTCTACTTGCACCTAGTCACCAACAAATATTTGACCATAGCCATAGCGATGATACTAAAGGCTTTCGCATCTAGCCCAAATTTTTATAATCTTGCTCGTAATAGTTCTCCGGATTCTTTGGCTCAAATACCTTTGGGTTTTCGGCATTTGGTACCGTTGGACATGAGGTCCGAAGACGGCAGACTTCCAACACCCTGTATTTTGTTGAGCTAGTATATACCCCATCCTATGTTTCCATATGTTAAATTCTGATCTGACAAGTATAGGTGTATTATTACTAAAGCCGGTGTTGTGGGGATCTTTTTGTGCCATTTTCTCAAGTTCTTATTCAGAAAAACAGAGTATGTGAAAGACACTTAATTAGTTCTTCACTATACAACTCTGAGCTACGAACTATTATTGGATCTTTCTTGAGCTGATATTTTTGTGTTAAACTGGTTGTGAAATCGAGTTTAAACGTGACTAAGCTCTGATACCAATTGTTAGAACTGAGTTTGATATTTTTAAATAAATATTGATTATCACATTACAATTCACAAATAGGAAGTCATCATTAATGATTGTTTTTCATTAATCTCAAAGGATTCGAATGTTTTACAACTCAGTTGACTCTACAGACTCCCCCTCAGACGATCACGTTACAAAATAGTTCATATAAGAGAAAATGTGATGTGAGTGATGATAGATCACTAACAAGTGTGATCTATTTATACTAAGTACGAAATCTCTGTTTAGTGATTGTCTGACATCACCCTGATAGTGAAAGTTCAGGATCCGGTGGGTTTAGACAGAAGTTTGGATAGGATAGAGCTAATTCGGTAGAAGAATATTCATAAGTAGAAGGTTCCATTCATATCAAAAGAGCATACATCATTTTACAAGCTGGAGAGTGCATCATTCAATCTCCCCAGCATTTCCCCTTGAAAGTTCAAAAACTTAACATCTAATGAACACATGACACTATATATATACATGTGGTTTGGTGAGGATGAACAAGTTCATGCAGATTAGCTTGTCCATACAGATGAGCTTCATTCGTGCAGATGATCTCATCCATACGGATGAGTCTTCGTTCTCCCAAATTGTCATGCGTTCGAATCTCTGTCTAAAACATAGAATATTCAACACACGCTTTATCTAGCCTATTCGCTGTCACACCGGTCGATAGCGGAAATGCGTGGTGTGAACTTGATTAGTTTTCATCGCATACGATATAAGTAAACAACTATATGATTAAAACAAACAAGATGTTCATCCATTGACATAATTAAAAGATACATGTCATAAGTTGTTCAAATACAAGATAACACAAGTCATAAGTTGTTATAAAAAGATAAGTCCAACATAGTTTTTAAAAACAAAGGCTTCGCATCCTATATCTCATTGAAGATGAGATATACGGACCAAACCCCTCAAAACATGGATGACATGGACTACTTGTTATGCTTGAAACCACTTGACCAACGGCACCAAGATCCACTTTAATTTCCTGGAATACATGTAAGTTCGAAAACATCAACAAAAGTAGCGAGTTCATGTGTTTTAAATGCGTATCAATTGACCTTAAAAACATTTGAAATATGGTTATGTGAAAATTTGGTATGTGAAGCGTCAATGAACTTGATGATCATTAATGTTTTGCAAGGACATTAATATGTGTGACGACATAGGAAGCTCTCAACCGTAGACGATTTCAATTTGGTCCACCCGGCTAGGAGAACAAAAGCACTACATGTGGCCACACAAGGACCCATTAGTGGGGCTCGCCTACACCCGATAGATCTACCACTCTTGTTCCACGGTCTTAAAAAGATTAATGGCACTTAAGAGACACCCTATTCGCACATGATCTAATATTTTTACCATCGAAACATGTATTTCCCCCGAGAGTTATAAAACCGAAAACGCTTAAGAGAAAAGGGGGACATGAACTCATAGTTTTACGTTTGTGCAAATGTGCTAGCGAAAAGGGTATCCGATGACGCGTAATAACCTACAAGTGCTCTAATTCATTAGACACTTGGGTTTATGTTAAAAGTGTACACATTGTTCATCATGAACGTTATTGTATAAGCTTTGTATTTGGATCCCTTATGTATTTTAAATATGTTTGCATTTGTTTCGTATGTTTGTTTTAATATATATATATATATATATATATATATATATATATATATATATATATAATATTGTATACATCAAGTGTACGAACGGGCCTCGCCCTTCGTGACTCTTCGTGCCTTGCACGAGTATAAGTGGGCCTAGCCCATGAGAGTCCTTGTGCCTCGCACAATTGAGAATGGGCCTAGCTCATTTGAGTCTTCGTGATCCACATGGTATGATTTGGTCTAGCTCGTGAGAGTCTCCGTGCGACGCACGGCTTACGTTTTTTTTGTGATATATATTTCCGAATATATATTTTGAGTCTAGTGAACCTCGTTCACTCGTATTAACACGTTCAATTGGAGTATGTGTATTTGTCTTACATGTTGTGTGATTTTAATAATTATAAGTGTTAAATATTTATTTTTAACCTTACATATACGTCAAGGTATTTGTACGGTATTCTTTGCGAGAGTACACTTCAACAAGTGTATATAAGTTTGTCATTATATAATTACACATTTTTATACGTGTACGTATACCGTATTTATACGTATTTGTGTACTTTACTATTCGGTATTTATACGTATTCGTATACTTTACTATTTGGTAGTTGTACCATATTTATAACGTATTTATACCGTATTTTTACGTATATTTATACGTTTTATCATTGGTGTCTTTGTATGAATGGGCCCAGCCCAAATGAATTATGTATGAATGGGCCCAGCCCAATTAACTTATGTCGGTGGGCCTAGCCCAATGTATAACGTGATGATGGGCCTAGCCCAATTGATGTGTTAATGGTTCTAGCCCAACTTATTATATAAATGGGCTTTTACTAGCCCATCTCGAATCCGATAGTTCGTATGTGGTGATAATATAAGTGAGATTCGTGTATATATATATATTTGGTGTATTTTTTCCAAGTGAACGGTTTTTAAGTATTTGGTGTGTATTCTTCCTAACACTAGTACATACACACATTATACAAGTAATATACACCAAATAGAGTATTTAACATATGTTTATATAATTTTCTCAAAAAAATATATTTAGTGTCATACTTATAACTTTTACCCACTTTTATTTATAAAAATATCTTTTAAGTGTTTAAATAAACTCTTGGATGGTTAAGACTTAACCCTTGTTATTTGGATTTGTCTAATCACTATTAAGGTCGTTAATCATAATTAAGGTTACTAATCTTATTTAACCATGCTAATCACCCCATTAATCCTATTTTAATCGCGATTAGGATTTAAGAAAATTTCTCCATAGTGTCCCCTAACTATGGCGGTTTCCACGTTTTTAAAACGTATTTTAAACATGTTTAAACTCTGTAATCATAATCAAATTCAAATCAAGCTTCATTCTACCAACTTTGCATGAAATGCTTATACTAAATCCACACATAATCCTTGCACTTTATTGTAGGATCGTTTTCCTCCTTAGCAAAGGTGCCTAGATTTGTTTCTAGTCCATATATGCGGAATTTATATGAAATAGTGACAATACACAAGAATTACTAATTAGACACTGATTTCATTCATTAGGTAAACATTTACAATCAGTCTAAAATCCGGCAGAGCTTCGCCGTCTGCTTCGCAAAAACTATTACAATGAAAGACCCAAGCAACCCTATATATAGACTAAGTCACTTCGTACGAAGTCATCAATTCGTATGAAGTTACCACTTCGTACGAATTGGACAGTTCGTATGAAGTGACACATACACAAACCTAACATTAACATTCCACAATACTAACCCTGTATAATCAAACTAGACCTAAGCCGCAGACAATAGACATCATGCATCAACAGACTCCCCCGTGGATGTTGTCGCAGTCTTGGTCATCCTTCAAAAACCCTCAAATATTTAACTGTAACGTTTATCGCCCAATGAAATTCTTATACGACTTCTAACGTCTCTCTTGTGATGGTATCGGTGTTTGATCAGTTGGAGGAGCCCACTTCATGAACTGAAACCTCCTGAGACACGCCGCCTTTCCCTTTTCTCTTATAGCTTCCAATCTTTCTACTTCTTTAAGAAATTCTTCACGTTCAAGCTCTCTCCACTTTGATTCCCACATACGTCCTGAATTAATACCATGTGCCTAGCAGACATTGAGTACACCCTGGTATTGCTTCGCTTGTGTCTCGTCTCGCTTGTTGTAGCAAATTTTATTGAAAAATAAGCATTTCACATCATCTTTTGAGCAATTTACTAGCCACATCGGTAGAGTATCCTGATAGTTCTCCAGAAACCCCAAATTCTCTTCCTTTCAATCATTTCTGGAGTCATTTCAGTCATGATATCCCAATTATCTTCAGCTCGTAATACTATCACTGCTTCACAAGTTTCAGGATCTACTTGCCACCATTGAAAACATGTATGAAAAACAGTGGCATGTTCTTCATAGCTTTTGGACGGTTCATCACTAAAGTAACATCCATTTCTTTTGTCACCTTGTTTATCTTGATTTTGCGCTTTAGAATGAAAGGTTTCCAGTAATTAAAACCATGAGTTGCTTCATACTTGATTACTTTCCACAGCCGTTGATCGTGGAATTTCATCTGATAACTAATGTTCTTTGTCTGCACCAATTCTTCCACATCCCAGAATGGTAAACTTTTTAGATCATTCAAGTATCGAAAGTATTGAACTCCGAATTCACGCTTGATAGCATACATTAAACCCTCTAATCCGTCCCCAACTCAATATATCACCCAAAGATTTGTCTTTATCTCGTGTGAAAACACTAGTGGTCGTTTGAACTTTCTTTCCTTTGGCAACTCCTTGAACCATGCCTTATTTGTTTCAACAATTTCTTCATTGGACATACGCCTTGGAATACTTCCATCTTTGACCACTTTATCTATCTTTCTTTTTAACAAATCCTGGTTTGCCTGGCTTATTATTTCTTCAAAAGTAGGAAAAGTATATGTATCAGCACTAGAATATTTCTCAACATCCTCTTCATCATCTGAAGCATCTTCAATTATCACATGATTGTAGTTATTTGCTTCAGGCACATGTTTATAGACGTAACTATTTGGCTCCAACATGCTTATGTTCACCAATTCTTCCTCAAAATCAAATTCGAATGAATCATCATCAATTCCTAACAGAATAGCCAATTCTTCCTTCGTATAATTGTGAACATATTCTCCTTCCTCTATGTTGTGTTCTAGCATTAGCGTCATTGGCTTGTAGCTATCAGGAACATCTGTATAAGGAGTAGCTGTGAAGATTCCTGATGCTTTTTTAGTCTGTGTTGGCCCTTTCTGCTCCCCCTGAGCTTGAATATCCTCTAGATTAACTTCATCATTTAGAACCGCATCATAATCAAACTCACCAGTGAACTTTGCAGTTTCTACTGTAATACCAACTCCTCCCTGATTATCATCATCGTCGTCGTCTTTCTTTTCTGAATCATCTTTCTTGTCATCGTCATTCTTTGATTCATCATCTTCGTTTTCTTTATCATCTTCTTCAACCTCTACTGCTTTAGTACGTTCAGCTCGTAAACGTTGTAGCTCAGCAATCTTGTGTAACACAGGATTATCAGCAATATCAACTACTTGGCCTACTGCAATCATTCCCATCACCGGTTCTTCAATAATCTTTGAACTCTCACCAGTTGGAAATGGATCAATCGTTAACGGTTAAATAAATCCTTCAGATACATTTTTTCCTTTGACTTGCACTGCTGAATCTGCTGCAGCCTTTCTTTCTCTTTCTTCAACTCTTTCTTTTGCTTCTTGTACTTCCAAACGGTTGTACTCAGCGGCTAAATCTATTCCCAGGTTGTTAGCAAGCACACGCTGAAGCATATCAAACCTTCGGTCGCTTTGCGCTCGTTCATTTTCCAAATCATTAACAACCTTTCTTACTCTCTCATTATTTGTACATAAACTCTCAATAAGTGCCTTCATATACTCCCAATCATTCTCCATAAACTTTACTCTTGCCTCTAACACCTCTTTTTCAGCATCATTAACTTTAATCTGATCTTCTAACACTTTGATTTGTTTTTTCCAACTCAACAATCTTAGGTTCGTTAAACATATCTGCAAATGCATCAGTAGTTATCCCTTCTACAAAATGATCTGGTGGTAAGGGAATTTTTCCAAAAGCTTCATGAAAGTCACGTTTTGAAGTTTGGCTTTGAGGTGTAGTTTGTTTAGGTGTAGACTTGGGATTTGATCGTTTAGGGGTTGGTTTAGGTGTTGTTTGTTTTGGGATAGATTGTGGTTGAGGAGATATAGGTGGTTGTCATGTAGTGGGTGGAGATTGTTTAGGGGTTGGTTTAGGTGTTGTTTGTTTTGGCTCCGTAGCTTGTCTCAAGTACTGATTCAATTTTAGTAACGTATCATCATTCATGTGATGCAGATACAAGATATCGCTATCAACCTTCTTCAAATTCTTGAAATTATCATCAAGCAGCATTTGTACAAATCTCGGATACTGCAGAAATTTATCATCAACAATATTCTTCGTCATGTAGTCAAATATAACATGTGAAAAGTTGAACTGCAAGTTCAATCTAATTCCATGGCCATGCACATCTGATAATCTTGAATGTCATCGAAACCACCTTTTCTATGACTCAATGCGTGTACTAGAGAATGAATGTAAAATTTGTACGGATGCCCAAGATTTCCTTTCTTCCATGTTGTTGCATTAACGTATCCTCGATATCCCATGCGGTAGAAACATCCTTTTACCATTCGTTCAGGATAATCAGTTGGATCTTATTCTTCATCTTTGAATTCCAAAAGTCTACGGACATCAGCTTCAGTTATCTTGACTTCAAAATCTTTATCATCAATCTTTACCGCATAATATAATGTCTTTTCAGCTTCTACATACTTCACAACATTCCAAAAGTATTCCACATGTGATCTATATGCAGTATGATGATGTGTCAAAGCTTTAGTGACCCGAATACGTCCCATGAAATCCAGAATATAGCAAGCGGTGCTAATCTTGGAAATTTCTTCTTGTCTAACACACAGCATGTGTTGTGAAACTTTGAAAAGTTTGACTTCTTTTCCTACACGTCACAAACAAAACAAAACACTTAGAATTTTTTTTCAAACTTTTGCATCAATAGTTCGTACGAATTGGATTAAAATCAATTCATACGAATTGATCTAAATAATTATACAACATTCACATGAACACTTCGTGCGAATTAAAGTTTCCAGTTTCAACCATCCAGTTCGTACGAATTGAACTTGTAAAAAACATTATTTATGCACTTTGTACGAATTGACACTTCATACGAAGTGATCATCGTCTCCATCTAACCTGCAACTTATCAAACACTACCATTTTTAACAATTGATCGTTTTTAACCTCCTGAACATGCCAATTAACACTAATCTAAGTTCAATTTTAAGTTCTATCCGTTTAATCATCTTAGATCTAAGTGTTTAAGTTCAACAGTCGACAATCATCAAAAACCATGTTTATTTTATGATCTATTACCTTGCCCATTGAATAGAGTGTGCAAATCGACCCTATCAATGTAAATTTTGGCATAATAACGATGTCTAGATTGCAATTTAGCTCAATTCACACAAGCTCTCTCTTAAGTTCAAACAGTAAATAGTGTGCAATTCGTACGAATTGCTTCTATTTATACACACATTTGATCAGTTTGTACGAAGTGTGCACTTCATACGAATTGTACTTCGTACGAATTGGGCTTTCAAATTTTCTACTTTTTTCAATTTTTATTCTTTAAACAGTTTTATCAACCCACTCAGATAACCAAGTCCGAGTTAATGACCCTAGCTAACTGATTTAATGACCAAGTCCGAAAACACAGATCTAACAACGTATCAAACACACACTAAGGATGGCGGAATCCAAACTTGATGTGATTCAAGAAAACCGAAAATAAGAGAAACGAGCTGAACGAGAATAATACGCGATACACTTCAAACTTGCATACGATTCTATTACTACGAATAGCAAAACCGTCTAATACAAGTTCTCTCTCTCTAGATCTCTTTCTCTCTCTCTCTAGTCTCTAATGGAGGCTATCACTAATGGCTTGGGAAGGCTTCTAACGCTTAACCCTAATTATGACATGGGCTTCTCTTGGGCTTTCCTGGCCCACATGGCCTATGGCATTCCCAAGTTACCTATACAAGATCCAATCCTAATACAAACTAACCCAGTTAATCTCAGTTTGCAACCATAGCTAGTTGTGTTAATTTGATGCGTAAGTCTCACACTTTTAGAACCTAACAATCTCCCCCTAGACTGATGCATCAAATTGTCTTCATAACATGAATTTAGCAATGTCTTCAACGGAGACTATGGTTGTTGCTATGCTGTAAGTGTTATGGAAGTCAGTCTCACACTTCGTGGACCTCATTCTTCAACGAACTCTCAGCACTGGGTCTCTGTCTTCAGCTCTTTTGATTAGCTTCGTATCAGGATCTTGATCAGCTTTGCTTAAAACATCTTTGTCGAAAAGAATGCAAGAGGAGGATTCTCAGCAGCTCTTTTCTTCGTCGATCTCTTACATTCAAGCAGGCAGGTTCACAAATACTTCAAATGTACTATCATTGTCAGACGATGACTTGTATCTGATTTTGCTGACTCAGGTACATCTGGTTGATGTTGTGATGCTTCATGCCTTGTCAGCTACTAACAACATCTCAATCTTCAGCAACCCCTGTTCTTGATTGAAATCAAGTTTTGCAAAATTCTCGGAAATTTATAAGCAAACATTTTTTTGCAACAGGGAGAGTACCGTGTGAACACTTGGTACATCCAAGTACGTGTACTTGGATTAAAGTTCAAATTTCTTCATCTTTTGATGATTAGTCAAATATTCAAGAACGGTTAATAATTTTTAATTTGAAAAACAAATAAAACACTCTATTTTTGGATTTTTGATTTTAAGAAACAAGACACTATTTTTGGATTTTTGAATTTTCTATTTTTTTTGGATTTTTAAATATAAGAATATAAACAGAAATGCAAATAAACTAACTCAATAGATACAACTAACTATACAATTGTAATGGGATCAAAATCTTTGTCAGGTGGACCAATGAACACTTTTCAATGCGAGCTTAATCAGACTGGTCTAAGCGATGGTCGATATGTTTATGCACTTAAACTTTAACGTTCAAATTTTTATGTTTTTTAACTTCGTGATACGCTTAAGGTAATATTATACTATCATAGTTGTGTATACTGAGATCATCCTTTATCTTCTACAACATCAGACTGTTGGTGAACAGGTCAGTACTTTCGTACAACAGAATAACCAATAAATGTCTGACGAGGGTTAGGCAAATACCTTTTAGGTACGGATTTAGCTTTGAAAGCATACGGAGTTCTCTCGTAATGAGATTTTCTTCCTTTTAAGGTTTTTGGCCCATTTTTGGCTCTTTTAGGATATCCTGAGTGTGCCTAGGTCTGCATATATCTAGATGCAACAAAAGGACAACCCTGATATCTCGGATGACTCATCAGCAAAAAGACCCAAAACTTCAGACGTTGGCTATCTATCAATGAAAGATTTAAGACCATGAAATCATACGCCGATGGTATGTTACCCACAAGATATATAGTTCGTTATGTTTGTATCACTTAGTCTCTTTTTATCTTTTGAGAGTCAAGCCTATCGACATATCCCATTAGATCCTAGTCTTTTCATCTACGACACCTTACATGTGTTAGTCATGCCCTTTAGCACGAATATTCAGTTCATTTCCCAATTTGTTCAATAAAAATCTTTTTGGATTTTTTAGTTTTTCAAATGTTTTTGTATTTTTCAGTTTTTCTAAGGTTTTTGTCTTTTTCTCATTTTCTAATATTTTTTGTATTTTTCTCTTTCTCCCCCTCAAATAATGCATATGTACATTTATCTCCCTCTTCATCATGTACATCGATCCCCACCATTCATCATCTACATCGATCCGAGCTTCAGTATATATCACCACATCGAACCACCATAACCCGACTATAACCTTCATCATTCTGATCAACTTCAATACGACCACCTCCACTGTTCATCATCGTCATCTCATCGGCATCACCCTTCATCGTCTCCGGTCACTATATTCTTATCACACATCTCGCTCATCGACATCACCTTCATCGTCTCCTCCGGTCACCTCCCCATCACTCACCACTCTTGAACGACCTTGCTTGTTTTTGTTGCAGGATTTGAATTCACGTGATGATTAGGATTGGTTTTCTTTAAGGTTTTAATATTTAATAATAATAATAATATAATAATAATATAATAATAATAGGCTAATGATTAGATGATCATTGTTTAATCATTAAATAAATATAAAAATATTAAAATAATAAAAAAAAAGTTTTATATAAAATATTAAAAAAAGTAATTAATTATTATCCTTTAAAAAATATTAAAAAAGGGGGAAGGGGGTTTGTTTTGTTTTGTTTTGTTTTCGTGATTAGTTTTGACAGGTTTTGAGGTACGGTACACGAAGCAGGTTCGTTCGATTGCAAAAGTATTAAAGTGAGCAACAGCTTGGGTTCTTGGACTGTTTTGAGTTTCTAAATTTTTTATCTCGGGCAAGGAACAAACTAGTAAAGATTTTTGCAAGATGTTTACACCTCAAACTCAGTACTCGAACATCATTTTCAGCCCAGTGTGCAATCCAAACCCGAATGTCAATCCGAACATTATTTTCAGCCCAGTATGTAATCCAAGGCCGAATGCAAACCCGAACATTGTTTTTAGCCAAATTATCAAAGCATCTGTTAACAGCACTGCACCCCAGGATAAAATTCAATACCCGGACGTGGTTCCTAGCCCTTAACGACTTCATTTTCACAAGTGGAAGCACAATCAATAGAATCTCATGCCGATGAAGTGGCAAAACAGAAACCTCAAGCATAACAAGCCGCTGTCCATAGCACAGCACCCCAAAACCAGACTCAAACTAACAAGCCAAAATCGCTTATTGACACGGTCAACTATCTTTTGTGCACTGAACTTTGCAGGAATAAGGTTGCACAGCTCAAGGCACTCAACTCCAAGATGGTTAATGATTATAACAGTGCCTTGACTCAGTGCATCAGCCCTAGACAAAATAACAAACTTCTTACTGATAAGGTTGAGGCACAAAAGAAGGATATAGCTTAGCTTCAGTTGGATCTCAATCAACAGCAATGTTGGGTCCATGTTTACAAGAACAGACTCAATGTGAAGAACATGGAACTTGAGTCTGTGAGAGCTGAGCTAGAGCTCCTAACTGGCAAGTATCAACAAAACGAAGTAAATATAAAGAAGTTTGATACTTCCAGCAAAGTCGTCCAAGACATGTGCACTGTGTAACTGGCGTACAAGGGAAACAAGGGGAAATGTTTGGGATTCAATCAAGTTGCCCCACCATATAATCACAACTACACATCAATGTCTGAAACAAAAGAAGAGATTGAAAAGCCACAAAACATGGTGTATGGCAAACCCAGTGATTATGTATCCGACGCACGGTAGTCTGCTAAACCCGTGAATGTTAAAATGAAGCATAAATGTGTGAACATTACTAATGCTTCCATTTCATGTGCAGAACAAATAACTGTTGCAGGTGGTGCTACTGACGTTTCTAATGATTCAGTGTCTGGTCTTTTATCCGATAAACCAGGACCCTCTGATTCCGTAAAAGCTGATGAGGTGAACACTGACCTGAACCCGGCTTCAAGTGCGCAAACCGACCAATCTGAACCTTCTGTTGGTGCTATAAAGGTTCAGATCAAGAAACAAGATCCAAAACAAGCGGGTCAAGGAAGAAGAAAGAAGAAATGGAAACAACAAAGACAATCACAATCGACCAAGTCCTCAACGAGAAGCAATAGTCCCAAAGAGGCTTTTGTTAAGCCGGTCGTTAATGGCAAATGTGAAAAATATGCATTTGACTGTGCTAACAAAGCTTTTGAAAAGGTTGGAGAGATTTCTGAACAAGACTTTAAGTCTAAACAAAACAAGAATAATCAGAAGAAATCTCCACAGCAAAAGGCCTCTGCAAACGACAAGTATCAGCATCCAAATTCATCGACGTCTCCTAGAAACATGCAAGGAAATCAAGCACAAAAGGGAGTAGTTCATCCTTCAGGGCCTGCAAGAGCAAAACAACCTGATCAGAATGCCTTATACGTGAAGAGACAAACATGCTTCAATTGCGGCCTTCCTTGTCATATTGCTCTGAACTGCTCACAGAGTCCCCACGTACCCGATCATGCTCAAAATCAAAGGGTTACACCAAAGGATAAAAACCATTCTAAGCCGATGAAGGTATCATCACCTAAGGCAATGAAGAATTTGAATCCCAAGGTTAAACCATCTAACGGGGACTGGAATGTTGCGAAAAACAAACGCAAGGCTGTTTAGGAACAAAAATCAGTTTGTAAAACAAATAAACCTGAAACAGCTAAAGTTGCTCAACCGAAGGCAACAGACGAGTTTGTTAAGCCGAAACAAATTTGGAAACCCAAATGCAAAACGGTAAAATCTCCAATCCTTGAAACAAAAGGGGACTTGTGTTTGAAAGAAGTGTCCTATTTTGATGCTTCAGGGAAACCTAGGACCACGATGGCATGGGTCACACTGCCTTACTAATCTCCTTATTTTTTCAGGGACAACCAAGGAGGAGTTGTTGACAATCTCTAGAATGTTGATAGCGGTTGTTCCAGAGACATAACGTATAACATTTCACTGTGCAAAAAGTTCAATTTTTTACAAGTGATATGTTTCCGTTGGAGGAGATGAGGTAAGACATGATCAGCAAAAGGTACAATTTAAATTTCGCGCTTTAATTTTGAAATTTATTAGTCTTCAATCTAATGACGGAACAGTTAAGCCAAAACAACAAAAAGGTTTTCCTATTTCTTTCTTTTAAAACTTGGTACATACTTTTTCGTTATTAGGTAAATTTGTGTATAAAGTGTGATGCACAAATTTAGGGTGGAAGAGGGTGATAAATGTATATATGCATTATTTTAGGAGGAGAAAATGAGAAAAATACAAAAATATTAGAAAATGAGAAAAAGACAAAAACTTTAGAAAAAACTGAAAAATACAAAAACATTTGAAAAACTGAAAAATCCAAAAAGATTTTTATTGCACAAATTGGGAAATGAAATGAATATTCGTGCTAAAGGGCGTGACTGACACATGTAAGGTGTCGTAGCTGAAAAGACTAGAATCTAATGGGATATGTCGATAGGCTTGACGCTCAAAAGATAAAAAGAAACTAAGTGATTCAAACTTAACGAACTATATATCTTGTGGGTAACATACTATCGGCCTATGATTAATTAATATTTTTATATAATTGAATGAAATTATATTAGAATAAACTATTATTATAATAATTAATGATAAGATAATAATTAACTAATAATGATTATTATTATATTCTTATTATTATTATTAAAAAAACCTAAAACTAACAAAATAGAACAGTTCTGATCTTTTTCTTTGTTTAAAACAATCCAACCAAACCCTAATTTTAGTCTCAGCCGTCAAATATAAGAATGATGTTTGGAATGGATGAACGGAAGAGAATGGTGAACGATGAACTGTGTGGAGGTGATGCGGCGGTGGCGAGGGTGGTTATGGAGGTGGGGATGACGATGGTGGTTGCAAGTTATAGACACAAGAAAAGAGGTTATAAAAGACGAAGTCGTGGCGGTGACGTGCAGGTGATGATGACGATGGTAGTCGCCGGAGGAGATGACGGTGCTGTGTCAGAGAAGATGGATGATATTGTGGTCGTCGGATGTTGAGATTGACGTAGAAGATGACCGGAGTAATGTCGGAGAAAGTTTATGATGGTTCGTGGTGGAGTTGAAGACGGTCGACTGAAGGTGAGTTGCTAGTGAGCAGAGATGAAAAAGATGTCGGCTGGTGGTCGTCGGAAGGTGAAAAGTTGGTTCGAGAGGGTGGTTAGTGGAGAGGGTTGTTTGTGATGGAGTTTTCCAGGTGGTGGTTGAAGGTTATGGACGTGTTGGTTACCGTTGAATGGACTAAGTTGTGAGGCGGAGGAATAGTGATGGTGATAAACGGTGGTATAAAGAAGATAATGGTGGTGATTGATGATGGGATATTGGAGAAGATGAACGGTGTTCGATGATGAACGTCGGATCGGAGAGGATGAAAATGATGACGGTGATATTGTTCGGTGGTGTTCGACGGGAGGTGGACATGTGATCGGTGATGGTGTTGAACGACGGTGATGATGTTGATGTTTGCTGTGAACGACGGTGATTGGATAAGACGGCAAGTGATTTAACGTGGTCGGAGCTAAACCGTTGTTGATGACGAACGTCGGTTTACCGGAGAAGATGAAGCTCGGATGAAGTCTCAGATGAAAAGTGTATCTCGGATGGAACTTGTCTCTGATATATTTTATGAATATCGAATGGTGACGAATATGTTGTGGTAGTGATATTTGAGATGCTATTCGAGATATATTTAGGATAATATGTGAGTATTTCGGATGGTTGGCAACTGATTCTAACATGTCTCTGATGATGAAGTTGATTTCGAATGATTGGAAATATGTAGGAAAGTCCACGATCAGCACGGGAACCTAAATTTGTTATCTATAGTCCGATTAGGCGGAAACTAATGACAAGTTAACCAAATAACAAGAATTACTCGTTTAAATGTTGTTTTCATTGATCTATAGTTCAATACATTCGAGATCCGAATCCGACAGAGGTTTGCCGTCTCTGTGCCAAAATATCTCCCTGTTACAAATGAAATCACAAGGCTTCTATTTATAGATGCACAAGTCCGCTGGTGAGAGTACATAAGTTCGCCCGAACTTGACCTTGTCAAGTTCGGCCGAACTTGACTTCTCAAGTTCCATCACAAGCAAACTTGGCTCTAAACTCTATTAAATACGCCTCGTTTCACCCATACTATACAGACTCAATACAAGACTATTCTATAGACATTATGCACCAATAGACTCCCTCTTGGATATCTACTTTATCTTGTTCGGTCTTTAGAAACTCTCGTTTACTCCAGACTTGTTCTCGTATGATGACGAAGGCAACAGACATATGCACCAACATACTCCTCCTTGGATGTTGCCGCTGTCATCTTCTTTCATAAACATCTTTGACTATAATCATCCTCGTCAGTCTTCAAGTGTCATAGTCTTCTTTGAATGTCTCATAATCATCAGACTTCAAATAAGTTCCTGAGTCTTTATCTTTATCCTTGAATAAGCATTAAACTTTATGATCTTCAAACGCTCTCTTTTCTTCAATTTATTGATAAAACTTTAATCTCCAAGCTCCCCCTTGCTGTGAGCTATGCTCCCCTAGCTTTGAGCTTTATCTTCAATCACGTTTCATCCTGCTCCCCCTAAAACTTTACTTCCTGTTTCAAAGTACTTAGGAATTCAAATAAACATTTCAGATTCTAACTTTGAAATTTTGTACCACTTGTATTACATACCACCTGTACAATACTTGTATTTCAAATTTCAATCTTCATTTTCAAGTTCAAATTAATGACCTTAAAAAAATTAACATTCAAAACCTTTTTCAATTCATTTAATTTTTCAATTATTGAAATGAAATCCACTTAGTTGATCAAGTCCAAGTTAATGACCTTGATTAACTAATTTTGTTTACCAAGTCCAAGTTAATGACCTTGGCTAAAACCCGTTGTGAACAACTGATATTATCTTCAATGTTAAAGATTCAAATTAATGAACTTTTTCTTACCAGACTTCGATGATCCATTCTCCAACATTGGCTCGTTGAAAATCTTTTTGGATTTAAAAAGTAAGTAAAGTATTTAAAGAACTTTTAACAAGTAAAGTAAATTATGTACGAACATATTACAGACATATTTTTGTGAATTCGTTTCTTAGGATCATATCAGTTTTATTGAGACATATCACCAGTACAGTTGACCTTTTTCAGACTTTAAGTTCTAAACTTGTTTACCTAGATTGTCGATATGTTTGTCCACTTAAACTTCATCACGTTTCTCAATTGTTCCAAGATATGTTAGGATATGATTTTAAGAAACTAAACTTATCTATGGTTCTCACCTCTTGAATATACTACCGTATCAAAATTCCCTAGATTTCATCTTACAGGTGAATATAGCAAAACTGATATCTGTAATTGGGTTGAGCAAGACCTTGAGAGCTCAGGTTAGTACTTCCGTACAGACAAAGAGATGAAGGCTCGTCTTTCAGGTGTGTTCCACTTAAGGAGTCTTTTCAGCATTGCAAATGATTAGATCTTTCGATTTTCAAGTTTGCAAGCTAATTTGGGGTTTTTAGCAAAAGCATTATAGAAGTTCTAGGCTATTGCTTCCGCAAAATCAGAAGAACTTGTATAATACCCCAGATATCAATCATCTATAAAGACCTCGTATCTCAGAATCAGACAACTCTCAAACGAAATTTCGAAGTACTAAGTCCATATATCCAAGATGTGTTAATCCACAAGATTAAGTAGTTGTAAAATTTAGTTTATATCTCGAAAACAATCTACTGAACGTGTTAAGCCTATCGACACATCCACAGTAAGACTTGTTTATCACTTTTAAACTTTACATTTCTTTAGCATACTGTGATAGTCCACTGATGTACTATCATTTCCTTTTTGGCAACAAAATTCTTTTTGTCTTTTTCAATGTTTTTGAATTTTCAACTTTTTCATATGTTTTTTATTTTTCAACAATTTTTAAAATTTTCTTACTCCCCTAAAATCAAAAACATATTTTTGAATTTTAGATTTTTTTAACAAATTCTATTTGAAAAATATAACTAACCAATGTGGATCCCGTGACCTCGTCGTCCGATCCTTTTTCCAAATCCTGTATCTGCAATTTTTTAACAAACAATCATTAAACTCATTCACCACTTGTAAAAGCAGTTTGAACATGTAAGAACTTTGAAATCAGATTTTCTGTTCAACGGTGCTGATTTTTGACAATTCATTCTTTTTCAAAAATTTTCTTTCTAACTACTCCCCCTCAAAAGACAAAGATATGACATTTCTGGATAAGTTAAAAATTATGAAGCTCCTCAATCCCGAATCATCTTTGATAAGCTGGATCTTGGAACTCCTGCACATAAAAGGATTTAGTTAAAAAGTTCAACCCAAGCCTTCTTGGTCTTGGGTTTTTGATATAACTCCTCATACAGCTCATCATAATCACTTTCGTATGCTCTTTGATAAGCATATTCAACATCACAACCTTCAAACCCACAATCAATTTTACTTTTATCTTTCTTGACTGATTTGACTTTTTCGATTTTATCACAAATATCCTTCACTTTTTCAGGTGATTTCTTTTTAGCAATCCATGCTTGAGAATTAAATCTAGCTTTCTTGATATAAAACCTAGAATCAATGTTTGACTTTGAAGTCTCTCATTTTTGAAAAACTGAATTTTCAAATTTTGATGCATTCTTAGGTTTTATTTCAAGATTGAATTCAACATTTTGTTTCATTTCTTTGATGTCAACATTTCTTTTTTCAATCCTGATTTGATCATTTTCAGATTGCTTTTGTTTTACCTCTCTTGAAATTTCTTTTCTTCGGGAATTCACAGGCTTAGACTTCGGACACTTGCGAGCAATGTGACCAACTTCATTGCATTTAAAGCAAGTCCGAGTATCATGAACATTTCCACTAGTGGGTTTTACTCTACTTGTGGACTTAACCTTGTCTCGAAGTTCCTTTTCTTTCTTGAAATCATCATTTGATTTGCTACCGATCAAGCTTTCTTCTTGAACCATGCTCGTTCCATACACAAACTTTATGTTCTTACCTTTGTATTCCTGGAACGTTGACTTCTGATTCTTCTTCGGTTCATCTTTAGCTTCTTCCAAACCTAAACCTGCTCTCCTGTTCTCAAGAAAATCACCATCGTTTTTACGGTAATTGTTAAAATTCCGTTTCGGTTTAGAATAAAAATTCTTTTCATTTTTCTCGAGATCATCTGATTAAACTTCCACTAGTTTAAACAGTTTATCGATTTGATATTCTTTCACATTCTGAATCGGAAAGCTATCATTGAAATATAATCTATCAGATTCCTTAACATTGTACATGACAACGTTAGGATCATCACTTAGATCATTTTCTAATGATGTATCGTCACTTTCAGATTGTGAACCAGAACTTTTGAACTCGAGTTGGGGCTTTTAAAGTTGCCGTTATCATAATCATTTCCCAAAACATTCTTTACCACATCTTTTACCACCGATTCATTGTCATCGTTTGATTTCGTAAAATCTACGTCAATGTTCTCGGGCAATTTAACTTTCTTTTCTGAAAGAAGTAAAAGATAAATGCCTTTTCAATATCATCATCTTTCTTGCAGCAGTAACTTGCAAGAAATAGTGGAGGAACACTTCCGTAAACTTTACGCTTTGAATTATCAACACTTTCCTCCGACTTGATCGTAGGAAGAATGTGATCAATGACATATGCGTTTGTGGTGTAACTTTTTAACAATTGTCTGACTCTTTCTGTTTCTATTTTCATTTCATGAAACTCACGCTTTGTTTCAGCAATTTTATTAATGTACATGTTAATTGCCTTTTGTTTTTCAATAACTGTGGCATTTAACATGGTGACATTAGCGTTGAGTTCACTGTTAGCTCTTTCAACATGTTTATATTTGCCTGATATTTTGTCATAAGCTTCTTTTATGGTTCTGTAATCATAACGAAATTGTTCGTTATATTCAATCAATTCTCTTATGACTTTGACTTTATCCAGACAGGGTTCACAAGGACTTGCGCACTTTGTGCAAGGTTTTTAACCTCCACAACTTTCACAACTTCCTTTGCAGACATGCTTACCTCAGCTTTTAACTTTTCGGCTTCTGCTTTCAATTCTTCTTGCTTTTGTGTCTCAAGGTAAGTTATTCCTTCTTCCTCTGTTTGTTGCATGTATCTTTCTAGAACTGCATTCTCTAGGACAGCTTCTTCCTCAGCTCTCTGCATTAATGCTTCTTGAATAGCATTTTCGATAGCAGCATCCACAAATGATGTCTCAGATTCATTCACAACCTCTGCCATCATAGCAACACCAGTCTTCTTTCCGATGTATTTGTTCCAATCGAAACCATCGTCTTCATGATTGGCAACAAGAGCTTGTTCAGCTTTCTTTGCAGGTTTATCTTCAACTTCAACTTGTGTTCTATTCGGCTATGATTTGTATTGCAGCGCTTTCTTGTAATATTCATTACCAGTTCTGAAAGGGTTTTGGTTTCCACTTGCTTCTTGGTTATGGCATTCGCGTTTGAAGTGCCCTTTTTGTCGACATTTGAAACAGGTAACTTTCGTTTTGTCGAAACCAAGTTTATTGCTTGAGTTACCAATATCCCTTCTAGTGAGTGCTACAAACTTTGAAACTCTCCGGATAATCGAAGCTAAGGACCATTTGATGTCAATCAGTTCCAACTCTTCATCATCTACCTGATCGTAACCTCAGCTGTCATTTCAGGATTTTCGATCTCCAGCAACAAGACTTTCATATGATTCCAGAACTGTAGCAAGAAGCGCTATGTGCTGTTTTGCAACTTTTTCGGGAAACACATTCTTTAAACAACTGCTATGTTGCATTGGAAAACATTTGAATTAGAAGTGGATTGGCTTGTCTGATGAGATTGACTTTGAGAAGTCGAATTTGAACCAACATAAGAATAACCAGTGTTTAGAGAATACTGATTTTGTGACGATTGATCTGATGTATTCATGTTTGCACTAAATGCCGTTTGGATTTTTGGACTTTGAATCGGAGTATCTGGAACATCACCTTTATAATAAACTCCGACATCCTGAACAACATTAGTGTTTTTGGATTTTGCAATCTTCATCAATTCCATTTCATGACCTTCAAGTTTGTCAATGAAAGATGACAACTTAAAATGTCTCCAAGATGGACCATTCTTTAAAATCATCAGATACGTTGTCCATTCTCCCTCTGGAAGTGCATCGGCCAGCTTCTCAATCTGCTCTTCGTTATTTCTCTTGATATCATGTCTTCGCATCTGGACCATGAGGTGACAATATCTATCAATCATTTGCTTCATTGTCTCTCCTTTGATCATTGTGAAGATCTCGAATTCTTTCTTTATCAAAGCCTTTTTGCTTTTGATCATTTCATCACTTCCTTTGAATTTTTCGCAAAGAGAATTCCATAATTCTTGTGAAGTATCATATTCTGGTAATAATATCAAGATATCTTCTTTGACAGATTGTTGTGTCAAGCTGATCATCTTCTATTCAGCAACATATTTCTCTTTGTCAATCGCTGAAAACTTGTTCAGCTGAAGATCTTGATCACGTTCATCTTGGGCCATGTATAACCATCTTCAATCGCAACCCAGCTGTTGAATTGATTCGCTTGAATCCAATTAACAAACTTTTCTTTCCATCCCTCAAACTCATCCATGCTCATCAACTTCGATGGTTTCTGAGTAGTTCCCATTTCATTATCGAGGTTCATCTGATTAACTACAATTGAATTTGACGTTGAGGCTTGAGCTACTCCAGCTGCAAACGCGTTATGGAAATCTTCCATTTTGAAAATCTGAGAATACGATAAAAAACACTTGACAATTGATTAGCAACAAGCAAGTTCGGTCGAACTTGTGTCAAAACAGATTTTGAAATCAAGTTTCAATAAGTTCGGTCGAACTTAGATAACAATTTTCAGAATTTTATCACTTATACTCAAGTTCGGTCGAACTTGGTATTTCTTTTGAGAAAAATCACACTTCGAGCGGACTTGTGTAAGATTTCAAGACAAACACTTAAGTTCGGTCGAACTTAGGTAATATTTCAATTAGTTCGTCAAGTTCGAGCGAACTTGTGAATAAAATTCAATTAGATTCGATCAAGTTCGGTCGAACTTAACCAAAACTATTGAAATATCCTTCAAGTTCGAGCGAACTTCTCACAAAAATCTTGAAAAACCTATCAAGTTCGGTCGAACTTGATGAAAATCAGTGAGATTTTAATCAAGTTCGGTCGAACTTGATGTTAAGTTCGGCCATGACTTGTTCCAAAAACATGGTTTTCGCAACTTTTTGATGTCAAAACATTTGAATTTGATGTCCAAACTCTCAGGGGTTTGTTATTAGTGTGTTTTACATGACATATTCAAAATTGAACAGAATTCGACCATGAATTCTCCAATTTTGTTCAAAAGTTAAGAAAAATAGAAGAATGGAGATGAAATAGAGAGATTCTTGTCTACAAATTCAGGTATCCAGGCTCTGATACCACTTGTAGGGACATCCTCGATTAGCACGGGAACCTAAATTTGTTATCTATTGTCCGATTATGCGAAAACTAATGACAAGTTAACCAAATAACAAGAATTACTCGTTTAAATGTTGTTTTCATTGATCTATAGTTCAATACATTCGAGATCCGGATCCGACAGACCTTCGCCGTCTCTGTGCCAAAATATCTCCCTGTTACAAATGAAATCACAAGGCTTCTATTTATAGATGCACAAGTCCGCTGGTGAGAGTACATAAGTTCGCCCGAACTTGACCTTGTCAAGTTCGACCGAACTTGACTTCTCAAGTTCCATCACAAGCGAACTTGGCTCTACACTCTATTAAATACGCCTCGTTTCACCTATACTATACAGACTCAATACAAGACTATTCTATAGACATTATGCGCCTATAGACTCCCTCTTGGATATCTACTTTATCTTGTTCGGTCTTCAGAAACTCTCGTTTATTCCAGACTCGTTCTCGTGTGATGACGAAGGCAACAGACATATGCACCAACAAATTATGTATCTCAAATGATATGCCCGTTGAGTTTCGGATGATGTAGAGATGATTGATGAGTGATAGGGAAGGTACCTCAGATGGAGGGAAGGTATATCTCGGATGTATGTGTTTCAACAAAGATAATGATAGAACAGTTATATTTGACAGAAGATGATGATGTTGAGTCGAAGTATATCTCGGATGGAGGATTGTGTATTTCGGATGATTAATTGTCTAATGATCTGAATTTTTTTTATTATTATTTTTTAAATAAATCAACTTTTAATCTATTTAAACCCTTCTTAAAAGATCAGAATAGCAAAATATGATGACTTTTTATAAAATTCTGATGAACACGATGAAGAACACGAAGAACGCGAAGAACACCAACCTAAAAATTTCGGAAAACTTGAATGTTTGATATCAAATGGAGCCTAGAAACAGGTTCTAAAGGCTCTGATACCAATTGAAAGTCCCGAAAATTCGGATCTAACAAAGATATCAAACACACACTAAGGATGGGCGGAATTCAAACTTGATGTGATTCAAGAAAACCGAAAATAAGAGAAATGAGATGAACGAGAATAATACACGATACACCTCAAACTTGCATACAATTCTATTACTACGAATAGCAAAACCGTATGATACAAGCTCTCTCTCTCTCTCTCTCTCTAGATCTCTCTCTTTAGTCTCTAATGGAGGCTATCACTAATGGCTTGGGAAGGCTTCTAACGCTTAACCCTAATTATGACATAATGTTCTATTTATACCTAGGGTTTGCCCATGCCCCTCATGGGCTTCCCTTGTGCTTTCCTGGTCCACATGGCCTATGGCATGCCCAAGTGACCTATACAAGGTCCAATCCTAATACAAACTAACCTAGTTAATCTCAGTTTGCAACCATAGCTCGTTGTGTTAATTTGATGCGTCTGTCTCACACTTTTAGGACCTAACAAAACTGATGTTTTCGAGAGTGTTAAGTTTCAAATTAATGAACTTTGTAATCTTTTCAAAACATTCTTATCACTTCACATTAGCTCCCAACCCGTTGTTTCATGATATTCATCAGCATACAACATCTCTGGATTTTGAAGATCCGCTTTCCATCATCGGTAGTCGAAACTAAGATAGAAATAAAATATTTTTGAATTTTTCAAAGTTTTATGCTAAAACACACTGAAAATCTTTGTGGGTTATCTGTAACGAAATGAAAGGTTATGCATTATGTACAAACATATTTAAAGGTATATTTTTGTGAGTTTGTGTTAGAGGATCATACAGTTTTTAAGACATATCACCAGTACCGTTGACCTTTATTTTTGACTTTAAGTTTCAAAACAAATTCACTTCGATTGTTAGTATACTGATCCACTTAAACTTCATCACATTTTTCAATTGATCCAAGATACGTTAGGTATACTTAGGAACTTTACTTAATTGTGTTTCCCACCTCAGAATATACTCCTGTATCAAGATTCCCTAGATATCATCTTACGGGTGAATACAGATAACTGATATCTGTAATCTGGGTAATGCGAGACCTTGAGAGCTCAGGTTATCACCACCGTACCGACAAAGATGAAGGCTCATCTTGAAGGTGTGTTCCACTTAGGAATCTTTTGAACTGCTTATTGTGATATCTTTTGATACTTTCAATATTTTTAGCAATTGTTAGGGTTTATATGAAAAAGTATTCTACAAGTTCTAGGTTATTGCTTTAGCAAAGTCAGAAGAACTTGTATAATACCCCAGTTTCAATTCGCTATAAAGACCTAGTATCTCAGAATCAGGCAATCTCTCAATCGGAATTTCGGAGTACCAAGTCTATATATCCGAGAGATGTTACCCACAATTAAGAAGTTATTTCTTTATGTTTATATCTCAGAATCAATCTACTGAATGTGCGAAGCCTACTGGCACATCATCAGTGAGACTTGTTGATGTACTATCATTTCCTCTTTTCACACAAAAACTCATTTTTGTCTTTTTCATGTTTTTGTATTTTTAGATTTTATAATGTTTTTCTATTTTCCCAAACTTTTTCCTCCTAAAATCAAAAACATATTTTTGGATATTTGTTTTTAAAGAAATAATTTCTAAAAACTTAATAAAAGTGACAAACCGATGAGGATCACGAAAACTCGTCATCCGATCCGTATTCAACCTCATCTTCCGCATCTGATGTGAGATTTTTTATACCATTAATTCTTAAAAGATATCTAAATTTGTCTCTTGGAAAAGCTTTGGTATAAAAATCTGCCTTTTGATCATCAGTGTGGATTTTTTCAATTCGAATCAACTTTTTCTCATGGCAAACACGAATAAAGTGATGTCGAATCTCTATATGTTTAGTCTTTGAGTGTTGAACTAGGTTTTTAGTTATATCAATAGTTGCCTTATTGTCTACATATATCGGAGTGTCTAAAAATTGCAGATCAAAGTCTCTCATTTGTTGTTGTATCCACAGTATCTGAGAACAACAACTGGAAGCCGAAACTATTCAGCCTCTCAAGTAGAGAGAGCGATTGTGGTTTGCTTCTTGCACTGCCACGTTACTAATCGTGTTCCGAAGAACTAGCAGCCCACCATTGTAGACTTTGCGTTAAGTTTGTCGCAACCGAAATCAGAATCAGCATATCCTAGAGATCAAAGTTGTCGTTCTTTGGATACCACAAGCCGGTGCTAGGGCAACCCTTCAAATATCTGAATATTCTTTTCACGATCATCAGATGTGATACTCGAGGACTGGACTGATAACGAGCACATAGGAAAGTAGGATACATGATGTACGGACGTGAAGCTGTCAGGTACATCAAAGATCCTATCATTAATCGATATAACGTCTCATTATCTTTGGCTCCATGTTCGTCTGGGCAGATACCATGATTGATCATCAATGGTGTTGAAAGCGATTTAGTACTAGTCATCTCAAACTTCTACAAAGCGTCATGAACATATTTAGTTTGATGAATAAAAATACCATCAGGCAGTTGATCAACCTGTAATCCCAAGAAAAAATTCATTTCTCCCATTGAACTCATTTCGAATTTTTCTTCATGATTTCTTCAAATTCTTTGCATAGTTCATCATTTGAGGAACCAAAAATGATGTCATCCACATAGATTTGTACTATCAGCAAATGACTACCAACTTCTCGAGTGAAGAGTGTGCTATCCACTGTTCCTCTTGTAAAGCCGTTGTCTAACAGGTGCTGAGATAAAGTCTCATACCAGTCTCTCAGGGACTGATGCAACCCATATAGAGCTTTATCAAGTAGATAAACCTTGTCATTGTTTAGTGGATCGACAAACCATGGTGGTTGTCTGACATACACTAGCTCCTTCACCTTTCCGTAGAGAAAAGCTAATTTGACATCTAGCGGGTACACTTTGAAGCCCTTCCATGACGCAAACGCCAAAAATATGCGGATGGCTTCCAGTCTTACAACCGGAGCATAGACTTCTGTGTAATCAATTCCTTCTTGTTGTTGAAATCCTTTGACAACAAGCCGAGCTTTATTCCGAACAATCACTCCTCGATCGTGCCGCTTGCACTTGAAGACCCATTTAGTATCTATGGCTTTTTGATTTGCCAGAGGATCTACAAGTTTCCAAACTCCTAATTTCTCAAATTGTTGCAGTTCTTCTGCATAGCGTTAACCCAAATTTCATCAACTATTGCATCTTTTACACTCTTTGGTTCGATCTGCGAGATAAAACAACGATAAGAACAATACTCTTGAACAGAAGCTACTCTAGTATAGAAACAACTAAGAGCTTTTTTAATTTAATTTCTTGTTTTAACTCAAGTTTTTAACTCTCCAATAATATTGTCAAATGGATGGTATGACAAGTTCCTCGGTACTACTTCACTAGAAACATTTACTGAGCTTTCTAGATTAGTAATGTTCTGTTCAGAGACAACTTGAGCAGCAACTGTTGTGCTAGTTGAAGCTTCATTTTGATTCCCAGGAGTAGTAGATTGATTTAAAAGACTTGTTATCTGCTCAGATTCATCATCGGAGCTTGTATCACCTTCATCATAAGATGGCTCAGTATCTGAAACACGACCATTTTGTTGTTCTGCTATGGGCTGCTCATTCACCACTTGCTCGGTATTTGTCTCGATAACTGATTCTTGGATAGTGTTACTCGGACCTGCCTTAGAATCGTGTGTACTAACAAGTGGTTCAGTCACCATTATTGGTCTAGAAACCTGCTCTTCACTAAACGCTTGTTGTTGCTGATATAGCAACAGAAGTTCTTCTTCACTAGGCTCATCTGGGAGGTAGAACGAGTTCCAAAAACTTTCGTAGTTAAACATTCAAGATTCACCGGGCTTCTAAGTTGGAATAGCATATCTTTGACAATCAACATGTTGGCAAGAATCACCCTGTTTAAACTCGGCAAAAATACTCGTCGTAGTGGACTTGCATAACCAACGAAGAAACCCTCTAAGGATTTAGCATCGAATTTTCCATCAGGAGCGATAATTGTGCATGGTGATCCGAAAGGTTCTAAAATACTCCAAGTTCGGCTTGTACCACTTCGTACGAACTGTCATGTTTTGGTACGAAGTAGAATGCCTATAAATAGGCTTAGTGTGTTATTCATAGAAAAAGTTTTGCGAGCCAGACGGCGGAGCTCTGTCAGTTTGGGAACTTGAATGTAAACCGAACAATCAATAAACTGACGTTTAAACTAAATATCTTGTGTATATTGTCACTAATTCACGTAAATTCCGCATACATGGATTAGATACAAGTTAGGTACCTTTGCATAACGAGGAAATCGATCCTACAAGTGGTATCAGAGCTCCGGGAGCCTGATTTGTCGACATCAACACAAGAAGACTTCTATTTCAACTCCATTCTTTTTTTTTTCACTATAAAATGAAT
This sequence comes from Scalesia atractyloides, assembly GCA_947069175.1. Lineage (NCBI taxonomy): Eukaryota > Viridiplantae > Streptophyta > Magnoliopsida > Asterales > Asteraceae > Scalesia > Scalesia atractyloides. Next base: position 59,547,728 of record CAMTDV010000021.1, read on the forward strand.
TGATGGATAAATTGAACTCAAATTCAGATATGAGATGTAAAATCACCTAAAGATAAACCCTTGAAAGTCTCAAACCTGAAAAGGAACATTTTGATGGAAAATTGACAAATTTCAATAAATTGCAAACTTAACTTCGCGCGAACCATGATTGCAGTTCGTACGAATTCAACATTTTAATCAAAATTCTGTTTAAAATCTTGTTTGAGTTCGTACGAATTGAAACTTGAAACTTTGATTTTCAATGGATTGTAGTTCGTACGAAGTGGGTGTTTGAAATTTTGCTTAATTGTGATTATCAGTTCGTACGAACAGGTATATTCCAATTCATACGAAGTGATACTTTTACAAATCTTTTTCAAGTTTATCGTATTTTTCAGTAACACGCAACGATAATGTCAGAACCAGAATTCTACAATGCTTGTCACAACTCAACCGTGAGTATGCCAGTTGATTCAGCCAAGAACGTTAAAATGGAAAAGGAAATGGGCACGATGGTAAAAGCACCAAAGCTTTTCAATCTAGAAGATTACGACAGCTTGAGCGAAAAGTTCAGGAACTGGGTTCAGGCAAATCACTTTGCATGTTGGTGTGCGGTCGAAGAGGAGTACAAGGCACCAGTTGGTGAAAATGGTTTTGAAAAGACGTTGTCATCATATTCAATAGCATAAAAAGAAAAATTTTATGCAGAAAAAGAAGATGATAAGTATTATACAATAGTCTGTGAAAGAGGACATCTTGGTGCTGTTACAACATGAAGATAACGCACAGTCACTTTGGAATGCGCTTCGAGTAAAATATGAAGGCAGTGCTGAAATGAGAAAAAGCAAGAAAGCCTTATTGCGAAAGGAATTTGATATCTTTGGACCTCTAAAAGGTGAATCGGTGAAACAGCTAATTGAACGCTATTGTCACTTGGTACTTCAATTAAGAAGAATGAGGATCTTAAAAACAGACGAAGAACTAGTTGACAAGTTCGCAGATGCATTACCTGAAGGAGAGTGGACCACATATCTCACAGTCTTGAAAAATAGCAATGGATACAGTGGTTTCTCATTTTCACGATTTATCGAAAAGTTGGAAAGTCATGAGTTGGACAAGCAAAAGATGGAAAAAAATGAAGAAAGCATCAGCTCAGCAAGATGTTAGCATGTATTACAAAAATCTTACAGTTGACACACAGACTCCGAAAGTTCAAACTGCTTTTAGTGCAAATGCTTCTGCTAATTCTCCTACAATGTCAAGTGTTTCTCAATCGTTTCCAAACTATGAACCAAACACACCATAAGCTTCAAACACATCACAAACTCATCTCAGGGCTCGAATTTCCCAAGTGATCAACGAAATCAAGCAAATCCGAATCAAAGAATCTTACAATGCAACATAGCAGTAAATCTCAACAATGCTCAAAATTTCAATGAGCATACTACGAAACAGCATATGGATCTATTAGCTCCAGTTCTTGAATCGTATGAGAGTTTAGTTGTTGGGGAAGATTGGTAATCCAGATATGACACAAGAGGATTATGATCAATTAGATTCAGAAGAACTTGAACTGGTAGATATTAAATGGTGCATGTCATTAATCATTCGGAGAGCGAAAAGATTTATGGAAATTACGGGAATAGATAGTCTCGGAGGGCCTGATGGAAAACTTGGCTTTGATAAATCCAAGGTTACGTGTTTTCGATGCAAAGAGAAAGCGCACTTATTACCTACTGATATTGTTTCTACTTTTGAAGGGTATTTTGACCAGAGTTATCAGGTTGCATATGAGAAAGAAGTAAAGCAGAAGTAATTGAAGTGATCGATATTTCAAAAGAAATGACAGCTGAAAACTTGAAAGAAATTGTTGATCATGCTTTGATTGCGAACTTAAAAGAGGTAGTTTCTGAAGGTGTTCAGAAAAATGACAAAAAAGTGGTTCATGAAAGTGTCAGGGAAGCTGTGAAAGAAATTATTGCTGAGGTTGAAAAACCTTGCAAGAAGTGTGAGGAGTCTTGCAAGGAATGTGTCGAAAAAGATCTAAAATTTGAAGAATTAAGGCGTGCTTCTAATCATGCGACATTTGAGTATAATGAAGTAAAAGAAGGGTATGACACATTAGCAAGATCAATTAGGCAATATGAAAGAACTGAAAAAGAGAGTGATGCAACACTTAGGATGCTTAAGGCAACAATGATGGAAAAACAAATGGCAATAAGCACTCATTTGAATACCATTCTTGAACTAAAAAGTGAGCTTGAAAAAATGAGAATTGAAACTAAACGGGTAAAGAAATTGTTGATAAGTTACTCTACTAGTTCATATCTCATCGATCATATTCTTCCAAAAATCAACAGGGAAGAAGATGACAAGAAAGGTAAGTCAAAAGGTGTGAGTTACAACAAGGTTCCTCCACCCATGTGGGAAAGTTACAGTAAGAGAAAACCAGATGGGGTGGAGAAGGTGCTCAATGTTATGTCAAGATTAAAAAATCAAAGGGGCTGCCTGAGAACATTGATGTAACTTTCACTAAATCTGATGATGACTGTGTATCAGAAGTGGTAAAAACAGTTGTTGATACTGTTTTAAACAGTGACAGTGATAGCACTGAGTTTAAAATTGCTGAGTCAAATGAGTCTAATCTGAAAACAAGTTCAAGTTATGAAAATGAAGAAATTTTTCACAAGAAATATCTTGAAAAATCATGATGTAGTTCGGATGATTCATCATTGGTTATGCATATACAATGAAAGGATCTGACAAACTATATTTCGATCAAGAAATTCCGATTCAGAATGTGAATTTTGTGAAAATTGATCATGTGTTTAAAATAATAGAGTTGAGTGAGTCAGAGATTGAAAGTCTAAGTGAATCATATTATTCTAAACCTAAACACACAAATCAAAAGAGTAAGAATTATCCGGAAAACAAGAGTAAAGGTTTGGGTGATGAGAAAAAGAAAAATGATCGATATCATAAACCAAATTTTAAAAAGAAAGTAAACTTTGTTTTTGGATCAAACACGGTTAACGAAAAGGAAAGGTTGGGTAAGGAACAATCAAATAAAGAGTTTTATGCTGAAAAGGAACATAGAGAACAGACAAACAAATCCACTATCACTGATAGTAGGATGTGCTTTAAATGCAACGAAGTAGGACACATTGCTCGCAATTGTCCGAAAAATAAATCTGTTCACCATGTTTCAAGATCTTTTGATGACAAAAAGAACAAAACTACCAAGTTTGTGCAGTATCAAATTTTGAAAAGAGGTACAGAAGCACCAGTTTTCAAAGATTCAAAAACGGAAGTTGGTGAAACTTCAAATGTTAATGAACGGAAAGATTCAAAATTTTACACGAAAAAGGCAAATACTTCGCAAACGTGGGTGGAAAAAACCAAATCATCTGAAGTCAAAGCTAAAACTATCACATCATTGAAGAATGAGCAAACTGAGTAAATTAAGAAAGATTTTCCAAAAATTTCTAAAGGAAAGAAGTTGGAAAAATTTTCGAAGTTAACAGTTGATGAAATCTTTAATGAAGATTTTGAATATGAAAGTGAGTTTGAGGTTGTTTATCCTACACCCAAGACCAAGAAGGCTTGGGTTTCTCTCTTTAACTAGATTTTTGAACGTCTGTGCAGGGGCTTCCAAGGTCGATAATTTCCAAATGGATCATGGATAGTGGAGCTTCCAGGCACATGAAAGGAATGCTTGCATTATTGTATGATGTCAAAGCTGTTTGAGGAGGTTATGCTGGCTTTGCCGGTAACCAAGGTGGAAGAATCGTTGGAGAAGGAAGATTATCAAATGGAGTTGTCTCTTTCGACAAAGTGAATTATATCGCAGAGCTAGAAAACAATTTGCTGAGTATCTCGCAGATATGTGATAAGAAGTTCACAACGCATTTCAACGAAAAAGAATGCTTAATTTTGAGACCAGGGTTCAAGATTCCGGAGGAGTGGATTTTAATGCGCGCTCCAAGAGAAACGATTTATATGTGTTAGACATGAGCGTTGCTTCGACCACATCAAAAGCGGCACAATGCTTTGTGACTAAGGCTACGAAGAAAGAATAATATTTGTGCCATAGAAAGATGAGGCACATTCATCTGAGGAAAATGAATCGTCTTGTTCATAACAATTTAGTGGAAGGTGTCAATCTAAAAGGTTTTCACATGAATGAACATTGTGTTAGTTGCAAGAAGGGAAAACAGCAGAAAAAATCTCATCTGGAGACAATGTTGAATTCCATCAAACTACCGTTAGAAAGATTGCATATGGATCTCTTTGGACCAGTAAATGTGAAAAGTATTTCTGGAGATCTATACTGTTTTGTGCTGACTGATGATTATTCTAGATTCTCGTGGGTCTTCTTTCAAGAGAGCAAAGATAAGATGTTTCAAAATCTTATGATACTCTTCAACAAGTTAGAAAATCATTATCATCTATCCATTCGAAGAATCAAAAGTGACAATGGAACGGAATTAAAGAATAATCGCATGCTAGAGTCTTGTAACGAGAAAGGCATTCTTCACGACTTCAGCGCCCCCTATACTCCTCAACAAAATAACGTAGCTGAACGTAAGAATCGCACACTTATCGAAACAGCCCGAACAATGCTTCCTGATTCAAAATTACCTAGGAGTTTCTGGAGTAAAGTTCTTGCGTCTGCATGTTATACTCTAAATAGAATTCTGACTGTGAAGAAATTCAAGAAAACTTGCTTTGAATTGTTAAATCGTCATAAGCCAAATTTGGAGTACTTAGATCCTTTTGGATCTCCATGCATTGTCATTGATCCTGATGGAAAATTTGGTGCTAAATCTTTAGAGGGTTTCTTTGTTGGCTATGCAAGTCCGCTTCGACGAGTATATTTGCCAAGTTTAAATCAGGTGATTCTTGCGCAACATGTTGATTGTCAGAGATACACTATTCCTTCTCAGAAGCCTGGTGAATCATGGATGTTTAATTACGAAAGTCTTTGGAATTCATTCGAACTTCCAGATGAGCCAAGTGAAGAGGAACATGTCTTTCTATACCAGCAACAACAAGCAATCCAGTCAAGACCAATAGTGGTGACTGAACCATTTGTTGGTACACATGATTCTGAGGCAAGTACGAGTACAAGTGTTCAAGAACCTTTTACTGAAGCAAATGCTGAGCAAGTAATGAATGAACAACCAGTAGCAGAACATCATAATGATCATGTTTTAGAACCTGAACCATCTTATGATGAAGGTGACACGAGCTCCGATGATGAATCTGAGCAGATCACAAGTCTTTTAAATCAATCTGCTTCTATTGGAAATCAAAATGAAGCATCAACAAGCACAACTGCTGTTGATCAAAGTCTTGCTGAACAGAACATTACTAATCTGGAAAGCTCAGCGAATGTTCCTAGTGATGTGGTACCAAGAAACTTGTCATACCATCCATCTGACAACATTATTGGCGAATTGCGTGCTGGAGTTAAAACACGGAATCAAATCAATAAAGCTCTTAGTTTTTTCTACACTAAAGTAGCTCCTATTCAAGAATATTTTTCCTATCGGTGTTTTATTTCACAAATGGAGCCAAAAGCTGTGAAAGACACAATTTCTGATGAAAGTTGGGTTAACGCTATGCAGGAAGAGCTACAACAATTTGAAAAATTAGGAGTTTGGAAACTGGTAGATCTTCCAGCAAATCAATAAAAAGGTCATAGACACTAAATGGGTTTTCAAATGCAAACGGGATGACAAGTATGGAAACTGGTAGATCTTCCAGCAAATCAAAAGGCCATAGACACTAAATGGGTTTTCAAATGCAAACAGGATGACAGAGGATTTATTGTCCGCAACAAAGCTCAGCTCGTTGTTAAAGGTTTTCATCAACAAGAAGTAATCAATTACACAGAAGTTTATGCTCCGGTCGTAAGACTGGAAGCCATCTGCATTTTCCTGGCGTTCGCGTCATGGAAGGGCTTCAAGGTATATTAGCTAGATGTAAAATCTACTTTTCTCTATGGAAAGGTGAAAGAGATTGTGTATGTTGGACAACCACCGGGGTTTGTCGATCCGCTGAACAAAGATAAAGTTTATCTCCTCAACAAAGCTCTATATGGTTTGCATAAGGCCCCAAGAGCCTGGTATGAGACGTTATCTCAGCATATCTTTGGATTGCAATTTCTTGACTCTCCTTTAATGTAGATAATAAGGCAGCTATTGACATTACGAAAAATCCAGTTCAACACTTGAAAACGAAACACATTGAAATTCGATATCACTTTATTCGTGATTGCAACGAAAAAAGATTGATTCGAATTGAAAAAAATCACACTGATGAACAAAGGTTGTTTTTTATACCAAACCTTTTTCCCTAACAAGATTTAAATATCTAATGAGGTTAAACGGTATGAAAAATCTTTTATCATACGGGGAAATGAGGTTGAATATGGATCTGATGATGAGTTCGCGTGATTCTCATTGGTTAGTCACTTTTTGTAAATAGTTAAAATTTCTTTCTTAAAAATTTCTAAAATACAAAAATATGTTTTTGATTTTAGGGGGAGAAATGTTGTAGAAAATACAAAAACATAAAAAATTCAAAATTGTACAAAAACATTGAAAAAGACAAAAAGAGTTAGTGTTAACGAGGAAATGATAGTACATCAGTGGACTATCACGGTATGCTAAGGATTTGGAATGTTTAAAAGTTTTAAACAAGTCTTACTGTGGATATGTCAATAGGCTTTTCACGCTTAGTAGTTTGTTTACGAGATATAAACTAAATTTACAACTTGTTAACTGTGGCTTAACATCTCTTGGATATATGGACTTGGTACTCTGAAATTTCATCTGAGAGATTGCCTGATTCTAAGATACTAGGTTTTTATAGATAATTGATATCTGGGGTATTATAAAATTTTTTCTTATTTTGGGGAAGCAATGGCCTAGAACTTATATAATACTTTTGAATAAAAGCCCTAAATCTACAACAAATTGAAAAGTATCAAAAGATCATCAATTGCGGTTCAAAAGATTCCATTTGTCAGTGCGGTGGTACTAACCTAAGCTCTCAACGTCTCGCATTACCCAGATACGGATATCACTTAAGCTATACTAACTTGTAAGATGAAATCTAGGGAATCTTGATACGGGAGTATATTCTGATATGGGAAACATAGTTAATTAAAGTTTCTTAAGACTACCTAACGTATCTTAGAACAATTGAAAATTGTGTTAAAGTTTAAAGTGGACCAATATACTGACAATCTAGGTAAATGTGTTTAAAGTCTTAAAGTCTTAAAAAGGTCAACAGTACTGGTGATATGTCTTAGATAACTGATATGATCCTCGAACATGAACTCACAAAAATATGTCTGTAAATGTGTTTGTACATAATTCATAGTTATTTCTGATATAATCCAAAAAAGATTTTCGGTATGTTTTAGCATAAAGTTTTAAAAATACAAAAAGATTTTGTTTCTATTTGTGTTTCGACAACCAATGACGAGGAATGGATCTTCGGAATTTAAAAGATGCTGAACAAGGTGAAACCGAAAAACAACGGGTTGGGAGCTAATCAGAAATGTTAAAATGTTCTTGAAAGATCAAAAAGTTCATTAATTTGAAACTTTACTTTGTTGAAAACAACAGGTTGTTCATATGGTGTTTAACCAAGGCCATTAACTTGGATTTGGTAGACAAATCAGTAAACCATGGTTATTAACTTGGACTTGGTTATCTGAGTGGGTTATTAAAACTGTTAACGAAATAAATTTGAAAATTTAAATTTGAAAAAACTAATTTGACGAATTTGCAGAACAAGGTTTGATAATCATTCAATTCGTACGAATTAAACAAACAAATTCTCATTGTTCCACTTCGTACGAACTGATAAAAGTGTGTATATATAACTCCATTTCGTACGAATTGAAACATTATATTCACTGTTTGTTCTCTGAGAGCGTTTGTGAGAATTGAGCGAAAAAGCATTCTAGACATAAAACTCTGCCAAAATCTCATTGTTAAGGTTGATTGGCACACCTTAAACAATGGTGAAGGTATTGAAACGAACTTTTGTGGACTGTCGGACCTAAAATTTTAGATCTAGGACTTTTAACCGGTCAAAACTTAAAATTGAACATAAATTTATGTTAATCGGTGTTGATAGGGTGTTATAGACTGATCAATTGTCAAAAATCATGTTGTTTTGAAACTGGTTATGTTTTAGAGAAGACGACCAGTTCGTACGAACTGATGTTCTGATAAATGTCATATCTTACTTCGTATGAACTGGAGGAAATGTTTAAACCAACTTCTTGCAATAGTAATTCGTACGAACTGAGAGTTGATTAGTTGTGTAGTTTGTGTATTTGTGATATCAATTCATACGAATTGAGATCCAATTCGTACGAATTGAGATCCAATACGTACGAACTGATGATTGTTTGAAAATTTTCTAAGTGTTTGAAATTTTCATGCGCAGGAAAAGAAGTCGAATTATTCCAAGTTCCATAACACTTGTTGCATGTTAGACAAGGAGAAGTATCCAAGACTGGAACCATTCTCTGATATTTTTGATTTCATGAAGCGGTGTCGAATTTCTAAGGCGTTGACATATTTTCACACGGCATACAGATCACACGTTGAATATTTTTGGAATGAAGCTAAGTATGTAGAGGCTGAGAAGACGTTATACTCAGCAGTGAAGATTGACGATAAGGATAGAGAAGTAAAGATTACTGAGGAAGACGTTAGCAGAGTATTGGATTTCAAAGAGAAAGCGTCTGATCCTACTGGTTTGTCGGAATGTATGGTTAAGGGTTGTTTCTATCGTATGGGTTACAGAAGCTATGTGAATGCTATGACCTGGAAGAAGGGTAACCTGGGGAAGCCGTACAAATTCTTCATGCATTCGTTAGTTCATGCATTGAGCCAGAGGAAAGGAGGATTTGATGATATGCAAGATTATCAGTTGTGCATCGCCTCTGCATTGGTATTGAATTTGTCGTTCAACATTTCTCATGTTATTTTTTGATTACATGACGAAGAATGCTGGTGTTGAGAAGTTTTTATAGTATCCAAGGTTTGTTCAGATGCTACTTGACGACAAATTCAAAAATTTAAAGAAAAAAGATTATGATATTCTGTATTTACATCACATGGACGATGACACGCTTGTGAAACTAAATCAATATCTGAGACAAGATTCTGTTCCACCAACGAAAGCTATGTTTGGAGCCATTGAAAACAATGATTATGTTGCACCTGAGATGGGTAAATGGCGAAAAGCGACAAGTGGTGATGAAAGAGAGGAAGAACAGAGCTTGGTAGGTTTTGTCGAGAAAAGAAGCAATTGGTACATCAAAGCAGAATCTAAAAAGAAGCGAAAGTATGCATCGAAAAAGGCTACAAGAACAATACTAGTTGATGAGCCTGAAGATGAACCTGAAATGAATATTGAAGAAACACCTGAAGTGAATGTTAATGTTGAGAATGTAGAAGTTGAAGCAGAGGGTGTTGAATCCAATGTCCAAGAGAGACCGATTAGAGAAGAACTAGAGCAGGAGAAATTGAAGAAGAAAGGTTATGACTTGTATGTTCCATCCGAACAAGAGTCTGAGGAAGAACAACCAGTTAAGAAACAAAGAAGAGCAAAAAGTAAAGCTGCTTCAGATAAGAAATATAATGGACCGCCAGAAGCTTCTGCGAAAAGAAAGTATTTGAAAAGAAAGAAAGCGTAGAAGGGTGTTGAATCTAAGATACCAGCTTCACCAGTACATGTTACACCACCTCCCTCTCCAATACATGTACAACCTCCACCAACTACTACACAACCTATTCCACCACAACAGTCAACTCCAAAACAATCAACTCCAAAGTCATCACCAAAGCAGACAACACCTCAAAGTCATAACTCTGAACATGAATTTCAAGATGCTTTTGGGAATATACCACTACCACCAGAAAACTATGCTTCAATGTATACTGACGCATTTGCTGATATGTTCAACGAATCCAAACTTTTAGAGCTGGAGAACATAATTAAAGCTTTGGAAGCACAAATGAAAGCAAATGAAGCTGAGAAGAAGTGTTAGAAGGGAGAATGAAATTCATGGAGAATGATCGTGAATATATGAAAGCTGTGATAGAGAGTTTGAGCACATATATGAAAGATTGAGAGGGTTGTTAATGATCTTGAAAATGAACGAGCGATGAGCAATAGAAGGTTTGATATGCTACAACGGATTCTTGCTAACAATCTCAGAATAGACTTTGTCGTTGAGTACAACCGTCTGGAAGTACAAGAAGCGAAAGAGAGAATATCTGAAAGAGAACGACAAGATGCTGCTGAATCAGAAGCTTTGGGAAAGGGTAAAGGGGTTGTTGAAGGAATTTCAGAACCTATAGTTGAAGAAGTTACTGAAAGAGGTATAGTGGCAGTGGATCAAGTTGTTGATATTGTTGATAATCCTATTCTTCAAAGGATTGCTGAAATCAGACGTCAAATGGCTGAAAGAATTTTAGCTGAAGAGAGAATAGACGAAGATGAGGATGAAAACGATGATGATCCAAATAAAGATGAGGATAAAAAGGATGATTCAGAAAAGAAAGATGATGATGATGATGATGATGATCAGGGTGGTACTGGAGTTACTGTTGAGTCTGCTAACTTTACTGGAGAGTTTTATTATGATTCGATTCTGAATGATGAGGTGAATGCAGAAGATGTTCAAACTCAGGGGGAGCAAACAGGGCCAACAACAGCTGAAGGAGTATCAGGAATCTTCACAGCTAATCCTGTTACAGCTGTTCCTGATTGCTACAAGCCTATGATGCTTATGTTGGAGCATAATGTTGAAGAAGGTGAGTATATTCACAACTATTCAAAAGAAGAACTAGCAAAGTTGTTAGAGATTGATGAAAGTTCGATAGATTTTGATTTTGAAGAAGAGTTAGTGAATATAAGCACTTTTGAGCAGAACAGTTATGTTTACAAGCAAGTGCCTGAAGCAGACAATTTTGATCATGTGATTATTGAAGACGCTTCAGATGATGAAGTTGAAAAGCATTCTGAAGCAGACACTGATAGTTTTCCAACATTTGAAGAAATCATGAGTCAGATTGATCAAGGATTGTTAAAACGAAAGATTGATGAAGTTGTAAAAGATGGAAGCATTCGAAACGAATGTCCAAGGAAGAGATAGCTGAAGCAATGAAGTCATGGTTTAAAGAATTATCAAAAGAAAGAAAGTTTAAACGACCATTGGCGTTCTTCACCAGAGACAAAGACTAATCACTTGGTGATATCTTAAGTTGGGGATGGATTAGGAATTAATGTTTATGCTATCAAAAAAGAGTTTGGAGTTCAATACTTTCGATACCTAAATGATTTGAAGAGTTTACCATTTTGGGACGTGGAAGAGTTGGTGCAAACAAAAAATACTAGCTATCAAATGAAATTCCACGATCAACGGTTATGAAAGGTGATCAAGTTTGAGGCGATGCACGGTTTTAACTACTGGAAGTCGTTCATACCCATGCGTAGAATCAAGGTTGATAAAGTAACAAAAGAAAAGGATGTCACGTTGGTTATGAAACGTCCTAAAGTCATGAAGAATATGCCTCTGAAACCAATAGAGCAAGATTTTCATACATACTTTTTATGGTGGCAAACAGATCCCGAAACAAGTGAAGCTGTGATTGTCTTACGAGCTGAAGAAAATTGGGATGTCACTAAAGAGTTAACTCCTGAATTGATTGAACGAAAGAGAATTTGGGGATTATGGAGGATGATTAGAATATTAGACCCGATGTGGCTAGTTAATTGCTCAAAAGATGACATGAAGTGCTTGTTCTTCAACAAGATATGTTATGATAAGCGTGAAGAGACTTAAGCAAAACAATACCAGGGTGTAATTAATGTTTGGTATGAACATGGTATTAATTCAGGTCATATGTGGGAGTCGAAGTAGCGTGAGCTAGAACCTGAAGAGTTCTTGAAGGAAGAGAAGAGATTGGAAGAGATACGAGAGAGAGGCAAAGAGACTCGTCTAAGGAGATGTTAATTTATGAAATGGGCACCTCCTACGGATCAAACGCCAATCCATCTCAAGAAAGACGAAAGAAGCCTTACAAGAACTTCTTTGGGCGATAAAGTCAGATTTGAAGATTTTGAAGACAGATCAAGACCACGACAACATCCAAGGAGGAGTCTGTTGATGCAATATGTCTATTATCTATGTCTTGAGTCTAGTCTGATTGTGTAAGGTTTTCGTTTCGTATTTTAAAGTAATGTTATGAGTTATTCATTGAAAAAGTTTTGCGAGCTAGACGACGGAGCTCTGTCAGTTTGGGAACTTGAATGTAAACCTTGAACAATCAATAAACTGACGTTTAAACTGAATATCTTGTGTATATTGTCACTAATTCATGTAAATTCCGCATACATAGATTAGATACAAGTTAGGTACCTTTGCATAACGAGGAAATCGATCCTACACAAGTTTTCTTGAATTTCTTTACAGTCAGAACCCTGTTTAAAGTATAGCATGCTGAGGCGACCGCTTCACTCCAAAAGCTAACTGCTAATTTGGAATCTGCAAGCATTGTTCTGGCCGTCTAGATAAGTGTGTGATTCTTTCTCTCGACTACTCCGTTTTGTTGTGGAATGTATGGAGCACTAAATTCATGAAGAATGCCTTTTTCGTTGCAAAACTCTAGCATGCGACTGTTTTTTAAACTCTATTTCATTGTCGCTTCTGATTTTCCGAATAGGTAGATGATAAAGATTTTTTAACTTCCTAAAGAGTATCATAAGGTTTTCAAATGTCTCATCCTTGCTCTCTTGAAAGAAGACCCACAATAATCGAGAATAATCATCAATTAAAACAAGACAGTATAGATCCCGGATATGCTTTTCACGTTGACTGGTCCGAAGAGATCCATATGCAGCCTTTCTAGCGGTAATTTGATGGAATTCAGTGATTTCTTCGGGTGTGACTTTTTCTGCTGCTTGCCCTTCTTGCAGCTTACACAGTTGTCATTCATATGAAAACTTTTCAGATTAACACCCTCCACTAGATCGTTATGAACTAATCGATTCATCTTTCTCAGGTGAATGTGCCCCATCTTTTTATGCCACATAATTGACTCTTTTTTAGTAGCTTTTGTGACAAAACATTGTGCCTTCTTTGATATTGTGGATGCAATGCTCATATCTAATACGTACAAATCATTCTCTCTCATAGCACGCATTAAAATCCACTCCTCCGGAATCTAAAATCCCGGTCTCAAAATTAAGTATTCTTTTTCGTTGAAGTGTGTCTTGAATTTCTTATCACATATCTGAGAGATACTTAGTAAGTTGTTCTCTAGCTCCGCAATATAATTCACTTTATCTAAAGAAACCAATCCATTTGATAATTTCCCTTCCGCGACAATCCTTCCGCCTTGATTTTCGGCAAAGCCAACATAACCACCATGGATAGATCTGACGTCGTATAGCAAGGCTAGCATCCCTGTCATATGCCGGGAAGCTCCACTATCCATTATCCATTTATAAATTATCGATCTCGCGAGCCCCTACATAGAAGATCAAAATTTTAGTTAAACAGAGAGACCCAAGCCTTTGTGGTCTTGGGGGCATTTGGAACAACAACCTTTGGAATTTTAACCTTCAAGTTTTTCTTTAACAACTTGTTCAACTTTAGAAGATATTGTAACAGTTTTTTCTTTTTCTTCACATGGTGATTTAGATTTTGCCACCCAAGTTTGTATAGCAGCGGCTTTCTTGATGTAATACTTTGAATGTTTTTGTTCATTACCTTTGGATGTTTCACCAATTTCTATTTTTGATTCTTTGAAAACCGGTGGCTTAAAATTTAAAGTTGATTTTGTACCTCTTTTTAAGATCTGATACTGCACAAACTTGGTTGTTTTACTCTTTTCATCATCCGAAGATCTTGAAGCATGGTGAACATGTGTGACAGTGCTTTCCGATCTTTGTATTTTATCCGAAAATATTATATCAATGAGATTTTGCATTACATTTTATGAGTTTTGTATATTTACTTATGACATTTGCGTATTTTTAATCCTTGTTCAAATCCGATCCTTTAAACATTTTCTGGATGTGAAATCGCAAACCGTTACGTAAATTTAATCAGTTAAATGTAACGTATGTCTCGGGATAGTGACACAAGCTTAACATACCTTAAGTAACCTTTATATAACTTACAGATAAGTTTCAAGGGCTTCGGTATGGCAAAAACACACTTTTGTAACTTCAGGGGCTATTTTACAAATTTTGCAAAACTATGCCTTTTGGCGTAAATCGCTATCCGGAACATGTATGAACATCCAAAAAATTTTATAAACATTAAAATATCATATTTTAGTGATTGGAATGCAAAACTGTCGTTCGTTACGCATTTACGGTCATGCACACGTTCGTTACGCTTTTTGTCGTAATTAACCGAAAACCGCAACCGTACGACCAAACGAACCGACACTCGGAACATTTTTGGACAATTTCAAGTTCCCTATACTTTATTATCCTTATAAAGATTTGAAATCAGGTTAACGAGTGTTAAAAGTGCCAAAACGCGTCAAAAACAAGTTTAGGGGCCTGTTTAGCCAATTTTTGAAAGTTTCTACCTGCTAAAGGGCTTACGGACCGTAAGCCCAAAGTCCTTATGGTCCGTAAAGGACCCCAGCTCACCAGAAATGTGGCAGCAGCTGAATAACCTCATTTTTGACTCATGAATCCGACCTTGCCACCCTTAATTCTGCGCTTGACACCTATGGGACACGAATCAAACTAGTGGGTATAAACATTAAAATATCATATTTTAGTGATTGGAATGCAAAACTGTCGTTCGTTACGCATTTACGGTCATGCACTTCGTTACACTTTTCGTCGTAATTAACCGAAAACCGCAACCGTACGACCAAACGAACCGACACTCGGAACATTTTTGGACAATTTCAAGTTCCCTATACTTTATTATCCTTATAAAGATTTGAAATCAGGTTAACGAGTGTTAAAAGTGCCAAAACGCGTCAAAAACAAATTTAGGGGCATGTTTAGCCAATTTTTGAAAGTTTCTACCTGCTAAAGGGCTTACGGACCGTAAGCCCAAAGTCCTTATGGTCCGTAAAGGACCCCCAGCTCACCAGAAATGTGGCAGCAGCTGAATAACCTCATTTTTGACTCATGAATCCGACCTTGCCACCCTTAATTCTGCACTTGACACCTATGGGACACTAATCAAACTAGTGGGTGAGTCATGGGACACTTGTTAATCACCTACAACATCAAGAAAACTATAAGTACCATAGTGTTCTTTACATTTGAACTCTTGCAATCATTGTTCTTGCTATAATCGGCCACAAATCCGAATTTGCAACCTCCTTGGAGCTATTCTCTGGTTCCTGAATCATTCATTGGTGTTTGTAAGCATTGCACTCTTGCTATGTTCAATTATTATAGCTTAATTTGATTAAAAATCAAACAGTTTGACTTATGTTTGACTTTTAGTTTTGATCATGAATTTATCAAGATAAAGCTCAATTGAATCTTGCAATATAATGGTAATCAAGGTGGTTACGATCTCTAAAAATCATGCCTACTGATTCCCACCATTTCTAGTTATTTTGGCAAGTCAAAGTTTCGGTCAAAATGCGATTTTTGCGCATTTTGCAACGGATCTATTTTCGGGTATAAAAACAGGTTGTTTTGATGCCAAAATACTTTTATAAACTTATTAAGACATGTCAAGACTTGTCAAATTCGTCACCTTTGTTAAAGTGCTCATTTGGGATCAAAAGTCTAGCGGTTTGACCACCGCTTTGACTTTCGTATCTGACCCATTTGGTATCTTTAAACCCGACCAAATACATATTTATGACCATAAACATATAGGGAATAACCCTCTGAGGTTATACCTTATGGTCAATCCTTCGGATAGTGCTATGTTAATCAATGGTAATATCCCTTAAAAATGACCAACATACCCTTTTTGCAAAGAAGTCCATTATAAACATATGTAACACAAGATTTGACATATATTCTGATCAAAAACATTTTGGTAATTAAGACATATCATAACACATATCTAACCATCCGAATGCGTAGTTACGCAAATGACGCATTGAAGTAGCTTAAACTACCTTAACGAGTCATAACGAGTCAAAAGCACTTAAGAATCATTCCAATTCAGAATGTAAACTTATTAAACCATAACATACGAGTTCCAACACTCATTTGGTTTATGAAGTTTCATTCTATCCGAAACCTCCGATTTCAAGTCCCGATATTTACATAGTTAACCGTTTTTAGGACACGCTTGATTTCACGGACTCTTGATCTTGATTTATCATCTTGAACGAGGATACTTTTGCAACCACAAGTGAGTACATAGTCCCCTCTTTTACGTTTTGCAAATGTTTTGTGTGAAACATATTGTGCCTATTGCTACTTTCATGTTTTTCATGACATTATACATGCTTTGATTACATAGTACATATAGTACATGATTTCCATTGCATTTCGCTATGTATGTTGACCGAGCATGCTAGCACATTGATTTCCATTTAGACATTTTGCTATGTATGTTGACCGAGCATGCTAGCACATTGATTTTCAAAACATTTTCAAGATACGCTTACATTGTTATTGACATTTTGGTGCGTTGAATTCGACAATGATACATTCATTAACATTGATCACGCCGACTGGTAGTATGTAATGGTACCATAGGATTGACAATCCCGTTCCCACTTCCTAGGAATGTTTGGAAGCGACCTTAGGGAATGACAGAATCCGATGAACATTGATAAACCCTTGACCGGATAGGGGTTTATCTGACAATCAACAAGGCTTGAATGTGTTCGCCAACAATCCATAATATATGTTATAACAATAAAGGCAATGGTTTACATGACATTTGTTTACTCGACATTGGTTTAGATGACATTGGTTTACTCGACATTGGTTTACATGACATCTGTTTACTCGACATTGGTTTACATGACATTTGTTTACTCGACATTGGTTTACTCGACACTGGTTTACATGACATTTGTTACTCGGCATTGGTTTATGGTGAATGAATTAAATAGCGTGACATGTGTAATATGATAAAAGCATGGTGGATACGCCGATGGTACTTCCTATATATAAGTGCTTTTATTATCTTACATATTGTGGCGTTATCTAAATCATTTTAAACAAAATACAAGACATGACATATTTTATACTAAACATGACATTTTTATACGAGACAAAACTTACTTTTGGTTATCTATTTAACCAAGCATTATTTCTTTTATATCATATTGATTTTCATATGGTTTTTATAAAAGAAACGTTTTACGCTTCATGGTGACTTTTGTATTACTTTAAACTTTTCTTAAAATAATCAAAGCCATGAAGCATCAACACAAAACCTATGTACTCGCCGGCATTTTTTTTGCTGACTTTATTTTCACATATGTTTCAGGTGCAAATATTTGATGTCAATCTAGCTTCACTTAGGGCGGACTGGGCCTTAGTGACTATAAAATCAGAATAATAGCTTAACTTTTGTTGTATTTCCGTTTTATCCAAGACAATGTAAACAATATTAACTAAATGAAACTTATCTTATGTGCCATGGTTATTGAAACAATAATTCTGTTACAACACTCCCCGACGATTCCGTCACGGTTTGTTGTTTTACGTGGTCGGGGTGTGACATAAAGATTGGTATCAGACCAATGGTTATAGGGAATTAGGTTATTAGTGAAGCTTTGACCTATAATATAACCTTTCTAGGACCTTAAGCGAGTTGTCTTGCATTTAGATGCTTAAAACAATATCGTCACCTATGTGAACACCAAAATATAACCATAATTTCCAAAATGATTTTTGAAATCAATCATACATCCTTGGGTGAGTTGTTTTTGGCGTTATGCCTTTGATGTTTTCAAAATCTCGTCAAAGTTTGGGTCTTATTAATGTGAACACGTGCAATCTGGAAGGGTGGGTGCATGTACCCTGTGTTTTCTGTCTAGGCTAGAATGTTCGTACAAATTCACTTAATCGGACCAGTCACTCTTACCTGGGAACTCTTGGGGTGAATGTCCACTTATAGGCTAAAGCATGTCTTCGCAATACATTATGAAGATCCATTTACTTTGATTAGTCATTGTGAGTCATTCGTTTGTTTTGAGTAACGAATGAATGACCACCATCCTTACATTTGTTGATATTTATTCATCTCATTTTGATTATTCAACATTCATCTCACTCGTTTCCTTTTATGTTTTCTCTCTTATAGAATGCCTCCTCGACGAACGTAAATACGGACGCCGACATGGCGGCTCTAATCGCTCAGCAATTTGCTGCAGTGCTTCCAAATCTCATAACTCAGATAAACCAAGCTAACAATAACAACAATGCACCTGCTGTGTGCAACTTTAAACAGTTTAATTCAGCTAAACCGCTCAAGTTTAGCGGTTCTGATGGAGCAACTGGGCTCCTATAGTGGTTTGAGAGTCTTGAGAATACATTTCGCCATGTTCAGTGTCCAAATGAGCGCAAAGTTGAGTTTGCTTCTAGCGTGTTTGAAAAGAGAGCGCTCACGTGGTGGAATGGAGTGATGAGAAATAGGGGTGCCGACGTTGCTATGGGTCAGACTTGGGAGGAACTCAGGGCTTTGATGATGAAAGAGTTCTGCCCCCGTCAAGAAAAGAGGGCACTCAAAAATGAGTTTCATGATCTGAAGCAAGAGAGTGGTGAGCACCGTGCGTATACTGACAGGTATGTGGGGTTGAGCTTGTTGTGTCCTGAGATGGTGACGCCTTTGGATAAGGCAATCGAGAATACATAGATGGTCTTCCTGACCCGGTTCAGGATATTGTCACCGGTAGCAACCCTACTACTGTCAGGCAAGCCATTGACCTATCTGCGACTCTGACTGAATCACAGATCAAAAAGGGCAAGCTCCATCGTAAGGGTGACAAGAAATCGTCTGACAAGTCTGAGAAACCAAAGGGTAAGAAAGCTGAGTCTTCGAAGAAAGCGAGGAAGCGCAAGGCTTCTAAGAATTTTGCTGTCACTACTCAACCCAACCAAGCCACACCTAATCAAGCCGCTCCTAACAAGCCTGCTCAGCCTCCAGCCAAGAAACACTATACCGGCACTGCACCTTTGTGCAACAGGTGCAACAGTCATCACCAGCCTCATCTTCCATGTCGTATTTGTACAAACTGTGGTAGATCTGGGCATTTGGCAAATGTTTGTCGTTCTCCTCCTAACCCAAATAATGTGGCTCGTAACCCTGTTCAGCAGCCAGCCAATCCTGCACGACCTCATTACCCACCAGGATCTTGCTACAACTGTGGGGATCTCACCCACTACCGTAACAATTGCCCGAGATTGGCGAATGCTAACCCTACTCGTGGGCGAGCTTTCAATATTAATGCAAACGAGGCACGGGTGGATAACGAGGTGGTGAACTGTACGTTCTTTTTTAACAACTAATGCTTCTATACTATTTGATTCGGGTGCTGATATAAGTTTTGTGTCATTAACATTTGAGCCTTTACTTGCGAAACCAAGAACCAAACTAGGAAAGCCCTTGACAGTGGAAATAGCCAGTGGTGAACCTCTTATACTCGATTATGTCATTCCTGGTTGTCTATTGAACCTTAATAACCATCTTTTTCCTATTAACCTCACACCGATGCAACTTGGGAGCTTTGACATTATAGTGGGAATGGATTGGTTAACCAAATATCATGCTGAGGTGGTTTGTTTCGATAAGATTGTTCGTATACCTCTTTCGTCTAGTGAAATTTTGGAGGTTTGTGGAGAAAAACCGGTTAGTAGCCTCAAACTTATGACTTGTACCCAAGCTCGGAAATACTTGCGAAAGAATTATGTGGCTTTCTTGGCACATACAGTAGAGGAGAAAGGTAAGGGCAAAACTATTCAAGATATTCCCGTGGTTCAGGATTATCCTGAGGTGTTCCCTGAGGAGCTACCTGGTTTACCTCCTGCTCGTCAAGTTGAGTTTCGTATTGACCTTGTACCTGGTACCAACCCTATTGCTAAATCTCCATACCGTCTTGCACCATCTGCGATGCAAGAACTATCGAAACAGCTTCAGGAACTTTCAGACAAAGGATTCATTCGTCCGAGCTTTTCACCTTGGGGTGCTCCTGTCCTATTCGTGAAAAAGAAGGACGGATCTTTTCGCATGTGTATCGATTACCGTGAGCTTAATAAATTCACGATCAAGAATCGATATCCCCTACCTCGCATTGATGATCTCTTTGACCAACTACAGGGTGCTACATGTTTTTCGAAGATTGATCTACGATCTCGGTATCATCAGCTTCGTGTACTCGAGGAAGATATTCCCAAGACAGCCTTCTGCACTCGTTACTGTCATTATGAGTTCACTGTTATGCCCTTTGGTTTAACGAATGCTCTGGCAGTCTTCATGGACTTGATGGATAGGGTTTGTAAGCCTTATTTGGACAAGTTCATCATTGTTTTTATTGATGACATCTTGATTTATTCCAAGACACGAGCCGAACATGAACAACATCTTCGTCTAACAATGGAACTCCTAAAGAAGGAGCAACTTTATGCCAAGTTCTCCAAGTGTGAATTTTGGCTTAAGGAAGTTCAGTTTTTGATATTGGAACTCCTAAAGAAGGAGCAACAAAGGGATTTAGATATTGGAAGTTGTTTATTCCAGGTCTTCAAATCAAAACAAATAAGAAGACAGGGGAAAAAGATATAACGTTAATCATGAAATGACCAAGAACGATGAGGAACATGCCTTTGATGCCAATTGAACAGAATTTTTATCCAGTGTTTAAGTGGTGGCAGATTGATCCTAACTCATGTGAAGCAGTGATAGTATTACGATTCGAAGAACATCTGGATATCACTAAAGAAAGAGTTGAGATATTAGGGTTTCAAGGCATGAGGGGGCTTTGGAGAACGATCAGAATTCTAGATCAATGTGGTTGGTAAACTACTCGAAAGAAGATATCAAGTGCTTGTTCTACAGTAAGATTGTATTCGAAGAACGTGAAAAAGAACAAGCCATGCAATATCAAAGGGTTGTGAACGTTTGCTACGCACGTGAAGTTAATTTAGGAAAGATGTGGAAAACAAGCTGGAGGGAGCTAGAACGTGTTGAATTCTTAAAAGAAGAAAAGCGTCTCGAGGAGATACACGAAAAAGGTAGGGCGGCAAGGCTCAGAGGTATCAATATATGAATAAAGTGCCTCCTACTGATCAGACACCAGATCTGAAGCAGGAACGATGAAAGAAGCCATTCAAGAACTTCTTCGGTCGTGTACGTTAAAGTTTATTTGAAGACAGAGTTTTGAAGACTGATAAAAGACGAAGACGATATCCAAGGGGGAGTCTGTTGGTGCAGAATGTCTATGTCTTAGTCTTATATCGAGTCTGTATAGATTAGATGTTAACAGGCTAGATAAACAAAGTATTTATGTATCTAGAGGTCAAGTTCGCTCATGATGGAATTGTAAAGTCAAGTTCGGCCGCACTTGACATAGTCAAGTTCGCCCGAACTTCATATCCCACCAGCGAACTTGTTCATCTATAAATAGCTAGCTTGTTTGTTTCATTTGTAACTTTGCGCACTTTGAGGCGGAGCTCTGTCAAATTGGAGACTCGACGTTATATCAATAAAATTGACGTTTAACTGATTAATTCTTTTTGTTTGGTAATCATGTCGAAATATTTCCGCTATTATGGATATTAGATATCAAATCTAGGTTCCTATGCTATCAGGATCGGTCCTACATGAACAACCAGAGATTCAGGTTTGGAAATGGGAAAACATTGCTATGGATCTCATTACCAAATTGTCGCGCACTTCTAGAGGTCACGATGCCATTTGGGTAGTTGTTGATCGTCTAACAAAGTCAACACATTTTATAGCAATTCGTGAAGATTTCTCTGCTAACAAACTTGCTAAGATTTATGTGGATGAAATAGTATCTCGTCATGGTGTCCCTTTAGATATCATATCTGATCGGGATGCTCGATTCACATCTCATTTTTGGAGAACCATGCAGTCTGCCATGGGATCCAAGCTTAACTTGAGCACTGCTTATCATCCTCAAACGGATGGACAATCTGAAAGGACAATCCAAACACTGGAGGATATGCTTAGAGCATGTGTGATCGACTTTGGTGGTAGTTGGGATTCGCATCTACCATTGATCGAATTCTCCTACAACAACAGTTATCACTCCAGCATTGATATAGCACCTTTTGAAACTCTTTATGGTCGAAAATGTCGTTTACCTGTCTGTTAGAATGATATCGGTGAATCTCAATTCACCGAACCTGAATTTTTCAAGACACAACGGACAAAGTCAAGTTAATTCGTGAAAACCTTCTGACAGCTAGAAGCCGTCAAAAGAGTTACTCGGATAAACGATGCAAGCCCTTGGAATTCCAAGTCGGTCATCACGTGCTCCTTAAGGTATCCCCTATGAAAGACGTGATTAGATTCGGGAAGTAAGGAAAACTTGCGCCACGATACATTGGACAATTCAAGATCATCGAGAGAATCGGAAAAGTTGCCTACAAACTTGAGCTACCTCCACAACTTGGAAACCTTCATCCAACATTCCACGTATACAATTTAAAAAAGTGTTTAGCTGATGAAAACCTCCACATCCCTCTTGATGAAATTCGTGTTGATGACACGATGCATTTTTTTGAGAAACCTGTGGAAACCCTGGACCATGAAGTCAAGAAGCTCAAACGCAGATGGATACCGATTGTTAAAGTTCGCTGGGAATCCAAACGTGGCCCAAAGTTTACTTGGGAACGAGAGGATCAAATGAAGGCGAAATATCCATATCATTTCCCACTAGTTTCCTCAAGATAAAATTTCGGGATGAAATTTCCTGAAGTAGGGGAGACCGTGAAATCTGTGCTTTGGATCTCTTTATTTTATCTAACAATATTATATCAATGAAATTTTGTGTTACATTTTATGAGTTTTGTATATTTACTTATGACATTTGCGTATTTTTAATCCTTGTTCAAATCCGATCCTGTAAACATTTTCTAGATGTGAAATCGCAAACTGTTACGTAAATTTAATCAGTTAAATGTAACGTATGTCTCGGAATAGTGACACAAGCTTAACATACCTTAAATACCCTTTATATAACTTAGAGATAAGTTTCGAGGGCTTCGGTATGGCAAAAACACACTTTTGTAACTTCAGGGGCTATTTTACAAATTTTGCGAAACTAGGCCTTTTGCATAAATCGCTATCCAGAACATGTACGAGCATCCAAATTTTTTTTAAACATTAAAATATCATATTTTAGTGATTGGAATGCAAAAATGTCGTTCGTTACGCATTTACGGTCATGCACGTGTTCGTTAGGCTTTTCATCGTAATTAACCGAAAACCGTAACTGTACGACCAAACGAACCGACACCCGGAACATTTTTGGACACATTTCAAGTTCCCTATACTTTAATGTCCTTATAAAGCTTTGAAATGAGGTTAACAGGTGTTAAAAGTGCCAAAACGCGTCAAAAACAAGTTTAGGGGCATGTTTTTGCCAAATTTTGGAAGTTTCTGCCAGCTAAAGGGCATACGGACCATAAGCCCAACGTCCTTACGGTCCGTAAGGGACCCCCAGCTCACCAGAAACATGGCAGCAGCTAAATAACTTCATTTTTACTCATGAATCTGACCTTGCCACCCTTAATTCTGCACTTGACACCTATGGGACACTAATCAAACTTGTGGGTGAGTCATAGGACACTTGTTAATCACCTACAACATCAAGAAAACTATAAATACCATAGTGTTCTTTACATTTGAACTCTTGAAACCATTGTTCTTGCTATAATCTGCCACAAATCCGAATTTGCAACCTCCTTGGAGCTATTCTCTGGTTCTTGAATCATTCCTTGGTGTTTGTAAGCACTCCACTCTTGCTATGTTCAATTATTATAGCTTAATTTGATTAAAAATCAAACAGTTTGACTTCGGTTTGACTTTTAGTTTTGATCATGAATTTATCAAGATACAGCTCAATTGAATCTTGCAATATAATGGTAATCAAGGTGGTTATGATCTCTAAAAATCATGCCTACTGATTCCCACCATTTCTAGTTATTTTGGCAAGTCAAAGTTTTGGTCAAAATGCGATTTATGTGCATTTTGCAACGGATCTATTTTCGGGTATCAAAACAGGTTGTTTTGATGCCAAAATACTTTTATAAACTTATTAAGACATGTCAAGACTTGTCAAATTCGTCACCTTTGTTAAAGTGTCATTTGGGATCAAAAGTCTAGCGGTTTGACCACCGCTTTGACTTTCGAATCTGAACCATTTGGTTGATCTTTAAACCCGACCAAATACATTTTTATAACCATAAACATACAGGGAATAACCCTCTGAGGTTATACCTTATGGCCATGTCCGTCGGATAGTGTTATGTTAATCAATGGTAATATCCCTTAAAAATGACCAACATACCCTTTTTGCAAAGAAGTCCATTATAAGTAACACAAGATTTGACATATATTCTGATCAAAAACATTTTTTATACATATTTTGGTAATTAAGACATATCATATCACATATCTAACCATCCGAATGCGTAGTTACGCAAATGACGTGTTAAAGTAGCTTAAACTACCTTAATGGGTCATAACGGGTCAAAAGCACTTAAGAATCTTTCCAACTCAGAATGTAAACTTATTAAACCATAACATACGAGTTCTAACACTCATTTGGTTTATGAAGTTTCATTCTATCCGAATCCTCCGATCAAGTTCCGATATTTACATAGTTAACCGTTTTTCGGACACGCTTGATTTCACGGACTCTTGATCTTGATTTATCATCTTGAACAAGGATACTTTTGCAACCACAAGTGAGTACATAGTCCCCTCTTTTACGTTTTGCAAATGTTTTGGGGTTAAATATATTGTTCCTATTGTTACTTTTATGTTTTTCATGACATTATCCATGCTTTGATTACATAGTACATAATAGTACATGATTTCCATTGCATTTCGCTATGTATGTTGACCAAGCATGCTTGCACATTGATTTCCATTTAGACATTTTGCTATGTATGTTGACCGAGCATGCTAGCACATTGATTTTCAAAACATTTT
Organism: Scalesia atractyloides; assembly: GCA_947069175.1. NCBI lineage: Eukaryota > Viridiplantae > Streptophyta > Magnoliopsida > Asterales > Asteraceae > Scalesia > Scalesia atractyloides. Next base: position 59,572,893 of record CAMTDV010000021.1, read on the forward strand.
CAAGACACGCTTACATTGTTATTGAAACTGGTTTACTCGACATGGGTTTACATGACATCTGTTTACTCGACATTGGTTTACATGACATCTGTTTACTTGACATTGGTTTACTCGACACTGGTTTACATAACATTTGTTACTCGGCATTGGTTTATGGTGAATGACTTAAATAGCGTGACGTGTGTAATATGATAAAAGCATGGTGGATACGCTGATGGTACTTCCTATATATAAGTGCTTTTATTATCTTACATATTGTGGAGTTATCTAAATCATTTTAAACAAAATACAAGACATGACATATTTTATACTAAACACGACATTTTTATACGAGACAAAACTTACTTTTGGTTATCTATTTAACCAAGCATTATTTCTTTTATATCATATTGATTTTCATAAGGTTTTTATAAAAGAAACTTTTTATGCTTCGTTTCGACTTCTGTATTACTTTAAACTTTTCTTAAAATAATCAAAGCCATGAAGCATCAACACAAAACCTACGTACTCACCGGCATTTTTTTTCTGACTTTATTTTCACATATGTTTCAGGTGCAAATGTTTGATGTCAAGCTAGCTTCACTTATGGCGGAATGAGCCTTAGTGACTATAAAATCAGAATAATAGCTTAACTTTTGTTGTATTTCCATTTTTATCCAAGACAATGTAAACAATATTAACTAATGAAACTTAACTTATGTGCCATGGTTAATGAAACAATAATTTTGTTACAACACTCCCCGACGATTCCGCCACGGTTTGTTGTTTTACGTGGTCGGGGTGTGACAACATGTTTACGTTTCGGACAATTACGAGCAATGTGTCCTACTTCGTTGCATTTAAAACATGTCCTACTATCAGTGATAGTGGATTTATTTGCGTGTTCTCTATGCTTCTTTCAGCATAAAACTCTTTGTTTAATTGTTCTTTACCCAACCTTTCCTTCTCACTTACCATGTTTGATCAAAAAACAAAGTTTACTTCCTTTTTAACAATAGGTTTTTGGTATCGATCATTCTTCTTCTTCTCATATCCCAAACCCTTACGTTTGTTTTCCAGATAAGTTTTACTCTTGTTATTATTATTAGTTGTGTGTTTAGGTTTAGAATAGTATGATTCACTCAGATTTTCAATTTCTGACCCACTAAGTTCTGTCATTTTGAACACTTGATCAATTTTATCAAAATTCACGTTCTGAATTGGAAATTCTTGATCAGAATATAGTTTGTCCGATCCTTTCATTGTATATGCTACTGCTGATGAATCATCCTCCGAGCTACAACCTGATTTTTCAAGATACTTCTTGTGAAAGCTCTCCTCATTTTCAAAACTTGAACTAGTTTTCAAATTAGATTCATTGGACTTAGCACTTTCAAAGTCAGTGCTATCACTTTGACTCTTCAAAACAGTTTCAACCACAGTTTTTACCACTTCCGATTCACAGTCATCGTCAGTTTTTGTGAAAGTTACATCAATGTTCTCAGGCAACTCGTTTGTCTTTTCAATTTTTGATTTTATATTAAGCGCCTTTTCCACCCCATCTGGTTTTCGCTTGCTATAACTTTCCCACATTGGTGGAGGAACTCTGTTGTAACTGACACCTTTTGATTTACCTTTTTTTTTATCACTTTCACCCTTTTCAATTTTTGGGAGAATATGATCGATGACATATGAACTAGTAGAGTAGCTAAAAAATAGTTTATTTACTCGTTTAGTTTCAATTTTTGTTTTCTCAAGCTTATTTTTTAGCTCAGCAATGGTATTCAAATGGATGTTTATGGCCATTTGTTTATCCATAAGTGTTGCCTTGATCATCGAAAGTGTTGCACCATCCTCTCTTACCACTTTTTCATATTGTTTAATTGATCTTCATAGTGTGTCATATGCCTCTTTTACTTCGTTATATTTAAATGAAACATGGTTAGAAGCACGTCTTAATTCATCAAATTTTAAGTCTTTTATGACACACTCCTTGCAAGATTCCTCACGTTTCTTGCAAGGGTTTTCAACCTCAACTATTATTTCATTTACCACTTCCCTGACTTTATCATCATTCACTGACTCATCAGGTTTCTGGCCATCTTCAGAAACTACCTCTTTCAAGTTTGCCATCAATGCTTGGTCAGCAATTTCTTTCAGGTTTTCAGTAGTTATCTCCGTTGAAACATCAATCACTTCAATTACCTCTGACTTCACCTCTTCCTCAGGCTTAGCTTGATAATTTGGATCAAAATATCCTTCAAAAGAAGAAAACATATCAACAGGAACTAAGTTTCTAAAAGCACTATGTAAGATATTCTCTTCCTCTGCACGGTTCTCCAAATATTGAGCTAAAACTGCTTCTTCCAAACCATCATCAAATATAGCTTCAGAGTATTCTTCAGTTTCTGGTTCTGGTTCTTTAATAATCTCTGCAAGCAATGCCAGACCTTCTTCTTTTGAGATATACTTGCTCTAGTTGAATCCCTCATCCTCTTGTGCTACCATTAGTGCATTATCTTTCGTGGTCTTTGTTGAACTACCATCTTCAATTTGCACCATTCTTGTATTTTGCTGCAGTGGTGACGTACGATGATAAATTGCTTTCTTGTAGTAGTAGTCTTCCTTGAAAGGATTCTGGTTGGTGTAGACAGGTTGATTTGTGCATTCATGCTTGAAGTGCCCCTTTTCTTTGCATCGAAAACAGGTGACCTTTAACTTATCAAAACCAAGTTTACCATCCAACCCTCCAAGACTATCTCTTCCTATAATCTCCATAAATCTTTGCACTCTACGAACAATTGACGCCATGCACTCTGGGTCAATTTGATCATAATCTTCTTTCGTCATGTCTGAATTACCGATCCTCCCAGCAACTAAACTTTAATAAGATTCTAGAACTGGAGCCAATAGTGCCATGTGTTGTTTAGCAGTATGTTCATTAAAATCCTGAGCATTCTCAAGATTCACTGCTATCTTGCACTGTAAGATTCTCTAATTCGGATTAGCTTGGTTCGTCTGAGTATTAGGAAAACTTGATCCTTGAGATGATCCCTAAGATGTATTTGAAGCTTGTGCTGTATTCGGTTCATAGCTTGGAAAGATTGAAAGCCACTTGTTGTTGCTGAAGAGCTTGCTGGAGTATTTGCACGAAACGCCGTCTGAACTTTCGGGCTTTGTGTATTAGCAGAATGGTTCTTGTAATACAGACTAACATCTTGTTGCACTGAAACACTCTTCATCTTTGCCATTTCCGCATTTCTAATTCATGGCTTTCCAACTTCTCGATGAATCTTGATAGAGAGAAACCACTGTATTCATTGCTCTTCTCAGAATAGTTAGATATGTGGTCCATTCTCCATCTGGTAGTGCATCTGCTAATTTATCAACAAGTTCCTCATCTGTCTTTAAAATTCTCTTCTCTTTAACTGAACGACCAGATGACAGTAACGTTCAATCAACTGCTTCATTGATTCTCCTTTCAATGGTCCAAATATATCAAACTCCTTTCGCAATAATGCCTTCTTGCTCTTCCTCATCTCTGTGCTTCCCTCATATTTCACTTGAAGTGCATTCCATAGAGATTGTGCGTCGTCATCGTGATGTAACAAAACCAAGATGTCTTCTTTCACTGACTGTTGCAAAATGACTCGTCATTTTCTTTTCTGATACAAACATGTCTCTATCTGGTATTGAGAATGTTGCCAAGGTCTTCTCCAAACCATTCTCTGCAACAAGTGTTGAATACTTTACCTCTACGCACACCAACATAGAAAATGATTCGCTTGTACCCAGTTTTTTAACTTCTCACTCCAGCTATCATACTCCTCTAGATTGAATAGACCTAAGACGCAGACAATAGACATCATGCCTCGACATTTATATAGAGTTTTAACTATGTTTTTACAACTTCAAGATCATACTTTTCAAACCTTCAAACAAGATTACTCAAACCATCACATTTTCACATTTAAAAATCTTAATCCTTTAATCATACCACTTTAATAAATAAACTTTTTAGCACTATTTTAGTGTAAATCACGAGGCTTAATTATTATAAAAATCATCTTTGTCATAAAACACTTTCAAGTTGATATGAAGTTCAAGGATTATGTGATTGATGATCTTGCTATGATCTAAACATAAAAGTGTTTAGATCATCATTACTAATACAAATCACCCAAGATCATCCATATAACTTCCTACTTTAACATATTCTATCATAAAAATAAACATCATCTATCACATAAGAACGTAATTAACATAATATATATTACATTTAGTATACTTTTAAGGGTTTTTTAGTGTTTTTAAGCTTTGTTTTATTGTAGGATTCAAAATGAACATTTATATATATAATCTACATATAATATCAAGCTTAAAATTAGTTAAGTAGAGTCTTACAACTTTGCAAGATTGTAATAAAGATTAAGTAAGAAATTAAGCTCCAAAGATATCAAGAACAAGCTCCTAAAGATCCTCCATGTTTACACCTTTCTTGAATGAACTTGTAAGGGTTAAAAGTGGGTTAAAATGAGGTGTTTGATGGTGGCTTATGGTAGAGGTGGTGGTGCCATGAGGAGTGGAGAGGAGAAGGAAGGTGATGTTTGAAGTTTTGAGTTTTGGTAAATAATTGAAGTATGGTAGGAGATTTCTTATAACTATTGATGATCTTGTAGTCAAAGTAAGGTCTCATTAACCATGCCTCTCCCTCAAAGTCTTCATGTTGGGTTTCCCCTTGGGCCCACCAAAACCGTCAAAGAGGGGGTTAAGTTTATATATATATATATATATATATATATTAAAAATTCATGTATAAACTTTGGTAGAATTCAGTAGTTTAAGGGAATGAAAGCAATACTCGTAGGATTAGTGTTACAACTATGTTCGGGATACCATACGATGTTTAACTAGTTTGTTAGATGCTTGGTATTAGCTTCGGGTAGCAAAAATGCTACTAGTCGGTCGTCGGGTCACTTTCGGACAAGATATGGAAGATGCACCTTAATAATGGAATTATTGTTTCGACTCATTACTTAGTACGACCAATGTTATTCGGACATGAAATAACCTTAACTACTTCCTTGGACGATTCGTTTAGGTGTTAGGATGGCAAAAATGCTTCTTACTAGTTCGTCGGATCAATATCGGACAAGTCGTGCAAGTTATGGCATATTGCCAGACACTTATGTTTAGGGTATCCCGTTTATATCCCCAAACTTATTTAGGGTGCATAATATTATATACGAGTCCTACGACTCTTAAAATGTTAGATTTTTTTTGCTGTTTCGGACAATGTACTTTGTTGTATTGTAGCGCGGATCAGACGGATTTTAAAAACATGTATTTTCCAGATAATTACAGTGTTTTTGTATTTAGTGACCCTAATTAGCGATTTTTATTTGTATTTTATCCGTAAATTGCTTTTGTGCCATTCGTTGCTCGTTCTGACAGTTTCTGAACTTGCTGGCATGAATAGTGTGTTCAAGTGAATAGTGTTTTCAGCACTTTGCCAACATATTAGGACATAGTTTATAGTTTTCTCGCGGTGCGGCGAATGTATTGATATTGTTTAGCATAATTAACCATGTCCAACGATTGCTATACTTTCCGCGACCTAATCATGTAGTAATTAAGTCGTAACGAACGCAATTAAATAGATAATTAAGTTGTTAAGTTGTACGGAATTACCATTATTTTGGCGGTTGTCACATTCGCACAATGGCGGACATACATAATATGCACTAACAGATAGTGGCATCTAACATTCCTAACAAAAAAAAATTCCACATATGTTGCAAACATCTGTGCAAATCTTATCATCTGTTCTAACTAGTCTAAACATTGTTACAAGATAAATATATTTACATTGGGAAACCACTGTCTAAGCTATCTTTTGTTGTAGTTATCCAAACATCTGTTTGGCCATTCAGATGTTTGGTCTTCTTCAACAGACCTTTGACTTCATTAGTGTTTTCTTCTTCAGCAGTCTTTAGCTTTCTACAGATGTTGTTTCTTCTTGAACAGTGGTTCAAAGACTTGAATAGATGTTTGCTTTTTCTTGAACAGATGTTCTGATTAGGTGTTCAAGATTCACTATCATTGGGGATAGAGGCTGGTTCAATCTTTTGCTTATTTCTTGATCAGTAGATCATGCTTTGGCTTTTGAAAATCATTTGTTCTTTTGTAGGTCCAACAAACCTTCACCTGACATATCTGCAAAAGAATGTTTAAGTAAAGCAAACAGGGGAAAGCATTAGTATTTGAAAACTATTTTTGGTACTTTTGGATTTTTAATTTTTTTAGAACTTTTTTTATTTTTTTTATTTTTATAAAATTTTTCGAAATTGAAACGACCGTATAGCATTTCATTCGCTATCTTGAACAAAAAACAGAATTTACAAAAATATTTTGGGTTACCCTTAACAAAAGTATAAGTTCTGGACTAAAACTCGCCCGAATAGAGATTGAGTATGGCGAGTGTTCTTTAACCTGTCAAAGCATATAAGCATCCCAAAACTAATCAAACTAAAAC